>OX328097.1:53433562-54033562 GCA_946811185.2 Hippopus hippopus | reverse complement strand
ATTACAGAAATACTGATGAAACGACATAAAAGATTCATCGAATGATATTCAAATCAACTAATTTCAATATTCGCTTTTCGTATATTTTTTTTATTATTTTTTTCATCTGCTCCTTTGGTTTAGGAGCCTGCCAAGGTGATTATTATACGCATCTACTACTACTACTACTACCACTGCTACTTTTACTGCTGCTGTTGTTGCTGCTGTTGTTGTTATTGTTGTTCAATGTTGTTGTTGTTATCGTCGTACTCGTCACATGATTTCTCGTCTCAATTTTCGAACTTTACAACTTAAAATGCTTCAAAAGAAAACAGAGCAAAACACTCTTTTATCAGAAAACTACTCTTATTCTAAGCGTAGTTTACAAATTTTCTTATCCTAAAATCGTATACAATTATCTTTCGTTGTGAGTCAAACAGTCTGTACTGTATTTTCATATCTAGATAAAAGCGAGGTTTACCCAGGGGGCGGATCTGACTACGACAGCAGCGTTTTCCTGTCAGTTTTCCACCAGCTCAAAGATAAAAACACACAACTCGAAGAAAAAGACGAAGAAATAGTACGACTTAGCCAAGAGTTGGAGTTTATGCAACTAGAACTCGATACGATGAGTGCTGAGCTTGAGGTACTAACAGAACGAGCTGTACGAGAACCCGTAACCTTACGACAACAGCCGGAGGTGAAACGAAGATTTAGACGTCATGGTCGAAGTTTTTCAGCGCCTGCCCAAGAAACGATGACGAACGAAAGAGATAATATGGATTATTATTGGGACGTATGGCAGAAACCGAGCACCACTTCCGGTTATGACGTAGACTGGTCACTGAGAGAGTCAGAAGCGAATATCAAAAGTCTGGAAAATAGGAACAGTGAGCCAGTTGATTTGAATATAAGCATTGATACATCAAAAGACAAAGAGACGTTGATGCAAGAAATAGAAACGTTACTGAAAGAACTTGGTGCAAAGGAGAATTAACTTTAGACTGTTGGATAAAATAGTCTTTTACGCTTTGTACAGTATTCAGTCATATCACGACTACTATCCACCTGTTCACGTCTTTTGTGGGCTTCACCAATACTAGGCTAGGCTCTGCAGTATTTTGTCCAAGGACACCCCTGTGTGCCCAGGGTCTCCAATGATAATCGATCTCCAGATCACAAATCTAACGCATTAACCACTGAGCAATGGTGGAAGCCCCCAACTGAACTTAAAATTTTGTTTCCTGGATTACTTTGAACAAGTGTTTGTGCCATTGCTATACCAGTATGCAGTCATAATGCCATTCAGAGTCATAATGCCATTTCAAATACCACTATGATTGATATTTACAATGGGTATGAACTTGTTCTTACTGAATGATATCTGAGTACGTTATATTTTTATAAATGGTGTGCAATTTTTGTGTGACGAATGTGTATGGGTTTGGGACTTGATCAACATTATTTGATCTCTCTCTGTCTCTCTCTGTCTGTCTGTCTCTCTCTCTCTCTCTATCCCCCCCCACTCACACACACATCTCCTACTATGTACTTCTCAGGACTTGTCTGAGCGATTGCATCTGGGCGACTGTCTTCCTCATTTCTTGACAAATTTCTTTCTCCATAATAACAGCTCCCAATAGATGGAGTTAATGAAATGGTACTAATGATAATAAAGTTTCATGAATAGAACAATTTTGATGTGTGGGACGGATATAGTGAATTCCATGCTTTTATTACGACCACTCAAACGGGTAATCTGTTATGGTCACAGGCGGAGATTGGGAAAGCTCAAGTTGTGCAAACACAAGTCACTTAAGCGTTAAATTATAAGGTTGCAAGTAAAAAAAAAAAACAAGGCTCACCCCGGTATTAATTAACATGCTATTTTGAAGTTTAACTACGGCAAGTGTATGCACTATTAAATGTTTTCCATCTTCAAATAAATTAGATTTATAAATAAATATTTCATATTCGGCGGTTTTGTTTAAAACAATCAACGATTCGATTCTGGTTGAAGAGAGGGTTTTTTTTTTTAAATGAACACTATCGCATATCAAATCTGAGAATCGCTATAAAATTTCCATTTATCCATGAACTAAAACTCCCTAAAATTCGTCATTTGCCTAAGGTCGATTCACTTGATCAGGACAACCCCCCCCCTTTTTTTTTAAAGTTCTTACAGTGGATATTTGGAGCAAACTGGCGAAATTATGCATGTACAGTGTCAGTTTCTTTTTAACCCGATATCAGACGACAGCATTTTAGACTCCTCCAGATTGAGCCATAATTACAGTGAACAAATAAGATGTGGCACGCTCTGTGCAGTGTGGTTTTGATTAATATTGTCCGCAAAAGAGCCCTGGGTCACACTTAGCAGCAGCCCCAGAGTTAAGACAGAGTGGGCGAGGGAGGTTGATAGTATTTCACTTTAATTAAGTTCTGCCCTTTGTACCTCAAGAGAACTTTTTCAGATATCTATAAATCGGTCTTTGGTTCATTCTTCTTTTTATCTGGTCACCCATTTATCCGTTCAATTCATCCATCCATCCAATCCATCTTTTCATCAACCCATCCATCCAACCAACCACCAGCCGACCCATCTATCCATTAATCCACCCACCAACCAGTCCATCCATTTATCCATCCACCAATCTATCCATCAACCCACCAACCAAACAATCTGCCCATCCATCCATCCATCCAATCAACCATCCAATCACCCATCCAATCATCTATCGATTTATCAATCACTCATCCATCCATCTATCCAATCAAACATTCACTCACCCTCCGCATTACCCATCAATCATCCTTGGAAATTATCAAAAGGTGACATTAGCGTGATTCTTTTTTTCTTTTATCATTATCATCAATTTTGTAAAGTTGTCTACTTTACACCTCACTGGTACATCACTATTTCAAGATCCCCACGTCAGTATCCGTGAACGGTTAAATTCAATATAACTAAATGGCTTTTTGCATCAGTGAAATCTAGATTTTTAGATCAAACACGTGAAAGGTCATTATATATGACTAACTGTGTTAACCCTTTGATCGCCACATTCGAAATCAGGAGCCCTTGTGGACAGCATAGATCCAAGATCAGACTGCACAGAACGTGCAGTCTGATCTTGAATCTATACTGTACGCTTATACAACAAAACGTATGAAATAAAATTCTTTCTCAGTTACGATGGATTGTATTTTCAGCCATTGACAGAGGTTGAGTTTATAAATTTGGCGCTGAAAGTCTTAATGGGTTAGGTTAAAGAGCAAGTATGCGTGAACGATTCAATGTCTATATTTCAAATTGTTGTAAATCTGGTGTTCGATTTTCAAATATCATGATATCGGGAAAGTTGACTGGAAAAGTGTGCTTAGTTACCGGGGCAACGAGAGGCATTGGAAAAGGCATTGCTCTACAGTTGGCAGAAAATGGCGGTAAAGTGTATATAACCGGACGGACGTTAGATGCTGCACCAGACGCGCCGCTGTGTGGCTCTCTTAGAGAAACGGTTGATGAAATCAATGCAAGGGGAGGTGTTTGTGTGGCTGTCCAATGCGATCATACCAACGATGAAGACATAGAAAGACTCTTTGAAATGATAAAGGAAGAAAATAACGGAGAACTGGATATTCTTGTAAACAATGCTTATTCTGGGATCAATTACGTGCTTAGCAATGTAAATGTGCCTTTCTGGGAACAGCCCATTTCCGGTTGGGACACAGTCAACCGTGTTGGTTTACGTGATCATTACATATGCGCGTCATACGCTGCAAAACTAATGGTGCCCAGGAAAAAGGGACTGATTGTCAATATTTCCTCAGGCGGTGGAATCATCTATACCTTTGGGGCGCTATATGGCATCGGGAAAGAAGCTTGTGACCGAATGGCAGCAGATTGTGGGTACGAGCTGAAGAAGCATAACGTCGCGTTTGTCAGTCTTTGGCCCGGATATGTACTGACGGAGACCGTGGGAACTTTCATGCCAGGAGTCGGAGACAATAAAGTGAGCCGAGAGAGTAATCTTAACATACAACACGTGACTGAATTCAAACGTGGAGAGTCGGCAGAATTTCCGGGACAATGCATCGTGGAATTGGCAGTTGACCGTAATCTTATGAAAAAATCCGGTAAAGTACTGTTTACGTATGATCTGAGCCGAGAGTATCGACTGCTGGATAAAGAAGGTTTCTCCCCTACAGATATACGTGCAGTAAAGTTCCATCTTGACCGAGCGGGACATCGACGGCTGGCTCGTTTGTGTCCCGGGTTTGTGCGTCTTCCAAAGTGGATGATGGCTGCGGCGAAACATAAATTCTAGGTTGAAAGTGTTGAAGTTCTGAGGCACGACCATTTTAAACATTGTTTTACTTTTTAGCCTACCAGACGTTAATTTTTTTTTTAAACTTTCCACATCCAAAGCATTTTCAAAATGCAAATTCAAGATAGCTCAAATGATAGAATTTGTCTCTGATAGAAAACATTGTGGTGAAAAAATAAACAGAAAATATTATTATACTGCAAAGAAATTTCTCGTGATCTGATTGGATAATCTGCCCCGAACATATATATCATGTACACTGGCAAAACCAACGTAAAAGCAGTTTCCCTTTCGGGAGCCCCGTAGACATGACTACACTTTCAACACAACATCCAAAATGGCGGCGTCGATCAAGATTAACATCAAGATTATGCGCCAAGCTGCACGTTTTAGCACGTATTAGCAAGGTTTCAGTGACGTCAGTTCCCAGTGACGTCAGTTTTCATTGAATCGGGGCACTCAGAAGGGAAATTCTACTTCGTCAGCGTACTCAATTTTTTAAACCAAAAAACAGGTAAAATTCGTTTAACAAACGTTGGAATGGTAAAACTTTGCAGTATAATAATATTAGTTGTACGGTCAGGTGGCAGGGGACTTGGAAACTTGTTCACGGCTGTGGTGAATCATGTCGCCCCGAAGGCTCGGGGCGACATGATTCACCACAGCCGTGAACAAGTTTCCAAGTCCCCTGCCATCTGACCGTACAACTAATACTGTTTACCAGCATTTTCATCTTTTCCCACTGTTTTCAACAGCTTCTATCTCACGGTCGTTAAACACGGGCCTGTTCGTTGGAGGGTTATAGTGTTGGAGTCTTAGGTCGCCATTACGACCATCAGACCTTTGAGACAAACGTTGGCTCTATGGTACATGTATTTAAGCAATGCTCTGTGAAAAGGGGATTTAATGCATCTGCAAAATGTATCGTTAAAGGTCAGCCTGCGTAGGCTGACATAGACCGAATCTTTTTGCTTATGGTAAAATTCCTGCATGGCAAAGGACCATTGTACCTCATGTTTCAGTGGGTTGTTATACTAAACAGATTTTATGGATCTGTAATACTGTGATGACACGCTTCGTATATAACGCACTACGGAGATGCATTAAGCCCCCTTTTCTAAGAGTACGGCTCATTTAATCTCGTCTTCGCTTATCATAACCCCTAGGCTGCTTAGCGGGACTCGGGGCGCTTTTGCGGACAGGGTAGATCAAGATCAGACTGCACAAAACGTGCAGTCTGATTTTTTATCTACACTGTCCGATACCGTATTTTCTTTCCGGTGAAATCAACTTTGAAATGGCAATATACTTTTGGTTTACTATTAAGTGATTTTTTGTTTCATTTATTTAGTAGTTTAAGGATTAACAAAAGAATTGGTCCTCCATGTGTCTGTATTCAAACCTTTACATGACAAGAATAATACAGCTTTTGAAAATATTGTGAGAAAATGAGAAAATACTGGGAACTGATTTTTTCCCCTTTTTTTACACTGTTCTCTTCCTTTGCTGAAGACAGATCATATCAATTGAAGCATGTTTAATATGTCGTCTACATCTGCTTTAACACGGAAACGTCTAGAATTTCGTCGTCGTATTCTTCTCGCCGCCGTGTAAAGTGTGAGGAAAATAGATTGAGACATTCTCTGTGAAAAGGGGGCTTAATGCATCTGCGTAAAGTATCGACCGCAGGCCGAGCAGGCTGACCTGGGCCGAAACCTTTCGCTATTGAACCATTTTCTTCATGGCAAAGGACCGGTGTACCACATGATTCAGTCGATTGCTATAAAAAATGGATTTTATGGATCCATAATTATATGGCCTGCAACACGTGAGAAGGGGCATTCGGACATTTGCGTAAAGTGTCGTCTCGGACCAGCCTACGCAGTCCGCGCAGGCTAATCCGAAACGACACTTTCCGTTTTTATGTAATTTTCTGTTTTGCGCAAGTCTACTGAAGAACAAAATCTATTGTAGTCGTAAAGTGCCGTCTCGGATTAGCCTGCGCGGACTGCGTAGGCTGATCCGAGACGACACTTTACGCAAATGTCCGAATGCCCCTTCTCGCGTGTTGCAAGCCAATTATGATGACTTGCTAGGTATGATGTATCACGGAGATGCATTCTTATGTTGTAATCGGGGAATCCTGGTGTGATCTTGGCTAGCTTCACTTCTCACATGCAAGGTTTCTAGAGCAAGGCACTACAAAGCCTCATCCTAAAATAATGAATAATTGCTTTGTCAACGTGCTATGACAAGAACACTGTTAAAAAATGGTGTGAAATATTATTAATCAAACGAAAAAAAAAAAGATAATAATTGTTGCAAAAGAGAAAACATGCAATCCCTATTGCACACTGGAAGGGGCCCTGTCTTGCTTAGTGGTTAAGACAGAGGATTTGAGACCAGGAGGTCCTTCACTCGAAGCCTTGGGTTTTTCGTGAGAGTGTCCTTGGGTAAGGCACTCCAGAACCTCAGCATAGTACTAGTGAAATGCAGGACATACATGAATAAGCTAGTTGTGGCCGTAATATGACTAAAATGATGTTGAAAAAGGGCGTAAAATACCATTCAATCAAACAACCATCGCGCATTGATAAAGGGCGAGAGAACTCTCAAAGGATACACTAATATTTCGGTCATGCGAAGCTGTAATTAACATATGCGCGGCGCCCCGGGAAAAGAGGGTTTAATGCATCTCCGTGATGCATTACACCAAAATGAGTCATCACACAATATAAGTCTACAAAATTCATTTTATCTAACAACCAAATTAATTATGGATCAGGTAGAATGGTCCTTCGACACGCAGAGTTTTTTTTTTATAAATAGCAAAAGGTTTCGACCCATGTCAGCCTGCGCTGACTACTTTTTTGCAGATACCTTAACCCCCCCCCCCCTTTTCACAGTGCATGACTCATATATTAGTTTAGCCTGCAGCACAAAATCCTGTGTTTTGAAGACCCTTTAGATGAAGGTGTTTTGAAAACATATGGGGGGGGAAGTAGAAATTGCTGCTTACCAGAAGCGCACAATGTCTCTAGTTATATTCAATATATATGCATCCGTGTACTTTGTATGTGGGCCAGAGACTTTATATTACATAGAAATAAATATTGTTACTGAAAAGCTAGACTTGGGCTTCAAAGTAATCATGTGATTTCAAAATGGTTGAAAGGAGATACGAGATAACTATCGCGATAAAACAAACTTTCATGAAAATATTATCTAGATAATAAAAAAGTTTCACGATAGAAATATCGCGATAATTCTCGCTCTTATCACGATTTTTGTGGCATTTGTCGAAGACAATGCCACTATGACTTTAATATTGAATTTTGGAGACTATGTATGGTATTTTGTGCAAAGCCGAAGGAAATAAACCCAATTAAACTCAATTTTTCTCAGACAAATGAGTTTTTCGATAGCACTCAGATATGTAACTGGAAATGGCATGTTAAAATACACTGGGCGAGGCCATCGATCATGGAAATACTTCTTTTTTATTGAAAATAGCTTCACCCGCTCATAGCCTTCTATTGGCGCAATGATATACACAAAATTTGTCTACTGACTGCTTGGTCCCGGGCTTTTTCGTTCCAAAACCAGTTCGTCCCTGGGCTTGTTCGTCCCATGATTGCGCGCTACTCCATTTGGTTGTGCATGAATATTTATAGATCGAAATAATTGATTGTAATGTTGGGAATTAGATCTTTACTGGGAAAGATATCTCAAAATCATAGTTTTCAGGTACAAACTTAATTTTATTTGATATATGTACATGGTTTCTCTCTCTACCCATCATGCATCCTACTGTCAAGGGACGTTACTCCTGACTCCTCCTGAATGATCAAAGGGAGACCACCAATACACAAATAATCATAACTTTGTCATGAGTACTCTCCCTTCAACCAAAAAGGTATTAATTTGCTTAGTAGGTTGACTTTCAAGCCAATATTTTAATAATATTTCTTTTTCTTTCAAATTATTAATTCCACACAATGGCTTCCTTGACAAATGCCACTTCAGTGTTTTCAACGCTTTGATTTTTTTTTTCCGTTTGTGCCCACAACTGAAATTCACGGTATCTATATAATTAGATACGGTTTCGGAACACCTTCGTCTCCAACCATATGAATTCTCCTTTTCCTTGAATGGTTTTTAAGTTGTTCGCAAGAGGCATTTCGAGAAGTCTGTGTTTAAGAGACTTCAGTTTGTTTCATGAGCAATCAAAATTTACCAATTATGCGACAATTGTAAAAATATTCGAGTTTTAACCTACTGCCATCTTGTAAAGTCAAAAACTACCGAGTTCATCCAAATGGTGAATTTTCTATTTAAGGAATGAAGAATTTTTTTTTGTTTTCATGGAGGTATGAAAAAAAAAACCTAATCACACGGTATGAAACCGCGAAGCGGTTTCATACAAAAGTGTGATTAGGTTTTTTTTTTCATACCTCCATGAAAACAAAAAAAAAATTTTCTTCATTCCTTATAATTCAATTTTACAGACAACAAATATGCACTTAAATAATACTACCTGCTTTTTTTTTTGTAAATCCAACATTGTGTATTTATTTACTGTCCTTTTCATTGATATTTCATAGCGCGGTAAAACTGCTCCTTCATGACGTAAAAATGACGTAATTCATGACGTCATTATAGTATTGAATATTTGCAGATAGAGTGGATTTATTATTAG
Organism: Hippopus hippopus; assembly: GCA_946811185.2. Taxonomy (NCBI): domain Eukaryota; kingdom Metazoa; phylum Mollusca; class Bivalvia; order Cardiida; family Cardiidae; genus Hippopus; species Hippopus hippopus. The sequence goes on along the minus strand of OX328097.1, from coordinate 54,024,556 downwards.
AAGTTCAATACGCTAGAATTAAGTTGAAAATAAGATTGTTTAAACCCAGCAGAGTAACAATGAGTTTTTAGCTCTCTCTTTGAATTTACTGTTGGATTTTTTCTTCTTTTTTTTTTTTTCAGTATTCAAAAAAAAAAAAAAAAAAAACAAAAAAGAAATTCAGCTAGAAATTTGAACTTCGGACTCGATATAAAAATCAGAACGAAAAACATTATGAAATCTCGTATACATGTTTGTTTACATTAGTTTGACTGCAAAAGTAGTTCCGGCACTGCTGTTTTTTTTTTTTTTTTTCATGGAGCTATGAAAAACATTTTTCAGCCAATCAGAACTCGCCAATGTTCATGAAAAAAACTAATATTGAATTATTTATAGATATCAAGAAACGGGTAGAACTTTCACGATAATTTTGTCTCGAATGTCAGCTTCGTGCACGAATGAGAAATTTTGCGTTAAAATATTTACTGATCAATGTAAAATTTTCTAGATAACAAAGTTTATCGTGATAATTTTTTTTTCAGAAAACTTGTTACTATCCAGATAAAATTTCCAGGAAACTTTGATTTATCGTGATGGTTTTCCAAAGTTATTGTAGTTATCTCGTATATCGTGGCAGAAATACGCCATCACAGTACTGAGCACATTTTCCCCTTTGAAATTACCTTTATAAGAGCTGATCACATTACACGAGTAAAACGGTGTTACCAAATAACCGTAGATGGATAGGTGGCAAATATACTTAACTCGGTAAATGGAGAAAAAAGTACCAAAGTCTCACGGCACACTACGTTTCGGACAGATGGCGATGCCGTGATCGCCGGGAACAGGGTGTAAACGTAGCATTATCAATATTAGATCTAGTATTATCTTGTGCTAAGGAAATGAAACTTGTCCACTCGAAATGTCTAGGACTGAATGAGAGGGAATTCTGACTGGGTGGGGGACATAAAAGGCTATTTGTGAATGAATAAAGAAGGGTCCTTATTCAGGCTTACGATAGGTATGAAATCAAATGAATGATTTAAAGGAAATGCTTGGTCACGGAAAGGTGTAGAACGTAGATAGCTATTTTCGTGTACAAACAAAGATTAGGTATACCTAACATGACGTAAACGGCGGTCATCTCGTTCGTACTTCTTGAAATGCCTCTTGGGTAATCACAATGGACTATAAACATATTTTCTTTGCTGGGGTATTAAAACAAATACAGGCAAATGAAATGCCAGAATCACGATCATGGGGGACAATTTCCATGAATTGATGTCTATATATCGATGCATCAATAGGGGACACTATTACTGGTGCACATATCGAGATTTCTCAGAAAGGTTATCAAAGATCAATTTGCTTGAGCGCTGCACTCCTTTTCTCTACATACATCATTTACACAAAAAGCGGACAACATATACAGCTTGGGCAGAGGGCGATATGTAGTCGTGGTAAGATTACCCAACTCTCTAAACGGACAGAAACTGGGAACACGACTCTATAATCAGAGGGCCATGATGGTCTTATGATCGTTTACCCGAGTCTTAATGTTAAAACTAGATCTATGTGCTAGTATATTCATGAGAATGCATAAAACTGAAACACAGATTTCATTTCTTGTGTCCCAATGGACATGGACAAGAGAATAGCTTCTTTCAACATGGTACTTGCAGGTACATGTATCTCGAGGACAGTGTTGATATGAGACCACAATAACGTAACGTATCAGTGTATTATACTCTTCCATATATCATAATATGCATATTAGTTGTCTCCCTTACTATGTTTAGGGCATGTACGATTTATCTGAATAAACCACGATCAACATGGTGGCAGAGGAAAAATTCAGTACTTCCTGAAGATTTACTGAAGACGGCTACTGAAGGCAGTTGCTGAATGCTGAAGACGGCTACAGGAGACGGCACAGTCAATTTTATTTCGCAGAAATTAGAGAATCTACGACGCCTGCAACAAGTCATTAAATATTCAAGATGGCAGCGCCCATGTTCAAGCAGCCTGAAGAATTAAACATTACCGATGGAAATGCATCTCAGAATTTCAGGAAATGGAAACGGCAGATGGAAATATACTTGACTGCAAGCGGTATATCGGAAAAGGAGGATGAAACTCAGGTAGCTGTTATATTACACTGTGCAGGACCAAGTATTATCGAAATTTATGACCAGTTTGAATGGGAAAATGCTGACGGAAAAACGAACCCTGAGGAAGTAATGAGAAAAATAGAGGGATATTGTAACCCCCGTAAAAATGAAGTCTTGGAAACTCACAGATTTTGGTCAGTACCATTTGAAAATTCAAGTGGTTTTGAATCTTTTCTTACTGAAATAAGAAAAAGAGCTGAAACCTGCAACTTTGAAGAGAAAGATAGAATGTTGAGGGACAAAATAGTTTTTAGCTCTGGTGGCAAACTACAAGAACTTTTATTGAGAGAAGAAAACTTGAAATTGGACAAAGCTATACAGATATGTAGAGCATATGAACAATCAAATAAACATGTCAATGAAATGAGAGACAAAACAGTCCACAAAGTGACTCAACAGAACAAAAGAAAAAGAAAGTGAATAGTGACAAGAAATCCACTCCACATACAGAACTGAAAAACTCAAGTCAAAAGAAGAAAACTTGTAATTTCTGTGGATATAAACATGAACTAAAAAAAGAAGAGTGTCCAGCGTGGGGCAAAACATGTAATGCATGCAAAGGAAGAAACCATTTCAAGAAAATGTGTAAGAAAGTACATTCCGTAAACACCGAAGAAAATAACAATCACTCTGATAGTGAGGATGATTGTTGGCTTGCAGCTGTAAATACACAACAGAAAAGCCGTGTTTGTGCAAAAATGAGAGTGAACAACTGCGAAATTAATTTTCAGTTGGATAGTGCAGCTGATATTAACACTATTTGCAAGAAATATGTCAAAGAAAACCAAGTGAGGAAAACAAGCATTAATTTGCGTATGTGGAATAAGTCTGCATTGAAACCATTAGGAACTACTAAACTGAAAATGACAAATCCATGCGACAATATGGACTACAGTGTTGAATTTATAGTAGTACCAAACAAGTTTGAATGCTTGCTAGGCCTTAAAACAATTCAAGAGATGAAATTAGTCACTTTCAACACAGACAGATTCATATCTAAAATTACAACTGATATTGGTGAGTTGGGGGAAGTCCACCTTCAAATAGATAAAAACGCTGTACCAAAAGCATTGCCATGCAGAAAAGTGCCATTAGCAATTAAGGACACCGTGAAAATGGAACTTGACAACTTGACTGAACGAGGCATACTGAAAAAAGTCTCTGAACCTACACCCTGGGTAAGTCAGATGGCTGTGGTAACGAAACCTAATGGGAAACTTAGACTGTGTATCGACCCACAACCTTTGAATCAAGTTTTAATGAGAGAACACTATAAACTCCCTGTTTTCGAAGACATTCTTCCAGAATTAAATAATGCCAAAATCTTCACAAAATTAGACATCAAAGAAGCCTACTGGCATTGCAAATTAGATGAAGAATCAAGTCTGTTAACAACAATGATAACACCGTTTGGAAGGTACAGATGGCTACGGTTGCCTTTTGGGCTCAAAGTGTCCAGCGAAATTTTTCAGAGAAAATTACATGAAGCTCTGAGTGGACTAAGTGGCACATTTACTATTGCAGATGACATCATGATTGTGGGCTGTGGAAGTGATGAAGCTACTGCTAAAAAAGACAATGACTTTAAACTAGAACAACTACAGAAAAGATGTGTGGAAAGAAACATCATTCTAAACAATGAAAAGAAAGCTGTTGGAAAAGAAATAAAATTTCATGGACATAAAATCACATCAGAAGGAATTTTACCAGATGAAACAAGAATAAAGTCTGTTCTTAAAATGACATCACCAAAAGACGTAACAGAAGTTAAACGTTTGTGCGGTGTTGTACAGTACATGGCAAAATTTCTCCCCAGTTTATCTTCAACTATGGAACCAATTCGAAGACTGACAAGGAAGAATGTTCCCTGGAAGTGGACAGAAGAATGTGAAACAGCTTTCTGTGAGGTAAAAAGAAAGTTAACAGACGCTCCAGTCTTGGCGTATTTCAACCCGGAGAAAGAATTATGCCTTCAAGTTGATAGTAGCAAAAACGGAGTAGGAGCTGTTCTCATGCAAGGAGGGCGGCCAATAGAATACGCTTCCCGTTCATTAAGACCCGCAGAAAGAAACTGGGCACAAATAGAGAAAGAAGCCCTAGCTGTTCTGTATGGACTGGAAAGATTTGACCAATACACATACGGCAGAAAAGTGAAAATTGAAAATGATCACAAACCACTAGAGACCATACTGAAGAAGCCGTTGAGTCAAGCACCTAAAAGATTGCAAGACATTTTAATGAAACTGTACCGTTATGATATAGAATTTCACTTTGTAAAAGGTGTGGATCTAGTCATAGGTGACATGCTCAGTAGAAACTTTGAGAATTCTGAACAAGAAGAATTAACCAGAACAAGAGTTTTTGGTGTGAATATTTTAGAACACCTTCCAGATACCAGATTAGAAGAAGTTAGAAAAGCAACAGCTAAGGATGAAAGCTTGCAGCTCCTAATAAAAACTATACTAAATGGTTGGCAGGAGGAGAAAGAAAATGTAGACGCCGAGATACGACCATACTTTTCTATGAGGGATTGTTTAAGTCATGAAGAAGGAATTGTCTTAAAGGGTGAAGCTGTAGTAATCCCAAAATCACTAAGAAAAGACATGAAACAGCGTTTACATAGTGCACACACTGGTTATGAAAGTATGTTACGAAGAGCCAAAGGTCTAATTTTCTGGCCAGGAATGAAAACAGAAATTAAACAATTAGCTGAAACCTGTGAAACCTGCATGAAAAGAAAACCTGATAATACCAGAGAAGAAATACATCAACACGATGATGGTCAATATCCTTTTGAGAAAATAGGAATGGATCTCTTCGAAATAAAGGGACGCAATTATCTACTGACAATAGACTATTTCTCCAGTTTCATAGAGATAGAACTGTTAAGGACGGTGACATCGGAAAGCGTCATTGAGAAGCTAAAAAAACAGTTTGCACGTTTCGGTATACCAGCAAGAATAATTAGTGATGGAGGTCCACAGTTCAATTCCAAAGAATTCAAAAAATTCACTGAGAAGTGGGGTATAAAACACCATATCACCTCACCACATCATCCACAATCAAATGGAAAGGCGGAAGCAGGTGTGAAAATAGCTAAAAACATGATGATCAAATGTGTACAAACAAGAACTGATCAATATGAAGCATTACTAGAATTAAGAAATACTCCACGCAAAGATACGAATGAAAGCCCAGCGGAAATGATGTTTGGCAGAAAGTTACGTACCCAAATACCAAGTATTCATGAGAGAAAACAGCCCAGCGAATCCCGAAAAAGAAGGAAAGAATCTGTAAAGAAATATTTTAACAAAAAATCCAAAAATCAAACAAACTTAAAACCAGGACAGTCAGTATACTTCAAAAAACGTATAAATGAACCATGGGAAAAAGGACTTATTAAAGAAAATATGGAAAGACGCCACATTGTACAAGACCAAGATTGTTCTTTATACGACCGGAACAGAGTTCACATTAGACCTTCGAAAACAAGTACAGAGGTACGTGAGTTATCTCCACCCAGACATCAAGAAGATTCCCATCAGGAAACTGATCAGAACAGTCTAATAGTAAATACATCAACCAAAACACCTGAAGACCAAGAACCTATCCGAACAAGACCAGTGAGAATAAAGCATCCTCCAAAATATCTTCAAGATTACAAATGTGACTAAGAACACTGTGTAAAGGGCATAATAATCCCTGTGTTCTGGAGTTATTTCAGTGTTTTAGTGAATTATATCTTTTAAGTTTATCCTAGAGACAGAAGGATCTTCTGTGATTAATATACTGCAAAGTAGCAGAGTCAAACATTAAGTTATGATTATCTGTTTAAAAGAGATTGACAGTTTACTACAGATGAATATCAAAGACTATTCTTATTTAGTTTAGACATATAAGTAATAGACCAAATCATTTACACTCGCATGCTACAAACGTTTTCAAAAGTCAAAAAAAAAAAAAAAAAAGCACTTCTCAAAGAAAAAGGGATGTTGATATGAGACCACAATAACGTAACGTATCAGTGTATTATACTCTTCCATATATCATAATATGCATATTAGTTGTCTCCCTTACTATGTTTAGGGCATGTACGATTTATCTGAATAAACCACGATCAACAGACAGCATCCTATTCATGGACAAAATTTATTAATTGGCTGCTAAACTTTTTTGGCTGCCAACTTTTATAAAGCGGTGTTCTTCATTCTTTTGGAAAGCCAAATATCTTTTAAATCTTAGGCTAGTTTAAGTATTAAAAGCAGTATAGAATAGTATGAAAAGGAGATCATAAATTTGACTGCAGTCATGTCTAAGTCAAACAGTTTTTGCTGTTGTACTCAGTACCCTTAGGAATGGTGAAAAAATGAAACAACCAATATGATGTCATGAAAACTTTATTTTGTCTGCAACGTATTCACAAAATGACAGAAAAAGTTATCCATACCTTAACATTCCAGTGAAGCATTGTTTTTGTAATGAATAAAAAGGGTTAAATTCAATTTACAAACACACACGCACATACACGAACAGTTCAATCACTGTAAAAACCCACAGGCTTAACTACAGTCACAAATTAGAAGATCAGTAACAGTGGGGCCCAAATTACCCTTGATTTCTCCTTTGACATAAAAAAGGAACTTCTGATAAAGCCTTTAACCCTTAGGCTGCTATGCTGACCTTTTGCAGACAGTGTAAATTAAGATCAGACTGCACCGAACGTGCAGTCTGATCTTGGATCTATACTGTCTAATAAGGAAATATTTTTCTTGAAAAAAAAAAATAAGTTTGAAGTAGCATTATTTGGGTTTTTACCATCGGCTTGAAAGTTTAATTTTATTTAGCAGGATAAGGGTTAAATATTGAAATTTAACAGCTGCTGTTGCCAAAATATCTCAAAGAGAGTGGAGCCCGCTGATCAGATATCTACATTTTCTGTCTATAAAAGCACCTCAATCATTTCAGGCATCCTAATTTTTTGATGGGGCGTTTTCATACAGCCCACATGCATGTTCCTCATTTTCTCTTGCCTTACTAAGGCCAACTTTGTGACCTTTAGTGACCACTTTAGATCAAGATATCATTAAAAGAACATGCAGAGATACTGGACTAATACTGCCATATATTTTTTGGTATACATGTAATCTGCCATTATTTGACAAGTTAGACCTAAATTCCCTCAACAAATTAAAATAACTGTAATTTTGACAGTGTCATGTGTATGAACATCTAGATGAACCACTATGTGATACGTATGTTTGACAAACTGTGACTATGGTAAGACTGATTGATTTTACATTAAACTGTTCATTAGTATGTCAAATCTGATCATCATCTGTACAGAATATAACAATTGCAACACTTACAGAACATACAACTTGGAAAGGGAAAAGGTGAATGAAAAGAATTTGGTAATTATTTTTATTCTAGGTAAAGGACATTTGGAAATCCAAAGGCAAAATACCCATGAAGAAAAATGAAGAGACTCAAATATGACCCAATGTGAATGGATATTAAAAATATTAAACCTATATGACAAGATTCTGAGTTTCAACAACCCAGAACATATAGAAAGCTTCTGTAATAGGTATTTCCTGCCTTTCGAACAAGGATAATTTTATATTCCCTTTACACGACATATCCATTATTGGAGCTATATTCGTCATCTGCAAATGTTTATATCTGTAAATGCTATTGGATGAGTCCAACATTTTTGTCTGGTAAAGAGTTATTAACCCGTTTTCCTGCTTGTTGAACCTTTGTAGACAGTAACTATAGCTCAGACTGTATAAACCTGTGATCTATACTCAGATCTACGCACTTATTTTCTTTCTAATTTTGTAAGCCACACCAGCAAATTCCTGCAACACTTATGCACAGTGTTTTTATCTTGACTTAAAATGTCCACTTTATTTATTTTTATTTAGAACTCTTACATTAACCCTTTACCAGAGGACAACATAATTATTAGACACCCGCATTTGTAAATGACAAATGTACCTCAAATGATGTGATTTGACTTTGCTGGCTAACAGCATGTTCTCCTTTTCCCACAATAACTGTCAAAGCCTTCTACTTCAGGGCCGTCAAAACGCGGCATTGTTTAGCAAGCAAGTTAACAACAGTTTTCTAGGAGATTAAATGAATAAGAAAGAGATACAGATGATCAGAATAATGAGTATGACACTTGACACTACGTTAGATAGATATCAAAATTAATACAGTTACCCATATACAGTGAACTAGAGAAAAATGAAACAGGACAATAAATTAGGGACAAATTAATTAATGAGCTCAAATGAATTTTCATTTTTTACTAAATTACGGAATGGGTTCACAGTATGATATGAAAATAATGAGATATGGAATAAATAGTAAGTATGCCTTAAGCCCATAGTTTTGCAATTCTTGTATTTAATCCTTTCAGTATTATTGGTGAACACAGAGGCATTAGGTGGCACAAAACTTGCAGTCTGATCTTGGGTCTATAGCATTCATCTTGTTTAGTCAAGCCTTTCAGATACAAATTTTTTTGAGTTTCAACAGAGGTGGAGCTTACATATTTGCTGCTGAAAGAGTTAAATAAAATAAAACACTACAGCTTCAAAAAATCAAAATTTAAAAACTGTAAATTTGATACTTTCATGTCAAAATACTCATATTAAAAGACAAAACACAAATAAGCGACTATGATTTCGTTCCAAATAAACAAGTGACACTTTAATTTTGCAAGAGTTATAGTAACCCTTTGTGGTCTTGGCTCAATAGATAACCATATTGGGTAAAAGCTTAAAATTGCATATGTATTAATGAATAAATCACCTTATGACTGATGAAAACTATAAATAGGGTAACAAATGTAAAAACAATAACAAGACAAAACAGAAAAATGGGAATAAATTAACGGTAAAAATAATTAATTTGCAATATAATCATTCTATATACAAGCAAACATTCAAATGTTAACCCTAACAAAGCCATTAAATTATGTATATTTTCAGGCAGGAAAGAACCTAAATGTTTCACTTTAAAGTAATATAATATCGAACAATGTAGATCGAACATCAAATGTTCCAATCCACTTTAAATAATCATGATCTAAACAGGTCACAAAAACAATAAGAGCTGTTTATGGCATTGTTTGGGTTAAAAAAAAAAGAGAACCCACTCATGGTGAGAAATGTTTGGTCACGACAATTTTTACTAGAACTATCAAGACATATAAAAATTGAAATTAGCCGCTTATCCCTTTTGCAAACTTTGGTTACTCCATAATCTAAAAGCCTGTATAGAATAGAAAACCCTCTAATTATATAGATAAAACTGCAACACAAGAGATAAGCAATAAAACTTTATGGAGATCCCGATTCTTTGAACAAGTTCTAGATTTGTCCCAGAATTTTAAACAAAGGGTACCTGCATGACAGAAGAGTGAATGGTAAATATAACAAGTCCTCATTCATTTAACCCTTTAAATGCTGAATTCATAAAATTGACTTATTCAATGAGAAGGAACAGTTGATATTTCAAGCTTGTTTTGGGGAGAATATATAACCGAGTAGCAGATAGTGTTGATCCATGATCATATGGCACATTTTGTGCAGTCTGATCTTGATAATTACTGCCTGCAAAAGCAACTAAAGCCAGGTCCAGCACTACAAGGGTTAAAATATAAATTAAAAAAAAAAATCTAAAATACTTGCTCTCTACGTATATGTCACTACCATGTATTATGCATATATTTCTAGAGCATGTTGTGTAAAACGTGTAGGCTGAAGCCTCAATAGCTCTCAAACAAAGATTAAACATAGTTTATGTTTGGAAATTGGAAGACACTTTAAAACACACAAATGATGTTAACAAAGCTATGAAAGCACAGCTAGCCATTTTTTTAGTACTGCCACAAAACAAAATTGTAAGGTATGACATTAATCTGCAAAGTCTAGATAACATTTTTCTCTGGTCATAGAACATGAGTTACTCATTGAATTCCAAGAAAATTGCCTTTTCCCGGTTAAAATCATTTTGAACACTATTACCAGCCAGAGCACCTATGCATGCTTCCCAGGAGTTTCCTTTACCAGTGTTTAGCACAAGATTCTTCTTCCCTTTTTGAAGAAAAGCATACACTCCAGCAGTACATGTTCATGATGTCCCCTGCAATTCTGGATGAGCACCACCACCATGTTAGCAGGCTAAAGTTTCAACCAATTACTATTTGTGCAAGAAAAAACTTGAATAAACCCTACTGACATTCACAATCAAGTTGTTTTCTCAGAAGAAAGCAGATCATGGATCCATGAGAGTAAGGATTCAGATTTAAATGCTCTGAGCCTGAAATGCATCAAATTAATATATTCAGTGAGAAAAAAAGACCAAGATATTGTATTTTAAAGGTTAGTTTAACAAAATATTTCATAAATTATCGGACAAAGATACCATTTGACCAAATGCCACTATCAGATGACCAATCACCATTGTTAATTGACAGACTATATGTAACTGTTCATAGACCAAATTGCACTGTCCATAGACAAATGTTACTGATAATTTAACAAATGCCACTGTTAGTTGACCAAAATGATATTGGTCATGGACCAAATGCCACTGTCAATTGATCAAATGTCATTGTCAGTTGAACAAATGCCATGTTTATTTGACCAAAAGCTACTGGTTATTGACCTAATGCCTCTATCAGTTGACAAAAGGCTACTCAAAATTGACCAAATGCCACTATTAATTGACCTAAAACCATTGAGAGTTGAGCTAATACAACTGTTAACTGAAAAATGCTAGTCTTTTGAGTAACGGCCACTGTCAGTTGACCAAATGCAGCTGTTAATTGACAAAAAGCCACCGATAGTTGACCAAATGCTTCCGTTAACAGACCAAATCCCATTGTTAATTTACCAAAGGCCATTCTTAATTCCACTAATGCCACTTTCAGTTGACAAAATGCTTCTGTTAAATGACAAAACACCACAATTTAATGACACAGTTGATAGACCAATATCACTGTCCGTTGATCCTTTGCTCCTGTTTATCGACTACATGCTGTTATTAAATAACCAAATGCCACTGCAAATTGACAAATCCTGCTGATTATTGACCAATTGCTACTGTTAGTTGTCCTAATGCTACTTTCAGTTGACCAAATGCTACTGTTAATTGACCAAATGTCACAGTTTATTGACCAAAAGCATCTGTTTTTTGATCAATTGACACTATTTATTTACCAAAAGTTACTGTTCAATGACAAACTGCCACTACCAGTTGACCAATGGCCACTATTCCACTTTTCACACACCAAATGCCACTGCCTTTTGGTCAATCAGTTTAGAATGCATTGTATTTTCTCTCTGACATGCTCAATCATCAATAGGCAGAGGGTACCCAGACAGCCAGGAGTTTTGCTATTTCACTTTTAGAAATGAACAAGTTTCAATGCATTTTCCCATTCTTCTTTCTTTCTCCTTCTTTTCTTTTAGACATTTATCCAGTTTCGACATAAATATTCTCATCTTTGTTTGTAAGCTACTGCATCTTCAACAACAGATCAATGCAATAATACAACAATTAAAGACTGGTTCTCGTTTTTCAAATATTTTTGTATGCTGTTAACCAGTCTCTAATTAATTTTTTCATTATCACAGATATGAGACAATTCTATCAACACCATAAATATATTTACAAAAGATTTATATTACGACCTAACTAAATAACTTAGGATTCCCTTATCAACTAAAGATCTTACAAAGTATGTTTAGAAATTCACTCAATTTCAACATTAAACAGACAAAACATTATAAGTGCTTGCTAAAAGAGAGAAAATAAGTTAACATAGAGGAAAAAGTATTGCATATACTTGAAAATATCAAATAATTTGTCTTGACTGAGAAAAGCATGATGGTAAAGAATATAACCCTCCTTCCCACCATAAACAAATCGCAGTATCATATTATTCTGCTTTAAAAGGGAACTTGTAAAACCTGAATAGCCAGGTAAATGGTTCCCCCTATAGCCAGGGTATTGACTCCTATTATATGAACCATGCTCTGGCAAAAGGGGGCTTAATGCATCTCCGTTATTCATTATATCAAGCAAGCCATCACATAGTTATGGATCCATAATAGCCACTTTTTCTTAACAATCGACTCAATTATGAGGTAGACTCATCCTTTGACATGCAGAAAATCGACCTATAGCGAAATGTTTCCGCCCAGGTCAGCCTGCGCAGGCTGACCTGGGTCGATACTTTTCGCAGATGCATTAAGCCCCTTTTTCACAGAGCTCGGTTCATATATATTCCATATAATTATACGCGCCAAATGGCTGGAAATATTAGCAAACAGACTATTTCTCTATCACTTTAAACATGACTTTCATTATATCTTCAAAAAAGGAACAGAACATGAGACAAAATCTTTTTGCAAGATGTAGAAATGGTTCATTTAAAGTCCTAGTACCAGACAAATGTAAATTGTTAAGCTACTGAACCAGACAAATTTTGAAACATTATGGAGGAGGCTTGTTGCTCCTTTTTCTCTCTATGCTTTATAAGAAACAGCTGACCACAGGGCCATAAAAAGTCAAAGTTGTGTACCAACCAGTTATAAGCATTTCAAGCCTCTATCAAATCATAGATCTCAATAAATGTTCTATATAAGAGAAAAGTTATAATCATTTCACTTGTATTGTAAACAATGGCCTTTCAATTTCATCTCAAATGGAAATCATTCTTGAATTTTGATGGGAATGATTTGATTGTTTGAATAGTATTTTACACCACTTTCAACACTATTTCAGTCTTATCACAGTGGCAGCTCACATATTCATTTATTTCCTGGGTTTCACCAGTACTAGGCATGATCAGAATGAAATAACCTTCTAGGAAAACTTGCAAAACATAGAAATGGAGCCAATAATGAATGATTTACAATTCAACTCACAAAAATCTTAACTAAAGCAATTGGAATGGACCAATAACAAAGGTAGAATAATGGACAAGACATATCATGACGAATACAGACAAATAAAGGGGGAAAAAGTATTCATACAATTTGCTTAACCATGGAAACAAAATATCAAAAAAATAATGGTAAATTTTCTTTGTTTGACAATCAACTAGTAATATGTTACTGAGGTATTCACAGGTGTATATGCCTAAAACAGATGATAAGCTTTGAGGACCAATGGACAGTTTTAATAACTTGGCTCTCAAAGCGTCTTATACAGTATGTATCTACTCATTCATTATTTGAAAGATCTGGATTAAAAGTTATCAAGTTAATGGACAAAAGAAAACTATAATGGAGTAAAGAATTGCATAAGCCAGAAGTCTTTCTAACATGACATATTTACACATTACATTAAAAAAAATTACAGCAATATCTCCTTTTCTCTTAATGTTTTCAAAAGCCTTCACACACAAGGTCATTAATACTTTGGATCGTGTGGTGAAGGATTGATGTAGAAACACATGAGAGCAGTTTATATACCAATTTTGCTTGAAGCTTAAAGGGTAACTCCAGACCAAAATTTTTATTTCAAAATCGGATAAAACCTGTACTACAGTATGTTAACAAAAAAATTTTTAGCGTTCTGTGATGCTTACTTCACGAGATATAGAGGTTTAAACTTCGGATTTTCACCTGTCTGAAAGTCGCTAATTGAAAAAATTGTGATTTCCAGTTGTTTGCCGTGACGTCACAAGTGTGAGAAGATATGGTCGCTATATATGAACCAACGCAGAAAACTGAGAAAACTGCATGATATTTGTAAAGATATAAATCGCTTTATCACGTTTCAATCACTTGTGTACTGCAGAATTTCAATTTCTATTGCTCTTACATCTTATTACAATCATAGGAAAGAAATTTTGAATGAATTAGCCTAGTGGAGATAGTACTTATGAAAAGTTATTCTTCTAGTGGGGAACAAAACTATTTTGAAATTTATTTCTTGAAGTTATTTAAATTATACCACTGCCTTATCAACGAATTTTAATAGATAAATATAAAAAAAAAAAAAGAGAAATAATAACTCAAGATAGTTGAAACATGCCAAAAGTCTCTTCTACTAAGTGGTAGAAGGAAGAAGAACCGTTGCAATGTGTAAAGGAAATCATTCGAGTATAGTTCTAAGGCTGTTTCTACCAAATATAGGACACTGTCGATCATTGAACAGTCTACAAATCCTGCGCAGCCTGATCTTGATCTACACCATCAATGTCAGCATATTACATGTCTCCTTCAGATTGGGAAGGGTTAAAAGCCTTGATCTACCCTAGAAATTGTATCCTCTCTCTAACATTCACAAACAACATTAAATCCAGCACACATCCTAAATTTGCCGTTAAAGTTAAATCTTTTTTTTTCACTTGATCTTCATTTATTTTCCTACGTGTTATTTTCACAATTTCAAATTTGTTTCTTTCATCAACAACAACGTTAAAAGATTGTCTGAATTGCCTCCTGCCTTCCTGCCCTCCATATCATGCAGTAACGTTTTTGATCATCTGCAAAATACAGGATCAGTCCATTTCCTAAATACCGAGACATGTTAGGTGTAAAATTTAAATGGAAATACCAATGTGGACAAAAATTATTTAACTTTCTTCTTCTGTATTTCTCACTGTAATCATGTACGAGATAACAGATGCTGACCATAAAAATGCAGCGTAAATTAAAAATTTATAACTGCGTACAAACTTTACACAAACGTTTAGTGCGCCAACCTTTTATCTTGAGAAAAGAATTGTGTGTTCCATCAATGTAAAGGGGCAAAGGGTTAATTCGGCGCCTCTTTGATGTTGGTATCGCACTGTCGTGGTCTAACATATTTTTTTTTACCCAGCTTGCAGCTGGAGGTTAACAAGCATGTGTCATAAACATGTCATGTACAAAGTTACTCTTTTGTTTTCACGACCATATTGAACCCTTTTTCTTATAAAATGTAAATGGAATTTGGAATTTTACACAGGTTAAATGGGTAAGTCGAACGTCATAACTTTTGTATTTCCTCATTCATACGATCTTAAATAAAAAAAATCCCATAATCTGCTTGTCGAATTTCTATTCTAACTACCCTCCAACTCTCTCTCTCTCTCTCAGTAATATGAAAGAGATGGATAATCAACAGTGAATTTACCATTGATTTCTTGCCTCATCTAAATTTCTATGTGGCCCCAAGGCTGCTGAGCGTGACTCAATGACCTTTTGCGAACAGTGTATATTAATTAAGATCAGACTGCACAGAATGTGCAATCTGATCTTATGTACAGTATCCGATACGAAGATATCTATTTTTGTATCTCCAAAAACTAGCAATATTCGAAATTTTGCAATCGGCATGAAGGTTTATTTAACCTGTTGAGGATTAATGGTGAATCTGATATTAAGCCATGTCATTCAGTTCAGACAGACAGACAGACAGCAGACTGACGAATAAATAGTCATCTCCTGGCTCGAAATAGTGATTAAACTCGGCACCCGGCATACGTTTCGTGACGAAAAAAATCATCTCCTGACATGAGGGAGGATAAGGCTGTGAGAAAAAAAAGTCAGTATCAGAGCAAATTAACAGTACACAGAAGCTGAAATAAATGTGTGGGTCACACTTCCTACGTCACATCCAGTTTATCGAAGATTTCACAAACTCGCACAGGTGTGCAAACCACATTTTCACTTATAACTCTCTTTTTACGAAAGAATCGAAATATGGTTTTCAAGATTGTTTTCATTTAAGGATTCATATATCCAAAAATAGCTTTGGGCTGTAGTTGCCCTTTAAAATAAAATGTGACATGAAACAACTTGCAACAAGCAATACTTGTTGTCCCTAGATGTTTTAAAGAATCCAGAGCCATACATACTTGTAGTTGAGTGTTAGAAGGCAAGTTTCTACATTTCTTTTATATCTGTTGTTTAATTCTGATCAACAAACATATATATATATTATAAGAGTGGAACATTTTGTTTATAAAGATTTTACATTGTACCGTTTCTTAGTGTATTTCATCTATGTACTTCTTCTGTCTAACTTATCAAACAAAAGGGTAATAAATAACAAAACCTTCAAATAATCAAAGTACCATAAGAAATTTCGAACACATTTTTTTTTCATAAGTCATTTTCAATTTTACTACAAAATAACTTCACAGGGTAGGACAATCAAAACCACAACAGTGTTCAGAATGTACATCAAATGTCCAGTAACACAAAATTTGAGACAATTAACAAGTGTTGTAATAAACTCTCTTGTTTACATAAATATACAAATACTGTTAAAATTACAACTTTGCAACACTGGTTTCAAAAGGAAATACACATAACACAATAACATGAAATCTGGATACATATTCACCAATCAAAAATTCATTTCAGGCTCCCTTAACCCTTTACCAAACAATCTTGAGTTTTATTGACACTGAAGAGGGTGGCTCTTGAAAACATTTTTGAAAAAGGAGAAAAAGCTGGTTACCGGCATTTTCTCTTTTTCCCATTATGTTTTCTACCCTATAGGAGACAATGGGTCATCTTTTGAGCTACAATTCTTTTGTCATCTGCAAATGCTTTCAATTTAGTAGAGTCCAAAACTGTGTCATTTGGTACAGAGCTAATTGAGAGAAATTTTCTGATTTGCTGAAGCACCACTCTTACAGCTAATCACAAATTAACCAGTAAATTCAGAAGTGAAAATATACTAAGAATTTTTTATAAGAATGTGAATCTTAAGAATTTAGAATATCTTGAAAATACATGTATTTGGTTTTCAAGAGCCTTCATCCAATAAAAATGGTCAAAGGAATTTCCACAGTTTTAGTCTATATCTAATATCGTACATAAGATATGAAAGTTATACCTATACTTTTGACCATAGTACAGCATTTAAATTTTTTTCAATTTCAAAGCAGTTGCAGACAGCAAATAAATCTGGATCAAGAGATGTAATTTGTCTCCAAATGCTTCAAATAGTGACAAGTCTAAACTTTCATTATGTGGCAAAGAGTTGACCATTAAAAATCATTACCAAATAACACCAAGTTTTAATGACCCTGATCATGGAAAAAGGAGGAAATGTTGGTGTGTTACAAGTATTTTCTCCTTTTCAACAATTTTCTATTCTTTAAAAGACAAAATCTATAATTTAACCTATTCTAATTTGTCACTAGCAAATCCTTTCAAAATGGACAAGTCTTTAATTTTGTGTTGTATAAAGACTTAAAAGGCCCACTAGAGGCCATAAATAAAAAATCTGGGAATCAAAACACAGGCAAATTTACTTGATATTATTTAAAAGTATAGATATAGTCTGACATTGTGTCATGATCTGTCAAAGTTCAAGTTGTTGGCAGAAAAATAAATTCTAAAACAAGGAAAAAAGTTGCCACCTAAGTTTATTATTCATTTTTCTGCCATTAAATGGACCTTTGGCAGATAGTACTGTAAAACATTGTCAGATTCATAATCATATTCATACTTTTAAATGGAATGATTTAAATTTGCCTGCAATTTGACCTCTGAACTGTTTACTTTTGGCCACTATTGGGCCTTTAACTCTTTACCAAACGCCAAATTTTAGACTGGTCCAAATTGAAAGCATTTGCAGACGACAAAATTGACTCAAAAATTGAAATTTGTTCTGGGAAGGGTGGAAAACATTGTGGGAAAAGGAGAAAATGCTGGTTACCAGCATTTTCTCCTTTTCCCACTATGTTTTCAAAAGGCTTCTTTCTCAGGGTCATGAAAACCCAGGATTGTTTGGTAAAGAGTTAAGCCTACAGGACATACAAAGTGCATTAGAAAGCAATGTTTTGTAGATGTGTCTAATCCTTCAACAGTAAGACAAGAATTGAAGACAAACTTTGCAAATATGATGGCATTGCAAACACAGAAGTTGGCCATTTTCAAAACATATAAATAAATATATAATAAATGGGAGAGAATGCACCATGAATTATGATATAAAAACCAAATCATAAATAAATAAAATTTGATTGAATACCCAAACACAAACCTAATTCATCTCTCACCATAGTCCAATCTATCTTCTGTTTCGAACTACAAAAAAAAAAAATGATGTTCCGAGAAAAGAAACTCAATACCTAGAGCATTATTCCTTTATTGTAGCAACATTTTATTGACATACCTTGGAATTCACTTGTTTGTATGGTACTTAACGCTGTTTCCAACATTATCTCAAATACATTACAGTGGCCACTGCACCTTTCCATGCTTTGCTGGATTTTCTTTTACCTGTACTCTATGAAAAAAATCTTTCTAAATCAATAGCCATTTTCTCACACAAACATTATCAGATCAGTGTTAAGCAGTGAGAGAGGAATCGATCCTGTCTCAATGACTATCATCAATCCTCGTAAAGAAGTTGGCTGGGCTGGAAATCAAACATTTGACCCTTTGCTTTCAGGATCTGCATGTTATTGTAACTGACTGAGCTGCTTGGCTACTTATCCTAATCATACATAGAAGAAAAAGTTGTATTAAAGACAAACAGTCATTATAATGATATGGAAAAGTATCATGGGAAAAGAAGCAATGGTTTGTGATAAGCAACTACTCCATTTTACCACATCAGTTTCATTAAGCTGTCTTCTATTATCTGCAAACAGCTGTATTTGCATATCTTTTTATTAATATGGAGCTAAGAGCAAAAGTACATGCATTTTTCATGATTTGAAAAAGTTAGGTACTTCAGAGCAATGAATGTTAAATGTCAAGAAAAAAAAATGATAACCACAAATTCTTCTAATTCAGGTTTGTGCTTGGATATTCACATAAACAATTCAAAAGAATGCCTACAAAGACATTTCAGAAATTCCCTAAACATATTTCAGAAATTCCCTAACAACATGCCTGATTTCCAGCTGAAAAAAGAGGGTGGTACTGACAAAAAGAGTTGCACACAATCGAGATAAAAAATATGAAGTTCTAATCCATAAAGCATCTACACTTGCCATTAGAGAATGTGTAGATCAAGATCAATCTGCACAAAATATGCAGTCAGATCTTTGGTATACAATGTCTACTGTACTGAGACATTTTGGATAAGGGCAACTTGAAAATTTCTCTTATCAGGGTCTCATTTCTAAAACAAAAGTGCCCATATTTAGGGTGCTTTTTTTAAATCCAACAAGTATACCAATTAATCAATCTGATTGCGAAAATATTCATGCATTCATTTAAATTGTATCCTACAGAAAATTCTGAGCAACAACAACTACTGTTTAAAAAAATACCATGGCTTAAGAATTACACTACCCCCACTTACCTACACTTCTGTCTTCTCGAATAACAAAGTAGACGGATAACTGTTGGACGTTTTGAAATAAGCAGTATCACTTTCAACTTATAAATTAAATTGGCTTATATATCAACTCAGTGCACAAAAGAAGGCAAAAATTAAAAAGGAAAAGGCAAAACAACAATGATTGATCAGAATAGTTATAAAGAAACAGTTCCAAATTCTGTAATGTTTCAAAATCGACCCTTAATACAGATGAGAAAATGCAAGACTAGTCAAAATTGAAAGCATTTGCAGATGACAAACTAAATGTTGTTCGAATGTGATTTGTCTCTTAAAGTTTAGAAAATATTGTGGGAAAAGAGAAAGAGCTAGTTTCCAGTATTTTCTTGTGTTTTCCCAAAATGTTTTCAAAAAAAGCCCCTTCCATCTATGTCATTAAAACTCTGGATTGTGTGATTTAGGATTAACAGTTTCACAAATAATTACAAGCAAATGATTGAGCTGTTAACTCTTTACCACACAATCCTGATTTAAACGACCCTGAAGAAGAAAGCCCTTTGAAAACATTGTGGGGAAAGGAGACAAGAGGGCCATGATGGCCCTGAAGTCGCTTACCTGAGCCTTTTGATCAAACTAGACCCATTTCCAATCTCTTCCGAAATATTAAGACAAACATTCTGACAAACACTCATTAGTACTGGACTTACAAACATAGCCTCTAGAGTGTACACAAGCTTTTTCTAGAATTTTTGTCTCTGTGGCCTACTTTTAGGCTCAATATTACCTATTTTCAAACATGTAGAAATTATCCAGACAAACATTCTGACCACCTTTCATGAGTATTTGAGAGAAAATGTGGCCTGCAGGGTGTATAGAAGGTTTTTTCCGAGATTTAACCTAGTGACCTAGTTTTTATCCAACATGACCCATTTTCATAATGGACATTATCAAGACAAACATTCTGACCAAATTTCAAGATTATTGGACTGTACATGTGGCCTCTAGAGCGTACACAAGGCTTTTCAAAGATTAAACCTGGTGACCTAGTTTTTGAACCCACATGACCCATTTTCATACTCATGCAAGATGACATCAACACAAACATTCTGACCAAGTTTCAAGAGTATTGGACTGAAAATATAACCTCTAGTGCATACACAAGGTTTCTTTAAGATTTGACCAAGTGACCTAGTTTTTGACCTAACATGACCTATTTTCAAACTCGTCTGAGATATTATCAAGACAAACATTCTGACAAACTTTCAAGAGCATTGGACTGAAAATGTAGCCTCTAGAGTGTACACAAGGTTTCTCTAAGATTTGACCCAGTGACCTAGTTTTTTACCTAACCTGACCAATTTTCGAACTCGTCCAAGATATTATCAAGACAAACATTCTGACAAACTTTCAAGAGCATTGGACTGAAAATGTGGCCTCTAGCGCGTACAAAAGATTTTTCTAAGACGACCCAGTGACCTAGTTTTTGACCCGACCTGACTTATTTTCGAACTCGTCTGAGATATCATAAAGACAAACATTCTGACAAACTTTCAAGAGCATTGGACTGAAAATGTGGCCTCTAGAGCGTACACAAGGTTTTTCTAAGATTTGACCCAGTGACCTACTTTTTAACCCGACCTGACCCATTTTCAAACTCGTCCAAGATATCATCAAGGCAAACATTCTGACAAACTTTCAAGAGCATTAGACAGAAAATGTAGCCTCTAGAGCATACACAAGGTTTTTCTAAGATTTGACCAAGTGACCTAGTTTTTGACCCAACCTGACTCATTTCCGAACTCGTTCAAGATATCATCAAGACCAACATTCTGAAAAACTTTCAAGAGCATTGGACTGAAAATGTGGCCTCTAGAGTGTACACAAGGTTTTTCTAAGATTTGACCTAGTGACCTAGTTTTTTGACCCGACCTGACCCATTTTCAAACTCGTCCGAGATATTATCAAGACAAATATTTTGACCAAGTTTCATGAGTATCGGACTGAAAACGTGGTCTCTAGAGCGTACACATGGTAAAAGTTGACGACGAACAACGGATGCCGGACACAGCACGATCACAAAAGCTTACCATGAGCACTTCATGCTCAGGTGAGCTAAAAATGCTGGTAGCATTTTCTCCTTTTCCCACAATATTTTCTACCTTTTCTAAGCCAATTTTCTCCATTTGAGCCACATAAAAATTGTCATCTGCAACTGCCTTCATTTTGGACGAGTCTAACATTTTGTCGTTTGGTAATGAGTTAAGTGATAAAATTGAAAAGCTTTTGAAAGCAGAGTGAAACCCTTCTTTGGCCCTCAACCTCTTATAAGAATTAATTAGAGCTGAAACAATTTTGGGAATGTGAATCCTATTAATTTTTGCACCCCTACTGTACCTTCAATTACTTCAGTTGATTATGCTGACAGTGTAAGATTAAAACAAGAACTCATAAAATATGTAGTTTGGGCTTGGACCAGCACCGTTTACTTAACCCTTTCACTTCCAACTCAAGAAATTAAACTTTTTTTCGAGGTCCAAAAGTAGATTTCCACTGTCATTGAAAATGAATTCGGTCATAGTCTAGCATCACATAGCAGATGGTGTAGATCCAGGATCAGACTGCACTTTCTGTGCAGTCTAACCTTGATCTACGCCATCCACAATAGCTTATTACATTGTCATTGGTAATGAAAGAGTTCATGCAGCATATTTGGAACAAACAGCCTTGAAATTCCAATGTCTTTTAGACTAAAATTGTCCCTGTCACTGACATAGCTCTGAACAGGTCGATCCTTCAACCTTTATACTATTCCTGTGTTTTTTGCAAGCCTGATGAAAAGGTATTTTAAAAACAAACAGGGAAAAGGAGAAAATGCTTGTGACCAGCATTTTCCCCATGTCCCACAATGTTTTCTACCCTCTTACAGACAGATCCCATTATTTGTGCCATATTACAATATCGTCTGCAAACACTTTCAATCTGGACCAGTCTTAACATTTTGTCTAACATTTGGTAACGTGTTAACACCCTTTGAACAACATGATATGAGCAGTCTGGTCTTATCTTTGACACTATCTGCTTTCTTTAACCCATTACCACACAATCCCTACTTTTGAAGACCCTGAGAAAGAAGCCTTTGGAAAACATTGTGGGAAAAGGAGAAAATGCTGGTAACCAGCATTTTCTCCTTTTCCCACAATGTTTTCTACCCTTCACAACACAAATTTCAAATTTTCAGTCACTTTTATTTTGTCGTCTGCAAATGCTTTCGAATTGGACAAACCTAAAATTTTGTCGTTTGGTAATGAGTTAAGGATACCAGTATTCTAACCAAATCAGCCTTGACCTTTGTTTAACACTTCACCACACACCAATTCTAGAATTGTCAAAATTGAGAGCATTTGCAAACAACAATTTAGATATGGCTCCAATAGTGGGATTTGTCTCTAAAAAGGTAGAAAACACTGTGGAAAAAGAGAACTGGCTATTAGCATTTTTTTCCTTTTCCTACAATGTTTTACAAAGCCCTCAACCCCAGGGTCCTTAAAACACAAAATTGTTTTGTAAATGGTTAACAGTAACTTTCTCTAGGAGGATAGCACTGTTTGTTCCTATGGCTGGCTACTTCAGACAGATACGGACTATATATCTCTCTACCAAAGGACAAAATTTGAGACTTGTCCAAATTGAAAGTTCTGCAGACGACGAATTAAGACTCAAAAACAGAAATTAATATTTGAAAGCATAGAAAACATTTTGTGAAAAAAAGAAAATGCTGGTAACCAGCATTTTCTCCTTTTTCCACGATATTTTTAAGTCTTCTTCTCCAGGGTTGTTAAAGTCTGGAATGTGTGGTAAAGGGTTAAAAGGCTTTCCTGCCTATGAAGCTTTCAATGCATGAATGTAAGTTGCTACAATTACACATTTAATAAATTAACCTGGAAAATCAGCCATGTTGTCAGAGCTTAACATTAATATCAAGAGCATATAAAGAAAGAAAATGGTCGGTTAGCATGCATCATAAGGACACACAAAAACAGATCAACAGTTAGAATGTGAGATCCCAGTCTTCAATCTCTTTATCAACTCTGAACTTTAAGCTCTCCTTGTCTA
Source organism: Hippopus hippopus (assembly GCA_946811185.2). NCBI lineage: Eukaryota > Metazoa > Mollusca > Bivalvia > Cardiida > Cardiidae > Hippopus > Hippopus hippopus. The sequence goes on along the minus strand of OX328097.1, from coordinate 54,001,028 downwards.
TATTTTTGGAATTCCCAACTGATCCTCAATATACAAGTTTCATCCATCAAGAAACATGGTATATATGGTAGTCGATCACCTCCACAACACATTTGGAAAAAGCAAGATGGGTTTAGTGTATAGGTTATCCATGGCTTTCACTGTCAAATTATGAAACATTTTCTCGCTTCTCCATCATCACAATTCACCTCCTTAAAACTGTTCTTCTTTTTGGAGAAGTAAGTTCTTTCAATAGCCATACTCTCCCTTGACTTCATCAGACTGGTTTAAGTGTTCTCCATATCACATGCCTGAGTGTGCTCAGGTTCTATGTAATGATCAGGGAACCAGTCAATCCAAACCTTAACACATATATAGGGCAGGTAAACCACTCTTGTTTGTTATTTATAGCAATGTCTTGTCACATCTCAACCCCAAAACCAACCCATTGGTATAAGTAATAAGTATAAAGGTAAAACTAGTGGAATTCTTCTTTAGAATCCTTCTATGTAACAATAAGCTACCAATGATGAAAGTATTAAATAAATGAGCCACAATGATACAAGTAACATAACTGTCGGGTACCGAAATTTACTCGGACCTCCTAGTTCACCCCCGGCAGCCTTATGTCTTCGTATCATCAACACTGCAATGGCAATGGCAGCTTCTATACAAAATACTGTGACAGAAAAAGCCAGCGCACCTGGGTCTACAATAAAGTCCTCCTTGAGAACAATTGCATGATAGACGGCTGCAATAGTCCATGCAATGCCAATACCCAGGAACACATTAACCGCGTTACTTCCTGTTACATTACCAATAGAGGAGTCAGCATATCTATCATTACTAGCAGCCACTTTACTTGCAAATGTATCTGGAAATATAACATACAGGTATTCAGAACATATAGACAGGCAAATTGGTAAAATTCATATTTCAAATTACGAAAAAGAGCCTGACTGTATAATGTCATGGCAGCTTTGGTCAGAATATCTCACAAAATAAGCTTGTTGGTCTTCAGGCAGTGGAACTAAACAATCAGACAATTTAAATTTCAAATTTAGATTGCATTTTTTGTGAAGACTGCTTTTTATTTTCCATTTCTGCTATAGTAAATATGGCTGTATTCCACAGTATACCGTATAAGTACTTTTTTCTGCGGGGTCCAAATTCTATGGATTTTCAAAAAAACAGGGGGTTTAAAGTTCTGCGTACCTTTTTTCTGCGCCAGTGAGTCTGATAAAAAAAATGGATTTTATTATTGCGCTTTATTTTGATGACGTACCGGTAACAGCTTCCGTTTTGGATAGGTATACTCTACACATGTATTTCGGTTGTTATCGTCTTCAATTAAAAGGGCGATATTCATGTAGTTAAAAAAAAACACACACACTTTTTTTGAATGTAAACTAATAACTATTTTATTCATTGCAATGCCATATTTATTTCTGTATCAAACCCAGAGGAAATAATATTAGGGGGAAAGGGTTTAAATGGTTCGACGTGTGAAATTAACGATAGTATAACCTTTGTTTTCTACCCTTAGGCGATGTCATAACGGCATGCAAATATCGTAAAGCGCGAATAATAGGTCGCACCTAACAAACTGTAAATTAACTGTATAGTTAACATTAAAACTCGTTTTAAAATGTATGCAGGAGAGCTCTAGTATTTTGAAAACATTGTGGGAGGGGAGAAAATTTATTCAGCAGTATTTCTTTTCAAAACATTGAAGAAAATGGTTAACATTTGGGAGAAGGAGTAAAGGAATAACAACAACGACAACGATAGAAAAATTCTTATTATTTGGACTAAATTTTCGCGTCTTTTAAATCTGCGCTCCTGCATGTCCCCGCAAATAAAGCAGAAATAAAGTCACCGCAGAAAAAAGTGCTTATACGGTAATTATTGGTTACTCATTTCTGTACAAATGCCCTTTTTCCCTTCTATCCCATGGACAACATTAGAAAACATTTATGGTAATAGAACGATTGGTTGTTACTGGCATTTACTCCTTTCCCTAAAATAACTTTTATGTCATTTTAAACAAGAACACTGCATGAGGGTGCCAACACTCAGTTGTAGTTGCTTTTAGTGATGGTGAGAATGCTATGTAGAGAAAAAGGGGCATACCGGTAATTGTCTAGAAAATATTTTGAGGATTTTCTGCCAAGTTTGATGTAAATACCTTCAGTACTGACAGAGATATTAGAAAAAAGTTGATTTTCTGTTAAAAGTCAGAAAAGGGGCATAACTGTGTCAAAACTATTTTGATGGTTACCTGTCATACTGGTATGGGTTCCCCTTTTGATAGGTATGAACTACCATAGTCTGAGTTTGAAGTAAATATCTTCAGTAATGACTTAGATATTATTAAAAGTTGAAGTTTTTGCACAACAACACAGATGACGATGACAGGGCTATGACAATACATCGATGTTCTCTTCAAAAACAGCCATGCTAAAAATGTTTCTTTCAGTAAATATTTTTCATTTCCATTATCTTTAGACTCTTTTATGTCAAAAATAACCATACTTCACTTAGATGTTTAAAAGTGGTCTGCCTGAACTTAATTTCAGATCATTATGAGTTCAGCTCAAAAACTTACAAGCCTTTAACATACAATGATGAAACTTGGTATATGTACGAGTTTAACCTTTAACAAAACAATTATAAATTTTAACGATACTGAAAAAGAAAGATTCTGACAACATTGTGAGAAGAGGTAGCCAGCATTTTCTCCTTTTTTAACAATAATTTCTTTCCTGTCCAAGATAAATTCCATCAATGAGCCACACTCATGAATTAGTCTTTTGCCACTGCTTTTAACTTGGACAAGTCGAAAATTTTACCATTTGGTAAAGAGTTCAATACTTGGTTGTCTTCTTCTGTAGAACTTCACTACAGATGGTCTGAAACACATGATTTTACCATAAACTGCCTACATTGACACTTTATGTTCTCCTTAACTTTTAATCTCCTGGATCAAGAGGACCATTGGCCATAAAGTGCTCACCTGAGTAAAGTCATCTAGGATTGATAAAGTTGAAGACATCCTGGATGTGATAATGTAAAACACACGAGTATTAAGTAGATACTTTTTTATCCAACATGATGCAGTTTCAAACTTATTCATGATACAATTCTGATAAAATTTCAGGAGTCTCATGAAGATATTTCTCTTTCTGAGATATTATCAAGGCAAACATTCTGACCAAGTTTCATGAGTATTGGACTGAAAAGGTGGCCTCTTGAGTGCACATAACATTTTCCTTCCATTTGTCCCGGTGACCTCCTTTTTAATCTGACATGACCAAATTTCAGATGTGTCTGAGATATTATCAAGACTATTATTCTGACCAAGTTTCATGTGTATTGGACAGAAAATGTGGACTCTACAGTGCACATGAAATTTTTCTAAGATTTGTCCCAGTGACCTACTTTTTGATCCAACATGACTCAATTTTAAGCTTGTCTGAAATATTATCAAGACTAACACTGACCAAGTTTCATGAGTATTGGACACAAAATAGGGCCTCTAGAGTGCACACAAGGTAGTTGTTCATGCCTGGGTGATGATCGATGGACGACAGACACAGTATGATCACAAAAGCTCACCATGAGCACTTTGTGCTCAAGTGAGCTAAAAAGGTATTGTTGCTACATTGATGTCAAGAATGGAATGCTGCAAAATGATCTGTATGTCTTTATCAGCATTTTCTCTTTACCCACAATGCTTTTAAAAGCCTTCAACCTTGGGGCCATTAAAACTCTGGATTGTGTGGTAAAGGGTTAATATGCTACTATGCTCCAAGATTCATCAATCAACTTACCTGGCACACTTGTTCCAAGGGCCACGAACGAGATGGCAGTGACAGAATCCTTCAAACCAATAGTGCAACCAAAACTGGACGCCAAGTCATTGATAAAAGCAGTGAGCAGACCAATCATCATAATGGAAACAGTGAAACATGCCCATCCACCCCAATAATCTGTGTGAAAGAAGATGTGTAAACATTTATCATGAATATATATATATGTATGCTTTAATAACTATCTACTGAGCTTGGTAGCTCAACTGGTAACATACAAGGATTGAAACCAGGAGGGGTCACTTGCTTGATTACACATCTTGGCCCACTTCTTTCTGAGCACTGATGGTAGTCATTGGACAGTTTTCATGCCTATCGTACTGCTGATGTTTCTACCATATCCATGAGCTAAAACAGCCAGTGGCTTGAAAGGAACATTGTGCGAAGTACTGGAAAGAGAAGCCTCATGGAAGCATGGATGGGTGCACTAGCTGCCACAGTATAACTGAAATAATGGTGAAAACAGTGTTAAACATTAAACCAGTAATCAAACCAAATTAATGAGTACCATTTATTCAGAATACATTTTAATATATCAATGGCAAAGAATAATAGAGGAAAAAGTTATACAAGCTAAAAATAGAGATTTAGCCATTCATCATCATATTTTCTTTCAGTTTCTGAACAGTATCTCTCATTAGCCTCGTGTCTTTCCTTGAAAGAAGCTTGCCCTATTTGCAATGTGTGTACTCCTTAACATGGAAATATTCATCTGAGCGAAAATTCACTAATTCTGACCATATCATATTGCACTTACAGTTGGCACTTGCCCTGTAGTATGTTTAACCAATTTATGTCAATTTGCCAATAGGAATGGATAGCAGAAAACACTGTAGATTCAGATCAAAATGACTCTGATCAAGGTCTAATGTTTATCAGCTGCACTCTGGCAAAAGGAGGTTTATTGCATTTCTGTGATGCATAATACCAAGCAAGCCATCATATAGTACGGATCCATAAAATCCATCTTGTCTAACAACCCACTGAATCATGAGGTAGAATGATCCTTAGACAGGCAGAGAATTTCAAAATAGCAAAAGGTTTCAGCCCAAGTCAGCCTGCAAGGATTGTGAAGGCTGACATGGGTAGATACTTTTTGCTGATACATTAACCACCCTTTACACTGAGCATGACTCATACGCATATGCTGGATCAGTGTGATCTGGGTCCGTGGTATTTGCCCAAAACAAAGATATTTCATCTGAATTACTAAGCTAGATGGTAGTGCAGAAAAGCTGATGGACAGTATAAAGAGCCTTAAATGAAAAATGACCCCAACAGGTAATGCTTTTAATATCTTTGTGTGAAACGGAAAAAATGTTGGTAAACAGCATTTGTCCTTTACCCCACAATGTTTTCTATGAATTTCAAGCTTTGAGTAACATTTGATTTAATGTATGCAAAAGCTTTCAATTTGGACAAGCCAAACAGTTTGTCATGTGGTAGAATTAACAAATTCCTATACTAGTCAACACATAAATAACAAGAGTGCCATGATGGCCCTGTATTGCTCCATTTCCTTTTTAAATAAATGTATCATGCAATTGACTGCCACTGACAGACACATTGTTTGTAAGAAATGTATTACAACAAACTTTCACACGAAAAAATAGCTGACCTTTGCCCCAACCCTCCATAAAAATCTTTTTCAAAAGCAAAGATTATGTTGGTGAATACAAGCAGGTCTAATCAAGTATTATTCATACCATATATCAATGAACTCTATAACAAATCTGATACAAGAGGGCCATGATGGCCCTGAAGTCGCTCACCTGAGCCTTTTGATCACACATGAACCATTTCCAATCTCTTCAGAGATATTAAGACAAACACTCTGACAAACACTCATTAGTATTGGGCTTACAAATATGGCCTCTAGAGTGCACACAAGCTTTTTTTGAATTTGTCTCAGCGGCCTACTTGACATGTAGAAATTATCCAGACATACATTCCGACAAACTTTCATGAATATTTGAGAGAAAATGTGGCCTGTAGGATGTATAAAAGGTTTTTCCAAGATTTCACCTAGTGACCTAGTTTTTTAATCCAACATGACCCATATTCATAATAGTCTAAGACATTATCAAGACAAACATTCAAAGCAAATTTCAAGATTATTGGACTGAAAATGTAGCCTCTAGCGCGTACACACGGTTTTTCAAGGATGAAACTTGGTAACCTAGTTTTTATTCCATGTGACCCATTTTCAAACTCATGCAAGATATCATCAATACAAACATTCTAACAAAAGTTTTAAGAATATTGGACTGTAATTATAGTACAAAAGGTTTTTCCGAGATTTGACCTTGTGACCTAGTTTTTTATCCAACATGACCCATTTTCATACTAGTCTAAGAAATTATCAAGACAAACATTCTGACCGAATTTCAAGATTATTGGACTGAAAATGTGGCCTCTAGAGCTTACACAAGGTTTTTCTAAGATTTGACCTGGTGACCTAGTTTTACACCTGACATGACCTATTTTCAAACTCATCCAAGCTATCACCATGACAAACATTCTGACCAACTGTAAAGAGCATTGGACTGAAAAAGTGGCTTCTGGACCATACACAAGGTTTTTCAAAGATTTGACCTACTGACCTAGTTTTTGACCCCACATGGCCCACTTTCAAACTCGTCTGCGATATTATCAAGACAAACATTCTGACCAAACTTCAAGAGTATTGGACAGAAAATGTGGCTTCTGGAGCATACACAAGGTTTTTTTAAGGTTTGACCTATTGACCTAGTTTTTGACCCAACATGGCCCATTTTCAAATCTGTCAGAGATATCATCAAGACAAACATTCTGACTAACTTTCAAGAGTTTTGGACTGAAAATGTGGCCTTTAGAGCTTACACAAGGTTTTTCTAAGATTTGACCTGGTGGCCTAGTTTTTGACCTGACATGGCCCATTTTCGAACTCATCCGAGATATCATCAAGACAAACATTCTGACCAACTTTCAGGAGTATTGGACTGAAAATGTGGCCTCTAGAGCGTACACAAGGTTTTTCTAAGATTTGACCTGGTGACCTAGTTTTTGACTCGACATGGCCCATTTTCAAACTCCTCCAAGATATCATCAAGACAAACATTCTGACCAACTTTCAGGAGTATTGGACTGAAAATATGGCCTCTAGAGTGTACACAAGGTTTTTCTAAGATTTGACCTAGTGACCTAGTTTTTGACCCAACATGGCCTATTTTTGAACTCGTCTGAGATATCATCAAGACAAACATTCTGACCAACTTTCAGGAGTATTGGACAGAAAATGTGGCCTCTAGAGTGTACATAAGGTAAAAGTTGACGACACACGGCACGCAACGGACGCCAGACACAGCACGATCACAATAGCTCACCATGAGCACTTTGTGCTGAGGTGAGCTAACAAGAGGGCCATGATGGCCCTGTATCGCTCCACTGGCTATTAAGTAAAAACACTACAAGCCAAACATTACAATATTCAGCAAATTGATTTCAAACACGAGGACATGCAAACATTTTTCTATCTAATCCTACGAGAAAGTTGTGATCCATGGGCAAAGCCAATTTTGATCGCAAAGCTATAATTATTTGAATCCTGGTGGAGGTCCACAATATAAAGCTCCATACCAAATAATTCAGTTCTTGAATGTTATAAACAAGAAGATTTTCAAATTTTTCTCAATGAAAAGCCCTGTAAAAAAAGTTAACATACGGATGGACGCACAACGGACAACGGGCCATAACATAAGCCTGCTGGCCTTCGGCCAGTGGAGCTAAAAAACTTGTCTAGCACCAATCATGTATCACTGCAGCTTGATAATTAAGGGAGGTAAATAGTAACGAACTTTATCTTTCATAAAAAGAGTTATTTCCCTTGATTAATGTTTAAATTGAAGTGACAATATTTTGAAGCCCATGTTAAACTTGCGATCCCTGGAATGAAGGCAATTTTGACCCCAGACCTACAATATGAAACTAGAATGTGTGGTTATAAACAAAAAGATTTTTTAATCTTGCCCAATAAAAAGTCATGTAAAACAAGTTTGCTGAATAAAAGGCCCTGTAAAATATGTGATCCATGACACAGGTTTATCAAGTTTTCACTATAAAAGCCAATGTAAAACTTGTGACCCCTGGTGTGGAGTCAAACTTGACCCCCAAAGTTAAAATTTGGGCCCTCTTGGTAGAGGCCCATTATATAAAGTTACATGCAAAATTTGGTAGCCCTAGGCCTAAATATGGCTATGTACAAGTAGATTATTAAAGTTTCCTTATATAAGACCATGTAGAACTTGTGACCCCCTGGGGTGGGGCTACATTTGACCCCCTGGGCTATAATTTGGGTACCCTTGATAGAGACCCCCTAGATAAAGCTAAATGCAAAATTTGATAGCCCTAGCCCTTATAGCTAGATGCGAAAGATTTTCCTATATAAGCCCGCCCATGTAAAACATGTTACCCCCCCGGAGCGAAGTCAAATTTGACCCTCGGCTATAATTTGGACACCCTTGGTACAGGTCCACTAGATAAAGCTACATGCCAAATTTGGTCGCCCTAGGCCCCATGGCTAGGTCAAAGAAGAATTTTAAAGTTCTCCCTATATAAGCCCATGTAAAACTTGTTATATAAGCCCATGTAAAACTTGTTACCCCCGGGCAGGGCCTAATTTGACCCCAGGGCTATAATTTGAACAATCTTGGCAGAGGTCCACTAGATAAAGCTACATGCCAAATTTGGTAGCTCTAGGCCCTATGGCTAGGTAGAAGAGAAATTTTAAAGTTCTCCCTAAATAAGCCCATGTATAACTTGTAACCCCCGGGGCGGGGCCAATTTTGACCCCAGGGCTATAAATTGAAGAAACTTGGTAGAGGTCCACTAGATAAAGCTACATGCCAAATTTGGTAGCCCTTGGCCTTACGGTTTCAGACAAGAAGATTTTCAAAGATTTTCAAAATTTTTCAGTTTTGTTGCCATGGCAACCAGAGTTTTTGAAGGAATTAAATTCTTTCAAGAAATTCTGAAGAGGACCATGGCAGGATCATTTCTGTGAAGTTTCATCAAAATTGGATGGGTAGTTTCAGAGAAGAAGACGTTTTAAAAAAAAGTTAACGCACGGACGGACGGACGGACGCACGGACGGACGGACGGACGACGGACAACAGGCCATGACATAAGCCCGCTGGCCTTTGGCCAGTGGAGCTAATAAAAAACTGAATGATAAAAACCCTCATTTAAATCAAATAATCAACTCATCTGGGCAAGACTATTGACATCGAATTAAATCACTCTCACTGATAACTGAACATTTTCTTTAAAAATCTTGAATAACCATCATGTATCATGTAATAGTGCAGTTTGATGATAAAGGGAGGTAAGCACTAACCAACTTTATATCTGTTATAATAGGAGTTATATCCTTTGATCAGTGTATAAGCTTAAGGCGTATTGACTCCATGTACTGCAAGAAGATTTTTAAAGTTTCCACAATTTGAGTTGTTGTGAAACATGTTACCCCAAGGGCTATTGTTTTAAAAGTCTTGATACATGTCCGCTAGGTGATTAATGTAAAAGCTTAAGTCATATTGACTTAATGTACTAAAAAAAGATTTTTGAAGTTTTCACTGTTTAAGCCTTTGTAAAATATGATAGTCCCAGGGATATAGTTTTAAAAATCTTGATACTGGTCTGCTATATAAAGCTACATACAAAATTTGGTAAACCTAGACCTTACATATAGGAACCAAATGATTCTATTAGTTTTCAGTTTATAAATCCATGTTAAAATTGTGATTCATGGGGTGGGGCCAATTTTGACCCCATAGCTATAAATTAGACAATTTTGGTAGACATCTACTTTATGAAGCTGTATACCAAATTTGGTAGCCCTTTAGCTTTACAGTCGGATCAAAAAGGTTTTTGAGGTTTTCCCCTTTAATAATAAGCCTACTGGTATGTAAAACATGCAATCCCTTGGGAGGGGCCAATTTTGACCCTGTGGCTAAAATTGAATAACATTAGTAGGGGTCCACTAGATGAAGCTACATGTACATGCCAAATTTGTAGTCCTATGCTTAATGGTAAGGAACAGGAAGAGTTTTAAAGTTTTTAATACATTAGCCCATGTAAAACTTGTGGAGCCTGGGTATAAGCTATAATTTGAAGAATTTTGCTAAAGGTCTATTAGATAAAGCTACATGCCAAATTTTGTAGCTCTAGAACTTATGGTTTCAGACAAGAAGATTTTCAATATTTTTCAGTTTTGTTGCCATGGAAAACAAAGTTTTTATTGGAATCAAACTCTTTTAAAAATTCTGAAGGGGGCCATGGCAGGATCATTTCTGTGAAGTTTAATCAAAATTGGACGGGTAGTTTCAGTGAAGATGTTTGAAAGAAAAATTAACACATGCAAACATGGATGCACACACAGACTGACTGATGGACACATCATAGACAACGGGCCATGTAATAAGCTCACTTGCTGAGTGGAGCTATTTAGACATAAAAAGCCTCATTCCTTTGGGATACTAAAGCAAACATTGTTTGGTAAATGTTTTTTACTCTTGACCAAACAACAATATTTAAACTTGTGCAAACAACAAAATAAATGTGAATCTAAACATGAAATTTGTTTTCAAAATTTGAGTCATTACAACACAGAATTATTTGGAAAATGGTTCAAAGTGTTTCCTTTTTCCTAAGATATTATACAGTCCTATACTGAAAAAGTAAGGTCCCATTGAGTTCCCAAACCAACTTTTGCTGCGTAAATCATCAGTTAAAAATCTCAAAACCCTGTGGAAAATAATTGCTGTTTCAGAAGAAATTTCTAGAAGCTATCTTCAGCTTCACTAACCAACATTCGGTTTCTGTGTTAAATGCACTGGAAAACAATGTTTTATTCTATCCCTGGTAGCCACTCGCAAAAAAAACCTGAGATGTCATTGATTCACATAGAACTAAAACTGTATTGTCTCACATCACGTCACAGTGCACATGAGGGTTCAGATATATTTGTTGATAATTTGGAAGCCCAGTGGTCAGTTTGTGCTGCAAGAGTTAAAATCTACATATCTTAACGATGTATATGACAAATTTTTCTAACGGACAGATTTTTTTTAAACTTTACACATACAAAGCTCAACATGTCTCTAGATTACAGTAAAAAAAGATGTGGGTAACCGTGCTCATTTCTTAGAAATTTGCCTTTGAAAAAGTTATATACAGTTCCAAAATTCAGCTTATATTGGATCTAAAGCGCCTTTCTTTAATAGTCAATTAAACAGGAAAATTACAGAGAAAATATACAAATATACATCATTTTAATAAAAATTCATATATTTTTGCACAAAAAATATATAAAAGCCTGGTTTTGAGCATGGTAAATGTACAAATATGCATGTTATATAAAGACCATTGAGTTAAAAAGGGAGATAATTTGATCGAATTAAGGGTTAATCTTAAAAAAATACATGCTTTCTAACGGACAGATTTTTCTTAAACTTTCCACACTTACGGTATTTATAATTCTAAACAATAAGAAAAAATAAAAATGGCATCTATCCGTGCTTATTTCATCAGGAAACAAGGTTGAAGGTCACTTTGGAAGTTATTTTTTAAAGGAAAAAAATAGGAGAAAAGCTCAGCAGACATGGTGGGAAAAGGAAAAATTGCACAGTAGGAGCGATTTCTCCTTTTCCAACAATAATTTTCAAAGTGGAAACAGCTGTACTTCCACAGCTTTAAATTTCCTGCCTTTGTTTCCTTGTTTGGTGTGTAATGCCTTGTCAGCACCATTTTAATTATTTCATGGTGACAGTTCAAAGATCTATTCTTTTCTCTTCACCAATACTACCCGAAGAAAGTGCACCAGTAGTATTACCATTAGGTGCAAAAAATACATAGGTGCACTTTTGATTTAATATCCACGACAAAAATACATGTGCAGTAGGATGCGCACAAACATTTGTCATATACGTCCTTAATTGTTTTCATTAGTCATGTAGTTATATTAATTACTTGTTTAGACTAATTTTTGTCTGTATGCGAGTGACTTTGGTATTTTGAGTCCGAGCAGATTTTCATGCTTATATAGATACTTTTATGATATAACAGCTAAAAGACTTACCAGTTGGGGGAATAATGGAGAATAAGACCTTCCAGAACAAGGTCAGGAAGTGCATAACATAGTCTGAGCATGAGGGTAACTTCTCCTCAGAGTCCTCTTCATCTTCATCACCTAAAAAACATGAACAGAGTTCAGAATTATCATTCTTACACACTGTTTTAAAAGTAATGACTGACGGCTGCATAAATACCATGATGAGAATATTTTAAAAGATTTCCTTTACTCTTCACCAATGACAAAATTTTAAAAATGTGAAAGCATTTCAAAAAGACATATCAAGTGTGGCTTAGGTCAAGTTTCTGTAAAGGATACAAAAAATTGTGGGAAAAGGAGAAAATGGTGGTTACCAGCATCTGAAACTTTTCTCTTGGTCTTTTAAACTTTGGATTGTGTGGTAAAGGGTTATCTCTTCACAAGATGACACAAATTTAGAATCCTACATTTTGAAAACATTTGCAGACAACAAATTAAACTAGAGCTGTCACTGAATGTGACTTAATACCCCCACCAGCGCTTTGACAGAAACAGGCAATTATTTGTACAGAGACGGACACACGGACGGACGGGCAAACGGACGGACACACAGACAGACAGGCTGATTCCAGTATACCCCCGAAAACATTCGTTTTGCGGGGGTATAATGAGGCTCAACAATGACATCTGTCAATATTGTGGAAAACATCCAGGGACTGGGACAAATTCCTGGTTACGGTAGCAGTTTCTCCTTTTTCCTTTATGTTTTCCAAGGTTTTCTTCCTCAGGGTTATAAAAACATGAGATTTTCTCTTTTTCCCCACACTGTTTCTAACCTTTTGGAGACAAATCTCATCACTTGAGGCATGTTTAATCTACACATGCTGTCACGTTGGACCAATCTAAAACCTTTTGTAGTTTGTTAAAGAATTAACCGTTTACTGCACAATACCGACTTTTAATGACCCTGGGAAAGACTCCTTTGGAAAATATTGTGGGAAAAGGAGAAAATGCTGGTACCAGCATTTTCTCCTTTTCCCACAATGTTTTCTACCTGATCAAAGAAAATTTGCACCATTTGAGCCACAATGAAATTGTCGTCTGCAAATGCTTTCAATTTGGACAAGGCTTTGATTTTGTCATCTGGTAAAGAATAAAGTTCTTACCAAATTGATCCAAAGCTTTTCTTATCACTGAGAGAAGACTTTTGATTGTGTTAAACAGAGAAAATGCTGGTAAACATCATTTCTTTTCTCACGGTGTTTCTTTCCCTTTCAAAGACTACTCCCACTGTCTGAGTAACACTTAATCTTGTTATTTGCAAATGCTTTTAATTTTAATATGGACCAAATCCAAAACTTGTAGCCTAATGAAGAACCATATTGTTGACTGAAGATCTCAATAGTTTCCTTTTGAATTGGCTGAACCATAATTTGCTTCATGCAACAACTTGATTGGGTGGGGTTGATCTCTATACCAACCAATCAAAACTCAAAAAAACTGTGGATGACATCTAAAATAATTTGTGTATATTTGAAAAAAAAAAAAATCTTTTAGTCTTCCACAAAAATGCTAAATTGTATCTGCAAAGAAATCTTTTATGAAATTTCAGTAAAGATTTATTACTGGGAAAAAATAACTTACACTGTATAAAGCACCTTTACAATTATTCCTTTTTTCATTTTTTTTTGTCCTGGCAGAACTAGTTTCAAGATCTTAGTTTTCACCATTTTATTCATGATAACCAGATAAACAATGGTGACAAAAGAAGTAAAACAATGGTGACAAAAGAAGCAAATTCTCCTTTGGCCACAATGTTTACAAAAGTAGTCAATTGCAAGAATGAAAAAAGTCACCTGTAAGTATTCATATGTTAATATGTTGGACTTAATATGGAAATTCTCAATTCCTCACAAGAAAAAAAAAAGAAATTCAACACAGCTACACAAAAAGTATAAAAGTTAAATAACAGCTTCAAATCTACACCATAAAAATTCTGAAAATGAAATTTAAATTGTCTATAGAAAAATAGAACTAAAATAAATACTGATAGAAACTAACTAAACTATTTTTTCTATTTTATATTAAGTTGCCATGAGTAGAAACAATTTCTTACTGCAAGTTGATATATCTTCTAAAGTGTGAAATTCTTTCAGAGCAAAGAGAAAGGATATGGCATGAGTGTTTGTGATTACCAATTGTGTATTGTGTGTAATATGGAAAACCAAAATTGAACATAATTCCACTAAACAAAATTACATTTCCACAGACAAAACTCAATACCAGATGACAAATCTTTAGACTTACCCAAATTGAAAGCATTTGTAGACGAAAAATTAAATGTAATGCAAATGTGTCTTTGACAGGATAGAAAACATTGTGGGAAAAGGAGAAAGTGCCAGTGACAAGTAATTTCTCCTTTTCTGCCCTTTTTTTCAAAAGCCTTCTTATACAGAATCTTTTGAACTTGGGATTACTTGTAAAGGATTAAGCAGTAAAACAATGTGTGGAAGCTGTGAGATAAATTTGTTCTACAAAGCAAGTAATTCTCTGACAATAAATTTTATTATCTAATTCTGAAATGCAAATCTAGGTAGGTCAAGATAATTACAGATAAAAAAGGTCAGCTATAGACCTCTCTGATATGTCAGCATGTCCTATCACATTGTTTTATTTATCAAGAACAGGACAATCTCTTCTTTTCTTGATTTTATTTACAAATGTATCTAATGACTGCAACACCATTTTTGATAAAGAACCATATGGGTATAAAAAACAGACCAACAAAGTGGGCTATGTATATGGATGGCAGAAATGATCTTTTATAGTTAGTTGGAAAAAAGAACCTGTCAGATGGTCTAATTACTCTAGGTTGGCGTTACCGATCGCCAAAATCGCCATTGGCGATTACCTTTTTCTGCTGGCGACTAAAAACACAAAAAGAGCCGATACTGGCGATTGTGAAAATGTGGTAAGATGAAATCGTCGACCGTGATATTTTTTATCAGTTTTGTATAATGAACACTTCCTAACCTGTTAAATCAACGTACGTCAACTTGCTTATCATATACCGGGTATCCTACGTTGATAACCCTTTCATCTCCCTTAACTATCCGATAGACAAAGTGCCAGTTACCGGTTGGATAGTCTTGTACTATAAATAGAACACAGGAGCAATCGCAGTTTTTTGGACGCTGTAGTGCTGAAAGAATTAATCGAGTTTTTAATTTTGCTTATCAAGTAAATTTTACAGCATCAATTGCGGTATTTTTCTGAAATACTTGACTTTTTAAGCTTTATGTGGCCTCCTTAAATTCTTTTCTTGTGAAGCATTTTGTTTGTCTGTTAAAATCTAACGAATGCTAGATCTATAATTTCGTCAAATGAGAAATATTGTCGCCAGATATTTTTTGGTGATCGGCAGCATCAAGGAGGGCTAAGTGTGAAACGATAATACTTGAATCATTTGCAAGACCAAACACATGTTTTTTTTTTGGTGAATTTCATCAAAAGTGGGGTTAAACATATCCCTTGCAATGCATGAAATCGATGATTGATTTGAAGAAAATCTAGATCTAATTAGTTGTTAGCAGATGACACAATTTCAGAATCAACCAGATTGGGGAAAAAAATGCAGACGACAATTTATACATGTAGCTCATGAGGTGTTTAAATTTTGCCTTTGAAAAGGCAGTAAACATTGTGAGAATAGGAGAAAATGCAGGTTATCATCATTTTCACCTTTTCCTAGCATTTGCAATAGCCTTAATTCTTTCTCGGGGTTGCTCAAACTTGGGATTGTATGGTCAAGGGTTAAGTCTAATCACATATTGTTGAATTTATGGAACTTTAAATAATTCATCAGCCTACAAGCACAGGATATTGCAGCTGACTTTTGTTGACGTTTTAACACTTTGCTCTCTATTTAATGTGATTGGAACATCAGAAATATTTTTTTTAAAAAAGCCTGAAAGACTTGCAATTTTATATCAGTGCTACAAAGCTATAGATCTGTATACTGATCAAACATGGCTCAATGTCATGTAATACTCAGGAAATGCCACAATCAAAGATCAAGTCACAGTGATCAGGTTCATAGATGGGTTTTGACCAACAACAATTTTGGCTACTAAACATTTTTTGGCTGGCGACAACCTAGTTACTGTATACGTGGATATATACACGTATCAAAAAATTAGCGAATTAACGATTACGGATATGTGTACAGGAATATTTGCGAATTCAAGACACTCGTTTTATTTGCTGGTATACTTGTGGTAAAATACGCAAACAGAAAAGTGTGTGAATTTTTCAAATTCGCAAAATTGCAAAAATTTATACATCGCAAAAATTTCCACTTATACAGTATTTCTTCATCCATTCACCAAATCTGTTTTAACTCCTAAAGCCCCTGTCACACCAAACTAGTTCTTAGAACGTCTTAACACGTCCTGACATAATCAGAAAACGGGTTGCAGTCTGGGTGGAACATGTAATTTTGGCCTGATAATGCCTGAAAACCCTGTCTCACGAAACCTGTTCTTAGAAAATCTTACCCCGGTCAACAAAATCGTAAAACGGGCTGCGGTCAGGATAGGACATGTAATTTCGGTCGGTAAAATGTAAACGCACCGCCAATTGATGCCTGACTGCACTGCGTCTCTATTAGGATCGAAGTACGGCAGTTCTATTTGTTGTATGTCCATGTTGTTTTAAGTACGTTGTCACTCTAATTACAGGACGGGATGTACGGCAAAAGATTTTGAGCAGGCTCAAAGTTCTGGAGCACCCTTCCCATCCTAACTCATCCATTAAGTTCGTAAAAAGATCGTAAAAGGTTGCTAATACGTCCACTCCATCCGAACACAGTTTAAGTACGTTTGGCAAAAGTTTTCGGAACAGAGTGAGAACAAGTAAATTGGTGTGATGGGGGTATTAACAAACAACAAAAATTTAGACAAGTCCAAATTGAAAGCATTTGCAGACAGAAAATTTAAGTTTGACTCAAACAATGGCATTTGTCTTTGAAAGGGTAGGAAAAATTATGGAAAAAGGAGAAAATGATATCAGCATTTTCTCCTTTTCCAACAATGTTGTCAAAATCCTTCTTCCTCAGAGTCATTAAAGGTCTGGATTGGTTGGTAATTAGTTAATGAACCTACAGTAGAAGAGTTAGAGTTCTAAAACGTAAGAAAAGGAGAAAATACTAACCCAATATTTTTTCCCACATTTTTTTTTCTACCATTTCTGGGGCATATCCCTACATTACAGCCATGTTCAGTTAGTTGTCTCCTAAAGCTTTTAATATGAGCTAATCTAGGACCTCTAGAATTGCTTTTATTATCACACTGGAGAGACCTTACGTACTTGCTCCAGGTCAACGTTACTGCTCCTGTCAATTCAACGTACCCGCTCCAGTAAAAAACATGGCTGCGCCCATTAAGATTCCACAAGGTAAGCACAGAAACATAATTTTGTTTACATGTTATTGAATAGATATGCAGTTGCAGGTTGTCGCACGGAATGTCTGGGATGTCAGTGCACGTTAATCTGTAGTTCTTTTGGTGGTTAATCATTTGTTGAAGACATTTAATCCGACAAAGTTCCGTCGGCAACTACGATTTCTGGAAAAACACTACTTGGAGTCTCCAAAAACCTTTGTAAAACATATACACTCGATATTCTGAAGTGTGTGCCGTGTCAGATGACCAATATAATGATTATCCTCACAACTATAAACCGAAAAAAATCAAATTGCAGTTATTAAATGATATTTTGCCATTTTTGCATTACAACGTAACATGCTCCTAAATTCAATACAACGATCCAGCTCCTGAGCTGAAAATACGGTAAGCGTGTGGGTTCGTGTTACAGTAAACAATTTTGTCATTTTGGTCAAGATTCTATATTAATTATCGTAGTCACAGTCATAGGTTCGTCATCGTTAATAATAGCAATAATCATCATTATGCACGACCGATTGTATATTCAAATCAGCTGATCACCTATAGACATCAGTTTATGTAATTAGTTAGAGGCTAAATAGTAAATTCTAAAGGAATATAATACACCCAAAAGAACAAGTGCAGTGTCTGTTTTAACCCTGTACCAAATATTTCCTGATTTGAATAAATTGATGTAGAATGCTAAGCAAAACATTGGGCATGTTTTCCTTTTCTCACATTGTATTCTGTCAATGAGATAAGTATCTTTCAGTTAAGTCACAGTTTAAACTGTTTTCTGCAACTAGATCCCTGTCGATATAGATCGGTTCAGATGTGTAGTTTGATAAATACTTGAATGGCAGTACAATTCTAAAACACGTTGAACCTTTTTTTTTTTCTATCAATAGGCCTAATCTTATTGGGCATGTATTCAGGCGATCTCGGGTTCTCTGTTTCTCTCCCCAATTTTATTAAGCTGGCAGAATCAGACACTCATCGTGAAAAAATGGAGAGAGAGAGAGAGAGAGAGAGAGAGAGAGAGAGAGAGAGAGAGAGTGAGAGTAAGGAAGGGAGAGAAAGGGAGAGAAAAGAAGAGGGGGAGGGAGGAAGGAAGGAAGAGAGAGAGAGAGAGAGAGAGAGAGAGAGAGAGAGAGAGAGAGAGAGAGCGTGGGCGGATTTGTCTAATAGGCCTTGATGTCTTCTCAATTTGTGTCAGAAAGTAACGATATTAAGTTGTTTGTAACAATTTTATATACACAGTTGTGTATGAAAGTGGTCAATGCTGAATACATTCATTTCATACATTATTAACACTCACTTGAAAGTTGCATATACTTTACTTTAAAAAACATAGAAATATGAAAGCAAAAACGATTTCGGAAAATGATCACTTTGTTACGAAAGCCTACATACGAAAGCCTACAAGGGTCAAAATGAAGGTAAAATATTTTTATCAAAAACACGTAATAACGTGAATTCAAAACACCTTTTAACACAAAAAGAAAGTCGCACTAAGGCGAAAAATCTCGTAATAACATGTTTTAAAACACATTATAACGTGAATTTAAAACATATACTAACCTTAAAAAAGTTGCACTAACTGGAAAAATCTTGTAATAACGTGTTTTAAAACACGTAATAACGTGTTTAAAAGTCGCAGTAACGCGAAAAATCTCGTAATAACGTGAATTCAAAATACATAACAACGCAAAAAAGTCGCACTTACATGAAAAAATCTCGTAATAACACGTTTAAAAGTCATAGTAACGCGAATCGAAAATTCGCAGTAACGTTTTTTTTTTTACTTTATCAACATTAGATGAGTACAGTTTACGTGTATGTGCAATAAGTCTTTGACATGCATTCAAATTTCCCAATAAAGATTAAATTGTGTTGATTGTGAGTTTTGTTTTAGCGTTATTTCAACCACATCACAGAAATCACTGTCTTATTAATGATCTTTCTAGAATTAGCTAGTATTAAGTCTGCATCTTTACTTTGCCTTGCACTAATAACTCGCCAATAACTACCAATAATTCGCATAAATATATTTGAAAGCTACTGGCTGCTATCCTAGATCAACGTCTTCGAAATATGACAAATGGGGAAAGAGGAATGAAACCTTCTGCAATGACGATTATCAATCTCTGGAAAGAATTTGGCTGAGCTGTTGAATCGAGCCATCGAACAAACCCTGCCTTGCATGTTTATTTATATTATAATTTATATTAACGAAGAGGAGTCTTGTGATGACGATATCGAAGATGACAGTTATAATAGTTATGGATCTTCTGCATGATAGTTATGATAGTTATCCACCCTTTGCATGATACTGTCTGTCATCAAGCTCTTCATGTATATAATGACATTTCATTTCAAAAGCATCAAAAGGACAATAAACCCGACAGACAGAAAAACCGAAAGACGGACAAATAGACAGTTATACATATTGATCAAAAAAGAAAAATTGTTTGATTAAACTTGTACACAATCGCATATAATATCGTTCTCTGTTTCAACTCAGGAGCTGGATCGTTTTATTGAGTTCTGGAGCGTGGAGCGTTGCCTACAAAAATTGACAGAAAGTTGCTCTTTAATGAATGTCGTATAGTTTTTGTTAAGAACTGTGGTGAATAAAGCATATATGAATCACTTGGCAAAGCACAAACTTCAGATTATTGTGTTTGTATGTTTAACAAAGCTTTTTGCTGACTCCCGCGTGTTGATTATTCAGAAATCATAGTCGCTGACGGAAGTTTGTTGGATTAAACATCTTTAACAAATAACCAACCACCAAAAGAACAATACAGAAATATGCACTGACATCCCAGACATTCCGTGCGACAACCGTCTACTGCACATCTATTCATCTGATTGTTATAGAAGTATGTTTTGGTGCTTACCTAGCAAAATTCTTGGGCGCAGCCATGTTTTTTACTGGAGTGGGTACGTTGAATTGACAGGAGCAGTAACGTTGACCTGGAGCAAGTACGTAAGGTCTCTCCAGTGTGATTATGCATTGATCAACATTGGACTCCACAGAAAACCAGTCTGATCATAACTACTGCATACCTCATACACTATTTTTAAGATATTTTGCCCTAAACAGATATGGTGTTATGAAGGACTTGATTTTTTCCTGACCAAAATCTTCCACTTCCTCTATATGGCATTCCATGAGTTAAACCTTTATCACAAAATTCACATTCCTAATAAAAAAAACCTTTGAAAACATTTGTCCCTTTTCCACATTTTCTCCCCTTTCAGATACAAGTTCCATAATTTTTGCCACATTTATTTTGTCTTCTGCTAATGTTTTCAATTTGGACCAGTGTAACATTTTGTCGTGTGGTAAAGAGTTAACCCTTTACCACACAAAGCTGACTTTAAAAGACCTTTAGGGAGAAGTCTTTTGAAAACATTGTGGGAAAAAGAGAAAATGCTGGTAACCAGCATTTTCTCTTTTTCCCACAATGTTTTCTATCCTATCAAAGAAAAATCACATCATTTGAGCTTCACTGAAATTGTTGTCCGCAAATGCTTTCAATTTGGACAGGGTTAACCAAATGGTCCAGCATAACCTAGGTTTGTACTTTTCAGAATTCATTAGTCAAGGAGTCATTTATGTAGAAAATTAAGTATAATATAGATTTATTCGATAGCATGCTTTGTCAGTATAAATTGTCCAACCAGTTCTGGATAAGAAAAACCTAATTAACACATTTTTACTTCTTTTGTTTTTGCAGATCACTGCTTTTGAAAACATTGCAGGGGAGTTGACTTTGCATATGGAAAATGACCAAATGGGTGATGGAAAAATGTCCATATCTATTTATTCATTCATCACCCATTCTTTTCTGTTATAACCCTTTACCATGCTAGCTTCATTTATTGTTGACAACAGGTATTTTCTCCTTTAACCACGATATTTTAATCATATTCAACACTGTTAGTTATTCATATTTCATCAGTCATCTTTTGCAACCGTTTTTTGGGGAGGTAAAGAGCTAACCCTTTTCCAGATGACATAATTTAGGAATCATCCATGACTTTTTGTTAACTTTTTACAAAACGACAAAATTAGAGACAAATTGAAAGCATGAGCAGACATTTTTAATGCAGTCAAAAATTGAAGTTTGTGTTGAGAAGGGTAGAAAATATTGTTTACCAGCATTTTCTCCTTTTCCCACAATGTTTTCAAAAGCGTACTTTCTCAGGGTTGTTAAAAGTCTGGATCGTGTGGTAAAGTGTTAAACGCATTCTCAGTTGACAAATTCAATGTGGCTTAACTCTTTACCAAAAAACAAAATTTTAGACTGGTCCAGTTCGAAAGCATTAGCAGACGACAAAATAAATGTGACTGAAAAATTTAGATTTGTTTTGAGAAGGGTAGAAAACATTGTGGGAAAAGGAGAAAATGCTGGTTACCAGCATTTTCTCCTTTTCCCACAATGTTTTCAAAAGGCTTCTTTCTCAGGGTCGTTAAAACTCGGGATTATGTGATAAAGGGTTAAAACACTGGTAACCTGCTTTTTTGTCTTTTCCAAAGATGTTTCCTAACGTCTTGTTCCCAAGGGTCATCAAAACAAGGAATTATTTGCGATAAGGTTGAATTTGCAAATGGAAAATGACCAAATGGGTTATAGAAAAATGTCCATATTTATTTATTCATTCATCACCCTTTTTCTTTTCTTATACCCCTTTCCCATGCTAGCTTTATTTAGGGCTATATAACATTTTTAGCTATTGACCATGTTATGGAGGTACCGGTATATTTAAAGGAAAGGAAAGTCTGTTTTAATTCTAGATGAACTCAAAAACCGGTAGGAAAAGAAACAAATGCTCGTATTTCGAACCAAAGTTGCTCTGTTTTAACCCTTACTCAGACGACAAAATTTTAACCTTGTCTAAATTGAAAGCATTTGCAGACGACAAATTCAAATTGGCTCAAATGGCGCAATTTTTATCTGATAGGGTAGAAAACATTGTGGGAAAAGGAAAAAGTACTGGTTACCAGCATTTTCTCCTTTTTCCACAATCTTTTCAACAGGCTTCATTTCAAGGGTCATTCAAAGTCGGCATTGTGCAGTCAAGGGTTAACCACCACAATAGTTTTAACGACTGAGGAAAAAGGTTTTAAACAGAATGTAGGAAAAGGAGAAACTGCTGCTAACACAGTGTTTACCCTTCTAAAGGAAAATTCCAGTTTATAGGTCATGTGTAATTCTTCTTCTCCAAATTCTTTCAGTTTAGACCAGCCTAAAATTTTGTTGTTAGGTAAAGAGCTGAAACAATGCACATGTATCAAGAGCTGTTCTCTAAAAGAATATTTAGTCATATAGATACATTTATCATATGGTAATGATTTCATCGGACTTCAAATTTTGAGATAATGGAATAAAGAAAAACTGCAATAAACAAAGTAAAACTAGCTTTGGGGACAGCCAACTATAGGTTCTCAAGGAGTTCGAATCACTTACCTATCAGAGTTGTAATACAGTAGGGTTTTTTTTTTTGTATTGTGTGTAGCTAGATTATTTTGAAAAAAATTACCTCCAGACTGACTTTTAAAAAGTCCTGTTATGGGAGACCACTCCTTTATGCATGGCTTAATCCCGATTTAAATACAACACCCAACAACTGCGTTAGAGAGAATTCTCTTTAGCTCAGTGGTTTTGGTGTTGGCCTTTCGTGCGGGCGTTCTAGGTTCAAATCCTGCCCGGTCCCTGTATTTCTGCCATGCATTTGTTCATTTGTTTCTTTGTTACGGACTTTGTTCGTAAGACCTAGTAAAATATGGATAACCAATATCAATGAATAAAACACTTGCAGTGTTTTTAGAAATTGTCTGTAGTCTTTTGATACAGAGATTTACAAAGAAAATTGAGGTCAAATAACATAATTATGTTGGACTATATAGATCAACCATTTAGTCAAGGGAAATAAGAATTGTTGAACTAAAGAAGGTTTTTTAGAATGTTTTTTTCCCTTGATTATTTTTTGTTGCAACATGTTGCATGGAGTTACTGACTGATTGATTGTAAAGTGTTTGACACCATTCTCATCATTATTTCAGTAATATCTCAGCAGCCAGTGTACCTCCATGCTTTCCTGGAGTTTCTTTTACCAGCACTTTGAACAATATTCTTTCAAAGCAGCATGTTGCTTTCCAACTCGTGTCGAAACATTAGGATCAGCTGTAAGCAAGGAAGGAATCGTGTCGCAATGACTATCATCAATCCTAGGGAAGAGGATCCCCGAGCTTGTGCTTCAAACCAGCGAACCCCTGTTCTCAAGTCCTGTACTGCTGGGAGTCAAAAAAACATGCATACTTAAAATGAAGAACAGACCTAGAAAGTTTTGATTGTAGACACCTTTTGCATTCAGTGCCATGTACCATTGTTGATGCTTTATGTAGATGCTGGAAATCAATATCAAAAAGATCTGAAGACTAATCTTAAATCTTCACTACCAAAAATAACCTAGAAATTGAAATATTTAGATACAATTATCTACTGAGGGAACCTTTCATATTTGTCTAGCAGTGTATTTAAGACTGATATTGTTAACCATCAATGATTTCATTCTACAAAATTTCAAGTGCACTGTCAAAGTTTCATTTCCCTCTTAACCTTTAAAGTACCTTTAACAACTCAGTTGCCTTTGCAGCCACCGTAGGTTAGGATCAGAATGCACAATATTAATTTTGCAGTCTGATCTGTGATTTTTTATACAGTCTAATTTGCTGAAACATTCCGTAAAATAGCAATCTTGGAACAGGAACTATTTGGTTCATATACCGGTAATTATTATTATATTGACTGAAAATGTCCGTCTTTTTGCCCCTCTAGGGTTAAAAGTGGTCTGCCATTAAACTCCACTTAAAACCATAATTCCAAAAAGCATTCATGCAATCTATAGATAAATAATAGTACAAGGTACATGTAAATAGGTCATACATATCCATTTAGTTCCATAAAAATTATATGATCAGATAACGATAGGTGAGCTGGAAGATGGATGAGATCTGAGACACACAGGAGATGAGGAAGTTTATTAGAGTCATCTATCAACATTGCCCTTATATACCTAGTTGACATTTGATATAGAAAACACAAACAAGGACTTGTTACTGGTTAGTTTGTGTCAGTTAGTGTCCAAGTAAGCCATGATGTACAACAAGAGTACCATAATTGCCCTTTATCATTTCACGGACTACTAGAATAAGGAAGTTGTAATTTACTGGGACATGAAATGAAATCATGAAGTACTGTGAAAGCAGTCAATCAAAAGGAAGTGTACTACTCAAATTGAGCATGTCAAATTGACTCATTCTTATTACCTGTTTCTATATCAGTCTATCCATAAAAACAACCTTTTTCTTTTTCACTAATTTCTATCTAAATCTCATTGTAATCAGATTACTGTATTAATCCTTTACCAGATGACAAAATTTTAGCCTAGTCCAAATTGAAAGCACTTGCAGACAACAATTTCAATGTAGTTAAAATGGTGCAACTTTCTTTGATAGGGTAGAATACATTGTGGGAAAAGGTGAAAATGCTGGTTACCAGCATTTTCTCCTTTTCCCACAACGTTTTCAAAAGGCTCCTTTTCCAGGGTCGTTATAAGTCGGCATTGTATGGTAAAGGGTTAAACTGTAAAAAATAGTCGGTCAAACCATCCCTTAAGATTAAAAATAAACATAAGAATAATACTTGTCATTTCATGAAATTCACATTTTTTACCCATGTTTTAATCTTAGCCCAGTGCAAATTTCTATCTTAAGTTTTTTTTGCTGATGTGTTTCTCCACTCTAAAAGTTGTTTTCTTTATTTTTTGGTATTAAAAATTATTGCATTTGAGTTTCTATGTAAACATGAAGAGCTACTTTGTGATTTTTTTTCATGTGAACAACAAAACTATACAACAACTTTGTGCATTAGTAAAAGCACAAATTCAGTGTCATAGAAAACTTTTATCTGACTGAAAGTAATAAAATGCAATTTATTAATTACTCAGGAATTTTTCTTCTTATTGAAACTCAGGTACCTCCTATTACTATGGAAATCAGTTTCTACTGTCCTTATACGGTAATACGATTCTAAGAATGCCTCAATTTATGTATCTTCAGATTACAAGAACATAGTAATTTTTTTCAAAATATTTCCATCACTATATATCCAATACAATACATAAAGTTATATACAAGAGACTAGTCGCTAAGGTTAAGAAACAAAAAGTCTTTGTTTTTTTTTTAAGAATTAAACCTCACTATGTTATAGGGGAAACAATCTTGTAAGGCTAAATAATTACTATCCGTCATTTTTTATACATATCTTCTACTTGTACAAGTACTACAAAAGAAAACAAATTCAAGGAAAGGATAATAAGTCTTCTAGTGAATATCAGGGAATGGGAAAGGAGCAATTGCTAGCAACAAGAAATTGCCCCTTTTCCTTCAATACTTTTGAAAGCAGGAGTATCAGTATGGTAATAAAACAATTAACTCTGCATGCTGAGGAAATGAAATAGATGCTTTGCAGTTATAAGAAAAGGCCAAGATGTACATTCAAGAACTTTTCTTTTCTGGGTTACTTCTAAATCAGTTGGGCAGTATTGTCCAAGATCAGACTGCACAGAATGTGAAGTCTGACCTTGGTCTACACTGTCTACAAAAGCATCAAATGTTGTCCCTTACATGCAACAAGTTAAGGCCACACAGAATGGAGAACAGTTAGCTGTGTTAGTCACTTTTACTGGAGAGGATACCTGGTGAAATGTCTGCATCATGCTTTTCTGAAAACAAAATCAGATTGGCAATGAAATAAGCAGCAAAAATAACAGAAAATTACAGTTAACCAAAAGTAAATATTCACAAAAAATAAATATTCACAAAAAATAATGTCAAATAAATTTTGTGGAGGGCAATTTCTCTGTATGCTATGACTGCTTCCTGGTTAAGACATACATACGGATACATATAAATGCCTCACTGGTCAACACAAAGAGCATAGTGTAACAAATACATAAGTTACTTGTTTTGAGCAACTTTTTCATTTCCCGGTTATTATGTCTTTATGATGTCAGTACCAGTAATGGCAATCATTCTTTGACCTGTTACCAAACAACATACCGGTAGTTTTTGACTAGCCCATGTTAAAACCCTTTGCACTCAACAAATTACATGTGACTTAAATGATGGAGTTTGTCTTTGAAAGGATAGAAAACATTGTGAAAGTAGGACAAACCACTGATTACCAATATTTTCTCCTTTACCCACAATGTTTAATGCATGTTAATAAACGTTAATGCATGTCTATCATTTTGCCCTGCTTTATGCTTTATGTACATGAATTATGAAAAAATAACAAATAAATGAATTTTGGGGGTAAAAAAGCGGCAACACAAATCATAAGTCATGCACTAGGGGGCGCAATACTCATATTAATAGTCAGTGCCTCATGGATCTGTGTTCACAAACCATTCTTAAAAACGTTTTTAGTCTTATGCTTAAGGACTTTTTAAATATGAAAGTAACACAACTCCTGATTGACTAAACCACTTGCTTAAGACAATCAGAAGTTGCATTCTAAATCCAGAATATGAGTAAGAATGAAACTAATATGGTTGGTGATTACAGACAATGAAGAGGTCTGCAGGACAGACTGCTTTTGAATATACAGAGGCAATTACATAATGTAAGTTTCACGCAACAATCACTCATATTTGTTGTATAAAGCTGTATTTTACAAAACTGAAACCTGTACTTATTATACACTTTCTATTCATATAAACTACATCTAACTATGCATGAAATTTCATGTTAAAGGAGATTTTTAAGGCTTCATGATATTATTTGCTCTATATTCATTCCTATATGATGTAAAGATGATTCTAGAAAATGAAAGCTTCCAATAATACTTACATTCTCTTGGAATGTAGGCAAAAGTAAGGGTACATTGTCAATATAGGGCTGCACATAATATCTAAGCTCCTAAACCTTTTCTGCAAGGAAATCACCTTTTGTCTCTTAGCCTTGTGAGCCTTTGACAAACATGTGATACTTACAGGAATCCGTCAGATGATCTGTCCTCCAATGAAGAACATGTCAGACATTTCACTATAACCTTTTTCAATACTACATTGGTGCAAAAAATGGTAACTGTACTTTGATTCATGTGCGATTTTCATAGCAAAACATACCTATATCATATCAAAGTCTCATCACATCATTAATTCATTCTTTTTATACATTGCAAAGTTGATTGTGAACTACCTTCTCTTTTGAATAGTGATTATGTTGGCCAAGAGTTGCACGAGAGTTATGACCAAACTAACACATAGGTGAGAGATTAAACAGTTGTCTGTTGCATCCCCCCACAACCATCAAGTAAACAAAACACAACACCTAAAAAATGTGACACCAACCCATGTATGGCAGCAATAAATTGGTATTTGTTTCATCCCCCCTTACATGCCAAAAGACAATAGGCAACACCTATAATTGAGAACAGACCCATGAATGGCAGTTACAATGTATATGTTATATGCACTAACTAAACAGTCTGTGTTCACCCCCTCCCTTCTTACAAGCCATACAATGGCAGTTATTTTATTGTATATGCACCAACTAAACAGTCAGTGCCTTGAATTCCATTTCAAAATACCAGAGGAATTCTGTGTTTGTAGGAAATTTTCATTATGGTCGAAAAAGAAGTCTCTCTCCAGGACCAAAATCTAAAACCATTCTTTGCCTTTGAGGTTTGGCTTATTGCATCTTTCAACAATATTTCAGCTTTATTGCAGCAACAGCTCATCTTTTCATCATAAATTCCTGGTCACCCCACTACTAGGATGAGCCCTGTAGTGCTGTGTCAAAGGAATCTCCAACCCAACCAACTAAACAGTCTGTGTTCACCCCCTCCCCTCTTACAAGCCATACAATGGCAGTTATTTTATTGTATGTGCAC
This sequence comes from Hippopus hippopus, assembly GCA_946811185.2. Classification (NCBI taxonomy): domain Eukaryota; kingdom Metazoa; phylum Mollusca; class Bivalvia; order Cardiida; family Cardiidae; genus Hippopus; species Hippopus hippopus. Next base: position 53,972,671 of record OX328097.1, on the reverse strand, counting down.
CAACTAAACAGTCTGTGACAGAATCAGTGCCTTGAATTCCATTTCAAAATACCAGAGGAATTCTGTGTTTGTAGGAAATTTTCATTATGGACAAAAAAGAAGTCTCTCTCCAGGACCAAAATCTAAAACCTCTCTTTGCATTTGAGGTTTGGCTTATTGCATCTTTCAACAATATTTCAGCAACAGCTCATCTTTTCATCATAATTTCCTGGTCACCCCACTACTAGGAGCCCTGTAGTGCTGTATCAAAGGAATCTCCAACCCAACCAACTATCTACTTTCTGGGATGAAACCGGGATGCATGACCCTTCAAAATCATGATGATTTGTCCTTTAGGTAATGAGACAAAATACCTTAATAGCATAGTAGACAATACTCCCAGTAGATAAATATGTAACTTGAGGTGTGTTGCAATTATTACTATGTTCTGGAAAGCCCTTATTTCCCTTTACCAAACAATCCCATGTCTTGACAACCCTGAACAAGATGGTTATTAAAAATAATGTGGTGAAAAAAAAAATAACAAAACGCTGGTAATCTTTCTTTTCCAATGTCTATATATTTTCAAACACTCCCAACATTTGAGCCATATTTCAGTTGTCCTCTGCAAAAACTTTCAATTTGGAAAAGTCTGAAATGTGGTAGTAAAGTAAACCCTTAACATATAGAAGGCAATGTTAGAAGCTTTTTGTAGACACTGTAGATCAAGATCAGACTGCAGATAATGTGCATTCTAATCTTGAATGCATAGTGTCTGATGTTTTTTGAGCTACATTGCATTCAGGCCAAAAACACATAGGATGCTGTAAAATTTTCTGTCTTTAATATAAATATGGTATCTTTTTCATTTATTTAACTCTTTATGGTACAGTAAAAATTTATTATGTGCCTGACCAAATCAAAGGCAGTTGCATATGACAAATTAAATGTGCCTCATATAATGGGAAATATCTGTGAAATGGCAGAAAACATTGAGGGAAAAGGGAAAAAATGCTGGTTACCAGCATTTTTTCCCTTTTCCCTAAATGTTTTCAAAAGCATTCTATCTCAGGATCCTTAAAAACTAAGGGTTGTTTGGTGATGGGCTTAGAGAATTAGCATTACATAGACACCGCAATCTGGCTTTCATTATCTTTGGAAGCACTCAAGATTTTTCTCTACCATTTGGCATCCATCAAAAGACAATAGCTTGTGCACTAACTGGATTGGATGACCTCCCGGTACTAATTATCTCCTGAAATACATACATGGCAGTCTGACTTCCTAAAAGTCCTATGAATATACTAGAAAAATACTTATAAGCAACATACATGTAAGTTTTTTACATGAATACTTTGTCATATGAAAATATTGTGGCAAGTGGAGAAATTGCTCATGATGAGCAATTTCTTCTTTTACCCACAATGTTTTAAAAGGTGGTCTTCAGTGAGTGTGAGACATAAAAAGCTTTGTGTGTGAGGTAATGCGTTAACCCATAATATGCAAGTTCCACTTATTTAATTGACTTTCTCACCAGTGTAGATCAAGATCAGACAGCAAAAACATGCAGTCTAATCTTTTATCTACACTGTCTGCTTTAATAAGACATTCTTGACAAAGCAACTTGGAAAATGCAAATATTTTGGTCTCACTTCCGAGCTGAAAATGTCTGTTTGGTTTATTTCTATTGAGCACTCTCATAATTGAGGTAATGATAATAGGTAGTGCAACCTAATCAAAGATTACATTTACAATATGACAGGTGCCAAAACTGCAGTGTTTCAGAAGGCTGCCTTGCTTATAAGTTATTTTTTTGTCTATCAATGGCAAATTAACCCTGTAACAAACAATCCTGTGTTTTGACGACCCTCACAAGGAAGGCTTTGAAAAACACTGTGAGAAAAGGAGAAAATGCTACCTATCACCCAGCAAAATTTCAGGTTTGTATGCATTAATTTAAAAATACATGTATTAATCATTCAGACAACAATTAAGTACAGTGCTAAGAAAGTGTAGAAAACATTGTGGGAAAAGGAGGAAATACTGGTTACCAGTATTTTCTCCTTCTCCTGCAATGCTTTCAAATTTTTTCTTCTTTTCAGACGTTAAAATGCATGACTGTTAGATAAAGATTTACTTGTTCCTCAAAGAATGTGATTGTACAGTGTGTCCGGAAAGTAAAGTAACACTTTTGTCCACATTTCAAACCAGAATTACTTTTCTGTCCTTGGCTTCATTTTAGTAAGCTATGACGTTCTGCCACTTCCTGTTGTCTGGACATGTCTGTGAACTAAATAAGCGGTGTTAAGGAAATAAACAACCACACTGTTTCACAGAGGGACCACTGCATAGTGAAAAACTAACTGTATGATGTGCTATGTCATGTTACGGTGTTATTGGGCAATATGTCTTTAACGGCACGATAAATTCCCAGTGCTACCTATCGCTTTTGAAAACAAAGTTTGTTCCCACACTTGAAAAAGAGTCTGCTACATAAACATGTGGTATATGCAGGATGGTGCTATGGCACACAAATCTAATACTGTAAAAGTCTTTTAATACGATACGTTCTGTAATAGGGTAATATCAAGATGGTATTCAAAGGTAAAAGATTGTGGAATATTGTGGTCAGCGCACAGTTCTGACCTCAACCTGTGCGACTTTTTCCTTTGCAGTTATTTGAAGTCAAAGTTCAACAATCCCAAGCCAGACAGCACAGACATGTTGTTCAAGAACGTTAAATGTGAAATCGAGAAGATTGACATTGGAATTTGTGCTAGAGTGATTGACAATTTTATCTTGCATATTTGGCATTGAAACAGCAATAAAGGCTGTCACACTGGAAACGTCATTTATTACTTAAATGACCGCATCATTTATTACTTAAATGACCGCATTGACAAAAACATACTTTCGATTTGAAATCTGTATAAAAGTGTGTTATGTAATGAAATTCAAATGAAATTATCACAGAAAAAACTTGCACATTTTATGCACATGTATATATATATTTTTATCTCTTTACCTGAAATTAAAAGCCCATTATAAATATACAACAGTGTTACCTTACTTTCCGGACACCCTGTACATTTACAGATTTTTTCAGCCAGATAACAATCATAGTTTTGCATGCAGCACACAACTTTTAAAAAGATTGGCTGAGAAGCAGAAAGTGGGCCCAGTTTCAAGAAAAAAACTTGCATCTTTTATTCAGCTCAAATCCACTAATACAGACTGGTTTTTAGAGCTTAAGTTGAGTGCATTATTCGAGACACATTTCTCTGACATTTACAGACTTAAACTGGTTTGAGCTGAATAAGAGACTAAATTTTTTTATGTTAAACCGAGCCCTGGTTTTTGTAAAAATTGTGGTATAAAGCTTTTAAAAACATTGTGAAAAAAGAAGAAAATACTGCTTACCAGCATTTTCTCCTTTTCCCACAATTTTTTCTACTTTTTTACGGACACTTTCCATCATTTCATCCACTTTTTATTTGCCAACTGCAAATGCTTTTAATTTGGTCTAGACTAAAGTTTTTGTGTTTGGTAAAGAATTGACTGACTTTGCCAAACAACAAAATTTTAGACACCTCCACATTGAGGCTTTTGAAAACTACAAACTAAATGTGCTTCAAATGATATGAGTTAAGCCTTTGTAACGGTAGAAAACATTGTTGGATACGATGAAAATGCTTGGTTACCAGTATTTTCTCCTTTTCCCACAATACTTTCAAAAGATTTCTTCTTCTGAAATCCTTAAAACACCCAATTGTTTGGTAAAGAGTTAAGCTGAAGATTTTCTCAACTTCATCAGTTTCTTTTGTCTAAGCATATTCAGTGATTATGTTGCAGTTATGAAATATGGGCAAAGTTTCCCTAGTCAGAAATGAAATGTGATGTGTTGGTAAATGCATTGTTATAAAATAAAGGCATGAACAACCTTTCCAAGTTATTCATTCCAGCACTAAATTGCTAACTAAATTTCTTGATACAAACTAGAAAGTAAAACCAACTTAAATCCTGGAAATGAAATCATAAAATACCTAAATTATTTCACTGAAAATCATGCAAAATGCAGGCAGTTAAAGTATAATTCTAACAAAATAAAATTAAACAGCCCAATTTGCATGGTAAGAGTCTAATTCGCTCCTTACTAAATAACAAAATGTTACACATGTCCAAATTCACAGCATTTGCAGGTAACTAAACATGACTCAAAAATTAAGATTTGTTTATGGAAGGGTTAGAAAACCGTGTGAGAAAAGAATAAAATGCTTTTTAATCAGCATTTTCTCCTTTTTCTACAGTGTTTTAAAAATCTTCTTCAGGGTTGTTAAGAACTCAGACTTATTTGGTAAAGGGTTAAAGTCACTAAGTTTTTTGCTCATAACAATTAGAAGGGTATTCGGAAATTTGAAAAAGAAAGTCCAGAAAATGTGAATTGAGATCTGACTACACAAATAAGGGAGATCTACTTAATATACAACACCAAAGCTATTGGCATTATTGTTTGGGACATAATTTTTCAAATTCTTTATCTGATGCATTAACCTTTGATTTTCCAATGATGAAGGAATTTGCATATGAGAAAATTACTTCAATAGCGGATTTTCACTCTTGAAAGTACCCACAAGACAATGCTTTACACAAAATATCAGACTGTCTGACAAGAAGATCATTGAAAGATTTCCTACATGTTAATGAATTAAATAGCATGCTCAAAGTTGAGTGGTTGCTGAAATAATCTTTCTAATGTAAGAAATTAAATTCCTTAAAAGAAATATGTTTGCATTTTTTTTGCACACTTGCATAAAAAAATCACATTAACTGTAAAAGAAAGGTGATATCTTGTAAATGAACAAAACAACAAATACTCTGGGACTGTTTGAAATCCTTGTTAGTTATGCTGAATTCACTAAAATTTCATGCAAAATTGGGCTTTCAAAAAGAAATATCACTACTATCACAATTCATGTACCTCCACGAACCCCTTTGGTTTGCATAAATTATACATAATTATGGTATAAGTTAAGTTACATACAATATATGGCAAAGATGGTTGCATACAAAATTTACTATGTCCATGAAATTGGGATCTTTCTGACAACATGCAAATTCATATGGATATACTGGAAATAGATTCAAATTTATTGATTTCATTAGATATACATGTACTTATTGAGTAATTCTCAAATATATGTACTTTACCAAGAAAATTTTTTTAAAGGTATTTTGAAGGTCGATAAGATCCTTGTTGTTCACCCATTCTAAGTCTGACCTTAATCTTTCACTTACAAAGTCAAAATCTACAGGGATTAAGTTTAATTCTTTATATCTAAGTTTACAGGAAGGTTAAACTTTTATCTAGATGTTGATTGGACTAGATATATTTGCACCATGCATGTCACTCACAATGACCCTACAGCAACATTGACCTTTGACCTACAAATGTCAAAAATAGGGTTGAATTTCAGGATATAAGACAGCAGTATTCTCTAGATATTCAGTAGGCAATGTTTGGTTTACTTATGAATTCACAAGCCATATTTAAAAGGAACTTACAAGTCTTAAGAAAAGTGTGTAACAACAAGAAGTGTCAACCTTATTCTTTCAGATTAAGGACTCGTTAGAAGATCAAGCAAGAAAAAAATTTGATCGTAGAACTTATTTCACCAGTTTGATTATAAATACATCAGAACATTACACAAGAAACAGTATAATGTTGAACAAAATCAATCCCAAGTTCATCGGTCATAACATTAGGTAAAGACTACAAAATTATTCACTGGTAATTATTATAAAATCATTTATGGTTAAAAAACACACAAGGATATGCATTCACTTCTACAAGGCATTTTACATCCAGAAGTCTTTGATATCATTCACTGTTTGCATGTGTTTGTGTGACAAAAGGGAATGAATATCAAAACTGACCCATTACTCAAAGCATATGCAGCAGGTTGCACTTTATAACATTATGATAAATAAGAGAAACAAGAGCATCACTATGTGGGTGTCAAAGCTTGGCTGCTGTTACTTTATCAGTGAAAATTTTAAGTCAAAAAAGGGGCATAACTATGTCAAAAAATGTTGATGGTTACTGCTCTCTGGTTCTCCTTTTGATAGTTAACTAATAGCACAAGTTAGAAGTAAATATCTTAAGTAAGGACAAATAACAACCCAGAAGACAACAGGGCTATAACAGTATCTTGATATTTTCTTCAAAAACATCACAGCTAAAAAAATCAGGATGAGCAATTCGTCCAAGTATCATTTCTCAACAGATTCTATAAGAAAAAAAATTGTGTGTTTTCGTTTCTTTATCTTGGAAATTTTCAATAACTCTAAAAAAAGGTAAAAGGATTAACAACATCAAAAAGTATCACAATTTTCAAATTTATGGAGAAAATGGAACAATATAAAATAGACAAAAAGGACAGCAACATTAACAGTATGGATATGGAACAACATTGAAAATATAAAATGTTGCGATGTTGGGATGCAATGACATTAAATCTTCTACCAAACAACACAATCTTAGACTTGTCTATTTGAAAGTATGTACAGACCATAAATTAGTGTGGTAAAAAGATTGGATTTTCTACAGGAGTAGAAAACATTGAAGAAAACAGAGAAAATGCTGATTACAAGCTTTTTCTTCTTTACAACAATGTTTATAAAGGCCTTCTGTTTCAAGGTTGTTAGAACATGGGATTGTTCGGTAAAGCGCTAACACATATTCAAATTCTTCAACAGTGGTTTCTAAACAGTATGTATATTATGGCCTACAACACGCGAAAAGGGGCATTCTGACATTTGCGTAAAGTGTCGTCCCAGATCAGCCTGCGCACTCTGCGCAGGCTGATCCGAGACTACACTTTCCGTTCTTTTATAATATTCTGTTTCGCCCAAGTCTACTGTAGGACAAAATCGAATGTAGTCGTAAAGTGCTGTCTCGGATTAGCCTGGGCGGATTGTGCAGCCTGATCCGTGACGACACTTTACGCAAATGTCCGAATGCCCCTTTTCGTGTGTTGCAGGCCATATAAGGATAGTCCCTACATGGTATCATCAAGATTGGTCCATGGATAATATAATCACATGAAAGATGAAAATTGTATTAGCACTTTTCACATTCCCATTACAGTAATATATCATGAAAGGTATTTATTTGCTTTCTTTATTTAGCCTAAGGTTAAATAAGATACTTTCAAAATATTCAGCCTAAAAATTAATGGCAGGAAACAAAAACAGAATGGTCAATTCAGAGAAGATGACAGTTTAAGAACTGGCATAAGTTTAAGACTCCTTGTGATTAGAATTGGGTATGCAAGCCAGGCTGTATTAACACATAATGCCAATGTAAACGAGTTGTTATGCAAGTTAAAGGTATTCTGTTATACTAGTAAGTTTTTGTAAAGGGTTTCCAAATAAAAAAAATTCAATCTGGTTCCAAAAATAGCCATTTTCAGCCTTGTATAACATTATTTCAAGGCCCTTTAACTCTAAACCTTTCTGTAACATGGTTATTATAGACCCTGGTCCATTTGGGATCATGTAATATTTAGATTCAACATTTAAATTTATGTGATGTGTAAGCACTAACCAAATTATTTCCTCCCTATTGAGGATCTTCTCCCTTTGCAAGTACATTAACTCTTTACCAGACAACAAAATTTTAGACTTGTTCAAACTGAAAGCTTTTGCAGACGACAACTTAAATGAGGCTAAAATAAATGATATTTGGCTTTGACAAGGTCGAAAACATTATTGGAAAAGAAGAAAGAGCTTGTAACCAGAATATTTTCCTTTTCCCCCATAATGTTATCAAAAGCTCCTCAGGGTCATTAAAACATGGGGACATTTTGGTAAAGGGTTACCAGGAACAACATTTTATCATAATTTTGGACAGGTCTGACAACCCCTATGTCTGGTTACAGAAGAAAATGATGGGGACTTATTTATAATTCATATTTCCACTATCCATCCCTTCAAGGCAAAACTAATGCTGATCAGTCTTTATTAGTAGGCTTCAATCCAACAGGAACCTTGTGTCTCTATGCATGAACATTGAATTTCAGAGACTAGGAGCTAGAGGTTTTACAAGGACCATAACTCATTTGAAGCGGCCTCATCTTTCAAGATGCTTTGAAATCAAATTCAATCATTCTTCATTAACTGTTGTCTAAGCATTTCAGCATAAATAAAGAAGCGAAGTATTTATAAATGGTAGGAAAAAAATTGCTGAATTAATGTACAGAATTCTGAAAAGGGTTGTTATAAAAAGTATTTTACAGTTATTTTTGTGTTTCAATAAGGACATTAACATCTGTTTTCCTATTATGTCAAAGCGGCATAGGCCCAGGCTGCCAAAAAGGCAGTTGCCCATACCCCTTTCGAATCAACCCCAGTTCAAGAACATTGTTATCAAAAGCAAGATCCTTTCCAACTTGACAATATATTAGTACACAGTAAAAGACAGCACATACAGATACAGCACATACAAAACTTGAACATTAATGAAGACTTCACAGACCTTGGCAACCAGGTTAAATGTTAACCCAATGGAGCGCCAAACAGACATCATGTTTTTTAAGTTTTTGTCTGATAGCCCTGAATGATTCTGAGATACTGCATATTCAAAGTTGTTTTTGGCCAACAACTGATAATGCATTGAATATCCAAGGTTAGAAGGCATATTCTGTGCAGTCTGATCTTGATATTGTACAATGTCCACAAGACCATTCAAAAGTGTTCTAGGCACTCATAAGGTTAATATGAAGTGTAAAAAATAGAATATAAGAAGTAGAGTTTCTTTTGTGAAATACCTGGACTGACTGTGATGGCCTCTGCAAACTGTTCTCTCCAGGAAGAGGTACCAACCACCAAGGAGACATTGGCTTTCTTCAACAGTTTGTCAACCACACTCTGAAATTGAATTACAAAATTCCTATGAATCCTTTATTAACTATTTACCAAACAACTATATGTTGGACTCAAAGGATTTGAAAGCGACAACAAAATAAGCGTCTCTCAAATGATCATCTGTATCTTTGATAGGGCAGAAAACATTGTTGGAAAAGGAGAAATGCTGGGTACAAGCATTTGCTACATTTCCCACATTCAAAAGCTTTCTTCTGCGGGGTTATAAAAACTCCGAATTGTGTGGTAAACAATTAAACAATCCTGAGCTTTACAAATCCTGAGAAAGAAAGATTTTGAAAACATTTTAGGAAAAGGAGACCTCTTTCCATGATGTTTACCACCCTTTCACAGACTAATCCTGTTGTTTGAGCCATGCTTATTCTGTCATCTGCAAATGCCTTCATGCTCAGGTAAAGGGTCTAAGAAGCTAAATCTTGCAATTATCAAAATTTATGATTTCACTGTGCTGGTATTTCACCAGTTTTCGCTGTAAACCATTTGCCAAATAATCCTATTTTCTAGCATCGCGAGATAGTAGTCTTCTAAAAATATACTGGTAACCAGCATTCTCTCCTTTTCCCAGAATGGTTTCTACCCTAGACAATTTCTATCATTTAAGGTCTACGACTTCTAACTCACTGGTAAATATTGTATAACATGGACGTTTTCATAAAGGCTATTCAGCCAAACTCGGCAGCTTCTGTCTTTTTATATGAGAGTTAGGGGCCGTAGACTCACTAACTCATCGGTAAATATCGTGTAACATCAACATTTTTGTACAGGCTTTTTGGCCAATCTCGGCAGCTTCCGTCTTTTAGTATGAGAGTTAGAGGCCGTAGACCTTAAGCAATATTCATGCTTTCATTTGCAAGACCTCCAATTCATACAAGTCCAAAAGTTTGTCATCTAGGTAAAGGACTTACTCTTTACCAAATGACAAAATTTTGGACTCTCCAAAATCCTGAGCATTTGAAGACAACAGATTTAATGTGCCTCAAATGGGTGGACTTGTCTTTGAAAGGCTAGAAACGTTGTGGGAAAAGAAGAAAATGCAGCATTTTCTCCTTTTCCCACAGTTTTTCATTGACATTCTTCAAGGTTGTCAAAACTTGTGATCGTGTTTTAAAGATTAAAAGTAATATTTTTTGGTAACTAGCAACAAAAAAAAAAGAGAAAAGATATCATGTTAAAATTGATTCAAGAACATCTTTCATGAGAATCTTCTCTTTCTCTGATTCCTTCACTCACTATAATAACCCCCTAAGACAAGTTGTCTGGAGACAGCTTTGAAACTAATTTTGTTAAATATCTATTATCAACTCAAATCAAAATTTGAATAAATGAACATGATTACGTGGAAAACATCGAGGCAAAAAGCAGAATTTCACGCTACAATTCGTATTTCTCCTATTGCGTAGACGTTTCCATGATATCTGCTTAACCCTTTACTGTGTTTTCACAACTCTGAAGCCTTTTGAAAACATTGTGGGAAAAGGAGAAAATGCTGGTAACCAGCATTTTCTCCTTTGCCCACAAAGTTTTCTACCCTGTCAAAGAATTTCAGTTCATTGGTATCACTTTCAGAGTTGTCACCTGCAGATGCTTGCAATTTGAAAGAGTCTAAAATGTGTCGTTTGTGAAAGGGTTATAGATGAAATAAAATTGTCTGCAAGGGAGTAAACGACATTGATTGATTTCAGTTCCGCAAGTTAAAATGAAAATGAAATCAAAATTCTACTTTCACACTAATACAAGAGAATCTGTTCTTGCTAAAAGTTTAATTCTAAAACCAGTCTATTACTTGTAGCATGCAATCCAACATTTTTGTCCCAAAAGTTCCTATATTTTGCAATTATTTCCAATACTTGATGGATTTCTTACCATTTACCAAACATTTACCAAACAGTTCTGTGTATAATTTACAACCATGAGAAGAAAGTTTTAGAAGAGATTTTTGGGAAAAGGGAAAATGCTGGGTTACTGTATTTTCTCCTTTTCCCACAATATTTTCTACCCTTTCATGTACAAAACACATCATATGAGCCTCATTTATCTTGTCTAGTCCAACTGCTGTCAATTATGGACAAGGCTGAAGCTTTTATACTAACCATCATAAAATAGCTACTTTAAGGCCAACAAGAGTAACTCAGTTTCATATGTAAACAAAAAATCCATTGCCCCACAGAAAATATTCCTTTCATGTCGAAATCATAATTCTGTTACGAATGAATATGTTGATATGAACCGCAAAATCTCTACCAATCAAATTTCAATGATGTTCACTCACAAAATCACAGTATGAACAAGATGTCCTTGATAAGGTATGTGAATTAAGTGAATTAAGTCAGTGAGCCTATTCAAATCAGAATCAACTTTTCTTATCTCAACACAATCATTGTCATCTGTCTTTTTCATGGTTATTATATGGCCTGCAACACGCGAAAAGGGGCATTCGGACATTAGCGTAAAGTGTCGTCTCGGATCAGCCTGCGCAGTCCACACAGGCTGATCCGAGATGACACTTTACGCAAATGTCCGAGTGCCCCTTTTTGCGTGTTGCAGGCCATATGTGTAGGTCTTTCCTAGCTACGAGTTCTGCTTACCCGTAAGATAGTGGAAAAGCAAGGAACCTTGTTCCAAAATTGAACTCTACAAAGTAATGAGTTGCTCAATCATCAACTTGATATGTTTGTCATTTGCTTTTTTCAATTAAATATCAACAAACTAAACTTTTTCACGGTATTTCCTATTGCAGCAAATAGAAGGCTATGAGCAATGCGCAAGGTTGCCAGATGAAACCTGATTGGACTTAATAACAAGATTGAATAAGATTGGACTTGTTAAGCAGATTGGACCTTTTTTTGTTCAATCTTGTATTTAGCAAACAACTTTTATCTTTACCAAAGCCACTCATTCTACATTTGTTAGTCTATTTAGTCTGTTAGTCTTTCAGGACTTTGATTTATTTTTATCAAGCAAAACCACTTCAGCCAATCCAAGTTAAAAGCTTCTCTGCTTTCCAATGAAATATGGCTAAAATGATCTGATCTGTCTTTGAAGGGTAAAAACACTATGAGGAAAGGAGAAAATGCTGGTTACTAGCATTTTCTTCTGTTCCCATTATGTTTTCAAAAACCAGCTTCTTCAAGGCTGTTAAAACACTAGATTGTTTTGGATGGGTTCACCTTCCAAAAGCAAAAGTAGACTAGAACTTGTTTTTCTACAAAAAAACAGATGTCTCCCCCCTTTTTGGTGTCAGAAGGATTGATATGTCACCAAGGCAATTTCTAACTGAAATAATGGTCATTTTTCTCTAACTGTTTTCGAGTTATAGAGCGGACACGAAATTGTACGTAAAATGAGTAAGGAAAATAATCAAAGGGAAATAACTCAATATATACAAGCCAGAGTTACGGTTCTTGTGCATGACACTTCGTCTCATGGTGCTTTACAAATGTGTGAAGTTTTATCAAAATACCTTAAAAGTTTTTGAGTTATAGAGCGGACACGATTTGTGAAGGAAAATAATCAAAGGGAAAAAACTCAAAAAAATATACAAGCCAGAGTTATGGTTCTTGTGCATGACACTTCGTCTCATGGTGCTTTACAAATGTGTGAAGTGTTACCAAAATATCTTAAAAGGTTTTCAAGTTATAGAGCGGACATGATTTGTGACGAAAAAATAATCAAAGGGAAGTAACTCGAAAAATATACAAGCCAGAGTTATGGTTCTTGTGCATGACACTTCGTCTCATGGTGCTTTACAAATGTGTGAAGTGTTACCAAAATATCTTAAAAGGTTTTCGAGTTATAAAGCAGACACGATTTGTGACGAAAAAATAATCAAAGGGAAGTAACTCGAAAAATATACAAGCCAGAGTTATGGTTCTTGTGCATGACACTTTGTCTGATGGTGCTTTACAAATGTGTGAAGTTTTATCAAAATATCTTAAAAAGTTTTCGAGTTATAGAGCGGACACGATTTGTGAAGGAAAATAATCAAAGGGAAATAACTTGAAAAATACACAAGCCAGAGTTATGGTTCTTGTGCATGACACTTTGTCTGATGGTGCTTTACAAATGTGTGAAGTTTTATCAAAATATCTTAAAAGGTTTTCGAGTGATAGAGTGGACACGACTTGTGACAGGCAGACAGACAGACGGACAGACGGGGAAAAACAATATGTCTTGCGACCCTGAGGGGGGGGAACATAAATAGCAAAGCAATATCAATTAAGGGAGATAAATACTTTCATTAAAAAATACATTGAAAACCCTACTTATTTCCCTTTGACTTCAACTATAGCCATTCTTTTAATTGTGAATGAGAGAAAATGAGCCATGCTTTACTTAAGTTTTTAAGTTTTCTTTACAGACCAAATGTTCTAACAAAATATCTGAAAGAGATCTGCCAAAAAAACCATTGCTGTTGGAGGAAATCTCTGAATTGTTTCTTTCCTTTTTAGTTTTGTACCTATAGTAATCAAAGTTTTAACTAATAGGAAGAGTTCTGAAGAAGACAATGGCTGGACTTTTTTCTCTGAGGTTAGATCAAAATTGGTTCAATCAGATTCAGAGAAGTTAAGAAATTTAGCTTGTGAGTTAGCTGCCCTTTGGCAAGTGAAGCAAAAAATACCACAAGTAATGGGTTTGCAATTACTACAAACAAAAATGGCCCAGAAAAAAATTCCTACAGCCTGTTCAAACTATAAGACTCAAAGTTTATCAACCCCAAAAATTTATGATTATCAATTCAATATGAAGAATGCCTTTTAACCTTTACCGCGCCATACCTACCAAACAGATACTTCCAGTCTGAAAATACAACTCAAATAACTACAATAGACTGCCCCTGGCCAGAATGTCTCAGCAGAGCAGACAGTATAGATGAAAGATGAGAATGCACATTTTGTGCATTCTGATCTTGATTTACACTTACCGCATAGGCAGCAGAGGTTTAAAGGCTTCTTTAACCCTTTACCAGACAGCAAAATTTTAGCCTTATCCAAATTGAAAACATGTGCAGACGATAGTTTCAAAATGACTCAAATTGTGCAAGTTTTCTTTGATAGGGTAGAAAACATTGTGGGAAAAGGATAAAATGCTGGTTACCAGCATTTTCTCCTTTTCCCACATTTTTTTCAAAAAGCTTCTTTCCCAGGGTTGTTAAAAGTTGACATTATGTGGTAAAGGGATAAGGATTACTTTAGTTTATTCCTCCCAAACTGAAGCATACAACCTCTACAAAAACTGTAATAATTTTCTTTTAAGTTGAATGAAAAATATTTCTTTCCAAGGGTTGATAATTGTCAGTGGGACAGGGTTCATTGCTCTCACTGCACAGTATTGTGTTGAAGATTCTTATGATAAGGGAAAGCACCTTATAGCTTGGAAAGAATATTTTACAGAGTATTGGTACAAGAAAATCCATGACAGCATGGATAGATGTACTGATAGCCTCAATATACCTGAAATAATGTTGAAAGCAGCACTAAGCACCATTCAAACAAAATCAATTTAAGACAAAATATTAGTTAACTCATTACCAGACAACATTTTAGACTTGCTGATGCTGAATGCATCTGAAGACAATGAAGTGAGATGAGATGCAAAGATGGGATTTGTGTTCAAGTGGAATAGTAAATATTTAGGGCAGAGGACATGATGTTGGCTGTCAGCCTTTTTTTTTTCCCACAATGTTTTCAGAAGCCATCTTCCCAAGGGCTTAAAAACATAGGATCATTTGACAAAGGGTTCAGTTATTTTATGTGTAAGCATGAGCACCCTACGGGCTAGCTGACCCTCCTATGTAGCTTCAGTTAAAATTTGAAAGTCGAAAAAATGACATAAAAAAATTAGGGTAATCCTTCTGGTCTGGGTTTAAGTAGCTGACCCTGTCATTTAATGCAATATTTGGAGTTTTCAAATTTAGTTAAATTTTTACACATTTAGCGAAAATGAAAAGCTGACAGAAAACTTGAAAACAGTATCAAACTTAATGTACGGTATACTGACAAACATTTTAAAAATAGTTAAAGAAAAGCTTCTTTTTTCCCCATCAAAGTAAGTGGTAAATGTGGAGGTAAAAACACCAATCTCCATTTTTTTTGTATCTTAAAACCTAAAAACACCTGACATGATATATAAACCAGTATTTTCTGAAAATACAAAATATTACAATGTTTTGCATGGTACCAAGTTTCAATATTAAAAAAAAAAAAAATGATAAAAAAACAAAGATATTTCTATCAAGCCCAAAAATACTAAAATACTAAATAACCAAATTTTCTATTTTTCTTTACAACTGCATTAAAAGAAAAAACATTCAAAACTAAAGCCTACCCACCCATGTAGCTTAGTGATTAGTGTATCACACTTGTGACCTGCTGGTTGCAAGTTCAATACCCGGTTGAGGCAAACTTTCTTTCTGGTGACCTTTCACCTCTCACCCCTGATGCATGTGCGAAGGTAGTCAGTGACTTGGAAAGAAACTTGTGTCAGTACAGGGTCAGTATA
Source organism: Hippopus hippopus (assembly GCA_946811185.2). Taxonomy (NCBI): domain Eukaryota; kingdom Metazoa; phylum Mollusca; class Bivalvia; order Cardiida; family Cardiidae; genus Hippopus; species Hippopus hippopus. The sequence continues at coordinate 53,957,251 of OX328097.1, read as the reverse complement.
TTTACCAACCATTCTTAAGAACATTCTTGTATTCTCCAGTTTTTACTAAATTTGAAAGTAACACAACTCCTGATTGGCTAAACCAAATGGTTTAGCCAATAAGGAGCTGTGTTACATTCAAATGTAAAAAATCTTGGAAAATAAGACTAAGAATGTTCTTAAGAATGGTTGGTAAATAAGGACACTGGTGTGAGAAAGCCAAGAAACACATGCATAGGTGCGCTGACTGCCGTGATATGACCTAAGCTGTTAAAAATAGTGTTAAACTCCAATTCAATCAATTAATTCAAAACTACAGCATTTTTCTGTATGAAAATCTCCCCAATGGAGACAAAAAATAATACGAAAATTTATCTCCTAATATTCACTTGAGTCTTTCATACAACCCCTAAAGTCTTTATCAGCTTAACTCTATACCAGTCAAACAAAATTTTGGACTCATCCATATTCATAGCATTTGCAGAGGACAAATCAAATATGGTTCTTCTGATGGAATTGGTAAAAAGTTTTTTTGAAGAGCCTTCTTCCTGAACTCTTTAGACCCATCCAAACTGAAACCACTTGCAGACAACAGATTTAATATTGCTAAATTGACAAGATTTTTCTGTGAAAGGGTAAAAACACCTAGTGGGAAGAGCAGAAAATGCTAGTTACCAGCATTTTCTTCATTTCCCACAATTTTTTCAAAAGCCTTCTTTAAAGGTTCATTTTAACTCGGAATCATTTGGTAAAGCATTAAGGCCATACAAAGACAGGGTTCTTTTGAAACAGTTAAAATGTATACCTGTCAATCATTTGAAAAAAAAATACATGATCCAATCTCCCGGAATTTCATCAAGTTTCATCACAGTCTATCATTGTTATATATAAATTTACCAGACAAACATGTCAGCTTTTTATAATTTAGTTTATATTTTCTATCATCAAACCATGTTTTATTACAGGAGTGTTGAAACTCTGAGTAATCAAAAGTATATAATTTGCTAACATGACAAGTTCTGCATGTTATATTTTATCTGTACTCTAGCCCTTTACTAAACTATTCCTTGTTTAACTCCTTACCAAACAACAAAATTTTAGATTTGTCCAAACTGAAAGCATTTGCAGACAACAAAATAAACATGACTCAAAAATTGAAACTTGACTTTGGAAGAGTAGAAAACATAGTGGGAAAAGGAGAAAAAGGCTTCTTCCTCTGGGTCATTAAAAACAGGGATTGTTTGGTAAAGGGTTAATTCTTTACCACATGACAAAATTTTAGACTGGTCTAAATTGAAAGTGTTTGCAGACGACAAAATAAAAGTGACTCAAATATTGAAATTTGTTTTGGGCAGGGTAGAAAACATTGTGGGAATAGGAGAAAATGCTGGTAACCAGCATTTTCTCCTATTCCCACAATGTTTTCAAACAGCTTTTTCTTCAAGTTCATTAAAACTCGTGATTGTGTGGAAAGGGTTAAACAACCCTGAGGAGGAAGGCTTTGTTAGAAAAGAAGCAAATACTTGCGACCAGAGTATTCTGCTTAATCAAGAATGTTTTCTAATCTCAAAGACAAATCCCACTGTTTGAGCCAAATTTAAAGTGTCGTCTGCACTATGCTTGAACCTGTATAAATTTAAAATTCTGCCATATAGTACAGAGTATGACAACAAAGTAGCAACATTTTCAGTCTGACTAAACATAATCAATTAGTTTTAAACAAAAAATCATAAATCTGTATCAAAGAGAGTAAATGCGTAATGTGAGCTTTCTGTCCATATGCTGCAATGTTTACAAAAGCAGTTTGGTGCAAGATAACGCAGGACTTGTCACCAGGTTTTAGATGTGTATCCTGCATTCTTGTTCAGTTTTCTTAACCATGTCTGGAAATACTCTTTATTGGACAAATCCAAAATATTAATTTCGGGGGTGTGTGTGTGTGTTGGGGGGGGGGGGGAATGGGGAGGCGGTCTGCCCCTACTGCTATGGCTTTGACAATGGTTGCAGACCTCTGATCTCTATTTGTATGGCCAATTTGAGAGCACTTACACAGATAAATTGGGTCATAAATGACTGATTTGTTTTTGAAAAGATAGAAAAAATAAATACTAGTAACCAGCATTTTCTCCTTTTCCCATTATGTTTTCAAAAGTTTTATTCTTCGGAGTTTTTAAAACTTTTGATTGTTTGGTAAAGGGTTAAAAAAGAATAGAGAATTTTCAGTTGTTTTAGGGTTAATAAAATCTGTCAAAAATGTAGCATGAACAAAACCAAGCCAATACCACCAGTGTTTCATCTACAACCGAACTTTTGACCCAAAGCCTGACAGCCATGAAATGGCACGTCTGCCCAAAACTTTCTTAACTCTTTACCAAACAACAAAATTTAAGACTAGTCTAGATTGAAAACATCTGCAGATGACAACATAAATGTGACTGAAAAATTTAAATGTGTTTTGGGAAGAGCAGAAAACATTGTAGGAAAAGGAGAAAATGCTGGTTACCAGCATGTTCTCCTTTTCCCACAATGTTTTCAAAAGGCTTCTTTCACAGGGTCATTAAACATTGGAAATGTGTGTTAAAAGGTTAATGCAATACAATCATGGATTATATGCTAGTGCACAAGACATAGAATTAAAGAGTACAACCCCTGAAAAGAAATTACATTTTGGCCACAACAATTCCAAAAGAGCATTAAAGGGAGGAACACCATGTATGAAGGCAGCACAAAAAATTAATCAACTTAACCGTTGATAGATTTGTTTTTCCTAACGCAATCTAAGCCAGACCTTGAGAGATGTCCAAAGAAAAGTAAATCTCTTTACATCTCGCCTCTATTTATTTTTATTGACACACCAGACAGCTCTAGAGACCGAGAATTTTGCAACAATGCCAAAAGCTCTGACCAAGATTTCTCCAGACTTTGTAATGTGTTTTCAATAATATTTTTTCCCACTTCATGGACTTTATGGCATTGAATTCCCAGGGTGTGCAAAAATATCACAACTATTTTCATTCAAAGAGTTATATGTTTATTTGGATTTCAAGTAATTCTTTTTTTTTTCCCATAATCTTTTCAAAATATTATAGTTTACTGCAAGAACAAAAAGGTCACCTACATGTGTCAATGCAAATGGCTTCAGTCAGACTTACTTTTCATTGGGAATGGAGCTCTCGAAAGCTTTTAAATCAAGCGAATCTGACTTTTCACTTGGGTCTTAAAAACAGTTTGGCTAGGTAGCTAAAAGTATAATATATATGAAGAAATGAAGAAGTCATGTATTCTCGTTATAAACATTGGAATTTTTCAGCACCTCTGACAGCAAGTTTTATTTACTTTTGGTCAGAGATAATCTGTTAATTGGCAAACTATTGGTGTGGACAAAGCAGTACCGGCCGCACCAGTAACTACGCCCCTGCATTTAGCTTCAATAATTTGCTGATCCCAATGGCTTCCAACATTGATCTTGATCAAGCAGAGTGTTTCCAGCATTACTTAGCTGATGCAGATAGCTTCAATGTAGAATTTGCTAATGCAGACGGCTGTAATATACAATTTATCAAGCAGATGGTTCCAGTAGTATTGCTCATGAGATTATTTCACTGTACTCTAGTGATTCAGATGGCTTCAATCTAAACTCCTATCAAGCAGATGCTTTCAAACATTACTTATCTCACAGTCACCATGCAGATAGCTTCAATTACTTTGCTGAAACTGCGGTATATTACAAATTTTTCTAACGTCAAGATTTCTTCAAAACTTTGCACATAAAAGCTCATCATGTCTCAAGGAGATTACAGTAAAAAACTAGAGCTGTCACTGAATGTGACTTAATACCCCCACCAGCGCTTTGACAGAAACAGGCAATTTAACAAAAAATTTTCTAAGTTCAAGGGGAGATTACCCTTGAATCATAGGGAGTAGATGATTGAAAACTGCGTCTTGCACAACTTCAGTATACGATCAATGTATCAACAAACTTTCAATACAATAGCAGCAAAACTGTAGGAGTTTGCGACACAAAATTACTAGTATTTTGTACACAGACGGACACACGGACAGACACATGGATGGACAGACAGACAGGCTGATTCCAGTATACCCCTGAAAACATTCGTATTGCGAGGGTATAAAGATATGGGTCAACATGCTCATTTCTGAGAAATTTGCCTTTTAAAAAGGTATATAAAGTTCCAAAATTCAGCTTATATTGGATATAACACGCTTTTCTGTAATAGTCAGTTACACAGGAAAATTACAGGAAGAATATACAAATATACATCATTTTAATGAAAACTCATTTAGTTTAAAATTTGCACAAAAAATATATAAAAGCCTTGTTTTGAGCATGGTAAATGTACAAAAATGCGTGTTATATATAGACCATTTAGTTAAAAAGGAAGATAATCTAACCAATTAATTAGGATTAATCTTTAATAGATACATACTTTCTAAGAGGACAGATTTTTCTTAAAATTTCCACACTTATAGTATTACCCATACTAAAAGTGATTGCAGACAACAAATCAGATATGGGGCAAATAATGAAATTCATCTTTGAAAGGGTAGAAAACGCTGGCCTTTTTGGTATATAAATTGTCTTTTAACTCAATACCCCCAGCAACAAATCATCATGATCAGGCTACATGGAACATGCAGTCTGATCCTTCATCTTTACTGTCCAATAAGGAGATATAATTCTCCAAAAAGTAAGTTTGAAATAGCAATATTTAGGTTTTTATTATTTACATGAAAGTTTCATTTAATTTATTTAGCAGGATAAGGATTCAGAGGTCTGCTGCATAACAAACAAAGATACTGCCCTTAAAAATACAATGATACGCTCAGTCACAAAAAGAAATTCAAAATGAAAGCACAGCTCCAGATAAGAGGGAGTGATCATATTCTAAATCCATTATTTCTCGTTCAAACCCTATGTTGTGGGTACTCATTAGAATCGTCTCGTTGAGACGATTCTAATGAGTACCCATAACATAGGGTTTGGTGCAGGATGATAAATATTTTTAATTTTAAAATCAAAGTCACTCCCTCTATCTGGAGCTCTGATGAAAGAAGTATAATCAATATTCTCTGTTGAAAATCAAATCATATCAAGACTGATTTAATTGTGACTGCAGATTTAGCTATTTCTATCAAAGAGACAGCCAACTACGTCTGCCTGTCAAGACAGCCGTTCCAATTACAACATCTTTTTTTTGTGTTTATCTAGACCAGTAGTGTAGACAATTTAATTGGTTCTTTCCTGAACCAATTACCAAAGAATATGTGGTTTTATGCCTTTACAGCAGACAGCTTTTCAAAACATTGTCTTGGAAAAAAAAAAGCAATAGCTCAATATGGACAGTTTTTCCATCTCTTACATCAACACTATTCAACACAGATGTATCAAACAAGCAAGAGGACCATCATAGTCTTCTGTTGCTCATAGCAGTGCATCACCAACACTTGATAATAAGGGCTTAACCCTTTACCACACAATCCCGGGTCTTAACGACCCTGAGGTAAAGTGCTTTTGAAAACACTGAGGGAAAAGGAGAAAATGCTGGTAACCAGCATTTTCCTCTTTTCCCACCATGTTTTCTTTTCTCTTTTTTTTTTTTTACAGACAAAACCCTTTACTTATGCTTTACTATGTCCTTTGGAAATGCTTCCAATTTGGATCTGTCTAAAGTTTTGTCGTGTGGTAAAGAGTTAATCATGACACTAAGAACTTATAGAGGCCAAAACCAAATATCTTTACTAACCCAGTAACCAAAAAAAGAAATTTTTGGGCTACTTGATTTTGAAAGCTTCATGCTCTGTATTCACCAGCCATTCAAAATTTCTTTTCTTCTTCTCAAGAATTTTCTGATTTCAAGATTACAAGGTAATTTTTATTGGCCAACCCATTTTAGCAGAAATACATGGTTTAAGCTACACTTAGACAGAGATTGCGATGCGACCACTCTTCGACTGAATTATCGGCGATTGGGTCTGCAACTGATGAGACTGCTGCAACTAATCTATGCCATATGGAATGCAGACATGATCGCTGAGCAGTTGGCGATAAGGTTTGCAACTAGTCAGTGATTGTGCTGCAATTAGTCGGCAATTATTCGCCGCATATTCAGCTATTGTTCTGCGATTTGTTGAGACCGTTCAGTGAGTAGTCGGCGAACCTTCGGTGACTGGTTCGATTCTGAATGGCGAATTATACATGTAGGTCATTGAAATCTATATTCTATCAGTAGAGATAAAATCATTTCTATCCACGTTGTCAAAATGGCAATAGGTATGCAATTACAGTTGTTACAGCTGCAAAGAAATAACCAGAATGCTGCTGCATTTGCCTTGATGGTCTACCAAAGGCTGGTACGGAGAAGGCGAAGGCAGTTATACTGGCTGAAACCCTGGATTTTAAGAAGACCGCAGCTGGGCGACTTTGAAAATCGTATGGGAGAATTGGAGAGGGAGAGCCAAGGTGATTTTGTTTTGTATCTGAGGATAGAGCCAGCAATGTTTCATGAGACTGTGCAAAGACTCATATCTGGTCGTCCCTGATCTACGGCCCATGATGAGGAACTGTTGTGGACTGGTCAAGTGCCCAACGAAAAGCGACGATGTGAATTGTGCTGATGCCAGAGACCGATCGGTGCATGCTTGAAACTGTGTTGCAACTTATCGCTGACTAATCACCGCAAGAGTGCAGATAGTTCACAGCATCTTCGCTAATTAGTCGCCGACAGGTCAGCGTAAGGTTGCCAAGAGTATTCAGCGAAAACAAACGCTGACAAATTGCCGATCAGTCGGCAACTAATCTGCGATGAAGTTGTGACCGTGTCGCGACCTCTCTGCGACCAAATAACCGCCACCAGGTTTTTGTGCATGTTCAAAATACTGGCTGCGATTAATTTAGTCCCTCGACCTTTCGGCGAAGCCAATGCAACCTTTCGGAGACCTTTGCAACTTCACTGCGATTGTCATTTTTTTCAGTCGCAATGCAGTCGCAAGCTCTGTATAAGTGGGGCTTTAGCCAATAAGGAATTGTGTTACTTTCTAAATTTAGAACATGGCTAGGAGTGATATTTAGAATGATAGATTATACAATATAGTAATACAAACCACTGTTAATAACAGATATAATTTGATGTAATACAACTTGGGTATATATATATACTATCTAAAATACAGTATAACAAAAAATTCATTTTGAGATTTTTTTTTCAAATCACAGTGTTTCCAAAAGCCTTCAATTACAGGGTTATCAAAAGGATCTTCATGAGAGAAAGGGTCAAGTCTAACCAAACCACAACATTTCAGACTGTCTGTACTGAAGGCATTTGTAGATAACAGTTTAAATGTGGCTTTCATGATAGGAACTATAACATTGTGGGAAAAGGACAAAATGCTGGTTGCCAGCATTTTGTTCTTTTCCCACAATGTTTTCAAAAACATGTTCTTCAGGGTTATTTAATCCATTACCAAACAACAAATTTTAGACTAGACCAAAATAAAACCATATTCAGAAAACAAAATGGGACTCAAAATCTGAAATTTGCCTTTGGAAGGGTAGAAAACACTGCAAGGAAAGAAGCAAATGCTGGTTACAAACATTTTCTCCTTTTCCCTCAGTGTTTTCAAAAGCTGTCTTAGTCAAGGTCGTTAAAACTCGGAGATTGTGTGGTAAAAATTGGATTGCATGGCAAAGAGTAGAGGAACCGATAGCTTGCCTCAAATTTACAAAGCTCTTGGCCTTGTGGTTACAGGTACAACGGTCATTCATTTAACCCTTTACCAAACAATCCCTGGTTTTCATGACCCTGGGAAAGAAGGCTTTGGTAACCAGCATTTTCTCCTTTTCCCACAATGTTTTCTACCCTATCAGAGACCTAAAGCTAATTCATACCAATTTTGAATTTGTCATCTTCAGATGCTCTCAGTTTGGAAGAGTCTAAAATTTGTCATTTGGGAAAGGGTTGTGTCACTGGGTGTCTACGAGACGCATTATAATAAATGCATATATTTCGTTCATTTCACTCCTTCAAAATATTCTCCTTTGACAGAAATACGTTTTTCAAGTCTGGAAATCCAGTCTGTGAAGGCTGCAAAATAGGCTTTTATGGGAATACCCAGCAGACACTGAAAAATGGCACTTCCCATGGCACTTTTAGAGCCTTATCGACGTCCAGAGGAATCTGCCACAGCATCTACATTTTCTTTGGAAGCTGCACTTTTGGGTTGACCAGGACGGGGGGCATCTTTTATGTAAGTTCTTTAAATTTTTTATACAATCTGAAAACCAACCGTTTTTATAATGCAGAAGCCCCATGTATCTGACATGATTGACTAAATATTTGTGAAGCTGAAATAAATAGACTAATGTGACTTTAAATATAGGCCCTAATGTCAAGCTTTGCTTTTGGGTTCATTGTACATTCAATAATATAGCCGGTGTATATGACTGCACCTACTTTAACTTCCAGTAACTGTTGAAAGAATGAACCTATCAAAACAAAATTTTGTGCCAGTATTGAAAACGATTTGCTTGCGAAAATGCCGTTATTTCCATGTTATACACAATTATGGTCATGTGGTATGGAGGCCTATTAGTGACACAATTAAATAAACAACCCTTGTATTATTAAACTTTCTCATTTTTTTCCGCTATGTAATACTATTTTAATCATTTGGCCTGCCCATGGGACACCACCCTGGAACACCACCCATTTAACTCTTCTGACATACCCATAACAACTTTAAAACTAGAGGCGCTTGAGCGCCTGTATCGCTCCACAGGCCTGATATTTCTATAATGGCGAAAGGAAGTTTTTAACAATTATCATTCAATCCTGCATTTTAGCTCACTGAAGAAACAATTTGGTAGACAACCACCACAGGAACTTACCTGCAAAACAACACTAAAATCCAATGAATAGTTTTAGAGAAGAAATTTTTCAAAGATTTTACTTTATACCATAAAAGGAAAATGAGTCTCCCATAAAAGCCATGTTTTTTGACAGATCTTTTTTTTTTTAAGGAATTCTGTAAACCTGTATCTAAGGAACATTCCTGCAAAATAATAATGCTATCCAAATAGCGGTTTGGGAGGAGAAGATTTTTAAAGGTTTTTTACTTTGGTTGCCATGGCAACCAGAATTCTTCATGGAACACAATTATTTGAAGGAATTTGAAAGAGGACCACCAAAGGAACATTCCTGTGAAATTTGGTAAAAATCCAGTCAATAGTTTCTGAGGAGAAGTTTTTTAAAGAAAAAGTTTACGGACGCACGCACGAACGGACGGACGGACAGACGGACGGACGCACGGACGGACGCACGACGGACACAACGCCATGACAATAGCTCTCTGGCCTTTGGCCAGTGGAGCTAATGAATACCATCAGACTTCCACTATAAGAATTTTTTTGTTACGCCAGTGGTAGTAGGATTTTAGCCCTTAACCACACAATCCCAACTTTTAACAACCCTGAACGAGAAAATTTTTCAAAACATTGTGGGAAAAGGAGAAAATGCTGGTAACCAGCATTTTGGTAACCAGCATTTTCTCCTTTTTCCCCGCAATGTTTTCAATCCTAATAAAGACAGAAACCATAAATTTAGCAACAATGAATTTGTTTTCTGCAAATGCTTTGAATTTGATCCAATCAAAAAATTTGTTGTTTGGTAAAGAGTTAAGCATTAAAGGGGCCTTTTTTTGACTATGACTCAATTTTTTTTTGTAAAGCATTGATATTAGCTGCTAAATACAAATTTTCTCAACAGGGGGTACACAAACTGTAACTTGACACTTGGTAGAAAAGAGCATTTTTGATGCTCAAATATCATTTTACAATCAGTAACTCAGTCTATTTTTATCAAATCAAATCTGACATCATCATACTATTTTGATCTCACATAATCCATGTGTGTGATTGATCAAGTTGCAGGCAAATAAGACAGTGAATTTTTGGCATAAAATGTAAAAATGCCTCAAGAAAATACCCCATTTGATGAAAAGTATAACAAAAAGTTTGTCTTTTTCTTACACTTCTTTGTCTTATTCATTGATGGTTTGCCAGCTACTGCCCTACTAACTTCAAGGACAATACATTTTTTGAAGTCTGGTTTTGTAATAGAAATGTGAATAGCCCCTTTAAACCATTTAGATTTAATATGAATTCTCTGTTGTTTGTCAAATATTGACAGAAATGCCATCATTTCTCTTCAAAAGAACTGATAACAGTGCAAGTTCTGTGTAAAGACGTAACTTAAACCTTTACCACACAATCCCTCCTTTTAATGACCTTAAGAAAAATAGAAATAGAAAATATAGTGGAAAAAGGAGAAAATGCTGGTAACCAGCATTTTCTCCTCTTCCCACAATGTTTTTATATTCTTTTAAAGAAATTCCATCATTTGAACTATATTTGGTTTGCTGTCTGCAAACACTTGCAATTTGCACAGCTGTTAAATTTTGTTGTGTGGTAAAGAATGAAAGGTAAGAGAAATGTCCACAAATAATTCCATATTTGTATTCTGGCGGAAACTCCAATTTCAGCAGGAACCGACTAAAAGCTGCTATTTTCAATACATTTATTGTTAATAGCTGTCATTATTTCTGGCCTGAATAATGGTCAGTAATGGTCACTCTCAAGGAGTTGTCCTGTCATTGACCAAAGCCACCCACATGGTTCTAAAGTAGCTTTTATCGCTGATAACACAGACCACATTGCATACTATGGTTAGAATGTCTAGCCAAAGTGCAACAGAGTTTTGGTTCAAGCCTTAACCCTTTACCACACGACAAAATTTTAGACCTGTCCAAATTGAAAGCATTTGCAGACGACAATTTCAATGTGGCTTAATGATGCGATTTTTGTTTGATAGGGTAGAAAACATTGTGGGAAAAGGAGAAAATGTTGGTTACCAGCATTTTTTCCTTTTCCCACAATGTTTTCAAAAGGCTTCTTCTTCAGGGTGATCATGGGCAATATTCACCAACCATTCAAACTATTGCTTTCTTTTCAAATCCCAAGACTAGCTATCTGTCTCTTACATGACAAAATGTTACACTTGTCTAAACTGAAAGCATCTGCAGACAACAAATTCTGTCTGACTCACATGGAGATATTTGTCCTGGAAAGTTACAACACATGATATCCTCTTCTTGAGAAATGTAACTTTTAATTATAATAATGTACACGAGCTTTCGGCGGTACAACCGCCTTCTTCTAGTGTGATCCTGTGATACAATGCCTGCAGTAACAGTTGTCCTGGAAAGGGTAGAAAACATTCTGGAAAAAAGAAAAAATTCTGGTTGCCAGCATTTTGTCCTCATCTGATTATGTTTTCAAAAGTCTTCTACCTCAGGGTTGTTAAAACTCGAGATTATGGGAAAAAGGTTAACTGTTCTCAACTCTTTACAACAGGACAAAATTTTAGATAAATCCAAATTGAAGAGAACACAGTACATGCCACAAAATATCTGAAACTTGCATGTTAGAAATCATTGTGTGAAACGTAAAAAAATGCTGGATACCAAGATTTTCTCCTTTTCCCAAAATGTTTTCAAACACCCTCTCCTTCTCCAAAGGTTGTCAAAACTGGAGAGAGTGCCAGGTTAAAGGTTGATTGGTGCACTGAACTTTTGCTAAGAGTTATAGACACTAAATAAACAAATTAGAATTTACAGCTATGACAGTTTAATATGCAGTCAGTATTTCACTAAAATTATCGGTAAAACTGATGGATGCTCCTGAGGTGTAATGAATAGATGGATGGTCAAAGGGACACACAAGACAATGCAGTAGCTATTTGCTCTGCTGACCTTCTTTTGGGGAGCATAAATATCATGATCTAATACTAGAATTTTTTCCTATGCCATCTTTTGTTTTCAAAATTTGCAGAAACATCAACAGGTTGGCTGTCCCATGATGAACACCTTCGCAGGAACTTTTGAAACCTTTTATCCAATAATCTCATCTTTTACAACCCTGAGGAAAATGCCTTTTAAAAACAATGCAGGAAAATGAGAAAATGCTGGTAACCACCATTTTCTCAATAACCCATGTTCTCTACCCTTTCTGTAACAAATACCATCATTTGAGCCCTAAAATTTGAATTCTTGTCTGCTTTCAACTTGGACAAGTCTTAATATTTGTAGTCTGGTATAGAAAATAAATGAATAAAAGAGATCAAACTCCAAGTGTCATTGTGAAAAAAATACTTTAATCCCGACAAGTTTCGGTTATTTCAAACCTTTATCAAGGTACATGTTGTTTATCATTAAAGGCTGATGACATCAACATCACATGACGTCATTGGCAACGACACCAAAAAATGGCAATGACTTTGGCATAAAAAATATATATACAAGTATAATATAATATGTATCTACAGCTTTAGTATATTTAACACGAACAGGATCCAAAAAGATACAAAATTACAGGAAAAATGCCAATTTAATATTAATATTAATTTCAGCAGGAACCGACTAAAAGGTTATTAATATTAATATTAAGTTTTAGTCTGGTATAGGTAATCAGATTGGATAGAGTGCTACTTGTCTGCTAGGACAGTTCCAATTATAAAATACTTCTTGGATGCAAAGGATGCACAGTAAATTAGATAGAAGTTTAGGCGCCAGTGATGTTGAATTCTTGAAAATGAACAGAGAATGAGACACCAAGTTTAGCAGAGAACCTGTGATAAAATCTACTTGTTAATGCTCTGTAGTGCTATGAAAACCTCATTAAGGAGTCTAAAACAATATAAAGTCATTCTCATTATGGTCTTTTAAACTTGGAGAACTATATTGGTAGTTGAACTGCGTTTTTGAAAACAATCATGCATGTTACCTTAGTTTCTTGATCTTCTTTTTTTACCTCTGTACAGCACAGCGAAAATTTTACTTTGTCCACATTGAAAATACTTCAGAGCTATTTTTTAAATGTGGTTGAAATAATAAGATTTGTCTTTGAAAGGGTATACGGACTTGAAGTGTGCTGGTAACCACTTATGTTCTCCTTTTCCCCACAATGTTTTCAAAGTCTTCAAAAAGGTTGTAAACTGGGATTGTTTGGTAAAAGGTTAAGGAGATGCATGTAGTCAGCAATCATAAGACTTGAACAATTTACCACCTAAAATTAAGTCAGAAGTCTGGTGTTAGACTTTTCAATAAATTAAAATTGTCATTTTCATATACCAGTTATGGTAATTCAATTAGTATATAGCTCTTTACCAGACAGCAAAACTTTAGACGTGTCAAATTTGAAAACATTTACATGACAAATTTAATGAGGATTAAATGATAGAATTTGCTCTGGAAGGATAGAAAACATTGTGGAAGTAGGAAAAAATGCTGGTTACCAGCATTTTTCCTCTTCCCATAAAGTTTTCAAAAGCCTTTTTCCTCTGGGTTATGAAAATTATCTGGTAAACAGTTAGATTCTAAAATGTTATAAAGTCATTCTCATTATAGTCTTTTAAATGCATAGAACTAAATTGGCTCTTGAAATGTGTTTCTGAAAATAACCATGCTTGTTAGCATAGTTTCCTTATGATTTTTTTATTGTGTTAAAAAAGGTGCAAATAGACAGGATTTAGACTTGGACAATTTGCTGTGAAAAAATATTCCACAAGTCTTCTAGTTAACTTATCTAGAGAATATCACAATTGTATTTCAGATAACGACTGGATAAAAACTTTACCCTGGAATAACAAATAATCTCATGTTTATACAACCACGAGTAACAAGGCATTTTGAAATATAGAAGGAAAAGGAGAAAATGCTGGAAACCAGCATTTTCTCCTTTTCTCAAAATGTTTTCTAGCCTTTCAGAGATAAATACCATAATTTGAGCCACAGTGTATTTGGTGTTTACAAATGCTTTCAGTATGGAACAAGTCTTAGAATTTTGTCATCTGGTAATGAAAGCAGTTCAAGCAGAAACTCTCACAATAACATGAGCCATGCTCTGGCAAAAAGGGGCTTAACTCTTTACCACACAATCCCAAATTTTAACAACCTTGAGGAAGTGGGCTTTTGAAACATTGTGGGAAAAGGAGAAATTGCAGGTAAGCAGCAACTTTCTCGTTTTCCAAAGTTTCCTACCATTATAGCAACAGAAATAATATTGTTGCTACTTTGAATCTCTTGTCTGCATTTTAATTCTTTGAAGCCGGACAAGTCTGAAAGTCTGTTGTGTGGTAAAGAATTAATGTACATGTATTTTCATGATGCTTTTAACCCTTTACCACATGGCAAAATTTTAGACCTATCTAAATTGAAAGCATTTGCAGACGACAATTTCATAGTAGCTCAAATGGTGCAATATTTCCCTGACAGGGTAGAAAACTTTGTGGGAAAAGGAGAAAATGCTGGTTACCAGCATTTTCTCCTTTTCCCACAATGTTTTCAAAAGGCTTCTTCCTAAGGGTCGTTAAAAGTCGTCATTGTGTGGTAAAGGGTTAATCAAGCAAACCATCACATAATTATGGATTCATACAATCCATTTTGTTTAACAACCAGCTCAATCATGAGGTACACTGGTTGCTTGACATGCAGAAAATTGACCAAAAGCAAAAAGTTTCTGCCCAGGTCAGCCTGTGTGGACTGCATCATATTGTTGGCAACTTATTATATAAACTTTTCCTCTTTCGATGGCTTAAAACTGCAATCCACTACAACTCAGAAATATTTTGATGCTACAAACTTGACTAAACAAGCCTACGATATATATTCAATGTCGGATTGCACATTCTAAATTGCAGTCAGGTTTTGATCTAAGCCATTTGCCCATTTGCAAAAGCCTCAGTTTTTACCTTTGGCACTGAAAACGGTTAACTCTTTAACACACAATGTTGAGTTTCAATTACCCTTAAAAAGAAGGCTTTTAGACACATTGAGGGGAAAGAAGAAAATGCTGGTAACCAGCATTTTTTCCTTTTCCCAACACTGTTTTCTGCTCTCTCAAAGACAGAAATCATCATTTGAGCTATACTTGATTTGACATCTGCGAATGCTTTCAAATTTGGTCCAGTCAAAAATGTTGTCACTTGGTAAAGAGTTAACCCTTCACCAGATGACAAAAAAGCTGTTTTTAAAATGAGGTTTTCATAGTACTAAAGATGGCAATTTCTGACTTGTCCGACTTGTCGAAATTGAAATCATTTGTTGACTACAAATTCCACGTGGCTTCAAAAATGGAAGTTGTCTTGGAATGGGTTGCAAACATTCTTCTCTTGTTCTCACAATGTTTTAAATCAAAAGATTTTTTTCTCGGAGTCAATAAAACACAAGGGAAAATCACCAAATATACATATTTGATAGAACAGCCGTACATGAATGATGGAAAACTGGTTCTACTCAGGTCATGATACCTCAGCCTATAATATTCCCAAATGAAAGGAAAGCAATTTATTTTCTACTGATTGGATAAAAACCAATTAATTTTAACGGGTAATTGAAAACAGGCAAGAGAGATTTATTCAATCTACACACTGTTGTTTCACCATATCAGATCCATTACTGACACAGTGACAAGCACACAAAAAGTAAAAGATTGCATGAAATGGGATTCATGAATTTTCTAACTGCAAAAATTGATGTTATAAAGCATTAACAAGTGCAAATGGATTAACCTTTTCAGCTCCATGGCTAACACAGGGGCTTATGCAGATAGGATAGAGATCAGACTACAAAGGGGTGATCTCAAATCTATACCATGCACTTGTTTAGTCAAGCCTTTAAGACATAAAACTTTCTGAATTTCAATGGATTGTATTTTCAGCTGTCCAAAAAGGTCAAGTTTATATATTGTATTGTATTGGAGTTTAACGCCATGTTAACAGCTTAGGTCATACCACTGCAGTCAGTGATGCACCCATGTGTTTCCTGGCTTTCTCACAGCAGTACTGACACAACTTTCTTTCAAAGCCACCGACTACTTTTCTCACATGCTTCAAAGGTGAGAGACGAAAAACCGCGGAAAGCAGTTCGCCACAACCAGGTATCGAACCCACAACCTCCAGGTCACCAGTCAGATACACTAGCCACTGAGCTACTCAGCCAGGCAAGTTTATACACCTAGCTCTGAAAGAGTTAGAGGAAATTTAACCCCTATCCTGCTACATAAGTGAAATGATAACTGTCAATCTGATACTAAATCCAACAATTTTGCTATTTCAAAGTTATCGTTTGGGGGGGAATATCTCCTTATTGGACAGTGTAGATCCAAGATCAGACTGCACATTCTGTGCAGTCTGATCTTGATCTACACTGTCCGCAAAAGGTTCTTGGGTTATGCTTAGCAGTGTATGGGTAACCTCTTTACCAAATGACAAAAATTTTAGATCCATCCAAATTCAAGTTGTTGCAGACAACAAATAAAAGGCTCAAATGAAAAAATCGTGTCTAAAACAGCAGAAAATATTGTGGTGAAAGGAGAAAATGCCAATTACCAGCATTTTTTCCTCTTCCCACAATGTTTTCAAAAGGCTTCTCATTCAGGGTGGTCAAACAACGGGATTGTGTGGTAAAGGGTTCATGTACCATGAATGTTACATCCACCACAGCACATCATCTTTACAAAATAATTGACAGTATGGAGAAATTACTCATTATGAGTAATTGTTCTATTTGTCAAATGTTTTCTTGCCATATCTGAATTTCCCGAGAGGTGTTTATAATCTAAAGAAAGTTGCAAATATCACTTTAAGATATGCTGTCTTGTAACTTTTTGCTTGACATGCAATTTAAAGCAGGCCCAAATAGAAAGCAGTTGCAGAGCTCATGACAAACCAAATTTGACTTTAAAAGGTTAGAAAACATTGAGGGAAAAGGAGAAAATGCTAGGTACCACCATTTTCTCTCTCTGTTTTTAAAAGCCTTCTTTCTTAGTGTTAACAGTCAGCATTGTATGGTAAAGAGTTAAAACTGGCTTGGAGCAACTCAACAGTTTTGGGCCAGATATGTAATTTCCAACACAGTATATAAATGAGACCAGAATGCTCAAAGATATACAGTTTGGGTTGATTCAATGATTAAATGGGATTTAACACCCTTTTTGACATTACTTAAAGGCCCACAAGCTGCAAAAATTAAACAAAATGGGTGATAACATGCATTTAAATTTGAACCGCCCCATTTAAAAGTATGAAAACTATTGCAGATATGACAATCTGTTATTGTATGTAGGTCCAAATGTTAGTTGCTGGCAGAAAAGTAAATTATAAATCTAGGTAAAAAGTTGCCAGGTCACTCTATCTTCTGTTTACTTTTTAGATGGCTTTTAGATTCATTTTTCTGCAAGAGTCTAACACATGGACCAACCATACAATGACAGATTGTCAAATATTTTTTACAGTAATTTACATACTTCCAAATAGTCTATCATCAAAATTTAAATCCATTAAACACCAGTTTGCATTGTTTACTTTAGGCCACTATTGGGCTTTTAAGACATATCAAAATTGCATCATAGGTTTCTACAGTACTAGGAAAGGACTCTGAAGTGTTCTATCCAAGGACACTCCTACAGTAAAACCAATCGCTTCCAGAAAAAGAAGGAACTACGAGAGCCTCCACCACCAAGTCACAGAAGACACCAAGATTGGACTAAAGTATTTCTTTTGAAATGCAGAATACCTTAGTCCAACGTCTTCATTCAGTGCTTTAGTTAACAATGTCATGATATTTGGCATTGAGAAAAGCATTTATGGCTAGCATTGCTTATAAAAATTGGGCTGCTCAAAAAGTTGCCCAATTTTAGTCATTCCAAATACAGCTTTTCATTTAGTTGAAGGCTTTGATTGGTATCGTCTGTAAAGATGACCTTTTAGTACAGGCTTTGTTAACCATATGCCAGACAATCCCATATTTTCATTAACCCAAGGAGAAAGTTTTCAGAAAACTCAATGAGATAAGGTGTAAATACTGGTAACCATTATTTTCTCATTTTCCAAGGATACTTTCTACTCTTTGATTGTCAAGCTCTATCATTTGAGCCAACTTAAATTTGATCCCTGCAAATGCTTTGAATTTGGGCAAGTCTATAATTATAATTTTGCTGTCTGGTAAACTCTGGGTTAAGAGTAAATTCTGCACACCACTAATATTTTGAGAAAAAGCAAGACATCTAAAAGGAAATCCAAAACTCTTAGCCCCATGAGATCTTAAATGTCTTCTACAGTATATCAACTTCCCTAATTTCATTTATCAAATCCAGAGTCACAGCCAAAGTGCAGTTTTGATCAAGATCCAAGCAACAAAGTAATTTTCCTGTAAACTCCTCACCAGACAACAAGATTTTTAACTAGTTAAAATTGAAAGCATTGCAGACGACAAGTTAAATGTGAATCAAATGATCCAATTTGGCTTGAGATGGTAGAAAGCATTGTCGAAAAGGAGACAATGCTGGAGACAAATATTTTCCCACATTTTTTTTTTCAAATTCTGGTTTCATTTTTTTCCAAAATGCTTTCAAAAGCCTTTTTTCTCAAGGTCCTTAAATCTCTGGATTGCATGGGATTTGAATTTACCAAAACAATTCCATGATTAAACAACCCTAATGAAGCAGATTTATGAAAGCACTGTGGGAAAAGGAGAAAATAGACAGCAGGTGCCTCACCAATCTTTCAAAGACAATTCCATCATTACGGCCACATGTGTCAACTGCAAAATGCTTTCAATTAAGAAAAGCCCAAAATTTTGTACTCTGGTAAAGAGTTTATTTGTTGTTTCAAATAACTCTTTACCAAACAACAAAATTTTAGACTCGTCCAAATTGAAAGCATCTGCAGATAACAAAAATAAACATGACTCAAAAATTGAAACTTGACTATAGAAGAGTAGAAAACATTGTGGGAAAAGGAGAAAATGCTGGTTACCAGCATTTTCTCCTTTTCCCACAATGTTTTCAGAAGGCTTCTTCCTCTGGGTCATAAAAATCAGAGATTGTTTAGTAAAGGGATAATCCTATTCTTTTCAACATGTATAAAATTCCACAACATAAGGTTAATAAATTTACCTTGAACTCCTGGGACTCCTTAATGACCACTCTTATTTTTGTGACATCTCCCAGTCTAGGCTTGCCCATCTCTGCCAACATTTCATCATCAGTGTTGTTGGTGATGGCTCCAGAATCACTATCATGGGACTTGCCTTTGCCTGGTAAAAACATGAAAAAATCGCAATAAAACAACAAAGTCTAACTTTGGACTGCTTTTGACTACTTAACATACTCAAAATCATACTCTGCGCCTGGAAAGACACCAATACACCCAACAATTTTTTGTTAAACCTATTATAACCGTGACAATAACTTCAAGTGCCCTTTCCAGACAATATCAGTCAAACTGTATAAAATCTTCATCTACATTCATCAATATTTGGCTAATTTTCTTGGCAATGCTGCTTTGAATTTGCCATGTTTGGCTTCTTCTGCAGACAGAAAACATGAATTTCATACAAATATGTACCTCCTTACTACGCAACTAATGCTCAACTTGTTCATACTGAATGCATTTTCCAAACGAGAAATAAAATCATAAATGAGGTTCTGTAATGATTAGAGTGGTCTATGAAAGTCAACAAAATATTATGGAAAAAGGAGGAAAAACTGGTTACCAGCATTTTCTCCTTTTCCAACAATATTTTCAAAAGGTTTCTTCCTAACCGAGATGTAAAAAGCATGCAGTCATGGCAAAGGGACATTTATTGCTGTTTAACTCATTACCACACAATCCCGACTTCAAACAACTCTGAGAAAGAAGCATTTTGAAAACATTGTGGGAAAAGGAGAAAATGCTGCTAACCAGCATTTTCTCCTTTTCCCACAATGTTTTCTACCCTTCCCTAAACAAATTTCAATTTTTAAGTCACATTTATTTTGTCATCTGCAAATGCTTTGAATTTGGACTCATGTAAAATTTTGTTGTTTGGTAAAGAGTTAAGACAGTTCTGATGTTGTCACATTGATAATTTACCCTTTACTATACAATCCTGAGTTTTAACGACATTGGGGAAGTGGGCTTTTGAAAATTTGTGGAAAAAGGAGAAAATGCAGGTAACAACAAAGTTTTCTACCCTTTGAAATACATATCCCATAAAGTGAACCCCAGTCATCCTGTCATCTGCAAAAGTTTTCAAAAAAGACAGGTCTAACAGGTCATCTAATAAAGAGTTAACTCTTTACCACAAGATGAAATTTTAGCCTGGTCTAAATTGAAAGCATTTGCAGATGACAAAGTAAATGTAAATGAAAACATAAAATTTTTCTTTTAAATGGCAGAAAAAAGTGTGACAAAAGAAGAAAATAGTAACCAGCATTTTCTCCTTTTTCCACAATGTTTTCAAAACCCTTCTTCCTCTAGGTCATTAAAAGTCAGGATTGTGTGGTGCAGCATTAAACACTTGGTTCGAAGTTGTAACAAGTTACTGTCGGCAGATGACTCTTAGAATTTCATCTTGCAGCCGACAAGTTTTGAAAGCAGTTTGCAATGATTCCTATTGAAAACAAAGAGTTCAGAAAATAGCTGCTTACTGCATACAAATGAAAAATGTTCATCATCTTCATTCAAGCCTCATTGATTCTTAACCCTTAAGCTGCTAAGCGCAAACGACTGAACTTTTGCGGACAATGTAGATCAAGATCAGACTGCACAGAACATGCAGTCTGATCTTGGATCTACACTGTCCGAAACGGAAATAAATATTTTTGTAAAAAAAATAAGTTTGAAATAACATTATTCAGGTTTTTACTATCAGCCTGAAAGTTTTATTTAACCCTTTACCACACAATCCCGAGTTTTAACGACCCTGAGAAAGAAGGCTTTTGAAACCATTGTGGGAAAAGAAGAAAATGCTGGTAACCAGCATTTTCTCCTTTTCCCACAATGGTTTCTTCCTACTCAAGGACAAAATACTATCATTTGAAAAATATGTGAACTTTGGTCTGTAAATTTCTTCCACTCAGCTAAGTCGAAAATTTTGCCGTGTGGTAAAGAGTTAATTTTTTCAGCTGGGTAAGAGTTAACTAGTCTGAACACCACAGTCTGTAATTAGGTATATTATAATGCTTAGCTGAAACATCTAAATATCCATGTGAAGGTTTATTCTATCAGGTCTTCTCTACTGTTTAGATTGTACAACCCTTTACCACACAAACTATCAACTTGTCTAAATTGAAAGCATTTCCATTTGATAAATTAAAAGTGGTTCAAAATGATGGCATTTGGCTTTGATAGGGTATAAAACATTGTGGGAAAAGGAGAAAATGCTGGTTACCAGCATTTTCTCCTTTTCCCACAATGTTTTGAAAAGGCCTCTTTTTCCAGGGTCGTTAAAAGTCGGGATTGTGTGGTAAAGGGTTAATTGGCCCACATGAAAAAATAGTTTTAAGTCTGTCTCTTGCAACAGGTAACAGTTGCAAAGACCAGCAAGGAAAAAAGTGCTTATAACAAGGCATTCCTTATTTTGTCAAAATGTCCTCTGAGTCCTTATTCACCAACCATTCTTAATTTCGTTCTAAGTCTCACTCTAGATTTAGAAAGTAACACAACTTGTGATTGGCTAAACTATTTGGTTTCACTAATCAGAAATTGTGTTACTTTCAAATTTTGGAAATTCTTGAGAACAAGAAAAAGAATGTTGTAAAGATGGTTGTGTAATGGTTGGTAAATACAGACCCGAATGTATTCATCTTGATTGACTGATGTTGATTTTCAATTTTTCTTGAGAATGTTTTCCATCTTGAACTTGGATAAGCCCATTACTAGTTGTTTTACGCCCTCACTATATGCAGCTTTTGAAAACATAGTGAGAAGAGGAGCAACTGCTTGCTACAAGCAATTGCATAATGTTTGAAAAACCTTTTCCTCAGGGTTGCTCATGGTTGCTTTCTATAATGTTTTATCATCCTTTAATTTTCAAGACCCTCTTTTCTGTGTTTTTTCTCCTCCTTGTATGACTTGTATAAAAATTTCAATTTGATTAAGTCAAAGTATTCTGTAGGGTCATCAGCTAAAGAAGTATCTATAACATCTTTGGGAAAACCTCTGTTAACTCTTTACCAAACAACCAAATTTTAGACTTTTTCAAATTGTAAGTATTTGCAAACGAAAAATTAAAGGTAGGCCAAATGGGAGAGTTTGTCTTTGATAGGGTAGAAAACATTGTGGGAAAGGGAGAAAATGCTGGTTACCAGCATTTTCTCCTTTTCCTGCAATGTTTTCAAATGCCTTCTCTCACAGGGTTGTCAAAAACCAGGATTGTATGGTAAAGGGTTAACCCTTTACCACACAATATTAAGTTCTGATGACCCTGAGGAAAAGGTTTTTTCAAACATTTTGGGACAAGGAAAAAATGCTGGTCACCAGCATTTCCTTTTTCCCAAATATATTCTTTCTACCCTCTCAGAAACAACCCCGATCATTTGTGCCAATTTCATCTTGTTGTCTGCAAATCTTTTCAAATTGGAGAAAGCTAGTCATATGGTAAAGTTCAGCCCTTTACCAAACAATCCCGGGTTTTCACGACCCTGAGGAAGAGGCCTTTTGAAAACATTGTGAGAAAAGGAGAAAATGCTGGTTACCAGCATTTTCTCCTTTTCCCACAATGTTTTTTACCCTGTCAAAGAACATCAGTTCATTTGTTTCCCTTTCAGATTTCTTGCCTGCAGATGCTCTCAATTCGGAAGTGTCTAAAATATGTTGTGTGGTAATGAGTTAAAGAGATACCAATATTAATTCCTTTCGAAAACCTTTGTTAGACTTCTCCAAGCAACACCGAGACTGCAAGCTTTTAAAAACAAAACTTTATCAAGAAAGGAAGCGGTCGACAGGCTAGCACATAGGAAATAATGTGAGGAAATTTCTAATACAGTGTGAATCTTTCATTTAATAAATAATCTCTATCAGTAGGCAATATGACATTATTGTAATGAACCTGTCACAATATATTACACCAAAGATCTGTTAATACAACAGACTCTATAGTCAATAGCCAATTGCTTCTTTTGCCATTACTGGTCTTGCGTTTTATCTCTATCATATGACCACCCAAAGCACCATAGTATTCCCTATCCTCGGTCATTCTAAACACATGGACAAACTTCAAATGATTGCCATAGCTTGACCTTTGACCTATTTGTTGAAATAATTATCATAGCTCGACCTTGACCTAATTTTGGAAAGCTAGAATATAAGCTGTAGGAATAAAAGCTGTAACTTAGTTCCAGATAGAATAAAAACCTTATAATAATGCTGGCAACCTCTATTAACTCTTTACCAGACGACAACATGTTAGCCTTGTCCAAATTGATAGCATTTGCAGACGACAATTTCATTGTGGCTCAAATGGTGCAATCTTTCTTTGATAGTGTAGAAAACACGGTGGGAAAAGGAGAAAATGCTGGTTACCAGCATTTTCTACTTTTCCCACAATGTTTTCTACACTACCAGGATTGTTAAAAGTTGGCATTGTGTGGTAAAGGGTTAAGAAAGCAGCTTGCATTAAGCAAGGATATTTTGTCCATGATTAGTTGTCCAATCAGGTGGCAGGGCACTTGGAAACTTGTTCATGGCTGTAACGGATGCGAGGTGGCAACATGATTCCCAACAGCTGTTTCCAAGGTTACAAGTGTCCTGCTAACTGACCTTAGAAAAATAATTTATTATGCTGCAAAGTTTTACCATACCAACATGTATTCAAGTGAAATTTCCCTGTTTTATGGTCTCACAAATCAAGTACGCATATGATTGATTGATTGTATGGTGTTTAACGCTGTTTTCAATATTACTTCAGTTATATTGCTGCGGCCAGTGCATCTATCCATGCTTTCCTGTGTTTTCTTTTACCAGTACTCCGCACAACATTCTTTCCAAGCCACTGGCTGCTTTCCCACATAACCATCGTCGAAGCAATGGTCAGCGGTGAGAGAGGAATGAAACTAGTCGCAATGACTATAATCAATCCTTGGAAAGAAATTGGCCAAGCCAGTGATCGAAACAGTGACCCCTGTTCTTAAGCCCTGTACACTACAGACTGAGGTCTCGGTGCTCAGCAGCATGCTTATGAAATCAAATTTCCCTTCTGAGTGCCCCAACATGCTGAAAACTTGGGTCACTGAAAACTGTGTAAAAACTGCAGGGCTGTGCATGAGGTCACTGTGATTTTGACATACTTTCAATCAAACATGGATTTAAAAAACTTCAAGGTATGTAATTATTCATTTTTTTTAATTTGTTGGCAAAAGTAACAACCATTAGTTGCTTCAAAAGACCGTTAGTTTATTATTATATTTTTTCACATTACAATACATGACTTTTAACACTTCCCTATTGGTTGGGAGAGCTTGTTTTAACCCAGTGTATTTGTTTAAGAATGACAACGAACAATACTATTTTAACCATTTTCTTTTTTTTTTCATAAATAATCTGTTCTTTCTGCTTTAATGACAACCATCAAGAGAAACGACTAATGTTAAGATGTATTTGTCTTGTGTGGGACTGGCTTCGATTTGACACCTCCATCTTGGATTTTGTGTTGGATAAGCATCTACTGGGCTCCCGACAGGGAAACTGTGCTGTTCCTTGGGAGCTGCCAGTGAACAGCAATATATATTTGGTGCATATAATCCAATAAGATTGCCAGAAATTTCTTTGCAGTATGATAAGAGGTGCTCTCCTAATACAAGACAGACTGTAACTTCAAAGATGTACCATAATTCACCTAATTAACTCTCCCTCCCAAAATGTAGCCCCCCCCCCCTTCACCCCACCCCATATCACTTACTCCAAAGGCCTCCTGACAACCCCTACCCTAACCAGACCTTACCTAAAAGTCAGGGACTGGAGTGACAAACTTCCAAATGCAAGATAACTTCACTAAAACTTTTCAAACCCACACTGATGAAATTTATTGATGACAGATATTTTATAAATTAACTTACGGGTGCGACATAATCAGAATTACTTCACAAATGGATGTCACTAACACCTGACTATCTGAATATACATACACTTCCAATAACATTCTAAACTTCCGGTAACACAAAATTTGTCAACCAATTAAAAAAAAAACTTTAAGAAAGTGGAGTATTGAATACTAGGATCCCATATTAATCGTACAGGCTATTTCATGTCCAACTAAATCATGATCGGTGGTAAAATCAACATTCTGCATTAATACAGCTGGTCTTTCAAATGGGGATCACTTTGCACATGGCATTTACTAAAACCTAGATCAAAGTACCATACTTACTCTTCGTGACAGCACCGAAATTTCTAGAAACTGGCTATGAATAAGAGCGCCCTGTTGGTATTTAGTATGGCACCTGGTGGGTTAATTACGTGAATTATGGAACTTCTACTGGATGAACCACTAACAGGTCCAACATGGCCAGCGATTATTTAGGTGATTCATTACCCTGTTTTGGTGAAACACTGGCTCCCAAGATGCAAGCAAGATTTTTTCTAAAGTCTGACCCAGTGACCCTGTTTATATCTCCAAGTCAATAAATATTAAGATTAGATTTTGCATGACTTCAAGATTTTAGAAGATAGTGTTGATTCAAGGTGGAAATCAAGCTTTCAAAAAACTATGACCTTCTGACCAATTCCAGAATGAAAAACTTCCTAAATTGTGACCATAAGACCCAGTTTTATAACCACTCCTGGTTCATTTCAAGATGTTGAAGAGGATGCCAAGTTTTGTTCGAAGTAATAAACCTATTTACATATGAGACTTTTTAATTAATTGTAACTTTGTTTTTACATAAGCCATTCTGGATCTCAAGCCAAGATGTCCATCTTAGGTACTTGGTACCATCTTCAGTAATTGGCATTGTGGGGTGTTTTTGTTTTCATCAATTTGTTCCACTCTAAGGTATGTCATACTGTACGAGCTTTTTTGACATCTAGTGTAGATCCTGGAGGAAAAGAATAGATTATTCTGGGAAGTAAATAATACATTATTCTTAACTGCATTCCCTGAAAAGGCATGAATTGTTGCTACATAGTATGTTGTAAGCTAAGTTTACAAACTTTTCTGAAGATTTGTATAGAATCAACAAAGAGGCTTTTGAGTGAAAACTAGAGCTCTAGACAATTTTTCTGTCTGATTGATCTGCATCTGAACCAGCAACCTGCCTGTCCCTGTCTATCCGCTTGGACGGCAAATAGTTATGCTAATTAGCATTGTAACAAGTTATTAGATATTGTCTGCTGCTGACTGGGACAAAAACTTTAGATTTTAATTTCACTTTTTTTTAAGCACCTTTTAATGTGTGAAGATATAGTTATTGACAAAATCAGGGTCTCTATTCACCAACACTCTTAGAAATATTCTTAGTCTTATGCTGAAGAATTTTCTAGATTCGAAAGTAAAACAACTTCTGATTGGCTAAACAATTTCGTTTGCCAATCTGAAGTTGTATTACTTTCAAATCTAGAAAATTCTTGAGGATTAGGCAAAGAATTTTCCAAAGAATGGTTGTTGAGTATGGACCCTGGTCCCCACCCATTTCTGACCACATCTTGGTATAGTAAGTAATGAGGAAAGTAAAAAACTTTAGTATGTTAACATATCTATAGACATATTTTAACATGGCATATTTGTGCCTGATATATTAATTTAACTGTACATCCATTCATCCCATAATTCAGGTCTCCAACAGGCCCCAAAATTCCTGGGTATCATTTTGATGTTTAATATGATTCCTGATCTTTGGAAAAATAACTTTTAACATATGTGTTTATTCACTCCTGGTCAGTCCAGTGTTACGTTACTACATTTAACTGACAATCATTTTCAAAATAAATTTATTCCATCCATTTTATTTTCCTTTCACAAAGAAAGCAGGTCTAACATACATAATGCAGTCTACTTACATTTTGAGTAGAAATATGGACTGAGGAATGGTTGCCTAATCTTTTATGTGCCATAGGCAAAACAAGAGGGCCATTGGCCCTAATGAGCTCACCAGAGTAAAGTCATCTAGGATCGATAAAGCTGATAAGATCCTGGTTGTGATAATGTAGAACTCATAAGTGTTAGTGAGCTTCTTTTAGACCAACATGACTTATTTTAGAACTAGAACTTGTCAGAGATATCCTCTAGACAAACATTCTAGTCATGTTTCATGAGTATCAGACAGAAAATGTAGCCTCTAGCATTAACATAAGGCTTTTCTAAGATTTGTCCCAGTGACCCACTCTTTGACTTGACATGAATTTCTTATTAAGCTGTCTGATTTATCCTCAAGATAAACATTCTAACCAATTTTCATCAGTATCAAGCTGAAAAAGAAGGCTTCTAGAATGCATACGTTTTCTAAGATTTCTCCCCGAGACCTAGTTTTTTACCCGACATGACCCAATTTTAAACTCTTACTAGATATCATCAAGACAAACATTCTGACCAGTGGTCTTTAGAGTATGCAGAAGGTTTTTCCACAATTTGTCCTAGTGACTTTTTGGCCTGACATGACCCAATATTGAACTTGAAGTCATACAAAAAAACCTTTCTGACTAAGCTTCATTAGAAACTGATGGAAAATTTAGCCTCTTTATTGTACATAGGTTTTCTTCTTTTAGATTTGGCCAAGTGAGCGACTTTTCAACCCTATGTAATCCAATAATGTACTTGTCTGACATATCATTAGAACAAACATTCTGACCAAGTTTCAGAACTATTGGGCTAAAAATGTGGCCTTCAGATTGCACACGAGTATTTTCAAAGATTTGTCCCAGAGACCTATCTTTTGACCCAACTTGACCGAATTAAAAAAGTATCAGAGGTGTCATCAAGACGAACATTCTTACCAAGTTTCATGAGTATTGGGCTGATGTGTGGCCTCTAGAATGCACACAAGGTTTTTCTAAGATAAGACCCAGTGACCTACTTTTCATTTGTCTGAGATATTATTCAGTTATACATTCTGACCATTTTTCATGAGTATCAGATTGAAAATGTGTCCTCTAGAGTGCACACAAGGTTTTTCTAAGAACAGACCCTGTGACCTACTTTTTAACCTGACATGACCAATTTCACACGTCCGAAATTTATCAAGAGAAACATTTTGACTCTATTTCATGAGTATTGGGCTGAAAATGTGGCCTCTAGAGTGCACACAAGGTTTTTCTAAAGTTTAGCACAATGACCCACTTTTAAACCCCACATGACCCAATTTCAGACTTGTCCAAGATATAAACAAGACAAGCACACTGACCAATTTTCATAAATAAAGGGCTGAAAAAATTCAGACTCTAGAGTGCAATGAGGGTTTTTCCAAGATTTTGTCAGGTGACCTACTTTTTGACCCAACATGACCTAATTCAAACAAGTCAGAAATATTATCAAGACAAAAACTCATGGGTATCTGACTGAAAATGTGGTCTCTAGAGTGCACACAAGGTAATTGTTGACGGACGACAGACGAAGCATGATCCCAAAAGCTCACCTTGAGCACTTTGTGCTCAGGTGAGCTAAAATCAGGGGCTTTTATGAATGGTGAAGATAAGGATAAATGACAGATTTAAAAAGATATAGTCTTGCGCAGTCTGATTCTCTATATATATTGTCCACTTGTGTAGTCAAACATACAAAATGTAAATCTTCTGAGTTTGAGTGGAATTTATTTTCAGCTCTGGAAAGCTGTCAAGTTTATTTTTTTGAGCTTTAAGAGAGAGCTAAAATTGAATTTACATGGGACATATTACTCTAAGATGATAATCTTGGCCTTTGTTGACAAACACAATATTACAAAACAAACACATAACAGGTAAGACAGGTAAAACGCATTGCGACATTACATAAACAGTATAGTGGGCATTTTAGAAGAACAGAACACCGGTTTCCCCTAATATTATGAAATCGGCCGACCATAAAAAGACATGGTTTTCGTCTGAGAGTAATACAATATTGCAAGTTTACATGTTTAGTAGTAGAGAGATAAGAATGTATAAAGAACAAATATAAATAAGCCATACTCTGAAAATGGGGTTTACGGCATCTGCAATATGTATCGACTCAGGTCAGCCCTAGCTGTCTGTGCAAGCTGACCTGGGCCAAAACCTGCTATTTGGCAAAAATTCTCTACAAGGACCATCCTGCTTCAGGATTTGGCTGGTTATTAGACAAAATGGTGTTTATGGATCTATAAAAATGTGATGACTTGCTCTGTATAATGCATCACCAAGATACTTCAAACCGCTTTTACCACTGAGCATGGCTCAAATAAATACAGAACAAATAGAGATAAACATTTTGTTCTCTCGAAAAACTGCCAAATAAAACACAAGAAAGACAACTGACAGATAAAGGACACTGTTATATAGTAATCACAATAGCTGACTTTTAAGCAGGCTTAGTTCACTGTGAAAAGGAAACAGTAGTTGTAAAACAAGTGGAATTATCAGTATGAGGACATTGTATGCTGAAGACAATTAACTCTTTACCATAGGACAAAATTGCAGACACCTCAAATTTGAAAGGATGTCAAGTAGGGGTGTAACGATACATCGCACTATCGATGGATCGCGATGGTGAGCGTGTCGATGCTACTGCATCGATTGTTATGTTGAAAATCGATAACTATCGCCGACAGTACCTCAAATATCGATAGTTTCACTGACAAGAAAGAGAGGGAAAATACTGCAATTCGCTAATGTATTCGGACGCCCTAGAAGTTCGGACACGTTTAATTATTTACAAAAATAATTTATTTTTTAATTCTTTCTCTGAACACTTCCAAAAGCAAGTTTTCCTAAATATTCCGACATTCCGTAAAGTTAATTTCCCAAAATATTTGACGGGTAATTTTTTGGAATATGTTTTCAATAATGATCGGCTGCATAATATTCATTTCTGCATAGCAATGTTCAAATGTTCAACGTTACGAAAACGAATCCTTCGAGAGCTGATTAACTCAGCGGTAATTTTAAGTCCTGAAATTAGACCAAAATAATTGCAACACTAAGGGTGTTTTTGTTAAAAACTTCTCACCATAGTGAAAAGTGTGGATTTAGATCAAAGATCAGACCAAACAGTCTGCCTACAGTCTAATCTTAATCTACACAGGCCGCCAAAACCATAACCATGCGTGTTGTCCCTCCATAAGCAATAAATAAATCTACTATGAAAAATGAATACTAAACCTCGTTCTTTCTTTTCTTTATTTATCAGTAATCCATTTCGAATGCATCCCTTTTATTTCGGCTGCAAGGAATTAGATTAATTTTTAGAAAACAGCCACACTTTTTTATGCTGACTACACAAAACGTGACACGACTGGCGTGTTCTTGAAACAGCTATATTACTAAATGCAAAAAGGCTTTATCAGCTGGTGTACATGTAAATCGTGCATGAAATAGGCTTATTGCATGGTCACTTTGAATTGATTGGAGGTCGACCTGCAGCCAGATATAAGTTTCTTCGAGCAGACCAGTTTAAGTGTGTAAATTAAACAGGTGCGTTACAACTCAGTCGCTTCGAATGATTTGTGTGTTACGTCATACCCCTTATCCAAATTTTACTGCAAACATTTGTGTACCCACGACAGGCCGACAGGCATCTTGTAGACAGATGGCTTTTAATATAGATCTACATCATGGTCGTTCTGATTTACTCTGCTGATGGCAAGATGGCGAGTTTCAAAGTTGGTGGATGGTGTAGATAGACATCAGACTAAACAGAACACACTGTCTGATCTTGGGTCTATACCATCCACTTCTGTACTATGACTTAACTCGTATTAGAAACCTACTCCTTTCTCGGGCTAAAAAAGGTAAGATATTGTTTAACAGTGTTCCCACTCGTGCAAATTATTGCGTAAATCACGTTATAGAATTGAAATTCACGTAACAAATTCTGGTTACACCCGAGACTTCGCGTAAGAAAATGCATGGACAAAAAAGGCCATTATACGCTTTTCTTGTGAAAAATTACAGGTTTTGAAGTTACTTGTTACCCTCATTGGCAATCTTTTTGTCAAATCATGTGGAAATACCTAGCCAGAAATTAACAGACATGAAAAACTGATTGGAGTAAAAAACATGGAAACCCATGACACAACAAAATGTCTCTTTGACATTGTCCGATCAGAGTCACTTCAGATCGTCTTTTCAGCTTTTTAATGACTATAAGCAGTAAATTTATACAAATATCTTAAAATAACACACTTTTTGGATACACATACAACAAGGTAAAACCTATTATTTCGGCCACCCCCTTTTTTTTCAGAATGATAATTTCCTAAAGATTTGGAGACTAAACAAAAATAATTATTTTTTCTGTCTGAATATATTGGCCAATTATGGGTAAAATTAGATAAATTCTAGCAACTCAAAACAACCTTAAGGGCTCGCATTTAAAAGGTGATTTCTTTAAAAGTTTAAAGTTGCTTTATAATTACTTTTTATTTGGTGTGTTTATGAACCACCAGCATTTGTCAGCATTTTGTGCTTTGCATGCTGTTGTATATCAATCAGACTTAAAAGTTGACTTCTTCAAAAGTTCAGAGTAATTAGGTATGTTAAATTATTTGTGAGCCATCTGCATTTAGAAAAAATTGTCATTGAAATTTATTTGAGCATCTTGTATTTAACTCTATTTTCCCCTTTATTTGCTATTCAAAACTATACTGAAGTAGAATTTAAACTACTCGGAGAAAGTATTAGTCTAAAACATGGTTTCAAGATGTAATTTGGTGAAATTCATCTCTTGCAATTCATCCAATAGTATTGCAATAGTATTGCAATACTAACAGGCAATATCAATACTATTGCAATAGTATTTTTTCCAATGTCAATACTATCACAATAGTAGATTTTGGCCTCAATAGTCAACCCTAATGTCAAGTAGTGGAATTTGTCATTGACAGAGTAAAAAAACATTAAGGGAAATGAAGAAAATGCTGGTCATCAGCATTGTCTCTTTTTTCCACAATGCTTTTGAGAGCTTTTGAAAGCCAGGGTCATAAAAGTACAGGATTGTGTGGTGACAGGTTAAACATGTGGGGGAAAAATAATCATCACATGCACACATTTTAGAAGTTAAAAAGACTGTCAGAATTTAATATGAAAATCTGATTAAAAGAACACAAACATGAAATTCAAAAAAAGTGCTTATAAAAGTAATAAGAAACGAGAAATATCTCTAAAAAAAGATAAAAAATGTAAGATGTACTGGAGAATATATATTTAAACTCTTTTTTGTGGCTCAGTTTTACAAAAAACAGCATAAAAAAATTGACAGCACTTGCACTTTAAAATCCTTATGATTTTTCATCTGGTTGACAAGTGGAATTTTAATTAATTAGATACATATTTCAAGATAAAACGTTAATCCAAATCATCTTTGAAAATGGTTAATTGCATCATATGGTCACCTATCCAAGCACTAACCATAGTGTACCTGTACATCACTTTAACTTCATTGGAGAGCTGAGCATTATAACATACCACTG
Source organism: Hippopus hippopus (assembly GCA_946811185.2). Lineage (NCBI taxonomy): Eukaryota > Metazoa > Mollusca > Bivalvia > Cardiida > Cardiidae > Hippopus > Hippopus hippopus. Next base: position 53,924,808 of record OX328097.1, on the reverse strand, counting down.
AAACAACTTTATACTTTGACTATGCTTTAAGTGCTTATACAGATAACTGCCATCCATGATGCAAGTTACATGCACTAATTGGGCAAATTCATCCCGTCATATTAGTTTGCTATGATGTGAATAAAGGCCCTAGTGTATCCATTAGTTGTACCAACACCTGTCAGGGTCATAAATATGCAAGCAAATAGGCCAGCATGGGCCTACCTAATAAACGTGCATATTTTTGACAAATTGTAAATTACCATCTATTCATGGATTTCATTATGCCAAGATGTAGGTCAAATTTAGCCAGCACCATTCAGTTATGCCAAAAAAGAACCTTTCTAGAGACTAAACCAACCAGTAATTTATGACATGTCTCAGCCTTTGACACTCAACCCACAATAATTGTTTCACAAGATATCTGACTGAAGTTTTGAACTGTCATTCAATTGCGAGATAACTACAGGAAAAGCCATTAGGGCATGACTTAAATTTGTAAAAATTTCCATGGTTGTAAAAAAGATGATTTTTTTTTGTCTTCCATGAAATACTTTTATAAATTCATCGTAGGCAAAATGGTTAGAGATCTTCCGATATTTATGCAGTAACTAGTAGTGCACAATCTGCAAAAGAGTATGATTTATCTTGTAAATTATGAACGTTTGTTACAGTTTCAACAATGATTTTCATTTAAATTGAATTTGAAAATGTGGATAAATCTTGAAAATGTGATTCTTGGGAATCAAGTTTAATTAATTATTTTGAAAGAGTTATTCTGCTAAGGGCCACTATCACATGTGCCATCCTTTAAAAAGTTTAATACAAAGTTTTCTGGAGAACAGATGAAAATACACCTTTGAAACAAAAAGAAAAATTGTGTCTTTTCTCTTTCAATTCCAATATTTTCAAGTGAATGATAAATATTACACTTAACTCTTCACCAGACAATCCTGTGTTTTAAGAGAAAGGCTTTTGAAACTTGTAACTATGGGAGAATTATTACATGCTGGTGGCTTTCACTCCACTGAGTTAACTATAATTTCTACCCGTTCCCAGACAAATTCCATCATTTGAGCCATATCTAATTTGTTGTTGCCAAATACTTTCTATTTGGACTAGACTAAACTTGACCACTGGTAAAGTTTGAAAGGTCACAATATTTTTAAATGCATTTATAGATTCTATTACCGTTAAAGCTGACATATTTCTAAGGCACATTATGAGATTATAGTGGGAGAAAAATAAATTAGTTCATTGGTATCTAGTAAATGAAAAAGGAAGAAGACATTTATGCTTCCAGGAAGAGGTATGGGAAAGAAAAAACTGACCTTATTTTATTATTTTTATCTAGATAATTCAAGAGGTAAAAAGATTTTTTAGCTTGCAGACAGCTAATTGAATAATGAAATATTCCCCAGATTATTTCTAATGGAATTACTTGTGTGCTGTGTAAAAATCTCTACTAGTCCCCCCCCCCCCCATGCAACAATTTAAAAATTTATCACAATCATGGATTCCTTCCCTTATTTGTATCGCTAGGTTTATCTTGTTTACCCTTTCGTCAAACAATCCTGTGTCTTAACCCTTCAGCACACAGTCCAGAGTTTCAACAACCCCAAGAAAGAAATGATTGTGGAAAAAGAAGCAAATGCTGGTGACCAGCATTTCCTCCTTTTCCCACAATGACTAGAAAGCTCTTCCAAAGACAACTTTCAAAATTTTTGAGACACATTCATTTGTCATTTTCAAATGTCTCAATTTGGACAAGCCTAATAAAAATTTGTTGTTTGGTAAAGGGATAATGACATTGAGGCCCAGAAGCCATTTGAGTTTTGTCGTTTGGTAGAGTTAACACTGTCCTGGATGACAAAAAATTAAACTGTATCAAACCTGTACTGAAATTTGTCACATTATCCTTTTACTCTAGTGGTTACAATTTTATTAGACAGGCAAAGGCTAGTCTAAAGCCATCAACTTTTTAACAAACGACAAAATTATAGACTGGTCCAAATTGAAAGCATTTGCAGACGACAATTTGGTCTGGGAAGGGTCGAAAACATTGTGAGAAAAGGAGAAAATGCTGGTGAGAGAATGCTGGTGAGAGAAACCCTGTGAGAGAAGGCTTTTGAAAAGATTGCAGGAAAAGGAGAAAATGCTGGTAACCAGCATTTTCTCCTTTTCCCACAATGTTTCCAAAGGCTTCTTTTTCAGGGTCGTTAAAAGTCGGGATTGTGTAGTAAAGAGTTAAGACTAACCCAGATTCAATTGTAAACAAAAAACCACAGTCTCCATTATACAGCCCGACAGAAAATAACTGTTTTGTTGAAATCATAGTTCTGTTAAAAATGACAATGTTGACATTAACTTAAAAACCTTTACCATTCTGATCTGTATGATGTCTATTTACAAAGTCATGGACTGAACAAGATGGCACTGATAAGGTACAAAATGTAATTTGAGTCAGTGGCCTATGCAAATAAGTCTCATCTCTACTTATCCCAAATGCAACTTTTTTTTCATCCACATGTTTTTCAAAGGTGTTGTAGGTCTCATCTAGCTATGTGTTTGTCCACTTAGGGATAAGATAGTGAAAAAGTGTGGAAACTTCATCTAAAAGTAAACTATAGAAAGGATTCAAATGTCAAAACATCAAATTGATATGTTCTTTCTTTGCTCTTTTTCAATTGAAGATCAACAAACATAATTGTTTCAAGGCATTTCCTATTGTGACAAGTAAATGGCTAAAATCTGTGGGTAAAGTTACCAAAGTGAACTAGATCAAACTTACTAACTGAATTGGATTGGAATGGACTGAGCCATTTTTCTTCAATCTTGTATAGATCAAGCAAGTTTTATCCTCCAATGCCACTTATTCAACATTTGCTAGTTTGTCAGTACTGTCAGTACTTTGATTTTATTAACCTTTGGCATCAAAGAAATTCACTGTAAACCCTATATTTCAGACCTTGGACCTTCAAAGTGCTTAGGGCAACTTCCATGGCTTTGGAAACAGTGATAACAAAGACCATTTTGAACAGAAAGCTGTAGCTTGATCTATTATCTAAAGCATTTTCTTCTATTTTCACAGTTCCATCTTTTTGAAGACAAATCCCATCACTTGAGGAACAGTTAGATTTGTCGTCTGCAAATGCTTCCAATATGGACTCATGACTCAAATATTGTCATCTGGAATGAACTTAATAGGAAGACTTATAATTTACATCCCCTGACAGACAGGCATTGTCCAGGAGTAAGGAGTTAGATGTTAGCATTTACTTCAGTAGTTTGATATAAAGGAAGGTTAACTATTTCAATTTTTTCATGACTGAGGGGGACATGCCACTATTATTTCTTCCTGTTACACATCTATTACATTTTCTACCTCTAACTTTTACTATCCTATATGTTTCTTTCTGTCTCCAAACACTAATTTTGTTTACGGGTGCATGCTTTAACTCTTTACCAGACGACAAAAATGGAGATTTGTCCAAATTGAAAGCATTTGCAGTTGACAAATGTCGCTCAAAAGGGAAATATTGTCTGAGAAAGGGTAGAAAACAATGTGGGAAATGGAGAAAATGCTAGTTACCAGCATTTTCTCCCTTCCCATGATGTTTTTAAAAGCCTCATTCCTCAGGGTCGTTAAAACTCAGGATTGTTTGGTAAAGGGTTAAGTCATTGCTTAAATGAGCATTTTTTTCTCTCCAAGTTCTGGAATCCACCAATCACAGCAACATACAGAGTGCTTTTGACTTAAGAGCTATAGTGGCTCAGTGGTAACATACAGGGTTTGTTGGGATTGCAAGTTCAAAGATAAATGGTACGGCCAAAACTCTTTCCCACTACTCATGACATTGATAGACCTTTTCCTTTCTCTTTGCTGGCTATTTCCATGCAAATGGCTACTTTTTTTATTTAAAACAATAGTACCGTATGTGGGTTCCTACACCTGGTTGCAAGTGCTTGATTTTCAGTGATAATTTTAAGCTGAAAAAGGGGCATAACTTTGTAAAAAAAAAAATACTTAGATGGTTATCTGCCCCTGTTGTATGAGTTCCCTTGACAATTAACAACTTGTCCAAATTTGAAGTAAATATCTTCAGTAATAAAATGTCAGAGTTTTCACATGACAAGGACAACGATGCAAACAACCACATCAGGGCTATGACAATAATTTTTCGTTTTCTTCGAGAACCTGCCAAGCTAAAAAGGTTATCTTTCAACTTTGCTTCATTGATAAAGCAGCATGTAGCATGGATGGAGTGTTGTGCTTAGAACAGATCAATGTAAACACGCACTCTGGCACCCTTGATATAACTGATTTACTGTTGAAATTAGTATGCTGGTAATCCTTAATCCATACTGATAATTAAACATGAGCCATGATGGCCCTGTATAGTTCCAGTGGCTAATAAGTACAACCATACACGCCAAACATAACAATTTTAGGCAAAACTGTTTTGAACAAAAAGACTTACAAAGTTTTCTTTATAAAAGCCCATGTGAAAGTTGTGACCCCAGGGTGGGGCCACTGTTGACCAGAGCTATAATAATTACTTGAATCCTTGGTTAGTATTCACCAATCATTCTCAAGAACTTTCTTTGTCTTATTCTCCAAGATTTTCAAAATAAGAAAGTTACACAACATCTGATTGGCGAAACCAAACGGCTTAGCCAATCAAATGTTGTTTTATTTTCATATTTACAAAATTCTTGAGAATAAGACTGCAACAGTTCTGAAGAATGGATAGTGAATATGGACCCTGGTAGAGGGGTCCACAAAATAAAGCCCCATACCAAATAAATATGGTCTAGGCCAGCTGAATGTTTATAAACAAGAAGAATTTCAAAGTTTCCTCAATAAAAAGCACTTCTAAAACATGAGACCCCTGATGCCTGGCTAATTTTGATCCAAGGGATAAATTCTGAACAAATTTAAAAGTGATCCATAAGATGAAGCCATGTGCCAAATTTGATACTCTAGGATTTATGGTTAGGAGCGGAAGATTTTTAGAATTTACACTATATAAGCGCATGTTGAATTCATGACCCATGGAAGTGGGCCAATTATGATACCAGGTATTCAATTTGAAAAATTTTGGAAGATGATAACACTCACAAAATATTACAGCTGTATCTCACAATCAGGAACAAGAAGATCTTTAAGGTTTTCACTATAATCCTATGTAAAACTTGTGACTTATGGGGAGGGGCCATATTTGACCCCAGGGCTATAGTTTGAAGAATCTTAGTAGAGGTTCACTAGATAAATGCAGGTGCAAAATTTGTTAGCCCTTGGTCTTGTGGATAGGAAAAAGTTTTCACTATACAAGTTCATGTAAAACTTGAGACTACTTGGGCAGGGCCAAATTTGACCTCTGGGCTATAATTTGGACTATCTCAGCAGAAGCCTACAAGATAATGCTACATGCAAAATTTGGTAGTCCTCGGCAAGTAGGCCTTATGGTTAGGAATGAGAATTTTTTTCGGCGTAGCTGTATGATCTCACTTTTGACCTACTTTGAGTACTAGGAGGAAATGAATTGTTACTCATTTTGTGATTGGCCAAATATATGTAAACTACGCAAAAAAATAAAGGTCATAGTAGAAATTTACAGACATCGGCTAAAAGTGTTAATGACTAAAAAATCATGTAATGATCATATTTACCTATGTAAAGTTGTACTTTATGGCCATACAGATGTTAAACTCTAGCAAAACATCCATAATCTTAATCATATGGATAAACTAATAGCAATGAGTATTGGCGAGTTTTCTATTTTGTTTAGTGTAAAAGACTTGGTACCCGTTTTTCTTCGCGTAAAACCGAATATGAACTGCGATGGCAGGCTACCGCTCTATTGTCTTACACGAAAACGGGTTGTAAAACAACTTATTTCGTTTCTTGCTACAATGAAAACAGATGTTATATCTTGAATTTGGTAATTCAATTCACAATATGAATATGAACTGCGATGGCAGGCTACCGCTCTATTGTCTTACACGAAAACGGGTTGTAAAACAACTTATTTCGTTTCTTGCTACAATGAAAACAGATGTTATATCTTGAATTTGGTAATTCAATTCACAACGTAATAACTATGCCTACCTAGGGGAACAATCGGTTTTATTGCGTTGTTAGTGAAGAAAATGGGTTCCTACTAAAATACTCCTAGTAAGAGTAGGTGGGTGTGGTTAAGCATTGAGAGTGGTGATAAAACCCCGCCTTCTGATAACGACAAATCGTCGATGTTTGAAAGGCCCTTCATTTTAGTATAAAAACATGCTTCCCCATTCTTAAATGTTATTGATAATTCCGCTTTCAACCATATGCAAAACAATTTAAAAGAGGCTACTTCAGAACTGCTTTCATCATTTCTCTTCATATTATACTACCAACGAATTTAACTGTATTCATATCCAAGTGCCTCTTACGCCGTCTATCTTTTTTAAAAGATATTTCTTGTTAACATTTACTCTACATAAGTCAATGTAAAACCTGTACCTCCTGAGCCCAGGCAAATTTTAACTCCAAGGCTATGATTTGAGGAATCTTAGTAAAGGTTCATTAGATGAAGCTACAAGCCCAATGTTGTAGCCCTAGGCCTTATCGTAAAGAACTAGAAGATTTTTGTAAGTTTTCACTATATAAGCCCATGTTAACCTGTGACCCCCGAGGTGGAGCCAATTTGACCCAAGAGCTATAATTTGAAGAACCTTAGTATAATTATGTCCATTAGATGAAGCTGCACGTCAAATTTGCTAGCTCTACGCCTTATGGTTTCAGACAAGAAGATTAAAAGATCTTCAATATTTTTCAATTTTATTGTCATGGAAACCAAAGCTTTTACAGGAATCATAATCTTTCAAAAAAACAAATCTGAAGAGGATCATGGCAAGTTCAGTCAAAATTCAATGAGTAGTTTTAGAGAAGAAAAAGTTCATAATACAAATCTTCTCATAGAAGGACAGACACAGACACATGACCCTTTGACATAAGCTCGCGAACCTTTGGCAGGTGGAGCTAAAAATAATTAACCTTTTACCAAACAATCCTTTGTTTCAACAATCAGAAAGGCAACAGCACTTAAAATCATTGTGGAAAAAAGTTCATCTTGGCTATGATGTTCTCAAAAGTGGTCTAAAAAGTCATCTGCATGTAGATATGTGTTCATTTCTCCACCATATTCTATGGTATAAATGCAAAAGAGGGCCAAAACAGTCCCTGATCACTCACTTTAGAACACAGTATGTAGAGAAAAAAAAAACTTTTATTCTAACTAAGAACTTTGTACAATCTCATTTTGTATGTATAAGTAAATATTTTACAGGTAATATAAATCACTTTTTTTTTTTCACGAGAAATTTACTTTTGCTAAAATTCCTTAGTTTTTCTCTTCGCGAATTCAAGGTTCTAGCCAAACACTGATAATTGAAACAGACTTACCGGAAGTATATGTACCATCCAGAGACTATCCTGTCCGAATTTGTATCTACATATTACTGTACTGATAGACCTCAGCTCTGTCATTATCTTCCGCTAGTTGGCATTTTTCAAACATATACCTATCCAGTGTTCTGCCAAGGCCGCATATTTGCGATTTTCTCGCTAAAAAAATCAAAATGTCACAGAAAAATCGGTAAAAGGCAATTCCTGTCGCATATCAAAAATCGCGGAATCAGCCGCATAACTATTACAATTTAGTGTTTTTCATGGGGGCCAAAGATGCGTTTATGCAAAATGAAATTTGGACGCAGACCAAAAATATCAACCAAGTATTGATCATGTACTTTACTCTCATGACGTAGTATCTTCTGCAATCTCAGTCGGAAAATGGTTTCGGCGCCATGGCAAAGAAGCCAGGTATTATCATAGGCTTCTATGGTCAGCCAAAACATACCAACAATCAGAGCTCAAAGTCCGATAATGTTCTGATGCCCAGTACCCCTCCCACTCAATCAACATCATCGGAAGATAGTAAAAAATACCTGTACGACAGTTTTTAGTATTTAAAAGAATATTCTCCGTTGGAATATGATCGCAACCGCAACTTTATAGGTTGTAAAATGTGTTTAAAAGAAACCAAAAAGTACGCATTTACTGGAAAAAAGAAATGTAACTTCAGAACTGCTTCTCTTATGTACAATGTGCAGAGAACGTCTATCATAGATCAGCCGTCATGGCTAAGTCTTTTCAAGGGGATTTTAAGAAAACTGTATGGTAGGGAAAGTCTGAATAAGAAATAATCAGCCGTGTTAGTTGCATTTAAATCCACATTTTGGCAAGTGAAAAAGAACATAGCAATTAACAAGTATGGGTATTGGGGAACTAATTTAAATTTCTTATTTTTAAACCATTTTAATGCATACTAAATTTTCTCCCTGAATTTTTAAAAATGTCTCAAACTTTTCAGGATGAGTGAGACATTTGTCTCTACTTTTTAAAATCCTTGGCAGAACACTGACCTATCTGATCTGGGCATTCTGGGTACAGAACCAGACTATTTTTCATAACGGCAACTGTTACCTCGAATTTCAAAATAAACATTTACTCAATAGAGGGCCACCTGGTACGATTCATGTAGCCATGGTTAGCTAGCATGTAACCTTGGCACCGGTCATTTATCAACACAGTCCCTTTAAGCTTGAGAAACAACCTCGTTATAAGTCAATGTCTGTTGCACAAATCCCGGTTTTCCCCATGTCTATATTCTTTTCATCATTTCCAAGCATTTGAAGTGATTTTTACTAACCATTTTGCATGCAGTGGTTTTACCCAAAACAGACGCATATCAACAGACAGAGATTCGTTACTAGTTACTTGTTTTGCAACTTCATCAGCATATAAGTCATTGAAAGTGCACCGTCATCTGCCGTTTATCATTCACTTCCATTTATGATATATCGCGTAATTTATTTACCATATTTGCATATTCCTCAGCATGATAACCAACATTTTTTTGGCATGGTATTTCTGGTAATAAATGATCCACTTCCAGTTTTGAGCACTTTGGTAGGTCACTAATTCAACAACATGCAAATAAATAAAAATGGGAAAATCGGGACAAACTCACAAAATAAATTTCTCGCTGATTTACAACGATTTACAGTAAACCCTAGTTTCCTGGCTACAACTACAATTCTTTTTGATTATTTCAAATTAAATGCCCTAAAATAATTAAATTATATCCAGTGTCAAGCTAATACTTCTAATTTCCATTTGTGGACCTCTTAAAGGTGCATTTAGACAAACTATTGGGACCACCCATAAACAAAAATCAGTGGCATCATATATGAAGTACAATTAAATGCAGCCATCTATACTAATGGAGTCACATTTCATTGCCATGTAATGTCTACTTAGTATACTTTAGCTTTTATTTCTCATTGTTATTCTAAAGTATAAATTAGTTTTAATTTCAATTTTGTTATTCTCACTATAGGTAAGTTAATGTTTTGTCTATGTTATAAGTGCCATGTATGTACTGATAATTTCATGCTGTCTTGCAAGGCTTGTTCATTTTCATATCAAATTTGCACAAGAATGCTCAAATGGAAATAACTCTATGGGACTGGCAATAATATGTATTGGACTTGCAGAAGCTCATGGTCAAGAATAAACTTTCTAACTTTCTGCATTTTCTCCATTTGTTATACTAAGCATATGTATCTGTTAACAAAGCAGAAATAAACCAGACACCTACCTTTTTTCTGTCATGAAATTTGAACATAATGTATATAGAAAGTTCCATATGTACACAGGCATAGCCAGGATCAAAATATTTATATGCACAGTGAGGCAACAAGTGCTGATGGGGGAGGGGTCACGAGGGTGGCATTTATTGTAAAGCATAGAGGAATTTCCTAGTCATTAGTGACCTATCTATTTAGTTAAAGACATGCAGATCTAGAGAAAAATAAATTCACATATATTTTGATTTACATAGTTGGTTGCAGAATTTTTCTATATGTATGTGCATATTGTGCATAATGGGCGCTAAACCCATGATTTACCAGTCACTTTCCTAAACCACAACTATGCCATGGGTTATAATAACCATTTACATTACAACCTCTTGTCCCTATGACCCTGAGAAAGAAGGCTTATGAAAACATTGTCAAAAATGGAAACAAGAGGGCCATTGGCCCTAAATCGCTCACCTGGGTAAAGTCATCTAGGGTTGATAAAGCTGAGGACATCCTGATTTTAATGATGTAAAACGCATGAGTGTAAGAGACCTACTTTTTTACCCAAGGTGACCCAATTTCAAACGTGTCCGAGATATTATCAGGACAAACATTCTGACCAAGTTTCATTAGTATAAGGCTGAAGATGTGGCCTATGGAGTGCACACAAAGTTTTCCTATAATTTGTCCCAGTGACCTGCTTTTTGACTCGACCCAATTTCAAACATGTCTAATACATCAACAAGACAAACAATCTCACCAGATTTCAAGAGTATCTGGCTGAAAATGTGGCCACACACGAGTGCACACATGGTTTTTCTAAGATTTCGCCAAGTGACCTCCTTTTTAACCAGGCCTAACCCAATTTCATACTTGTCTGAGATATCATCAAGACAAACACTCTGACCTAGTTTCATGAGTACCAGGCTGAAAATGTGGCCTCCAAAGTGCACACAAGGTTATTCTAAGATTTGGTCCAGTGACTAATTTTTGACTTGACATGACCTAATTTTGAACTTGTCCCAGACATCATCAAAACAAACACTCTGACCAAGTCTCATGACTATCAGGCTGAAAATGTGACCTCTATAATGCACAACAGTTTTTCTTAGATTTGACCTGGTGACCTACTTTTTAACCCGACATAACCCAATTTTGAACTTGTCCACGATATCAATATCAAGATGTCAATAAAAACATTCTGAATAATTTTCAAGAGTATCAGGCTGAAAATGTGGTCTCTAGATTGCACACAAGCTTTTTCTAAGATTTAGCCCATTTACCTATTTTTTGACCTAAGTTGACACAATTTCAAACCTGTCCGATATTTTATCAAGACAAACAATCTGACCAAGTTTCATAAGTATCTGACTGAAAATGTGGCCTCTAGAGACCACACAAGGTAAATGTTGATGACCGCACGACACACGACGGCTGACGCACATAGCATGACATAAGACGGACGCTGGTCACAGCATGATCACAAAAGCTCACTTTGAGTACTTTGTGCTCAGGTGAGCTAAAAATACTGTTAACTAAGGACAAAGACAAATCTCATCATTTCAGCTGCATTTATTTTCTGCAGATGCTTTCAATTTGTAAGAGCTCTAAACTTTTTGGGGGAAAGGGTTTAGAGCTCATGTTGACAAAGCAACCTTGAATTTGCAATATATCTGTTTTTCCTCGAGACAGAAAATGGGTCATTTAAATCAGCAGAGAACTGGGTGCCACCATACAACATATTTGGGGTATGTTTCTTTCACTTAATTAGCATTTGAAAGGTAAGCATAAAACATAATCAATGATGAAACACAAGAGCCATGATGCCCTGTAAGACAGCCCTGTATCGCTGCACTGACCTTTAAAAACACTTAAACTGCAACTCAATTTTTGGCAAAAACTGATTTTCCATCAGATAAAACAGTATCTTAAAGTTCAGCAATCTGAAACGGTATCAAGCAAATCATCATCCATGCTTTTCAACAAAACAGCAGTATCTCAAAACTTACTATGGTATAATGGGTTGAAGGTAAAAGATGTCCAAGAAAAGTAGTCAATAAAAACTAAGCCTTGACAAAATATCAGCCAAAATTTTAACAACATTCAAAAAATAACAAAAACTGTAAAATATGACTGATTGCTTTCTTGAATCATTGTGTATGATAAATAGTGAAGTGACACATCAAAATCACACATATTTTCCAATGTACTTTTTCTTCTTCTAATACTTTGGTACAGTAAAGAGATACATTCACAGTAACCAGAAATTTTCCTTAACTCTTTACCATATTGAACAATTTTAGACTTGTCTAAATCAAAATCATTTACAGACACAACTCAAATGTGACTCAAACAATGGAATTTGTCTGTGATAGGGTTATAATCACTGTTGGAAAAGAAGAAAATGCTGGTCACCAGCTTTCTCTCCTTTTCCCACAATGTTTTAAAATGGCCTCTTTCTCAAGTTTCTTTAAACTTGAGATTGTGTAGTATAGGGCTAAGGCGATAATTATCTTGTTTGGGCTTGAACTCCTGAGCTTTGTAACGGCAGTGGGAAGAATCATTTGATAAGAACTCTTACTTTTGAAGTAACAAGTTTTTGTTGTTTTATTCTTAAATTTCTTCAACTGTGAAGATCATGGGAAATATTGCATAATGTGAACTGAACTGATCATACAAAATGTAACATAAGTTGAAAAAACATTTTCAGCAAATCAGTGAAATCAGTAATTTCTTTTCTTTTCCTTAAGTTAAAGGTGCCCAATACTTTCTTAACTTTCTGCACTTTAAACTTAAACAGGCTTTTTTAAACATACATTGAAAAAAAATAGAGTATTAGAGCTTTAATCATACACTGATCATTTTTTTATTACAGCACAAAGAACTGTTCAATTAAATCTTTACTATTTGTTTGTCAAACAAAATGTCATACAGATTTTACTTGAAACATGGATAAAAACAAGTCCTTTGGGGTCAACTGGTCATAAACATTGTATAATTACAGGTAATCAATACATAGATCATTAGTATTGTAAGGACAGATTTAGCTGTTTACAGTCAACATAAACAAAGAACGAAACTTTTTTCTTTATAAACTACCTTTTGCTGCTGCTCAAATTTCCGTGTTTATGGCACTTATCAGGGTAAAAACTTTGTTTCATTGAGCTTTATTAAACATTTACAAAAAAGTTACAAGCTGAAGCTACTTGTATGATGGGACACAGCCTGTTGTAGACTAGGGAAACTTCCTCTAAACTGGAAAACTATTAGTCAAATAAACACCCTTATTAAGATAACAGAAATGTCACAATCGATCATAATGATGGAAGGAATATGTTTGACAAGCTCTTGAGAGAATAACTCATTATCAAAAACCCATATAAATATTTGCTTAAGGCCTAATAATTGGTGAAAACTAAATACTGTATGCATTCAAAAGACTTTCTGACTCTCAAGGAGTTGTGTAAGGGAAACGTAACCTACTGAAAAAAAAATGTTAAGAAGAAATCTTGACATTATTTTCATTCGGACAAAAGAGATAGATTTCAATACATTCAAATACAAATTTTTAAATATTTTGCATGTTCAGGTCACTTTAATATCTTGGGATATCATTATTAATCCTAAGTATGCTACAATACAGAACTTGGTTGCTTTTAAAGAAAGTATAGATCACAAATAGACACACACCGCACACTGCGCCAAAGAGCCTTACAGTTGCAATATTAATTTTCAATCTCTTAACAGAAAACTTCCTTTTCATCAATTAAGTAATTATTTTTCATCACTGAAGTTTGAATTGTACTTCTTGTTAAAAAAAAAAAACACTAATACGATATCAGTCATATTTTACAACATATCAAAGTTGTCTTATAAAACATATCTAGACAAGATAAAAAAAGCTGAATAAAAAGCATGGGCATGGCCAAGAATTGTCTCAAGATTCAAAGTTGTCACATCAGAGAATACTTATCTGCAGGGGACTTCCTGCGGAGAACAGGAATTTTGTTGCCATCGATATCTGTGCAAAGGAAGTGAAAAGTTAATCTTGGACAGAATAAATTATGATGCACTATGAATGACAGACTTGATGAAATGCACTGATAATGTATCTAGCAATTCAATTTACTGTAAAGGTAAGTAATGTAACATCCAAGACTCTTATCCCCCATTCAAAACAATCCCACACTTCAATGACCTGGGGGAAGGAGACTTTTGAAAACACTGAGGGAAAAGAATGATATGCTGGTATTCAGCATTTTCTCCTTTTTCATTTTTCTACCCTTCCAAAAACAAACCCCACCATTTACGCCACAATAACCCTTTACCACATGGCAAAATTTAAGACCTATCCAAATTGAAAGCATTTGCAGACGACAATTTCATAGTGGCTCAAATGACACAACTTTTCTTTGATAGGGTAGAAAACTTTGTGGGAAAAGGAGAAAATGCTGGTTACCAGCATTTTCTCCTTTTCCCACAATGTTTTCAAAAGGCCTCTTCTTCAGGGGTGTTAAAAGGCGTCATTGTGTGGTAAAGGGATAAATAAGTTGTCTGCAAATGCTTTGGAATTGGACAAGTGTAAAATTTTGTTGTCTAGCTAAGATTGATCCTTCATCACATTACCTTCAACAGACATATTGTTCATCTTGCAGTGATGACCTGACTCTTGCAAACATGATAGTAATTGCTCATGAGAAGGAATTTCATGCACTTTCCCTTAACATTGATAATTCCTTCCAACAAAACTAAAGGCTTGGTCAGACCGGCTAACGGATATGTGACGGGGGGGAAACGGCCAAAAACACGCAGAACTTGGTTATCCGGTGACAAAATTCATCTCCTCTGCCGCTCGAGGCTCACGCGATCGGTGTGTGGAGCAAGGAAGCCACACAATGACCGCACGAGTACCGCACGTGTAACGGAAAAAAACGCACGTTTAACGGATATGTACAGGATAATAAACGGTCTATTAACGGATATCACCGTACGAGTAAGGGACTTGTACCGGATAAAACGAAAGTGCAACGCATGAGAACCGGACAAAACGTACGATGAACGGAAATGTACCGAACACCAACGTACGAGGAACGTACCGGTCACGTGACATGCCGAGGGTATAAATTGTCAGATGCATCCAAAGTCTATCATTTGCATGTCTCTGTCCGTTTTGTCCGGTGGAAAGTTTTGAACATGCTCAAAACTTCCCACCGGACGGAACGGACATCGCCGGACAAGTAGCGGATTCACCGGATAAGAAATGGACATAAAACGGATACGAACGGACACGAACGGATAAAATGATTTTTTATCCGTTACTCGTCCATTAGCTCGGTGTGACCAAGGCTTAACAAATGATCATTGATTTATTCTCTTGCATTCTAAATACAATGTTCTCTATTTTTCATTTTATGAAGCACACACTGTCCCAAATTTGTTCTGAGCTTGAAGCCATGTAATATTTTCAACAATAAAAAAAAAAACATCAATTAAAAATGCAAATGCGCAAAATTTATCTGCCATATAATAGTTATAGGTCAATAAAGGGAAACAACTGGTATTCATTGATTTCTGTGAATTTGTACATTGAAATTTGAAATTTGTGAATAGAACTATAGAACATCAACTGAACACGTTTTAATCTACAATTATTATCTCAGAAAGGTACACTTGTGGTAAATCATGGTAGTTCACCCTTTACCAAACAGTCCCGACTTTTAATGACCCTGGGAAAAAAGGCTTTTTAAAACATTGTGGAAAAAGGAGAAAATGCTGGTAACCAGCATTTTCTCCTTTTCTAACAATGTTTTATACACTATTAAAACTAAATCCTTTCATTTAAGCCACATTCAAATTGTTGTCTGCAAATGCTTTCAGTTTCGACAGGTCTACACTTTTGTCATGTAGTACAGAGTTAAGGATGAAGAAAGGCTGAAATACTGACATTCAAGTAATCTTCGAGGTTTTGTTTGTAAATCAGTATGATATTTCAATGCACATCTAATGATTTGCTGTTCATTAACTCTTCACTAAACAACAAAGTTCTATAAATGTCCAATTTGAAAGCGTTAATATTGTCTGTGACAAATAAAGCTAAAATGATTGGATTGTTCTTGACAGGGTAGAGAATGTTGTTTGCAAAGGAGAAAATCCTGGTTACAAGCATTTTCTCCTTTACCAGAATGTGTTCTTTACTAACATGACCCAATTTCAAACTTGTCAAAAATACCATCAAGACAAATATTCTGGCAAGTCTTATAACACTGAAAATATGGCTTCTACAGTGCACACAAGGCTTTTCTATGATTTGAACCAATGACCTACATTTCGATCTGGCATAACCCAATTTTGGACTTCCACGACATGTTATCAAGACAAACATTCTGATAAAATTTTGTGAGTATCAGACTTAAAATGTAGCCTCTTGAGTGCACACAAGGTTTTACCAAGATTTGTCCCCATGACCTACTTTTTGACCAAATACAGATAACTATACCCAACAAGGCGATTTTAATGTTTGAATGGTTGCCTCAGGATGCAGAGGCGATCATGAAAAAAACAGTTGAAATCTCTGTACAGATTTTGTACGCAAGTTTGAACTCTCATAATTTCAAAAATAGAGTACAAAACAAGAGGGCCATCATGGCCCTGTATCGCTCCACTGGCTAATAAGTAAAAACCCTACACGCCAAACATTACAATACCAGGCAAATTGGTTTCGAACATGAGACCCCTGAGACAGGGCTAAAATTAGTAGCCCTAGGTCTTATGTTTAGTAACAAGAAGATTTCTATAGTTTTCACTATTTAAGCCCATGTAAAACTTCTGACCCCCTGTATAAGATCAAATGGGACCCCAGGGCTATAATTTGGGCATTCATACTAGAGGTCAACTAGATAAAGCCACATGCAAAATTTGGTAGCCCTAGGCTTTATGGCTAAGTACAGGGAGATTTTTAAAGTTTTTTCTATATAAGCCAGTGTGAAACTTGTGACCCCCCCCCCAGGGCGGGGCCAAATTTGACCCCAGGGCTATAATTTGAGTACTCTTGGTAAAGGCCCACTAGATAAATCTACAAGTAAAATTTGGTAGCCATAGGCTTTATGGCTAAGTACAGGGAGATTTTTTAAAGTTTTCTCTATGTAAGCCCATGCAAAACTTGTGACCCCCCGGGTGGGGCCAATTTTGAACCCAGGGCTATAATTTGAGTACTCTTGGTAGAGGCCCACTAGAAAAATCTACATGCAAAATTTGGTAGCCCTTTCTCTGTATAAGCCCATGTAAAACTTGTGACCCCTGGGGCGGGATCAAATTTGACTCCAGGGCTATAATTTGGGCCTTCTTGGTAGAGGTCTACTAGATAAAGCCACATGCAAAATTTGGTAGCCCTAGGTCTTATGGCTAGGTACAGGAAGATCGCTAAAGTTTTCTCTATATAAGCCCATGTAAACTTGTGACCCCTGGGGTGGGGCTAATTTTGACCCCAGGGCTATAATCTGAAAAAAAATTGATAGAGGTCTACTAGATAAAGCTACATGCCAAATTTGGTAGCTCTAGGCCTTATAGTTTCGGACAAGAAGATTTTTAAAGATTACCAAAATTTTTAAGTTTTGTTGCCATGGCAACCCGAGTTTTTGAAGTAATCAAATTCTTTCAAGAGAGGACCATGACAGGATAATTTCTGTGAAGTTTCATCAGAATTGGATCGGTAGTTTCAGAGAAGATGTTTAAAATAAAAGTTAACACATGCACACACAGACAGATGGACGCATGCACGGACGCACAACGGACACCGAGCCATGACACAAGCCCGTTGGCCTCCGGCCAGTGGAGCTAACTAGGATATGAACAAACCTGTTGCTTGCGTATTCGATAATCCTTTGTATGAAAAACATTCATTTTCAATTTAAAAGCTAAACCAAGAAAGAACAGTTTACGTCATCTCTTGTTGAGGTGTTTATGTTCTCGAAAAACAGACACAAAAAATGGTCGTCACACAAGAGAACTTTCTTCAGATTTTTTTAGATTTACATGTTAAAAACATCTTCTACAAGCGCTTTAGGTAATGAAAGGTTTACTGTCATGTATGTCTTTTGGTCTTGTATGTTACTAAAAGTTCACTGCATTTCGCTGCAATATAGATTAAATTGACAAAACAGAAAGTCAGTACAGCGCTCTATCTTTGCTACTAGAAAGATCACAATGGCTTTGAGATGGTGCAGTGCACATTAAATGTCTAAATATGAAAAGAAGCACAGTAAACATCTCATTATTGAGACTACCTTTTGATCCAGCATGACCAAATTTTGAATTTGTCTGAGATATCATCAAGACAAACATTCTGACCAAGTTTCAAGAGTATTGGACTGAAAATGTGGCCTCTAGAGTGCACATGAGGTAATTGTTGACGCCTGAACGACACACGAAAGACAATTTACACAGCAGGATCACAAATGCTCACCTTGAGCACTTTGTGCTCAGGTGAGCTAAAAACAAGAAAATTGTCTGGGAGCATTATGTAACTTCAGCAAGTTTTTAGTTATTACTTCCAGTTTCTAGATTTTATTCTGCACAGGTTCTTGAATCAAATAAGCTGTCTCCATAAACAAAAACTTTTTTGATATATGTGAGGGTAACCAAATTAACTTCTCTGTTATATTGCATAATTTTCCTCCCACACACTGCAGGCATGGATGCTTTTATGGGTTTGAATTGTACCTTAGCTAGTCCTTTAGGGTGCTGAAAATTTCTCGTGAAGAAAAAAAGATCAGAAAATTTCAATTCCCCTGTTGTAAAAGTCTTACAAAAAATATCTTCTATAGAGTTTTTTGCAAACACCTTTGACAAAAATAGTTCCAGAAATATCATCTAAAATTTGTATGAATTCCACCAGAAAGGGATTAAATCAGAGAAAGGTCAACAGAGAAATGATAGTCCACTGTTTTTTGATTGGTCTAAAACCAACCTGTATAGGATGGGATTCACTTGTTCAGGTCTTGAAACAAATTAGTAGCAAGTCAATTTTGAAAATATATCCCTGTCAAATATGAATGATCAATAAGAGTTAAAGTTTCATATAAGAATACATGTAAAAACATCTATGCTGAAGGAAAAAGAAGTATTTTTAAGCAGCATCTCCTTTTCTTGAAAAATTGGTAAAAATGCTACAGTATGTAGCCAAATAATAACAAGTGCACAATACCGGTATGTGAGAGCAAAATTTATCCTCAACTGCAGTAACTGTTGCTTTTTTTGTGTGAAAATTTTCAAGTTTGATGAAGGGCATAACCATGTTAACAAATTTTGATGGTTACCTGCCCTTATGGTATTGGTGCTTCTTTTGATAGTTAAGGTCAAAGTAAACATCTTCAGTAACAACAGAAATGACAGAAAATTTCAAAGTTTTTATGCAAAAGCACAACTGACAACAACAGAGCTATGATTATGCCTTGAGTGGTCTTTGAAAAATAGCGGAGCTAGAATTGCAGTCTGTGGAAGGTAATGAGTAGATCTGGTGTATCTAGGGTACTTTACATACTTTGTCATGATTCCAGCAGAAACAGAACATCTATCACTGTCATCTGGGATTATGTCCATAAAAGGACATTTACCCTTAACCCTTATAGAACTGAATTAATGAAAAATCCCTTTTCCATATGAAAAACAGCCAACCATATTGCCATTTCCTGGATGTTTTGGTCAGAATATGTTACAAAGTGGTGGACATTGTGAATTAAAAATCAGACTGCACATTCTGTGTGGTCTGATCTTGATCTACTCTGCTAATAAAAACATCTGAAGCCAGATCCAGCCCTTAAAAGGTTGCTAGTATCGAGAATTTTCTTGTTTTTTCTACCATAATTTCTACACTTTTGAAGATGTCATCATTTGAACCACAAGGCTTAAGTGTCCGAATGTGGTGAACTATGTAGATTTAAAACCTGCACACTGTGTGCAGTCTGATCCAGATCCATAATAGCTGCATAAGGGAATAAAAACAGATTCAGTGCTACAAAGGAAAACCAACCCAAATCATCCATTTCCTTTGTTCCACACTTTCAGAGCTAGCTATATTCTGCTAATATTTGGGTCAGTTGTGCTAAATATCAAATAGCAATGTAGTTGACATCTTTGTATCTGTTCATAATTCATTCATTGGACATAGCTTCCCCAGGGTGAGAAGGCGTCACAAAACCTTTAAGACACGGCAGTAAACAGTGATAGTTTCTGATCATGAAAAGAACAATAAGAGACAGTGTGATTAGATCAATTGTACTATCTCAGGCATTTTTCCCTGCAACTCTTAACTGTTAGGATTAATTTTACTTCAACCAGCAATCTTAAACAAGTAAAAGACAACAAGACTTTAAATAATCCAAAACTAAAGCATTTCCAAATTTCTTATCAAACTAAATATGGCTCAGATAATAATACTTGTCTTAAAAGAGCAAAAAGACATTGTTCGAAAAGAAGAAAATGCTAATTACCAGTGTTTTCTTACATTGTTTTCAGAAGCCTTCTTTCTCGCAAAGAGTTAATTCATCATGGTTATCCATATTTACAAGAATTTTATCAAAGATGTCTTATACAAATTTGTTCCAAGAAGTAAGTGAATTGACTGGAAGGTGTTTTACACCTTATTCATGTGGGTCCTGGGTTTCACCAGTACTAAGGCTAGGGCTCTGAAGTGTCTTACACAAGGACGCTTCCACAGCAAACCCTGTGACTCAAGCAAGGATTGAACCCAGGCCTCTAAGTTGCAAATCCTACACCATTATAACAGAGCTACAGAGGACGCCTACAGGAACTAAAGAGTCAAAGAATTGGCCAATGACAAGATGTGATGAAATGATGGCACAGCAAAAGCAATAACTAAAGTCACTGCCAGTGCAACGCTGAAATTCTGAAACATCTTGCACTAAATTCAATCAATTTACATTACCAAGTTATTTGCTACAAGTACAATTGACTTAATATCTTACTAAACTAGACAAATAAAACAAGTTCTGCGAGAAGCACATCAAAAAGTAACAGCAGAATCACACAAACAATCTATTTGGGAAATGTCTCTACAAAAACACACGACAAACATAAAACTAATGGCATACTCTCTATTCACATAGTCTCTATGCCTGGGATTCCACTAGCTCTACAAACATTGCACTAATTTACAACTATCTGAATGCTTAACCCTTTACCAAACAACATTTTGGACTTGTCCTAATTCAAAGCATTTGCAGGCGGCAAATTAACTGTGGTTCAAAAGGAAACAGTTGTCTGAGAAAGGATAGTAAACATTGTGGGGAAAAAGGAGAAAATGCTGGTTACCAGCATTTTCTCCTTTTCCCACAATGTTTTCAAAAGCTTTCTTCCTTAGGGTCGTTAAAACTAGGGATTGTGTGGCAAAGTGTTAACCCATAACCAAAGGATTCTGTCATTTCATGATCATGAGGAAATAAGCATTCTGTAAAATTGTGGTTACCTGCGTTTTCTTCTTTTCTCATAATATGTCTTTTCCACATCGTCGTCTACCCTTTCGAAGACAACTTCACTCATTGCAGCTATATTTGTTGTATGCAGAAGTAAATGCTTTCAATATGGGCAAGTCTAACATTTTGTCATACAGTATAGGAGACATAAGAATTCTTATGATCATGAAGCATCCTAGAGGGATTTTTGCAACCAGTACTGCTCTATGTACTCTATAGATTTTTGGGGTAACACACAAATAAGAGGGTTGTCTCAGAAAATCACGAACTTTACATATAAGACCTTTTTCTGATGTTGGACTGACATGAAATATTGTGACAGTGCATGCTGTGCCTTTTTCCTGCTGGAGGTTTTTGCATGTAATGGTAGCAGAGGTTGGGGGTACGCAAACAAATATGGGGGTTCAAATAGAAACAACATATCACTCTTTCGTATCGATGTCAATGACAGCTTGCTGATAATTGAAATGTTTTCAAGCAATATACAGATACAAGTTTCCAATGATAAAAGATTTTGAGCTTCTGAAAACACTGAGTGAAAAGGAAAAAGGGCTTGGAATAATAAGTTTATGCTTTTCTTACAATGCCCGATTCCACAGAAGGTTGGATGTTTGTTGCAAAATCCAAAGACAGAAGATAATTGATCATGCACCATTACTAAAAATAGCACTTTAGCCATCTGCAACATTTTGGATACGATGTAATTTCAAGGGAAATGATTCAGACAAGTTCCTGTCCAGCAAACCGTTATCTGTTATATGTTACCATCGGATAGTTACATACGACGACGGATGGCAGCAATTCTATTTTTTGGACTCTGAAAGCCGTCCAAAAGAAGTAATTGTAAACGTTTCGCTGCAGGAAATTTCCGAAATTTGGCTTTTTAAATTTTCAACTGTACACATTTTTTACGTTCCAGTACGTATTAGAGGAACTGAATGTATGTGATAATTTAATTTCAAACGTGAATCACGTACATTTATACGTGATCGCACACACTGTAGTGACAATGTCAAAAAGTTACATTTGAATATTTCTATGCACACTCCAAAATAACTGAAATGGAGTATTTCATACAGGTATTGTAATTAGCCATTACTCTATCGATAGGAATAGTATATATCCAAAAATCATATTGATGTAAATGTAATTATCTTGCATATAAGAGCACAAAGTTCCATATGCATGATATCATTAACTGCTGCACTGTCACATGATTTCTACCTGTCCTCCGTTGTAAGAGTTTCGGAAGATGGTAACATCTGAGTGGACTGCTCTGCGCTTAAAACTATCTATCAAGATACACTGTGTTAACAGGGTAATGCTGACAGTACCAACTTAAAAAGAAATGGAAGCAACAGAGATTGGTAGAAAAGCCTCCAGAACACTTGTGTATACCTGGCACAACAGGTTTTTGAATGGATGGATGGCAGATGATATGGAACTGAGTGCTGATGACCCAAGAAAAATAATGACACCATAATTGAACTATGTAAAGGACATTTATGACGCAGATCGCCATCAAATGGTTTGGGAAGTTGCGGTTACAGTCGACATAAGTGAATCTGAAGTATAGCCCATACTGTATGGGAATTTGCGCATTAGCAGCATGTGTTCTCAATGGGTCCGGCACCCCACTTGATTTTTCTCATTTCCCTGCATTGAAGGCACATCTTTGAGACATGCTATTCACTGGAACTGACCAGATTCAGCAAGAAGTGAAGAGCTTTAACTTGAGCCTCGGTCAGCAGTAGTTTGCCGATATTTTCAAGATATGGGTTAGCCACCATAGAAAGAGTTTGATTCATGAGGGTCCATGATTTGAAAAGGAGTGAGACCTTCTTGTACATGTTTTGTTACTTTCTAAACTTCATGCTGTTGGTGGTGTGCAGATCTCCTTCACCTGGTGTTGTTTATACTAAGATATTTTTATTAATTGTTATCACAGACACTTGATATTCATACATGTATTCAGGTATATATCGTCTTTTAATCTACCAAAAACTACAGACGTTTATCGTCATCATGTAATCCCATTATATAAACAATGTTCAGGATTTTTAGGGACAACCCTCGTAAAATGCAGATTTTAAAAACATTTAAAACTCATCATATCATTGAGGGCTGCTGTAAGTATCTCCTTTGAACAAAAGCTATTGACCTATACTGAAGAAGTAAATATGTCTGTTGGTTCTTAGCATAATCAGTATTTTATGATATCTTTTATGGTCCCTGGTCACATGACCATGTAAATCAAACATGGGGTGAATTCTTCATCTCTCAAACTAAATTGCAGCCGACAACAGGAAAGCATCTTTTCAAGTCTTTACTGGACAACAAATTTTAGACATATTCATACTGAAAAGCATTTTGCATGCAACAAATAATAATGCTGTAAAAAAGATGGAATTTGTCACGGATTGTGTAAAAAACATTGTGGGACAAGGAGAGAATGCTGATTACCAGCATTTTCTCCTTTTCCCACAATGTTTTAAAAGCTTTATTTACCAGGGCTGTCAAGTATTACCAATGTCTGGTAATGGGTTCAAATTGAGATAATCAACATGTATACATCAAGCATATAAATTCTACACTTTACAAAAATTAATTTCCCTTGAATAAATGTCATTAGACATCTTATTTTGCAGGGTTTGTGATCCAAGACTACAAATGTTGGAATTGGACTATCATAACTTTGAGAATAATGGCAGTATTTTTTACTTACAAAGTTTAACATGCTTATGAAAGGAAACTTTTGTCAAAGTGCATAAGATGATGTAATGATATGACACCCAGGCGACTGGATTCCATGTCTGTAAGTTCCTAGCTGATCAGCTGGAGTGCAAGTTAGCAGTATGATGGTGTGCAAGTTGGCAGTTGGAAAGAGTTAAGTCATAAGTAGTGAACATTCTTTTGTCTGGAAACAATTACCTGAATCCCACATTTATAAAATAGTAAATGCTTGAGATATTTTCAGGTCAAACAAGAGGAGAATAATCAAATAATGGACAAGCAGACATGAAAATACTAAAGAGCTCATATATGTGCAATTTCTTCAAATGGCACAGTACTGTATTTGCATGTATTGTATACTGTAGAATCATATGTCTAAGGAGAAAAGCCTGAACAAAAACCCATAAAAATAATTTATGTAATACAAAGTATGTTATCAATGGTGTACTAATGCATTCGCAGAATGGAGAGATAATGTGCAAAAAACTGTACACAATCCACTTTTATCCACATGTAAAACTTGAAACAGAAATATTATTCTTTCTAATCATCAAAAGTGAATTTAACTTCAAAATCATCTGATTATGCTATACATGCATTTCCACCATGTTCCTGTCAATTGTGGCATGCCACGCCCTGCTTGTCAGAACTATAGTGCACCATGAGATTTTTTTTCATCCTTTACCAATTTCAGTTAGGTCCAGCTAAATTACATCACCGTATCTCACAGTATCTCAATACCAAAGTGCCCAAAGGTCCACCACGGTTCTGTCTATTGAGACTTCCACATATGCTTGCATGTTCCGTCCAAGCGTGTCAAGTTCTGATGAGGTCTTTTACATTTCTGACACTCCCATCAAGGTCTGGGGGATAGGACCTGATAAGCTGGCTTCTTTGGAGCATGTTTGTGTCCACGGTATAAAAAGAAGGCCTCCCTAGCAGTAATTACTGTATTCCAAGACTTTGGCTTGTCAACATGATATGCTAAGACGAGAAAGATTTTATTTTTGTATGTTTGCTTGTTGCAAATATACAACTTTTGTCTCAGCAATACAGTGAATCACACCAGGAAGGGAATATTGGCCATAGAGAATGCAAAGAAACATCAGGCCCACAAAGATCATCTGGTTGAACCTGATCCTCTACTAGTGGTATTGGTGTTTGTGCTGGTTAGACGCCCTTGTATGTTTCTGCAATTTGGCTGGCATAAGGTAAACACTTCACCTTTGACTTCCTAGATTCAAATGATTCTAATTTTTACCTATTGCAGTTTTTATGTAGTCCAGCTGAGACATTGCACACCTTCTCCGACCGAAATAGAATGCAACGCACCGTTAGACCAGATTGGAAAATTGTCGAATGCTAGGATGTACCTTGATAGAATGCAATGAAATGGCTGACAGATATCCAAGCTAGCCAGGAGAACTACCAACAAACACAACAGAATTTGACAAAACTTGACAGAAAACTATGCTTTCACATCCTACTATGGATTGCCTCCAAGTCTTAAAATGACCTATTATGTGCTGGCAAGTTCTGTTGCAATCAACCTGTTCAGCTTTTGTCTGTGCTATGTCTCATATGCACTGGGACTGTCCTGGCAACTGTTTTAACAATCAAAAAGAACCTAGCACAGCAACCACTGTTTGTCATGTTTGCTCATCCCATTCCAACCTCTTATGTCAATCCAGTTATGTCCAATGGCTGAAATGTGGCAACTTTGGCATCTGGGAATATGGTGTAAACATGGCATTATCAGTGAAATATGCATCATAAAAGACATGTTTTGTCCTGTGACCTAGACTTCTATGTAACTGATACAGAATGGCTTCAGTTGGTTTTCACAAACATGTGATATTATGGTCTTAATAGTCATTACCTTTGAATTAATTTCCAGTTTAGAAAAGTGTAGGTGTGGACTTTTTTTATGTACAAAAGACATTTATTAATTTATGTTTTACCTAAATATACAACCTGAATTACTTTCATCACTAAAATCTGAATCTTATATCATATACATAGTAATTTTAAGTAGAACAAGTGGACCTGAATACGTCATGAGCAAAATATTTTAAGTTTGAAAATTGAATCTTACCTTGTAATATGTGAAGTGATTAACATATAGAAGTTAGACCTTATATCATGTACAAAGTACTATAATGTGAAAAGCAACAATCCTATATCATGTGCAAACAATGTTTGTATTTTATAATTGGATCCTTAATCATTGTGACAGTGATCCTGTGCAGAAATGTAACTCTCAATGTGATGAGAAAATTTTAGTCTTGTCAAAATTGGAAGCATTTGCAGATGACTAATGAAATGTGTCTCAAAGGATAAAATTTGTCTTTGAAAGGGTAAAAACATGGTGGGAAAAAAAGGAAATGCTGATCACCAGCGTTTTCTCCTTTTTATCCACAATGTAGTAGAAAGATTCTCTCCTCAGGGTTTTTAAAACTTGTACTGGCAAAGGGTTAATTCTGACAGATTGATCTAACATTATATTGCAAAGTGATTTATGTAAAAAAAAAAGCTAGACCACTTATCATATGCAAGTACTATCATTAGGAAAGCAGTAACCTTATATCATGTGCAAACAACATACAGTACAGTTCTCGCGTTTTTTGCTCAAGTCCGCGAGACGCGGCGGACCAATTTGTCCGCGACAAATCTGCTGCAAAGGTAAAAGTAGGGGAAACGCGGTGGACTTCTCACCGCGGCCCGAAAAAATATTGGGCAGCTTCACAGCAGGAGGTAATCGCGGTGGATCGTAGCGACTTGCGAGAGATCGTGGGGGAATACATCCCTGGATGATGGTAAATTTTTATACATAAATATCTGTAATTTTCCCTACTGTTTTAGAGAACCACTGTTTTCGGGAACCAAGAATTAATTCTTCCATTACGACGGCAACATTTTTGTACCTTTAAATGTTGATATAAGCATTGCCTACAGGGATTACTTTAGTTATGATGCCGCAAAACGTTATATATATCATTTTAACTCAGCTATTCGCTAAGTTACAAACTTGTAGGCCTATCGCACATTTAGTTTTAGCGATATGAAATTTCGGAAAAAGCAATTTCATGCTTGATTCCAAAAACCGAAAACCAAAGTTACTACTTCCTGATTGTTTGTGACTCAGCACCGTGTACTTGAGAAGAGGAAAAACTCTGGAATCCCAATTAATAACTTAACCCATAGAGCGCCGAAAACTCCTAACATACTCTACAATTTAATTAAAAAAAAAAAAGACCCAAAAAAAAAGCATTTTTTCAATGTTGTTTTTGTCAATGTCCTACAAGAGCGCAAAGTATAAATCCAAAATCAGACTGCACATTTCGTGCAGCCTGAACTTGATTTATATAAGTCGCAAAGGCAATTATTGTTGTGAATGCCGTTTAATGGGTTGAAGTACAAAAACGTGTTATGTAGCATTATCGAAAATTTACCACTACACCCGCAGTCTGAAACTGCACAATGGAAAAAAAAACATACAATTTACAAGTCCATGTACAACAGGCTTCTGGTATTTTTTCATCAAACATTCTTTCTAATCCTTCATTAGATGAAACAGATATATAGCAGTTATTAGCCATTTGTTTTTTATTCTATTGATAAATAAAAACTGAAAGACAATTGTAAGAGAGTATGCTACCCAGTATATTACCACACTGTTTATCCTCGTTTTCTCAGTCTCTTGAAGTAAGGAAATCAAAGGGTAACGAATAAAACTTTTATACAATTTAGCCTTTTCAAAATACAGGTCGGATCGTCAGAAAAACAAAACATCGGTCCACATTCTAAACTAAAATGTTCCTCTTGTTCTCTTCAACAGAAATCCGTTCTTTTCCTTTCTTTTTAACCCTTTACCAAACAATCCCTGGTTTTTTACGACGCTGAGATAAAAGCCTTTTGAAAACATTGTGGGGAAAGGAGAATATGCTGGTAACCCTGCTGGAAACAAATTTCAATTTCTGAGTTACATTTATTTTGTCGTCTGCAAGTGCTTTTAATCTGGACTAGTCTAAAATTTTGTCGTTTGGTAAAGGGTTAAATAACATATATCCAAACCTAACACAAGGAGAGGCAAGGGTTAACTCGGTATTCCTTTGATGTTGGTATAGCACTCCGGCAGTGTGAAGTACTGTCCCAGTTGTTAGTTCCACACGCACGTGTCATACTAAACTGACTGACACTTTTTTTATACGACCTTATCTAACCCTTCTTGAATATTTACAACACAGATTCCGATGATGGATTACCCGTTCATTTGGTAAGTCAAAATAATTATAGATCTGTTTATTTTCTGTAAGAAAATAAAATATTCGAATAGCAGCGAATGTCTAGAAAAATGTCGCTTAAAATGTTTGGAATATTTTCTCCTTTTTTCACTAAAGTTATTTTTAAACCGGAAAAATGGTTACATCTCCCTCTCTCTCTCTCGTCATCTTTCTGCCGTTAGGCCTAGATATTGGCGGATCCTATCCCATCAACATTGATGAACGTAATGTAATCTTTTGGACTTGAAGGTTATCTCTGCTAGAATATCTCATCAAATATCAGGGTGTATCATACCATACCGGAATGGATTTAACTTTCAGCAGAATCTTGATCTTCATAGTTTTCGAAAACATGACTGGAGTTGTCTTCAGCATCTCAAACCTTACAGCATAAAGTTGCTTTTGCAGAGCAGACCAAGATCAGAAAACGTCATGCATTCACATCTTGGATCTAAACTGTTCGAGATTATGAAAGACTTTTTTGTTATACTCAAACAGCCCAAAAAATTGTCTTGAAGCCTTTTTCGCTATTTAATCGCACAACACAACACATGTCATTCAGTGATTAAATAGGCATTTAAAGAAGAATGAAATAGGTTAAAATGTTTACTAAAAGGAGTGAACTGAATTGGATACACAATATTATTTCTATTTCATCATCATTTTTGGAAAAATTGATATCGATATGAAATTTCAATGTCAATAGAAATTGTTATAATCAAAGAAAGAAAATCACCATTACACTAAATAAAGCCGTTTCCCTTCGAACTGGTAATCGGCTGACCTACTAAAACAACCAAACAGTTATTTCCTCGTTGAGTGCAAATAAATGAGCCATACTCTGTGAAAAAGGGTTCTAATGCATATCCGCGACGCATTATACCAAGCAAGCCATCACAAAACATGGATCAGTAAAATCCATTTTATCTAACGACCGACTGAGTCATGAGGTAGAATGACATGCTGAAAATTGACCAAAATGCAAAATGTTTCAACACAGGCCAGCCTGTACGGTCTGCGCAGGCTTACGGAGTCGATATTGTTTGTAGATTCACCAAACCACTTTTTCACAGAGCATGGCTCAAATGGTATCAACATCAACCGTAGGAAAGAGTTACAAAAATAAAATGTAGAATCAGGCTGATCGGGTAACTCTGACACTAGTATGCGGACAGTAAATATTAAAGATCAGACATTGCCTGATGCGTAGTCTGATCTCAATCCACGATGTCTGTAAAAATCCTACCAGGCACTCTAAATTTAGTACCAGTTGCGTTTGACTGCATTCGAGTGTCATAAGTAATAATGGTTGCCGAAGTAAACAAAGCGGGTATTAAAATGCATTTAAAAGAGTGGAAATTATTGTGAAGATGACTATCTGTTATCGCATGGTTGGGCCAACTGTTTGTCGCCGGCAGAGAAATTAATACAAAAATTATGTTAAAAGTTGGCAAGTCACTGTATCTTAAGTTTACTTTTTGCCTGATTTTGACATGATTTTTTCTGCCTGCAACTTACACTTGGACAGAATACAGAGATTGTCATCCTCGGAATATTTTCCACACTTTTAAGTGGAATGGTTTAAATTTAAATGAATGTTAACACCTGTAGTGCTTTTTTTTTCTGTTGGGCTTTTAATACTGACTTTGTAAAAGACAGCATAAGGTCATGCAACAGCCGTCTGATGACATGTATTTCTTCATATAAAAAATAGCATTGGAAAATCTCATTATCCCCAATCCCCCACTCTCTCTCTCTCTCTCTCTCAACATTGGTACTATCTTTGCCACAAGTAACTTGGAAGAATACTGTGTGGAGTAACGTTATTGTTAAAAGAAATTCCTGGAAAACTTGAATAGGTTCACTGGCCGCTGCCATGTAACTGAAATATGTTGAAACGGCATTATACATCCTACAAACAAATCTTGCCACGGAGCCTATGCTATCCGCATCCTACATCTGAATAAGGCGACAAATTTCTAGACTTGTTCAATTTGTATGCATTTGCAGACGACAAATTTAGTGTGTCTCAAATGATCGGGTTTCTCTTTGAAAAGTAGACAATATCGTGGAACTAGGATTGTATATTGCTTAACAGCATTTTCTCCTTTCCCAACGGTGTTTTCAAAACCTTTTTATTCGGGCTCTTTTTAACGCTCTTTTCAATCTTAGATCAATGGTACAGGCTTTA
Source organism: Hippopus hippopus (assembly GCA_946811185.2). Classification (NCBI taxonomy): domain Eukaryota; kingdom Metazoa; phylum Mollusca; class Bivalvia; order Cardiida; family Cardiidae; genus Hippopus; species Hippopus hippopus. The sequence goes on along the minus strand of OX328097.1, from coordinate 53,894,443 downwards.
CCCTAGTTTATCCTAAAAACACTACAAAAATAACTCCTCCATACAAAGAACCAAGAATGCTAGAATATCTCACAGTACATATAGTTGCGTTTAACATGCAGCATGATCTTGATCTACATCGTCTGTAAACGAGACTGAAAGGAATTTAAGCTGCACTTGGTGTGTTAAGCGTTTACCAAATAATACTATTCAGCTTTTGAAAACAATGAGGAAAAAGGACAATGCAGGTAACAAGCAATTTATCTTTTTACTGATATTCTAAGGACATGTTCTAACTCAAAACAATTGTGAAAAGTTCATAATCTTCGTCTTCTTCACAGACGTTTCAGCTCCATTTATTTAATGCTGTACGGATTAAGGGTTAAAGCTTATCTACACCCCAACAACCAAATTTGGCAATAAAAACAGGCCGGGGTTGTCTGTATATTGTTAACCCTTTACCAAATAATCCCAAGTTTTAAGATCCTCGAGAAACCAGTGTAGGAGAAGAAAATGTGCCAATTATGAGCAGCTGCTTCTCTTCCAATAACGTTTTCAACCACTGGAAAGACAAATTTTGTTGTTTGAATTACATTTAGTCATCTACAAATGTTATAAAATTGGATATGGCTAAGACTTGGAGGTTTGGTAAAGAGTTAACAGGTGTCATTTGCGTATGAAACCCTAACCCTTTTTCTTTTAGAAAATGACGGAATGTTGTCTCGTAGACAAAAAAAAAAGATAATAGGTCGTAATCATAGATATACCAGTCTTTAGGAACGAAAACAATTATCACATGCTCTTCTTCATTTTATCACATGTACATATAGACAAACACAATCAGTTACATTGCACAAACATCATTTTTCCCAACTGGTTAACCCATTACAACACAAGCACGAGTCTTAACGATCACAAGACAGAAAGCTTTGGAAAACATTGTGGATTAGGGGAAAAATTTTGCTAACATCTTTCCAAAAATTTTGTCGTCTGTTGAAGGGTTAAAGGTCAAGTTTACCTATCTTCCAACTTTAGAACAAGATCAGCCAAATCTGGAGGTTGATAATCTTTATTTTGCAAATTGCACGCGTCTTTTTGTTAATCAAACCCTTATATCCCTTAACACTTTGGAAAGTTTAACACGCTAAGATTTAGTTTACAAACCAAACCCTTTCTCCACTGATTTTCAAATCCTCCCATGATATTTCAGAACGTGATATCTGATCTTGAATCTGCCGAGCACGTTAGCTGGCTAGTAATGCAGGCTTGTGACGCGGAATCCCAACTCAGAAAAACTCGTTTCGAGGATTGATGTTGGTCATTACGACAAGATTCATTCTTCTCTGACAACTGAGCATTGTTTCTACGATTTGTGTATAGGGCAGCAATCAGTGTCTTCATTGTCTTGAAAAATCATTTTACAAAGTACTGGAAAAGAGATGCACACGCACTAGCTGGCGGCTTTGAGATGACTGGAATAATGTTGAGAATAGTGCTCAACACTATACATGTACATGTAATGATACTGGATATAGGAACACGCTGACAGTGTGTGAAATGTTCTGACCCATATCAGGCCATACTTTACAATATTTTGTCGTTTTTGTATTGCCTGCAAAAAACTTTTTTATTAATGTAAAGCGTCCGCAAGAGTTACAGTCGACTTACAGAGATTTGCCTACACTTATGTACAGCTGAGTTATTACGATCCTAAAAATGATAAAAGTTGTGTTTAACTTGGAGTGGTGCGGACATTCTAGATAGCCACACTGATTACTTATAAACCTCCGGGAAATAAAACAAAATCGAATTTCAAATTGCTCTGAACATCGACAAAAACAATGCCCTAATAACAGTAACTAGAGGCGCTTGAGCGCCTGTATCGCTCCACAGGCCTGATATTTCTATAATGGCGAAAGGAAGTTTTTAACAATTATCATTCAATCCTGCATTTTAGCTCACTGAAGAAACAATTTGGTAGACAACCACCATAGGAACTTACCTGCAAAACAACAATGAAATCCAATTAATAGTTTTAGAGAAGAAATTTTTCAAAGATTTTACTTTATACCATAAAAGGAAAATGAGTCTCCCATAAAAGCCATGTTTTTTGACAGATCTTTTTTTTTTTAAGGAATTCCGTAAACCTGTATCTAAGGAACATTCCTGCAAAATAATAATGCTATCCAAATAGCGGTTTGGGAGAAGATTTTTAAAGGTTTTGTACTTTGGTTGCCATGGCAACCAGAATTCTTCATGGAACACAATTATTTGAAGGAATTTGAAAGAGGACCACCAAAGGAACATTCCTGTGAAATTTGGTAAAAATCCAGTCAATAGTTTCTGAGGAGAAGTTTTTTAAAGAAAAAGTTTACGGACGCACGCACGAACGGACGGACGGACGACGGACACAACGCCATGACAATAGCTCGCTGGCCTTCGGCCAGTGGAGCTAACAACAATGAAATCCAATGAATAGTTTTAGAGAAGAAATTTTTCAAAGATTTTACTTTATACCATAAAAGGAAAATGAGTCTCCCATAAAAGCCATGTTTTTTGACAGATCTTTTTTTTTTTTAAGGAATTCTGTAAACCTGTATCTAAGGAACATTCCTGCAAAATAATAATGCTATCCAAATAGCGGTTTGGGAGGAGAAGATTTTTAAAGGTTTTTTACTTTGGTTGCCATGGCAACCAGAATTCTTCATGGAACACAATTATTTGAAGGAATTTGAAAGAGGACCACCAAAGGAACATTCCTTTGAAATTTGGTAAAAATCCAGTCAATAGTTTCTGAGGAGAAGTTTTTTAAAGAAAAAGTTTACGGACGCACGCACGGACGAACGGACGGACGGACGCACGACGGACACAACGCCATGACAATAGCTCTCTGGCCTTCGGCCAGTGGAGCTAAAAATCAAAGTGCTGTCAGCACTGTAATCGGTCGACACTGAATAACTACAGTGGTTTGAAATCACAAATCAAATGGCAGTTGTTTGAACTATGTATGGGATACACATTTTATAACTGATTCACGTAGGAACTCTCTGTCCCTTACAAATTAGTAGTTTAACGGAATGCTAAAGATATATGTCTGCCAATCAACAGCAATAAAACGTAGAATGTAAGTGACTATTCTGAACAGTAATACCGATTTTCAAGCTTTAGATATTACTCATCATGAACAATACCCACCAACCTTTTATAAAAGATTAAGAAAATATAAATACATGTATTCTTTTCTGTAACTTTTGCAACTTTTGAAACTATACTGTAACATATTGTCAGATATTATCAATAATATCCATATTGAATGATGGATATGATGAATAAGTCGTATAGAACATGCCTGTATTATGACTATCAAAGTGATTACTTTTGGCTGCTCGCGTTTATCTTGACAAATTGTTCTACCGTACGTTTTTCGGCTGGCTAAATTGTCCTTGGCAAGATTGTTCTGTCCAAAACATCGGCTGGCCAATTTCTCCCACATTACTTTCAAAGCATGTAGAATCTAACGAACCCTCAACCCTTTACCAAATGATGTAATTTTAGACTTGTCCAAAACGAAAGCATTTGCACATGACGAATGAAATGTAGACCAAATTAATGATGATTTGAACCGCTGAAATGGTAAACAAGAGGTCCACGATGGCCCTGGATCGCTCACCTGAATTTTTAAGAGGACAATAACCAACTTTTTTTAAAGTATTGAAATTTTGGAAACAAAATCAATATTTTGCCAAGCAATTATAAAAAGGTCACCTGTAAAAATCATTTCAAAATCTGTCACCACCCCTACAATCATCACCACAGCCATGTTTTTGACGAATCAGAATTCTGCAAATAAATTTTAGGATAGGTCACCCAAAGACCTTATCTTGAACAAGAGCACATGCCCGATAGTGGCTAAAAATATTAAGTTGAACATGAGCACCTCATGAGAGTGCCAATGATTGGCTGTTGAAACCTTGCTGGATAGTAAAATAAAATTCCAAATCGCAAAAGGGGCATAATTTGGACAAAACAATTTTGGAGTTAACTGCCCTCGTTGTATGGGTTGCTTTTTACTAGTGAACAATTATTCCGAGTTTTAAGTACATGTGTTGAGTGGAAGCCGAGATATAACAAAATGTCAAAGTTTTTGCACAACAACAACAACGCAGATGACGCCATCAGGGCTATGTCAATACCTCGATGTTTTCTTTGAAATCAGCTAAGCTAAATAAGGGGTATAATATAAGGATCATTTCTGTGAAATAACTTCAAAATCTGAATAGTGGTTTCAGAGAAGACAAAATTTTTAAGAATTTCTTCATGTCCTCAGAGAGCAAATAGCTTCCACCCACCACAGCCATGTTTCTTGACAGATCAAAATTTCGTGAATAAATTTTCAAAAGGGGCACCTAAGGAACATTTCTGTGAAATTATTTCAAAATCTGACAAGTGGTTTAGGAGAAGAAGAATTTCAAAGAATTTCTTTAAGTCTATACAGTGCAAAGATGCCCATCCCCACCCAGGCCATGTTTTTCGACGGATCAAAATTACACAAACAAACTTTAAAAAGGGTTACCCAAGGAACATATCCGTGAAATTATTTCAAAATCTGACCAGTGGTTTCAGAGGAGAAGATTATCAAAGAATTTCTTGGAAAATTCCATTTGGTTGCCATGGCAACCAGAGTTTTTGATGAATCAAATTCTGTGAACAATTTTCAAAGGGGACGTCCCGAGGAACATTCCAGCCAAGTTTGGTCCAAATTGGCCAAGCGATTTAGGAGGAGAAGATGTTTAAAGAATTGTTGACACCGCTGGACGCCAAGAGCCCCCCCCCCCTCCACAACGGCCATGTATTTTAACGTATCAAAATTTCGCGAACAATTTTTAAAAAGGGTCACCTGTAAAAATAATTTCAAAATCTGTCACCACCCCTACAATCATCACCACAGCCATGTTTTTGACGAATCAGAATACTGCAAATAAATTTTAGGATAGGCCAAGAGCCCCCCCCCTCCACCAGGGCCATGTTTTTCGACGGATCAAAATTTCGCGAACAAGTTTTGAAAAGGGTCACCCAAGGAACATTTCTGTGAAATTATTTCAAAATCTGACCACCAGTTTCAGAGGAGAAGATTTGTATAGAATTGTTGACACCGCTGGACGCTAAGAGCCCCCCCCCCTTCTACCACGGCCATGTTTTTCGACGAATCAAAATTTCGTGAGCACTTTTTGAAAAGGGTCACCCAAGGAACATATCTGTGTAATTATTTCAAAATCTGACGAGTGGTTTCAGAGGAGAAGATTTTTAAAGAATTTCTTGGAAAATTCCATTTGGTTGCCATGGCAACCAGAGTTTTTGATGAAATCAAATTCTGTGAACTTTTTTTAAAGAGGACCTCCCAAGGAACATTCCAGCCAAGTTTGGTTCAAATTGGCCAAGCCATGTAGGAGGAGAAGATGTTTAAAGAATTGTTGACACTGCTGGACGCCAAGAGCCCCCCTCCACCACGGCCATGTTTTTCGACGGATCAAAATTTCGCGAACAGTTTTTGAAAAGGGTCACCCAAGGAACATTTCTCTGAAATTATTTCAAAATCTTACCACCAGTTTCAGAGGAGAAGATTTTTATAGAATTGTTGACACCGATGTACGCCAAGAGCCCCCCACCCCCCTTCCACCACTGCCATGTTTTTCGACGAATCAAAATTTCGCAAACAACTTTTGAAAAGGGTGACCCAAGGAACATATCTATGAAAGTATTTCAAAATCTGACCTGCGGTTTCAGAGGAGAAGATTTTTAAAGAATTTTTTGAAAAATTCCATTTGGTTGCCATGGCAACCAGAGTTTTTGATGAAATCAAATACTGTGAACAATTTTTAAAGAGGACCTCTCAAGGAACATTCCAGCCAAGTTTGGTCCAAATCGGCCAAGCGGTTTAGGAGGAGAAGATGTTTAAAGAATTGTTGACGCCGCACGACGGACGACGCACGACAGACACAGTGTGCCCCTAAAAGCTCCCCTTGAGCACGTTGTGCTCAGGTGAGCTAAAAAGTATTTGAATCAAGCCAAACAATTATATGCGAGGCAAGAATACGAAATTACGCTTTCAAAAGATCGGAATGAAAGTCGAAGTGAATCACCTAACTATGTCACCTAACAACGGAAATATGGACACAGATGCTACTACTAGCGCTCTATCTGGCAGACGTATCGTCGAGCTAAAACATCTTTTCAGATGCAGATGCTGTCAGTTTGGTCTAGTCCAAAATTATGTCACTTGGTAAAGACTTGCAGAAAACGAGGAGCTGTACGTAACTCTTTCTCCTTTACCTGGTTATCCCTTACCTTGATGAGTCTGCAGTAGACAACATTAGAAAAGATTGATGTCAAAAGGACAAATTGCTGCCATGATTGATTTCTCCTTTTCGCGCAATGATTTCTGACCCATCAAAGAACTGTGATACATAAATACCAGGTTTTGGTTTAGCGTCTGCAAACGCGTCAAATTAAGAAGAGTCCAAAATTAGTCATTTGGTAATGGGTTAAATGGTAACATCAGGATTACATTTATATGCTATAGACTGGTTTATTATGAGCAACAAACTTGATTCTTATAAGCATTGTTGTATTGTTGAAAAATTGAGATAATTTACTTAATATAATGTCTATGTCTTTGACAAACCCTACATTTACTCATTAGTTTGTGCTCCACCCACAAACTTAAAATGTATTTTCTTAAAAAATAAGGCAGTTGACCTATTTGTTTTAAGCCTGATTCTTTTAGTTTAGTACCTGAATATTATTCATAGAAAAAATACGAAAAATCTGAATATTAGAACATTAAAAACAAGAGGGCCATGATGGCCCTGTATCGCTCCACTGGCTATTAAGTAAAATTCTGACCAGTCGTTTCAGAGAAGAATAATTTTTAAGAATTTCTAAATTTCCATATAGTGCAAGTAGCCCCCATTCACCAGAGCCACATTTTTTGACGGATCAAAATTTTACGAACACTTTTTGAAAAAGGTCACCCAAGCAACAATCCTGTGAAATTATTTCAAAATCTGACCTGCTGTTTCAGAGGAGAAGATTTTTAAAGAATTCCTTCATTTCTGTATAGTGCAAGAAGCCCCTATTCACCAGAGCCACGTTTTTTGACGGATCAAAATTTTACGAACAGTTTTTGAAAAGGGTCACCCAAGGAACAATCCTGTGAAATTATTTCGAAATCTGACCAGCGGTTTCAGAGAAGAAGAATTTTGAAGAATTCCTTCATTTCTATATGGTGCAAGAAGCCCCCATTCACCAGAGCCACATTTTTTGACGGATCAAAATTTTACGAACCATTTTTAAAAAGGGTCACCCCAGGAGCATATCTGTGAAATTATTTCAAAATCTGACCCATGGTTTCAGAGGAGAAGATTTTTAAAGAATTCCCTAAAAAATTCCATTTGGTTGCAATGGCAACCAGAGTTTTTGATGGAATCAAATTCTGTGAACAGTTTTTAAAGAGGACCTTCCAAGGAACATTCCAGCCAAGTTTGGTCCAAATCCGCCCAGTGGTTTAGGAGGAGTTGATGTTTAAAGAATTGTTGACGACACACGACGCACGACGGACACCAGGTGATCCTAAAGCTCCCCTTGAGCACGTTGTGCTCAAGTGAGCTAAAAAGTTAACATACGGATGGACGCACAACGGACAACGGGCCATAACATAAGCCTGCTGGCCTTCGGCCAGTGGAGCTAAAAAACTTGTCTAGCACCAATCATGTATCACTGCAGCTTGATAATCAAGGGAGGTAAATAGTAACGAACTTTATCTTTCATAAAAAAGAGTTATTTCCCTTGATTAATGTTTAAATTGAAGTGACAATATTTTGAAGCCCATGTTAAACTTGCGATCCCTGGAATGAAGGCAATTTTGACCCCAGACCTACAATATGAAACTAGAATGTGTGGTTATAAACAAAAAGATTTTTTAATCTTGCCCAATAAAAAGTCATGTAAAACAAGTTTGCTGAATAAAAGGCCCTGTAAAATATGTGATCCATGACACAGGTTTATCAAGTTTTCACTATAAAAGCCAATGTAAAACTTGTGACCCCTGGTGTGGAGTCAAACTTGACCCCCAAAGTTAAAATTTGGGCCCTCTTGGTAGAGGCCCATTATATAAAGTTACATGCAATATTTGGTAGCCCTAGGCCTAAATATGGCTATGTACAAGTAGATTATTAAAGTTTCCTTATATAAGACCATGTAGAACTTGTGACCCCCTGGGGTGGGGCTACATTTGACCCCCTGGGCTATAATTTGGGCACCCTTGATAGAGACCCCCTAGATAAAGCTAAATGCAAAATTTGATAGCCCTAGCCCTTATAGCTAGATGTGAAAGATTTTCCTATATAAGCCCGCCCATGTAAAACATGTTACCCCCCCGGAGCGAAGTCAAATTTGACCCTCGGCTATAATTTGGACACCCTTGGTACAGGTCCACTAGATAAAGCTACATGCCAAATTTGGTCGCCCTAGGCCCCATGGCTAGGTCAAAGAAGAATTTTAAAGTTCTCCCTATATAAGCCCATGTAAAACTTGTTATATAAGCCCATGTAAAACTTGTTACCCCCGGGCAGGGCCTAACTTGACCCCAGGGCTATAATTTGAACAATCTTGGCAGAGGTCCACTAGATAAAGCTACATGCCATATTTGGTAGCTCTAGGCCCTATGGCTAGGTAGAAGAGGAATTTTAAAGTTCTCCCTAAATAAGCCCATGTATAACTTGTAACCCCCGGGGCGGGGCCAATTTTGACCCCAGGGCTATAAATTGAAGAAACTTGGTAGAGGTCCACTACATAAAGCTACATGCCAAATTTGGTAGCCCTTGGCCTTACGGTTTCAGACAAGAAGATTTTCAAAGATTTTCAAAATTTTTCAGTTTTGTTGCCATGGCAACCAGTTTTTGAAGGAATTAAATTCTTTCAAGAAATTCTGAAGAGGACCATGGCAGGATCATTTCTGTAAAGTTTCATCAAAATTGGATGGGTAGTTTCAGAGAAGAAGACGTTTTAAAAAAAAGTTAACGCACGGACGGACGGACGGACGCACGGACGGACGGATGGACAGACGGACGGACGACGGACAACAGGCCATGACATAAGCCCGCTGGCCTTCGGCCAGTGGAGCTAAAAATTACTGTAAAAGATACTTTTTGTATTTTTTGGTTTTTTATCCAAAATAAAGGTGTTTTAGCCATAATTTAAGGGTTTTTTTTTAAGATTGATACTCAGTATACTCTAAATTATTTTTTTCATTAAATTTGATGTTTCACCAATACAGTGACATAAAATTTGGTTATAATTGTTGTCATTTAAAAAAATATACATCGACTTAGTTTTCATAGGTGAAATTTCATCCTGAACAGCCGCAATGCAGGGTGTACTAAAAGAAATATTCATAGAATTTCCCCAAAGCTGGTGACCCCCTTTTTTATCTCCTATTTTTGTAGATCTGATAATAAACTATCACCAAACAAAGTTTCATGAAATTCTGAATGTTTTCATAAAATGGTGAAACTGTAGCAATCATCTTTAAACACAATTACAAATCGCATGCCTAACTTTAAAAAAAAAAATGTGTACAACGGAGGTAGTCTCCCTTGTAAGTGGGTACCAGGCCATGTTCTCAAGTTTAAAGCCGGTTACTACATATTTTCACTGTATATATTTTGCAACTCCCTTGCCTGTTTGAAATATTTCGCTACAATCTTTCTTTAAGGATTAGGTGCCAAAATCTGCCAAGTGTACAGGAAATTTAGTTATTAATTTCTTTTGAAAATTATGATGCGCAGTAATTGGTAAAAACCTTTTTTGACATATAAAAGCTGTAAAAATCAAGTCACAAATTGAACATGTAATTTTCGTTTTGCGTACATATGTATGGCATCTACCGCAGAAAAATGTCATCACAACAAAAGCTGTAAAATGTTTTACAGCATCAAGATGTGAGATACCGGTAGGTAGGTTGACATAAGTGATTCATTCATTTCATATTTTGTTCTATTTTCCTCTAACATGTCATGGCTTTTATCTGAGAGAGTTTAAGCTTACAATGAGCTGATCAATCTGCCCTCCTGTGAAACTGAAATAGCTAAATCTATGTGCATCATCTTCGACAATGAGTTTCAATCTGTCTATGCTTTCTTTCTAAAGCAGCACTAATGTACTTCAGACTTTGAGAAAGGAAAGCCAAAAATCCTTTAGCAAAGGCCATCGACTATCAAAAAACGTGGCCCTGTTTTGTTTTTTAATCTTGACTGACACTGCCATTATGCCTAAGTCTGACCATGCCCCGGAGACATGATACATCCATATAATATTCCGAGCTATAGTAATATTATTTTTAATGATTCAACAATAAAATATCCATGACTTTGTGACACAAAAAAGCCTTTAACTCTTTACCAAACACCAATATTTTGTATTTGTCCAAATTTAGAGCTATTTGCAGACGACAAACTACAGGTCACTCAAATTACAAGCGTTGTCTGTAATAGTGTAGAAAACGTTGTGGGAAAAGGAGAAAATCAGCATTTTCTACTTTTCCCACAATGTTTTCAAAAGGCTGTTTATTCAGGGTCGTGAAAACACAGGATTGTGTGATACAGGGTTAATATGGCGGTTCAAATCGCCTGCAACCTACAGTCCAACATTACATTTAGCACCTAATTTTTCTTTGTACCCCCAGTTCAAAACCTAGGGGGTACACTGTACCCCTAAATATTTCTTAACCCCCAATTCAAAACCTAGGGACTACACTGTACCCCCAAATTTTTCTTTGTACCTCCAATTCAAAACCAAGGGGGTACACTGTACCCCCAAATTTTTCTTTGTACCTCCAATTCAAAACCTGGTGGGTGTGCACATGTACCCCCAAATAAAACACCCAGTGGGAATGCTGTTCTATTCAATAATATTCAACTCTTTACCACACCACAGAAATGTGAAATTGTCCTAATTGAAAGTATTTGCAGACCACTAAAATGAGGCTTAAATAGTGGAATTTGTTTTGGAAATGGATAGAAAACATTGTGAGGAAAGGATAAAATACTGGTTACCAGCATTTTCTCCTTTTCCCACAACATTTTTAAAAGCTTTGTTTCTAAGGGTCGTTAAACCTCGGCATTGTCTGCTAAAGGGTCAAAATTGCTAAAATTATGATTTTTGTCTTCAAAAAGGTAGAAAACGTGGGAAAAGGAGAAATTGCTGCTTACCAGCATTTTCACATTTATTCACAAAGTTTTCCAGGTTCCCAAGTTTTAACAGTTTATTTGAACCTTGAGAAGATTCCTTTAAAATCATTGTTGATAAGTGCTAGTAACCAGCAATTTGTCCTGTTCCCATATGTTTCCTACCCAAAAATAAGTTTTAATTTTTGATTTACATTTACTGTATTGTCTGCAAACACAATTCAATTTGGACAGATCTAAAATTTCGTTACGTGGTAAAGAGATGAAAAAAAAAATTGAACAAAACAGGAAGTTGTTAAGTATTATTCTTAGAAAGGTAACTCTATCCTTTTCTAATAAAAGAATTTAAGCTGTCCTTCTATTCAATAGTGTTTAACTCTTTACCGAACGATCCTGACTTTTTAAAACCCTGAGAAAAAAAGCCTTTGAAAACGTTGCGGGAAAAGGAGAAAATGCTGGTAACCAGCATTTTCTCCTTTTTCCACAATGTTTTCTACCTTTCCAGAAAAAAAAAATTAATTTTCGAGTCACTTTTATTTTGTCGTCTACAGATGCTTTCAATTTGGACATGTCTAAATTTTGTCGTTTGGTAAAGAGTTAACTGTTTACCACTCCAAACAAATGTAGAATCTCCAAACTGATAGTATTTGCAGACGACAAATCAAATAGTTGTCAGTTGTCAAGGAGGTATAATAATCACAAGGGGCAGGTAGTGCAACAAACATGTTTACCAAGTCTCAAGTCAATTTGACGAGTTTTTTTTTTTTTCATATGAATTATACATAAACAGACAATTAAGATATTCAATATGTATGTCTGTGATACTGATCTGCATTGCATTCAAAGGACAGTCTGATCTTGATCTTTTATTGTCTTCAAAAGCGACTATACATGTCACTGGAGAACATGGGCCATTGTATTGAATCATTGTAATGAGCAAGAGCATTACTATAGTAAACCTTGTGCTTTTAATCTGGAATATGGAGAGGATGAGAGTCAACCAATATGCTGATGAGACAAACATGTTACTGAGAGTTTTACACTAAAGCCCTCAATTAATGAAATAGATCTGATAAGCGTGGAAAAGCAGCCTAATTATTGCAGGGTCATTGCTGTCTTGACTACGATATCTCAAGAAATAGGAATAGCAGATCCAAAATTTGAGTGACTGCATGTTCTGTGCAGTCTGGTCTGAATCTGCGCTCTCCAAAGAGCTTTTTTCCCTGGTCAGTTGATTCAGACATGGAGAATATGACGTTAAGTGAGTTTTTTGTGTTGCAGTTTCAGGGTTTTTCCCCTCTATGAAAATGCTCTGTTTAACCAGGGATCGTATATACATATGTATATAGGATCCCTGGTTTAACTCTACCAAATGACAAAATGTTGAAAATCTTTCAAATGATGAAAAAACGCTGTGAGGAAAAAGAGAACATGCTTAATACATGTATGCTGTTTTTCCCACTACATTTTTAAAGCCCGTCAAGATTGTGTGGCCAACGGTTAATAGACTGATTCCAGTCTTAAGAATGTCATCAAAAAGAAACATGTTAGTGAGCGTGTAAAATGGTAGAGCCCTAGCTTTAGGGAGAGGAAGAGGGGCTATGAAAACAATTTAACCCTTAACATACTAAATAAGTGAAATGAAACTTTCTAGCTGACAGTAAAAGCCCAGTTCTTTACTATTTCAAAGGTATATTTTTTGGGGGGAAAATATCTTCTTGTCGGACATTAACGATACAAAATCAGACAGCATGTAGTATACAGTCTGATCTTGATCTACAATGTCCGGAAAAGGTCATAAATTCGCGCTTAGTAGCCCAAGGTTTAATACATCCTAAGCTGAAAGATGCATAATCAAATCTGTGCTGATCAGTATTGTGAATGGACAGTCTGGTTTCTAAGGTTGCAAGCGTAGGATAACCAGACCATTCTGAAAATGTATACATAATGGCTTCTCCACTAGGGTCATAACCCTTAAACAACTCTACATGCTTTGTCCCACACTGCTTCACACGCTTCACCTCGCTAACATTAAACTACCAACGACAGATTACTTTTTTAAATGGCTGTTACCAGTAGCATGTAGATCAGTTTGCTCTAAGGCAAAACAATCTAAATTTTCAAATTCTTTTAAAGCAATGTTTCCTTACAAATTCCGTTTCACTGCAAGTTTATCCTTGCTCGAGGCCAAATAACCTATCATCTTTTCAACACAAGGTGTGCTTACATAATCTGATACTCCTGGATTGGCTCTTGTTTCATTCATAAGTTGTTGCTTTATCACTGACACCATTCCTTGTCGCTTATCAGGGTTAAAAGTTCAATGTAATAAGGTCACAACAGCTAGTATTAGTGTTATTAGACTGTAGGTGAAAGCTGTCACGAGTTGCAGTTAGATCAGTTTGCCCTCAGCAGACGGATTTCCGAAATTTGTGGTCTCTCTAATCGTCCGGCTCACGCCGACCGATTAAAAACAAGGATCTAGGACGGTCAGGTTTAATGGAAGGGTAAAGTTTGACCGGCATTTCTTTGATGTCAACGTCTTAGAAACATTGTGCATACAACGTCTGGTCTGTGTGACGTACTGTGAAATTCATGCTGGCAAGTCGTGTAAACTTAATACCCTTTCTTCCTCGATTTCCTAGCATATTGTGATTTTCAGTCTTGATTTAAGTCCTAAACACACAATCCTGATTTTTATCTTCCTATTGGGAAGAAGTCTTCATTGTGAGGAAAGGAGAAAATGATAGTAGCCAGCATTTTCTCCTTGTCCCAGAATGTTTTCTATCATGTTAAAGACAAATGCCACGTTTGCTACATTTAGTTGTCGTCTGCATATGCTTTCAATTTGGAAAAGAATACATTTTTGTGCCTTTGTAAAGAGTTAATTTTTAACCAAAACCCTCACGGAAGAACCAGGGTGTTTGATTTTATCTATTCGGTCCTGCAAGATTCATTAATTTATTTTGTAATGAACATGTGCAGATAATTATATCAATGTGTAAAAATAAACATTTTGTATGCTAGTGATCGTTATGATTAGCAGGAAAAAAATAAGCTCAAGAGTCAAGACCTAATAGGCCTAAGAGCAGCTCATGAAATATTTCTCCGTGACAATACATGTCGGCGCTGTCATTATGTCTCGAACCAGCATTTTCTTCTTTTTCCCACAATGTTCCCACCTGATAAAAACAAGTTTTATATTTTTAGTTAGATTTAGAATTTCGTCTGCAAATGTTTTTTTTTTTTTTAATTTGGACAAGTCGTTTTGTCGTTTGGTAAAGAGTTAAGGAAATGTGAAAATCACTCGTAATTGTTGAAGAGTGTGTGACAGGGTAGATAAACATTGCATTAGAGGAGAAAATGCTGGTTGCCGGCCTGTTCTTTTCTTTTTCCTACAATGTTTTCGAAACCCTTGTTCTTCACGGCACTTAAAACTCGGGATGTGCGGTTGAAGATTTAAGTGTTTTGATTTTATAACCATTTAAATCAATGTCTGTTGAATAATTCGCTTGGCAATGATGACTACTTATCATCTTTTTTCTTGCTGATATTAAAAAATTCTCATGTTGATACATACGTGTAATAGGACTTTGTAAAAGAGTAAAAAGGTGCGTAAGTTCGGTTCATTCTTGAATTATTTGCTACACTGAAAAGAAACTTACCTGTCTGATCGCGGCGGAGTCATCGCGTCGTTTTTATTGCGTAACCAGACCGCCATGGTCCGCCAGGGATCGCCGCATTTAAGATCGGTCCGCGTTCACCTGTGTTTTAAAATCGCCGTGTTGGGTCCGCGCTAGGTCCACCGCGGAGAGCGAAAATAGCAAAAAACGCGCGAACTGTACTGTACATATCTCAAAATTGGATCTTTAATCATTCTCAAAATAAGACTGTGCAAAAAAATTGAATCTTCGTCATAAGAACTTACGTAAAGTTGAATCTAGAATTATTGAATCCTACATCATGAACAATGTGATTATGGAGAAAAAGCTGGACCTGGTACCATGTAGAAACTAAATTATGTAGAAAAGATGGTGTTACGGGAGACCACTCCTTCATGCATGGCTTCGTCCCGATTTAAATACAATACCTGACGGCTGCGTTAGGGAGATATCTATTTAGCTCAGTGGTTATGGTATTGGTCTTTTGAACCTCGAAAATCGAGGATCTTGTCCACCGTTGGTTTGAATCCCGCCAGATGCGGTTTGTATTTCAGCTATGCATTTGTTCATTTGTTTCTTTGTTACGGACTTTGTTCATAAGATGGGGGCTCGTCCAGGATTGGCCATTGAGTCAAAAATCCCATTTGTTGTCCAAAAACGGACTTTCTGCCTAATAAGGCTTTGAGTCATCAATAAATGATGACTAAGAGGGGGTGTGTTACAGGAGACCACTCCTTCATGCATGGCTTCGTCCCGATTAAATACAATACCTGACGGCTGCATTAGGGAGATATCTCTTTAGCTCAGTGGTTATGGTATTGGTCTTTTGAACCTCGAAAAACGAGGATCTTGTCTGCCGAGGGTTCGAATCCCGCCAGATGCGGTTTGTATTTCAGCTATGCATTTGTTCATTTGTTTCTTTGTTACGGACTTTGTTCGTAAGAATGGACACTATGCCATATGCATACTATACGTATATGTTGGATCTTTACTTATTATCAAGATGATTCTGAGTAGAAAAGTTGACTCTATCAGCATTCAGTGACTAACCTTATACCTGTAAAGTGATTTATGTGAAGTAGTATACATGGAAAAGAAAGGTAAAAACTTCATGTTTTATACTAAGTGCTCTTGTTATAACAGTGGTTTGGCCGTTACATCATGTGCGCATTCCTTCTATATACCATTGAGTTAGGTTTCCTTCAGACTTTTTATCTTTTAAGGGGGACAATTGTCATTTTACCAAATACCCCTGTTGCTTTTAAAAACATCCTTGTAAAATATGGTTGACATGAATATGAATGAAACTAATACACTAAAAGGAAAAAAAATTGTTCACTATCAGAAAAATGCAGTCAAAAGTGGTCTGCTGCAAGACAAAAAAGTCATCTTCAGGTCCCAAAGAGAAATATAAAAAATATTTTTCATGTTTCAGTAACAAAAATAGAGAAAAAACATAATGATCTATAATTTGATAAATTGATGTCTTTCACACTAAATACATGTACAAAAATACACTTGATGTCATACCTGTAAAGATGACTCAAAACTTATATAACTAATAATTCTATAAACAAAAACTTTTCAAACACATTTAAGATCAACACAAAGGAAACCAAACTCTATACTATACACAAAAACTGAACTTGAAACACAGTTAACCCTGAGAATGATACAAACATACATACATCAAAATGTACGTGTAAGAGATAACCATTTTATTGAATAGGCTGTTTTCGAACAATGTCTCCCAAAGTATCAGACAAAGTAGATCCTATACCACACTGGACACTCCATGTAATATGATCTTGATCTACAACATCTGCATAATTGTGATTAGTACCCTATGGACCATTCAACTTCAGACAATTTTATAAATGAAACAGATAATTTCTTTCAACAGAAAAAGCTCAAAACTGCAATGCCACAGCCAATGTTATGGGACAAATCTCTAATCTGACAAAATAACAGAAAACTGTAAGTTCACAATCAAATTGGGTACTGTCAGTATTTATTCTAGGATGCATGATAGGGCCAAATTTTTCAGCTCAGTTCCCACATAAATTCAGACCCAACGCATGAGTCCTGGATCAAAAATAAACAATAAAAAAAGTCCCAAAGCAAAGAATTTACTCTTGCCTCTCAGAAAATACTGCTGTTTTGAATAAAACTGCACCATTGCCAAAGCTATTTTCACAACATATGTCCATTAAAGTAGCCTCCTTTGGTGATGAGTGGGTCAAAATGGCCAACTTCCAAATCAGCCAACTTTACAGAAATAACCCACTTTTGCAGGTAGCAAACTTTTTTGAAATGCTACTTACAGACTACTGTTATTACAATGAATTTTGTAAGAATGAAATCTATAATTGTCTTACTCTCATTTTTTTTTTGAAAAATGAATTTAATTTCTAGAGAAGGATATTCCAGAAACTGTCTTTTGACATGTAAACAGGTCAAGATCACCTTATAGTATTGGACAGAACTAAATGTCTGTTATATGAGCTATGTTTTCTCTCTGTAAATGATTATCCCCCCATTTTTTGAAAATCCCCCTTTTATTAGAAGAAGGGAGGAAAATCTTCCTCAATTTCAATTTCTAAAATAGACACTGTACTGTGCAGTCTGATCATGAGCTACACAGTCTGCAAACGCATCTGTTTGTCTTCTGCATCACAAGGGTTAAGTGTGACAATAAAAAAGAACTCAAGGTAAGTGGGGGAGATAACTAATATAATATCCACCACTACTATTATGTAAACTAGCTTAACAACACTGATGTCTTCATACTTACTGGTGCTATCCCCATCATTATCCTCTGTAAAACATTAAGCACACATGAACAAAACATGAACAAGTATACAAAAACATTGAAAATGGACACAGCATTACTGACATTCAGATGCTGATTTGTTAAACTGAAATTCTTGCTAAGGCCTTACAATGGATGCTCAGTAATAACCATTGAAATGACAAAAATCACCACAAGTAAACCAGATGGCCATTAGCCCTAAAGTGCTCACCTGAGTAATGTCATCTAGGATTTATAAAGTTGAAGACATCGTAGTGAAGTAATGATTGTAAGTGACCTTCTTTTTGATCCAATGTGACCCAGTTTCAAACTTCTTCCAAATATTAGTAAGACAAAGATTCTGAATCAAATTCATGAATCACAGACTGAAATATGGCCTCTAAAAGGCGAACAAGATTTTTTTCTAAGATTTGTCCCAGCAACCTACTTTTTGACCCAACATGACCCAATTTCAGTCTTTTTCAAGATATCATCAAGACAAAAATTCTGTCAAAGTTTCATGAGTATCAAACTGAAAATGTGGTCTCTAGTGTGCTCCTATGATTTTCCTGATATTTGTCTCAGTGACCTACTTTTTTACCAAATATGATCTAATTTCCAACACATTTTTAATACAAACATTTTGATGTTTCGGTAACTTCCCATTTCGTCCACTTCCCGTTTCGTCTACTATTTCTGCAATTGTTCCCATTTCGTCTACTTCCCATTTCGTCTACTCCCATTTTTTGGGTAAAATTTAAATGCAATAATTTAATTTTCACTTCTTTTGTGACTTTTTTTCACTAAATGACAATATAATTTATTGAACATAAACTAATACTCCTCTATTAACTGGATTTTACTACATTTTTTTTTTTTCAAAAAAGTCTTTTTGAAATATCAAATTAAATTCAATACTTCTTTATCAAAATTTTCAATTCAGTATTAAAAAACTTTTTTCAAATGATTCTTTTAAAAAAGTTCTTTGTTCATTGTTCAAAAGTACTCTAACAATCGATCTCAAAATGCATCATCATCATTATCATCATCATTACCTTTAAAATCAATAAAATCAAATAAATATTGATATTTATGTTAACATTTTAAAGACAGACATCAGATAATTTGGAATTCGGATTGAATTTAATAACAAAAGGAAAAGTGAAAAAGATCTAAACATTATTTTGATATAAAAAAGCAATTATTATTTATTTTCTTGAACTGAAATGTGTGTATACCATGATAAAGGGAGAAGGAATGTAATGTTCTTTAATCTATACTTACATTAACTATGGACGTAGTCAATCAATTACTTTTTACAAAAGTGTGAAAAACCTGGATAAAACCTATTTATAGGGGTCTCCTGTGATCTTGACAATGGGGCTCTTAATAAAGGATTCAAAAGATAATAGCTTTGATGCTAACTTAAAAATGTAGACGAAATGGGAACTGAGTAATATTTTGGAGTAGACGAAATGGGAATGAAATACAGTGGATGAAATGGGAAGTAGACGAGATGGGAATACACCAAAGTTTCATGAGTATCCAATCAAAAATATGGTCCAAGTTGTCTGAGCTATTACCAAGAAAAATACTAGTGACCTAGTTCCACGAAAATTTGTCCCAAAGGTGCACACAAGGTTTTTCTAAGATTTGCCCCAGTGACCTACTTTTTCAGTGAATCTGACTCAATATCTAAACAGTCAGAGGTATTTTTAAGGCAAATATTATGACCACGTTTCATGAATATCCAATTGAAAATATGGCCTCTAGAGTGTATGGCTCTCATTCAATATACCTTTTGTATAGCTCTCATTCGATATACCTTTCATTATCAGTTTATATTATTGTTTTTGTTTTTGGATAACAGATTCAAAATCACGTACCGTGACGTGGTAATTCATAAACCCAACTTAATAGTATTTATATAATCTTGTCACGGTTTGTGGTTTTACATCTGTATTCCCAAAAACAAACAATACTAAAAACTGTTAGTGAAAGGTTTATTGAGTTGGAGTAATACACAAGGTTATTGTTGACAACTTCACAATGGATGACACATGACAGACGAAGCATTATCACAAAAGCTCACCTTGAGCATTTCGTGCTCAGGTGAGCTACATATCTAACATAAAATCTGATTGGCCTAGCTAGTCATGTGACCTTGATGTCTAAATATAGACACCAAAAAGGGTAAAGTTTATCATGTGGCCTTCAGTCAACAATACATAGAGAGATAGCCAACCATACAGGTCATCACAGATCAACGTCTTTTAGCACAGAAATTCTTTCAGAAAAATACAACACTAGACTTTTAATATACCATTTAAAAGTATGTAAATTTTTGTGAAGAATGATGTCAATCAGTTATTGTTCAGCTGGTCCATATTATCAGATCATCTGACCTCTGACCAAATCAGCTTGAAATTGCATTTGGAACATATAAATTCCTCCCCCCTTCCCCCCCCCCCCCCCATCTATATCCACTGAATTTTTTTAGCCATCAATATATTGGTCAGGACTGTAAACTTGTCTCACTCTTTGCCCTGTATCAAACATTTCTATGCTTTTATAACCCTGTAGGATTAGGCTTTTAAAAACATTGTTACCAGCATTTTCTTCCTTTTTTCCACAATATTCATTACATTTTGGTTGACGAATCACATCATTTGAGCCAAATTCACATTTTTTTATTTGCAAGTGCTTTCAATATGTACCAGTGTAAAACTGCATGTTTTTTACTCCTTCACTAACAAAAAACTTTCAGTTAAGTTAAATTCATTTTTTTCTTCTGCATAGAATTATACTTTAAATTAAGACCAATCTAAAATTTTGCTGTATGGTAAAAAGTTAGATCTTTATCACATGACAAAATTTTTTACTCATCCATGTCCAAAGCATTTGCAGATGACAGATTCAGTTTGACTCAAATGATGCCACTTATTGTTGAAAGAGTAAGAAATTTTGTGCAGAAAGGAAAAAATGCTAATTAAATAGCATTTTCTCTCTTTCTCATGCACAAGAGAGCTATGGTGGCCCTGAATTGCTCACCTGAGCCTTAAAGAACATTATATGAAGTATAGTCTATGTTTTTCTCTGATGTGACCTAGTGACTAATGTTACCAAGCTGACCCATTTAAACAATTGTCTGTGATATCAGGATAAACATTCTGACCCAAATTGATAAGAATCGGAGTAAAAATAAAGTATCTAGAGATTAAACCAACTTGTGACCCAGTGCAACAAAATTTGGAACTTGTCTGCAATATCATCAAGACAATCATCCTGTCCAACTTTCATGAAGACTAAACTAACTAGAGGCGCTTGAGCGCCTGTATCGCTCCACAGGCCTGATATTTCTATAATGGCGAAAGGAAGTTTTTAACAATTATCATTCAATCCTGCATTTTAGCTCACTGAAGAAACAGTTTGGTAGACAACCACCATAGGAACTTACCTGCAAAACAACAATGAAATCCAATGAATAGTTTTAGAGAAGAAATTTTTCAAAGATTTTACTTTATACCATAAAAGGAAAATGAGTCTCCCATAAAAGCCATGTTTTTTGACAGATCTTTTTTTTTTTAAGGAATTCTGTAAACCTGTATCTAAGGAACATTCCTGCAAAATAATAATGCTATCCAAATAGCGGTTTGGGAGGAGAAGATTTTTAAAAGTTTTTTACTTTGGTTGCCATGGCAACCAGAATTCTTCATAGAACACAATTATTTGAAGGAATTTGAAAGAGGACCACCAAAGGAACATTCCTGTGAAATTTGGTAAAAATCCAGTCAATAGTTTCTGAGGAGAAGTTTTTTAAAGAAAAAGTTTACGGACGCACGCACGGATGAACGGACGGACGGACGGACGCACAACGGACACAACGCCATGACAATAGCTCGCTGGCCTTCGGCCAGTGGAGCTAAAAATGGAGGCTCTAGAGAGAACGCAAGCTTTTTCACGGGTTTGACCTGGTGACCTACTTTTTTACTAAATGTGATGTGACCCATTTTTTTAACTCTAGGGTGAAAGTAAGGTCTATACAGATTTGTTATGGTAACCCAGTTTCTAACCCTACATGAACCATTTTCAAACTCATCCAGGATACCATCAAGACAAACATTTTCACTAACTTTCATGAGTATTGGACAGAAAAAGTGGCCTTGAGAGTGTAAACAAGATTTTTCAAAGATTTTGCCGGGTTACCTAGTTTTTGACCAAAGTGATCCAGTGTAAAATTTGTCTGCGATATCATCAAGGCAAACATTCTGACCAACTTTCATGAGTTTCAAAACTTACTCAAGATATCATCAAGACAAACAATCTGGCAAAGTTTCATAAGTATTGGTTGATTGATTGTATGGTGTTTAATGCCATTTTCAACATTATTTCAGTTCAATCGCAGCGGCCAGTCCACCTATCCATGCTTTCCTTGAGTTTCTTTCACCAGTACTTTGCACAATATTCTTTCCAAGCTACTAGCTTCTTCCCCCAAATAACCACTAAAGAAACAACGGTCAGCGGTGACAGAGTAATGATTCCTGTCGCAAGGATTATCATCAATCCTCTGAAAGAAATTGGCCAAGCCGGGGACAGAACCAGGGACCCCCTTTTCTAAAGTCCTGTGTGCAACCGACTAAGCTACAAGGGCTCGGCTCATGAGTATTGGACTAGTCCTCATGAGTATTGATCTGAAAATATAGCCTCTAGACAGTACAAAAGGGAACAGTTAATGATGGACACAGCACAACATCAAAACCTCACCTTGAGCACTTTGTGCTCAGGTGAGCTAAAAATCTTTCTACCACAGAGTGGTTAAAAATGTAGGCTTGTTTGGTAAAGTATTGATAGAAATTTTCTCTCTTCTGCAAAGCACAGTTCATACATCAGCTGGGTAATGTTCATACAAAGCACCCTGGAAAAGAGACATGAAATTGGAGAGTCGTTGAGGACTAAAAACTATCATCTCATTCACATCCCCATTGAATGGTTTGAAAATTGGCCCAGATCTAGCTAATGAATGGCAGGTTGTAAATTACCTCCACTTTACAAGAAAACTCAGGAGATTTAAAAATAGTGCAATTCTCACTGAACAGACCTGGGGATACCATCCATCACTTTGTTCTCTAGGAACTGCCTAACAATCAATTGAATTACTGGGGGAAAAAAAGACTTTCCCCTTTGTGGATCCATGGCAAAATATATCATGCAATTTGTACCACACTTGATTTTTTTTCTGTATTTTCTATCCTTTCCAAAAAGTGAGTACAGTGAACAGATAAAGCCAAAATTTTTTTTTTTTTAAACAAATAACAACATCCACAAAAAAACCTAAATTATTCACTTATGACGGGTCCTGCATGGCTTAGTGGTGAAAGTGTATGATTCATAATTTGGCAGTACCAGGTTTTACACTAAAATGGAGACACAGGGTTTTTGTGATAGTGTCTTTGGGTTACACACTTCAGAGGTTTAGCCTAGTACTGATGAAACCCAGGACTTAAGCAATGCTAAGTGAGCTGCCACCATGATTTAACCCTTATGCTGCTAAATAAATGAAATGAAAATTTAAAGACCGCATTAAAAACCACATTTTGCTACTTCACAGTTAATTTTTTTGTAGGAGAAGATTCCCTTAGTGGACAGCGTAGATCAAAGATCAGACTGCACGTTCTGTGCAATCTGATCTTGATCTACACTGTCCGCAAACGGTCAGTGAGTCGCGCTTAGCAGCCTAAGGGTTAAGTGAAATAATAATGAAAGCAGCATAAAACCCTGTTCATTAAAAATTAATTATTTTTATACATAATTTGACAACTGGTGAATTTTTAAAATGGCTGACAGTACAGTATGTTAAGTCTGATCTTCAATTGTTCGACATTACGATACAGATGCTTGGCGAAACAGACTGGCAATTGAACTATCTTAGTCAGATATTAGAGATTTATAAATAAATGTATGACCCTGTACCACACAATTCCCTGTTTTCACAACCTTCTAGAGAGGGCTTTTGAAAACATTGTATGAAAAGGAGGAACTGCTGGTAACCAGCAAACACTTTCAGTCCATAAATGAGAGCCAAATAAGTGCAATTTCAAGGTTTTTGTCTAGAATGCCTAAGCCAAGTGGACAGTTTAGATCAAAAGTCAGACTGCACAAAATGTGAAGTTTGATCTTGCTGTTCACTGACTATTAAGGCCAACTACAGTTGTGTACAATGCTTTAAAGGTGAAACTTTTTGTTTGTTTCTTTCTTTTTATGATGTTTAGCACCATTTTCAATAATGCAGCGGCAAGTTGACCTATGTTTTCATGGAGTTTCATTTACCACTACTTCGCACAATATTCTTCCCAAGCTATTGGCTGCTTTCAAACATCACTGTATCAAAATAATGATCAGTAGACTGGGAGAGGAATGAATCTTGTTGCAATTACTATCATCAATCTTTGGAAAGAAATTGGCTGTGCTGGGGATTCCAACCAGCAACCTCCTGGTTTCAAGGCCTGTATGCTATCGACTGAGCTACTAGGCTGGCTAAGGGTTAACTGTTTACCCAACAATGGAAATGTAGACTTGTCCAAATTCAAAACATTCTACAGACCACTATTTTTGTGTGGCTCTAATGATGGAATTTTTCGTTCATAGAGTAGAAAACATTGTGGGAAAAGGAGAAAATGCTGGTTACCAGCATTTTCTCCTTTTCTCACATTGTTTTCAAAAGGCTTTTTCCACAGGGTTGTTAAAACTTGGGATAGTGTGGTAAAGAGTTAAATGAATGAAGTTTAAAAGCCATTTGATTTATCCAACTTTTCCTGTTGAAAATCAACACATTTGCATCTTTAATTCCCTTCAGAATGGTTTTGCATTTTGAGATAACATGATGCATGGACAGAGATGAAGCAAATTCAAGTCATTTCTTCCTGCAGACAACTATTTCTTGTCTTGTAGCTGACATAATTTGAAAATATCATGGCATAAGGAAACAACCAATTTCTTCTCTTATCAAAATGTCTTCTGTCAAATACATGGCAAGAAAAACACTGATCTTAGTTCAAGGTGATAGACCCATTGTATAGGATTTTCTCTAAGTTGTCTCCTGCAGAAGTATCAAAGTATCTCTTTCACAAACAATAAAATTCTAGATTCAACCAAACTGAGAGCATTTTGCACATGACAATATAAAATGTGATTCAAAAATTGAAAAATAATCTTTGGATGGGTAGGAAGCATTGTGGGAAAAAGAGAAAATGCTGGTTACCAGCTGTTTTTTTTTCTTTTCCCATGATGTCTTCAAAAGCCTTCTTCATGATTGTTCTTAAAACATATGATCACTTAGTACAGGAATAAACTGATCAATACTCTTACATTACTTAAAACCTTTACCACACAATCCCAAGTTTTAACATCCTTGAGGAAAAAGAAATTTGAACATTGTAAGAAAATGAGAAAATAAATGCTGGTAACCAGCATGTTACCAGCATTTTCTTCTTTTCACACAATGTTTTCTACCTTTTCAGAGCCAGTTTTTTCATTTGAACCACGCTTTATTTGTCGTCTGCAACAACTTTGAATTTGGAAAAGTCTACAATTTTGATGTTTGGTAACACTTGAAAAGAATTCAAGAGGAAATTTTCAGACAAGAAAGAGAAACTTGTAAGATATTGCAGACTTCATGTCTGGCAAATAATATCTAACAGATATTTGGCAGAACAGAAATTCTGTCCTATCTGATCTTGATCTGCACCATTCACTAACATAACTGATGTAAAAATGTGCTCAAGATAAAATTTCATTGCTTCACCCTTTCACAAACAAACCTATACTTTCAGACTCTGAGAAAAAGAGACTTTTGAAATCATTGTGGATAAAGAAGTCTAGCTGGATACTGGCATTTTCTCCTTTTCCTACCATGTTTCATACCTTACCCTTGACAGATTTCTACCTTACAGCAAAATTTGATTTCAATCTCTAAATGCTGCAAGTATGACCCAGCCTAAAATTTTGTCATTTGATAAAGAGTTTACCCTGTACAACACACAAAAAATTTAGAATTGTCCAAATTGAGAGCATTTGCAGAAGACAACTTAAATGTGGCTCAAATGATGGAATTTGCCTTGACAGGGTAGAAAACATTGAGCAAAGGAGAAAACTCTGGTCACCAGTAATTTCTCCTTTTCCCATAATGATTTCAAAAGGCTTCTTTCTCAGGGTCGTTAAAGCTCGGTATTATGTGGTAAAGAATTGGGAAACAAAAAGAGAGCCACTATCAGCTAAAATATTTTTGAAAACTTCTTGTAGAAGTTCACAATAATCTTAATTACTTAGATTTCAAAGTAATCAATTAGAAAAGGCAGTTAAATGACCATAATGCAAACACTGACTGAATTCTACAAGAATCAGATGGAATTGTCAATTTGTCTTTATAATGAGAAATTTGCCAATCATTTCTCATACATCTTGTAAAGATTTCTTCATTTTCAATCATTTGAAAATTGCTATAACTCTACCAAAAATCTGTGAAAATCTTTAAGGAACTACATCAAAAATGTAGATAACTGCGCTATCAATACTTTTTCCATTTCAAATTAATAATTTCAAATTGCTCCTTTTCCCAAACCTATTATTTGGATTTCAAATCATGCCTTTCCAAGTTTCACATGAATGAATTGGGAAACAAATACTATGATTTTTTTGCAAACAATAGGTCAATCCTTCTTTACATATGATTTCAAGTGATTTCAAAGTTTTCCTAACTAAATGCTTGGATTGCTCTATGGCCTTGAATTAACAAGTTTCAAGAAAAAATGCAGTAATTATTATGTGAAAAAGAAAAGTTTGACAGGTGAGACTGACAGCTGCTGGGTGGAAAAACCTTGCCATCACATGCTTTTACTTTTCTTGTAGTAGACTTTCAAAAGGAAATCTATCACAATAACCACCATCTTCATCATGCTTTTGTCATCTATTGTAGATCCATAAAACTGTATTATAACATGTTCGATTGTGAGACCCACATAAATTGACAGTCAGAAAAAATGACACTGTCACAAACGAACAATATGGTTGGTGTTTGATAATGGTTTGCTGTTAATACAAAATGAATTTTTTCAGAGGCCAAGTTCACAAAACCACTAGAAACTTGGAATAAGTTTGGATCAAATCAAATGGTTGATGGCAAAAACCTAAAATCTACCTGACCTTGATCTTCATCTTAATCTATGTCATCTACTAAAGCTACTTGTCTCTCCCATGAGGCTGAAAGATCATCACGTGAGGTCATTCAGTAAGGGCACATTGTCACCAGGTTTTTTTAATATATCTTAAATCTTTACAGTATGATCCTCAATTTATCACCCAGGGAAAACAGTTGTTTTTTTTAACAATGTCCTGCCGAAAACCAAAAGATACTGGTATCATGCATTTCTACTTTATCTCATAACATTTTCTACCCTTTTACAACCAATCTCATCCTTTAAGCCAGATTCAATATGTCATCTCCAAAATTTGCTTTTAATTTGGACAAGTACAGAATTTTGTGGTTTGCTACATAGGGCTTAAATACATGTACTTATCATCAGTGTTCATTCAGAAGCCTGTCACAGAGGTTTTAGATAACAATTTACCTCTTAACAAAACAATCCCTTGTTTTATCGACTCCTGGGAAGAATTTTTAGCTTTTGAAAACATTGTGGGAAAATAAGAAAATGATTGCTGGTGACCAGCATTTTATCCTTTTCCTACAATGTTTTTGTCCTTTGAAAGACAAATGCCACCATTTGTGCCACACTTAATGTGTCATCTGCAAATGCTTTTAATTTGGACCAGTATGAAATTTTATTATTTGATAAAGAGATCAGCCAGATTGAAATTGTCAAAATATGGAAATGCTTTCAATTTGGGCATGTCTAAAATTTTGATGTCTGATGAAGGCTCATCATCAAGTAAAGTCGCAGGCACAATGTCACCATGTTTTTCAATCAACATTTTGACTCTAAATTGACAAACAGTGCAGCATATTTATGACTCTGAGGAAGAAAGCTTTTTAAAACATTGTGGGGAAAGGACTGATTGATTGATTGTATGGTGTTTAACGCCGTTTTCAACATTATTTCAGTTATATCGCGGCGGCCAGTGCACCTATCCATGCTTTCCTGAAGTTTCTTTTACCAGTATTCCGCACAATATTCTTTCCAAGCCACTGGCTGCTTTCCCACATAACCATCGTCGAAACAATGATCAGCGGTGAGAGAGGAATGAATCCTGTCGCAATGAATATCATCAATCCTCAGAAAGAAATTGGCCGAGCCGGGGTTCGAACCCACGAACCCTGTTCTCAAGTCCTGTATGCTACTGACTGAGCTACCGGGGCTCGGCTTTGTGGAGAAAGGAGGAAATGCTAGTAACCACTTTCCACGATGTTTTCTACCTTTTTCAAGAAAAATTTCATCATTTAAGCCGAAATAGATTTGTCATCTGTAAATGCATTTAAACCCTCTACCAAGCAATCCCCAGTTTTAACGATCCAGGGGAAGAAGGTTTTAGAAAATATTGTGGAAAAAGGAGAAAATGCTGGTTACCAGCATTTTCTCCTTTTCCCATAATGATTTCTACTCTCTTGAAGTAAAGTTCCATCATTTGAGTCACACTGAAATTGCTGTCTGCAAATGCTTTCAATTTGGGCAAGTCAACAATTTTCCTAGTGTGGAATAACAGTTAAATTTTATTAAGTCTGGTAAATCGCATGAGGTCAATTGGCACAATGTCACCAGGTTTTTCAATCAACATTTTTACTCTTTACTGAATGATCCTATGTATTTATGATGCTGCGGAAATAAAGCTTTTGAAAACATGGTGGGTAAAGGAGAAAATACTGGTAACTACTTCCCACAATGTTTTAAGCCCTTTTTGAAGACAAATTTCATCAATAATTGTTACTTAATCTATGATCTGCAGATACTTTCAGTACTGGTGAGTTGAAAATTTGTTCCGCTTGTAAAGAGCTAATTCCCACACATTGTTACATAGGTAACACACTTCTCACCTCCAAAGAATCAATGAGTACAACTTTGCAAGATATGCTATTACTTGAACAAATTGAACTGAAATTGACCGGTAAAGAATAATTAGAGAGAGATTGTTTTTATCATTGCATATAATCGGACAGTACGGAAATTCTATTAACTGTAAAATGTCGGATTTGACCCTTTCAGTGCCATAGTCAAAATAAGAGGCTTTTGCGGATGAACATGGATCAAGATCACGGAAAGTGCATCTTAAATTAATGTCATGAAACTTGTATTTCGACTTTTAACCATCAAAATCATGTTTATTTCAGGTACTAAAAGTATTTTCTAAAGACACAATAAATCTATTAGCTGCATAAAGAGTGGAAAATTGTTCATAGTTCTGTATTCAGACAACAATAGCCTAAGCTAAGTTTGGACAGTATTTCAAGCGTGTAATATATGGTGATAAAGGTCATTTATTTCATGTCAATTTGTTCCAGTATTACGTTCTATAAAAGACTACTTAGCTGTCTTTCAGATTGAGCTGTGACAAAATCAATTTCCAATTGTGTTTTCCATATACTTGTATTATATTTCTATTTAGTGATATGCATGATAGGTCTATATAATTGAATGTACTGTCAAAACTGTCCACTGGGTAAGACAAGTGCTTACCTATACAGGGGCGTAGCTAGCCCAATGTAAAGAATACGCAAAAGTAATACCGAAGGTATTATCTGATGTGTACAGTGCAAAGAGGGAGAGGGGGTGCTCGAGGGATGATTTCCTAGAAAATGCATATTTTGAAAATAAAAGATCATTTGCGCACACAGCAAGTTTTCTGTTTTTGTTAATGAAGTTTATTATTTTTCATTATTTTTTTCTTTTGCAAAGAATATGCAACTGCCTTTTTACTTACAGACAGCTACTCCCCTGGTCATGTTGTTCTACCTTAACCTCTATACAACAAATTTTGGATTAACAGAAGACAAATTAAATGTGATTTAAATGTGGAAATTTGTTGAGATAATGGTAGTAAACATTTTGGGAAAAGGAGAAAATGCTGGTTACCAGCATTTTCTCCTTTTCCCAAAATGTTTTCAAAAGCCTTCTTCCTCAGGGTTGTTAAAACTCAGGACAGTTTGGTAAAGTGTTATACTTGTTAATTCTAACAGTAACTCTCATTATCATGAACATTTAAAGAGCAATTGTTTAACATCAATACCATTGTTTGGCTGAACTGTTCATGTAACCTCTCAAATATTCGTCACTTAACTCTTTACAAAATGACAAAATTAACTCTTCCAAATTGAAGGCATTTGCAGACAACGAATTAAATGTGTTCAAAATGATTATATTTCTGTTTAATAAAATACAAAACATTGTGGGAAATGGAGAAAGCATTTTCTCCTTTCCCTACATTGATTTCAAATGCCATCTCTGCCAGGGTCGTTAAACATCAGAATTGTGTGGTAAAGGGTTAAACATCACCCATCCCCTCTACCCCAATCCAACACCCCTGATTTTTCTGAAGGCAAAAAAAAAAATTGGTTATAGAAAAAAAAGATTTTTTTCTAAATTTTCAAAAACTGTGTTAACATTGCCATTCAAGTTAAGACAAAGCCAACAATAAAGAGATCATCTTGCATGAGAACAGCTTTCTTGCCAGCTAATCTTACAAATTTACCTCTGAGAGAGACAAAAGCACAACTAAATGAAACCAAACTTTTCAATGATTTCTTACAAAACTTTTAGGGAGTTTGTTAATGTTACCTAGCTGTATATCAGAATCAGAGATGTATTTTATTCATGTTAATGACATATATCACAAATGTTTGTGCACATCCTACTCCGCATGTGTTTTTGTCACAGATAGTGAATCAAAAGTGCACCTATGTGTTCTTTGCACATATGGTAATACTATTGGAGCACTGAAATAATTAGCACTTTCTTCGGGTAGTATTAGTAAAGAGAAAATAATGGATCTGTGAAACTGTCACCGTAAAATAATTAAAATACTGTTGACACGCCGTTACACACCAAACAAGCAAACAAAAGCAGGAAATTTAAAGCTGTGGAAGTATAGCTGTTTCCACTTTGAAAATTATTGTGGGAAAAGAAGAAAACGTTCCTACTGAGCAATTTCTGCTTTTCCCACTATGTCTGCTGGGCTTGAAAAAATTAACTATCACAGTGACCTTTATCACTGTTTTCTAACGAAATACGCATGGGTAGGTGCCATTTTTATTCTTTCTTACTGTTCAGAATTATAAATACTATTAGTGTGGAAATTTTAAGAAAAATCTGTCCGTTAGAAAGTATGTACTTATTGAAGATTAACCCGTAATTTGGTCAATTTATCTCCCTTTTTAAGTCAATAGCCTATATATCATGCATATTTGTAGGATCCATAGAATCCACTCGTCCGCTCGTATTTACGAGTAAAAAATGGATGAGGACGAGTGAATTATCAGTCGTGGTCGTCCGGCAGGGTGAGTGGTAAATAGGTGGCAGTAAACAAATTATTTTTTCTAGTTACTGTAACTTACAAGAAATAAAACGGCTATTCCATTATGGAATAAGCGAATTAAGGGTACTCAGGAATTCAAATATTGAAACAGGATATAAAACGTGCTGGTCCCTGTGCCAAATACCAGTTTCAAGGCAGCCTAATGATATAACTCAGTATCTTTCACTGCAAATAAAAATGTTTTAATATGCTTTGAAATATTAAATACGAGCGATAAATGATACTAATGCAAACACTTTCCCGAAATCAGTTCGAAAAACCTTGTCGTTTTGTGTTTATTAATTTCTATTACTTGACCGGATAAATGGTACAGGTTATTGGAACCCGGTATTTAAGGGAGACAATATAATGAGCGTTTGTGTTTCGTCTGAAAAAAAAATGTCAGTCCTAAATTAGAAGGCTTTTTCCCGTTGGACATGTGAGGATCAAATCAGGGCAAGTGTTTTTTTTTTAGGGCACTTGTCCTGCAGGACAAGTGCCTTTTCTGAAAATTTTTGGACCCTGATTTGTACATTTACCATGCTTGAAACCAGGTTTTTACATATTTTTTGTACAAAATTATATGAATTTTCATTAAAATGGTGTATATTTGTATATTCTTGGAGTAATTTTCCTGTTTAACTGGCTATTAAAGAAAAGTGTGTTAATTCCAATATAAGCTGAATTTTGGAAATGTATATACCTTTTTCAAAGGCAAATTTCTCAAAAACTAGCATGGTGACCCATATCTTTTTTTACTGAAATATCCGAGAGACATGATGATCTTTGTATGTGCAAAGTTTTAAAGAAAAATCTCTCCATTAGAAAAATCTGTGATATAAGTCATTAAGTCAGGTGTAAAAGTTGTTGGTTAATGAAGTGATTAGGCTCAAGTGTCATGATGCCACCAGATTCTTTATCCTTGTTTATTATCATGAGCAATCTTGAAGAATTTCAACATTGAAAGGGGGTGGTGTAAAAAAGAGGGAAAGTAGCAATAAATGAAAAAAATTATGGTAATCCATAGAATCCCGACCAGGAGACTGATGCAATATCATAGGATCACCAGAGGTTTACCACTAAATAGACTTAGTGAACATATTAACCATTTTTGGTCAAGTGCAACACAGCAAAACACTGCTGGATTCAAAAAAAGAAAAACACCTCATCCCTGAAACAAATAAACCTAAATTCCCAGAGTCTATATGAAGGGTCTTTGCAGTCTGAGATTCTGTTTGTTCAATTACAAAACACAATGTATAATTAATCAGTTTTTCTTGAATCTATTTGGAGGTTAATACGGTTTCCTTTAGTAATCAAATTCCTAGTTTTCTTTCTCGTTAGACAGTGGTAAAACAGCATTATTCTAGACTAAGACAGCCTCTAACGGGCTCACTGATTTATTGGCTCTGTGTATTTCTCTATACTTTGGGAAAATTTATGAAGCAATGAAAAACAAATGGTAGGGTTGGACTGGGTGTTTTAACTTTTCATATAACTGTAAGACATGCATTAAAAGTGACAGCAGAATATCTTCGATCTATAAACATATCATCTGCCGAAATGAATCTGCAGCAGATCTTTGACAACTGTATCCTTCTACAATGTGAATAACCATCAGCATAATCAATTCTTCTTTAGTCACCATGATTTCAAAATGGTGTGTTGCAAGGTGCTAAAATTTTCTGCATGAAGGAACTAGTAAACTAAGTAAATTGTTTGAAACAAACAAATAGGTACCAAATAGGTAATGGTTGTATCAGTTTTACAAGAAATATTAATTTAAATGTTCTGTTTAGTAAATAAAAGTGTTGAATGCAGTGCTCTTTATTTATAACAAGCAGCATGATCTTTTAGCTCTTTACAACACAACAAAACAGTATTACAGTAAACAAATGAAATAATGGGTTTTTTTCATGAAAAGACAAAAAACATTGTAGGAAAAGGGGGCAAGAGGGCCACTGGTTCTAAGGCACTCACCCGAGTAAAGTCATCTAGAATTGATAAAGCTGAGGAGATCCTAGTAGTGATTATGTACAACACTTGAGTGATAGTGACCCACTTTTTGTCCAAGATATTATCAAGACAAGCATTCTGACCATGTTTCTGAGTATCAGACTGAAAATGTGGCCTCTAGACTGCACAAAAGATTTTTCTGAGATTTGGCCCAGTGACCTACTTTTTGACCCTACATGACCCGATTTCGCAAATATCCAAGATATCATCAAGACAAGTATTCTGACCAAGTTTCATGAGTACCAGACTGAAAATGTGGCCTCTAGAGTGTACACAAGGACTTTTCTAAGATTTATCCCAATGACCTACCTTTTGACCCTACATGACCCAATTTCAGACTTGTTCATGACAGCATCAAGACAAACATTCTGACCAAGTTTCATGAGTATCAAACTGACAATGTGGCCTATAGAGTGCATACAAAGTTTTTCTACAATCTGACCTGATGACCTACTTTTTGACCAAACATGTACCAATTTCCAACCTGACTGTGATTTCATCAAGACAAACATTCTGACCGGGTTTTAGGTATCTCTCAACCTGAAAATGTGGCCTGTAGAGTGGACAGAGGTTTTTCTATGATTTGGCCAAGTGACCTTTTTTTTTCTTTAACCCGAAGCGACCCAATTTCAAAGTTGTCCAAGATATCATCAAGACAAACTTTCTGACCAGGTTTCATGAGTATCAGACTGAAAATGTGACCTTTAGAGAGCACACAAGGTTTTTCTATGAATTGACCCAGTGACCTACTTTTTGACCCAACATGATCCAATATCGATCTTGTCCGAGATATATCAATCTTGTCCGAGATATCATCAAGACAAACATTCTGACCAAGTTTTATGAGTATTGTACCAAAAATGTGGCCCCTAAAGTGCACACAAGGTAATTGTTGAACCCTGGACAATGGAAAATGGACACAGTACTATGACAAAGGCTTACCTTGAGCACTTGTACTTAGGTGAGCTAAAATTAGTGTAACAAATTGATCAGTTGCTCAATATGAAAGTTGAACAAATTTGTTACTTTGTAACTACAGCATGTTTTCTGCCATCGAAGCCCAAATAATACTGTTGCAATGAAGAACAGGAGATTCGTTATGATAGTCCAACTTTCAGAAAGCCTCTCAAATGTATTGCAAACACATTCACTGTTTATTGAACATTTTGGAAGATCTTCAAAGCAGTGTTCTGTTGGTCCTAAGCAGACTACTTTTGAAATCATTGTGGTGAATGATTTCAAATGCAACCATCTTGAAACCTTAAAGATGTCGATAATCACACATTTGATTTAGCTGGTAATGTGTCAACTCTCTACCAAATGACTAAATTCTAGACATGTCCATGTTAAAAGCATTTGAAGCCAACAAATTAAATGTGAATCAAATGACAGTATTGGATTTTTCTTTAAAAGGGCTGAAAATCTTTCAGAAAAATGTGAAAAAGCTGGTTGCAAACACTTCACTTCCTCATTTTCCAACATTGTTTCAACAGCCTTCTTGTTCAGTCATAAAAAACTATGGAATCGTTCGGTAAAGGGTTGAGGCAAGATACAGATCTGTAAACGAACTTTTCAACAGATCAATGGTTTAGCACCATATGTCATCTCAGAATTTGCACAAAATTACAAAGGTGCAAATTATATTCAGACAAGTTTGTGAAATGAACTAGAATAACGAAGGCACAAGGCACATCCATTATAAGTTGCACTTTTCTCTACATCCTTTACCAGACAACAAAGTTATAGACTTGCCCAAAGTGAGGTTTGCAAACGACGAATCAAATAAGCCTCAAATAATGACTTGTCTATGAAAGGATTGAAAACATTGTGGGTAAAGGAGAAATGCTGGTTATCTGCATTTTTCTCCTTTTTCCCACAATGTTTTCAAAACCGTTTTTATTCAGGGTCTTGAACAGATGAAATTATTTGGTAAAGGACTCAAGCCCCTTTCATATCTGTAGTTGCCTTTGGGCACAAAACATGCAGTCTGATCTCCGATCTACACTGTCTATTTTGCTGAGCCATACTGGACTACAGCAACCTTCATTGGAATTGGATTTTTTGGGTCTTTCTTTCTAGCCTGTTAGGCTAATTAGGCACTCTAAGAGTTAAAACCCATTTTCATCTACGTATATACCTAAAACCTCATCCCCACTTTGAAAAAAATTGTGACAAATGGGGACAGTGCACATCGTTTCTCTATATGCAATAATGTTTTTCTTCCTTCTTTTATCATAATATTTTACTTCAACACCAAGATCTATGCAAAAATTTCAATAAAGTAAATTTTTGTTAACTCTTTACCAGAGGACAAAACTTACGACTAGTCCAAAATGAGAGCATTTGAAAATAAAAATATTAGATATTATGTAAAAATATGAGGTTTGTTTTGGCAAGTGTGAAAAGTATTGTGGAAAAAGGAGAAAATGCTATATATTAGCATTCCCTCTTTTTCCAACAATGGTTTCAAAAGCCGTCTTTCTCAGGGTTATGAGAACTTTCAGTAAAAGGTTTCATTTTACTGATGCTCTCACATAAAGGTCATCATCATCAGTGACTGATATGCTTTTCTTCGATTTTCTTTAAAGTCATATAGCCGTAAGTATTCATTTATTATTTCTTTACCAAATGATCTCGTGTTTTTAAAGCCCTAATAAGGAAGGTGGCCTTTGAAAACAGTGCGAAAAGGAGAAAATTCTGGTTACCAGCATTTTTTCTTTTTCCCACATTATTTCATACTCTTTCCTATCCTTAGGGATCCTACCATTTTAACATTTCAATCATGGTCTGAAAGAGTTTTTTTAATATGGACAAGTCCAACACTTTTTCATCAGGTAAAAATCTAAGAAAACAGTAAAATGAAATGAGCAACATAATGGGTTAACTCTTTCCCAGACGACAAAATTTTGTACTGGCCAAAATTGATAGTACTTGCAGACCACAAACTAATTGTGCTTAGATTGATGAAATCTGTATCTGAAAGAGTAGAGAAACATTGTGGGAAAAGGAGAAAATGCTGGTTCCCAGCATTTTCTCCTTTTCCCACAATGTTTTCAAAAGCCCCTTTCCTCCGGTTCGTTAAAAGTTGGGACTGAGTGTGGTAAAGGGTTAAATGAAATGTAACTACTTCTGGGTAATGTGGTAAACCTGTAGGAAATTATGGTGGAATGAAAAAAATGATACAAAAACTTTGTCAAAAACATGCTGCTAAAAGGTATTGACTTAGCACGTTATCAAGATAATACAAAAGTGTCAAATATTTAATTCAATTACCAATTACCAAAAAAAAAAATTGTTTAAAAATTATAACAAATTGGTCTCGGTCTCACATTAAGTAAAGAGAGTAACAATGACAGTGATAAAATGCTGTTAAGAATCATTTTGAAATAAATGACCCTCAGATGCTATTGAAAGCTTTACTCCTTTACTACCGAATGACCACTAAAAGTAGCTTCTGCACATGGCATAGATCAAGATCTGACTGCAAAAAAAAAACATGCAGAAATTTCACCAAAAAGTTTCAACTCAGCTCAGCCTGCAAGGACTGCACAGGCTGACATGATTGGAAACTTTTTGCAGATCCATTACACCCCAGTTTTTACACAGCATGGTCCATTTTCATTTGCAGTGGTACTTATAGACCTTGAAAATAAAAGCCACATTACCGAAATTTAGTAAAGAGCGAAAGATTTAAGTGGCTTTTTGGGAGAGAATAGATCAAGGCTAAGATCAGAAATAACTGATTTCTAATCTTAGATCTATACTGTCTACTACTTCGTAACTCTGACCAGAACAGCCATGAAATTGTCATACCTCCAGGTAACTGTTTTCACCAAACATTCTAAATTTTATTCTAAATTTTCTTTCTTGTTCTAATTCTAGTCTGAAGAATTTTCTACACTTCAAAATAAAACAATTTTGGATTTACTAAACCATTTCAAATTCAAAATTAGATTAAGACTGCCAACCTAATTCAGAATGGTTAGTGTATTCCACAATCAATATGACATTGGCAAAGGCTACTGCTCCTGCTGAGCAATCTCTCTCTCATTTTTTTTCTGTATCCTTTTATTTGTATATCTTCCGTCTATTTTTATCCTTTAGGCTTAAATCAGACAAGCCAAGATGTCTAAAATAACATAGAGGGTCACTTAGATTCAGATGTAGACCTTACAGACAATGGCTATACACAGTTGTAAGTGTAAAAAATCATGCATCTCTCTTTTTATGACCATAAAACAACCTTAGTATGATCTTACTACCAACAGGACTGTACTACTGAGTTTGGGCCTTATTATTATGATAACCACTGTACAACACTCCTACAAAAGTCTCACTGGTGTGGTTGCACAACAGTCTAGGTAAAACTTTGACCTATGAATGGCATACAAGTCCTGAAAGACAAAGAAGTCTGGATTTGGGACGCATGCTCTCCTTCAAACAGAAACCTTAAAATGGTTCCTTCATGTGCTCTATGTAAAGCATCCATATGATAATGTTCATGATTCAGAGCAGACTAAGTGAATGACAAGAAAGCTGGCACCCTTACCTGATCCTCTTCGTGTAAGTGATGGATCCCCAAGCTCAATGTAAAAGTCATCACTCTTTTCATACTCCTCAGAATCGAAGATACGCACCTTGATAAATTTCCTGCAACGACATAAAAAATGATGTGCAATATCACCATGATTTTTTTAAGTGAGTATCAAACAACTCCATGCTTTTACAAAACTTTTAAAAACATTTGTGCAAAAATGGGAAAATGCTAGTAAATGAGTATCGAATTACAATTTGTCAACTGAACAGGCTTCTAAATATATGAAATAGACATTTTCAGTCTGGAAACTGAAAAATTGATTTTGACAGATGGTTTATTGTATACAATAAGCAGACAGAGTATATCCAAAACCAGACCTTGGTTTTGCACTGAATGATCTTGACCTACACCCTCCCGCATTGTCCAAAGAGCAATTTGAGTACTAGTTAGCCGCTGAGAGAGTACAGGAGTTATAATCTATGTATGGTCATGTATCACTGTTGACTATAATTTACTGAGCACAAGCTGGTAACATGTGACACCATCTGCTATGAGATTTTGTCTTTGGAGTTACAGAACAAATATACAATGTGCAGTTCTTTTTATCACATAGTTCTCATCATTACAAAAAAGAAAATACTGTGATGAAGGACAGGTAATTTTTTATAGCTATAGAATAAATTGTATAATAAGAAATAACTGCTCATTACAGGCAAGTTGCTCTTTTTACCCTTGGTGTTTTCAAAATCACACAAGATGCAGCCCAATCTCCATCTAAAATGGCCCAAAAAGCAGTGGACCGCACTAAGAGTTACAAATTTTATACCAAACAATCCCATGTATTTCCATCCTTGAGGAAGAAGGCTTCAGAAAGAAGATGCAGTTAACCCTTTACCACACAATCCCGACTTTTAACGACCCTCAGGAGGAAGCCTTTTGAAAACATTGTGGGAAAAGGAGAAAAAGCTGGTAACCAGCATTTTCTCCTTTCCCACAATGTTTTCTACCCTTCCCAAATCAAATTTCAATTTTTGATTCACATTTATGTTGTCATCTGCAAATGCTTTCAAATTGGATTAGTCTAAAATTTTGTTGTTTGGTAAAGAGTTAACTATTCCCACAAAGATTTTTACCCCCTTAACCTTTTACCAGACAGCATAATTTTAGCTTTATCCAAACTGAAGGGATTTGCAGGCAAAAATTTCAATGTGACTCAAATGGTGCAATTTTTCTTTGATAGGGTAGAAAATATTGTGGGAAATGGAGAAAATACTGGTTACCAGCATTTTCTCCTTTTCCCCACAATGTTTTCAAAAGGCTTCTTTCCCAGGGTCGTTAAAAGTCGGTAGTGTGTGGTAAAGGGTTAAAGATATACAGGTCTATCATTCACATTGTATTTAATGTAAGATAATGCAAAAGCTTTCAACTTAACTCATCTGAAATTCTGTAGTCTTATAACCCTTTTCCTCATGACAAAATTTTAGACTTGTCTTTACTGAAAGCATTTGCAGATGGCAAACTGATTGTTGCTCAAGTCTAGGAATTTGCCTGTAAGAAAGTAAAAAACATATGAGAAAAGGTGAAAATGTTGTTTACCAGCATTTTCTCCTTTTCACACAATTTTTTCAAAAGCCACTTTCAGTGAGGGTCTTGAAATTCAGGATTGTGTGTTAAAAGGTTACAACACTGTCTGGAAAGCAGAAGAAGCAAAATTCCTAAAATTCCATGCTTTTCCGGCAAAAATATTCTAACTGGTAAGAGCATGAAGATTGGTTAACCCTGTATGGACTCATTTTGTGTTTTGACAACCCTGACAGAAGAGGTTTTTAAAAACATTGTGAATAAATGAAAAAATACAGGTACCAAGCAATTTCCCCTTTTTCCACCAAAGTTTATCCCCTCTCAGAGTCAGGCTCTACCAATTGAGCCTCATTTGGATAATTTTGTATTCTAAAAATGCTTTTAATGCAAGTCTAATATTTTGTTGTTAGATAAGGCGTTTTTGTAGCAGCCTGAGTACTTTAAATGGACAAAGATGCAACAAAAAACTCATTCAATTAACCAATATCTAGTCTGATAGGAAATCAAAACACTTCAGTAAGCAATTCATGCCCAGAGCTTGGAAAATGGCCCAATTTTAGATAACTCATTGATTATCACCAGTGTAACAAGTACAGGGAATCTGAGGACCATTATATTATGGACAGAGAGCTTTAACTCTTTACCAGACAGCAAAAAATTTACACTTCTCTAATTTGAAAGTAATTACTGATGCCATTAAATTAACTATCAGGTTAAAACTGTTACTTTGTTACCAGCATTTTTTCCTTTTTGATAAAACTCTGGACTAATACCCCAAATAAGGGATTATTCTGCTGGCAGAAATAGCATTTTGGAGGATCCAAAATGCCAAGGCCCCAATAGTGTTTTTCAAGGGAGTGTCCATGAGAAACACACTTCAGAGCCACAGCCTATTACTTGTAAAACCTAGGACTTAAATGAACAACTATGCTGTTTGACTTATTTGTGATTTGACTGCAATAATGTTGAAAGCAGCATTATTTACCATTCAAGCAGTCAACAAACCTTTCCTAATAACATCCTCAGTCTAATTCTAAAGAATTTTCTTTATTACATTAATATCTTAATTTGAACTGATTCTTTTTTCATCTGGTAAAAGAGATAAAGCCACTACTAAACTGTATCATGAGAATCATCACTATCTCCATGTTTTAACATGGTTACTGTATTTACTTTGTTTGTAATGTAACAATTGTGCACAGTACTTGTGCATATGTGTACTATGGGAAAGCCAAGAAATTTAATGTGCACTTGTTGAAACGACGTAACTCAAACAGAGCTGAAAAATATGACCCTAAACACCACACAAACAGACCTCTGTGTGTGCAGAGAAAAAGACGCTCATAAACCATAACAGGAAAATCAATGAATATTTGTATGCACCAGAAGGCATACAATGGTATCTTTTTTCCTGGTCTCCGATAAACAATTTATCTCTAGCCAACAAAAGTGTTGGGACTGTAGACAAAAATTAGTTCTTTCATCTTTGATACATCAAGACTGTTAAAACAATCCATATTGAACCAATACTCTATCAAAACCAATTAACATTATCTCCGTCAGTGCTTCCTTTCATTCTTTACAAATTTATCTTCATTTTTTGTATGTTTGTTTGTATGGTGTGACATGTCACCTCACTCTTCACATTATCCTCACACTGTTTTGTTTGTTTCACACTGTTTTCAACACTTTTGCAGTATTATCATGGCAAAAGTTTATTCTATTCCTTGATTTTACTGATACAAGAGGCAGCTGCTGGTCAACATTAAAATGGAATATTTATTGATGATAATATAGAGGAAATAAAAACAATAACAAAATTTTACAGCTGAATACAATTTGATACTAATATATGATTTCCTATGTAACAAAGCCGAATTTTGGAGAAACAATCTTTTCTTCCCCTCCCCCCCACCCCCAAGAAACAAAAAGCTGTCCTTGAAGATATAAATAAGACCCCCCTCCCCTAAAAACAAAAGGGCTATGGTCCTTATTTGCTCACCTGAGTAAAGTAATCTAGGGTTGATAAAGCTGAAGAGATCCTGGTTTTAATGATCAAAAACACATGAGTGTAAATGAACTACTTTTTGCCTATTGTGACCTGATTTCCAACTTAACTAAGATACCATCAAGACAAACATTCTGATTAAGTTTCAAGAGTATCTGGCCGAAAATGTGGCTGGCCTATATTATGCACACAAAGTTTTTCTAAGATTTGGCCCAGTGACCTACTTTTGACCTGATGTGACCTGAGTTCAAATGTTTCAAGACAAAAGTTCTGACCAAGTTTCAGGCATATCTGACTAAAAAATGTGGCCTCTAGAGTGCATACAAGATAAATGTTGATAACCCTACAATGCCTGACAGATACCAGACACAGCAAGATCACAAAAGTTCACATTGAGCATTTTGTGCTCAGGTGAGCTAAAACACAGTAGCATTTAAACTTTGGCACAACTTTCGTGTACATACTGATCTATGATTTTGATCTTCATTGTCCAAAATTTTTTGTGATACATCGTAGACCACAACAGGGTTTAGGTGATGACAAAGCCTCAACTTTTTCCTTGAACACAGCTATGCTAAAAAATGAGGAGAAAATTGCAATCACTAGGACAGTAATACCCAAGGGTGAATGTGCCACAGAAAACCCACAGTACATGATGCTACACTACAAATTACTACCATATTATTACGGCCTCAAAAAAGAAGTACCATGTGTTTGGTGTAGGTAGTCAAAATAACATCTGACATTCTTCCTTCACAAGTTTTTTGTTTGTACAACTTTTCTTAAACCCTGTACCTTCTTACCCATTACACTGTACCTTCTTGCGGCACATCACTTACCCTTAACAAACAAAGGCGAGCTTAACAACCCTGAGAGAGAAAACTTTTGAAACTCTTGTGGGAATAAAACAAAATGCTGGTAGCCAGCAATTTCTCCCTTTCCAGTAATGTTTTACCTTCAAACAATAAGTCTTATAGAGTTAACTATTTACCAGACAACAAAAACTTTTGATTGGCCCTATTGTAGGCATTTGCAAATGATGACAAATGTGGCTCAAACCATACAATCTGTGTTTGACACAATAAAAAAACATTGAGGAGGAAATGCTGGTTCCTAAACCCATAACAGTTTCAAGAACCTTCATCGTCATCAACATTCAGTTGTTACGGGAGACCACTCCTTCATGCATGGCTTCATTCCGATTTAAATACAACACCTGACAGCTGCGTTAGGGAGAATTCTCTTTAGCTCAGTTGTTATGGTGTTGGCCTTTCGTCCGGGCATTCTAGGTTCGAATCCTGCCCGGGCCCTGTATTTCTGCCATGCATTTGTTCATTTGTTTCTTTGTTGCCGACTTTGTTCGTAAGATGGGGGCTCGTCCGGGATTGGCCACTGAGCCATTAATCTCATTTGCTGTCCAAAAACGGACTTTCTGCCTACTAAGGCTTTGAGTCATCAATAAATGATGACTTTAAGAGGGGGTGTGTTACAGGAGACCACTCCTTCATGCATGGCTTCATCCCGATTTAAATGTTGCGGACTTTGTTCGTAAGACAGTAAAGGATTGAAAAGTTTACCGATGTAATGATGATTGACTATCATTCTTTTTTTAACCCAATATGCAATTATTGCTTTGCTTCTCAGTTCTCTGTTGCAGAGGACATTTGAAGCAAAATGAGAAGAAGATAGGGAGCCAATAAACTTTTTGCTGCTCAATAGTTATTCTATTCTGACAGAAATTTCCTTTTATTTTAGCAGTTATTTCCATGCTTTTCACTTCTCACTTGCTTGCTCTCTTTCCTGGCTTGTAGCTGTAGCCAGTATGGTAGAAAGTTAAGCAAAATTTTTCATAGAAAATTTTATTTGACCCATCAGATGCCATTAGCATTTTTTAAGTTGCTTTAGGAGATGGTGCAGATGAAGATCTTAACCATTTACCACCAAATTTCATCTTTCAACAACCCTGAGGGAAGAGGCTTTTGAAAACATTGTGATAAAAGGAAAAATGCTGGTTACCAGCATTTTCTCCTTTGCCACAATGTTTTCTAAACATTCATTCAGAGAAAACTTTCATTATTTGAGACATATTTAATTAGTCATCTGCAAATGCCTTCAATTTACACAAGTCTAAAATATTGTTGTTTGGTAAAGAGTCAAAAACTTATGAGATATTCCGACAGGAATGAAAAAGTCTTGGATTATCTCTGTCTTTTTTGCCAACTAAATGATTTCCGTTTGTTTTATTTTGTGCTAAACTGATTTGGTATATATCAAGGAGAAGAATTTATAAATCAAAGTATCCATCCAGTCACCCATGTGATATTCTTTTCTTCAGGGTTTTGCCTGACTTTCCTCACCACTTTAAATGAATAAAAGAAGGTAAAAGTTTAAATTATGTGAGACATTTTGAAAATTAGGGGGTCCAAATCAAAGAAACAGGAGGTAAAGAATCTTTTCTTTGACCTGTTTATCATAATCTTAACTCCCAATCCAAAAATATATAAGACAGTCAGGGTAATCTCCCTTAATCAACAGCTGCAGAAAAAAATTCAGACTTGCACAAACCAAAAACACTTTCAGACAACGAATTAAACATGGTCAAAGCAATGAGATTTGTCATTGAAATTGTAGAAAAAATTATAGAATAAGGTAAATTTCTTTTTACTTTTTCGAAAAATATTTTTCAAGAGCCTTTTTTCTAAGTCATTAAAATTTTGGATTGTTTGGTAAATAATTTAACTCTTTCCCTAACAACAAATTTTAGACTCTTCCCAATTTGGAACATCTCCAGAAAACAAATCTGAAAGTGCGAAAAATGAACAGAAGTTTTTTGACAAGAAAGAAAACAATTTGGAAAAAGAGAAAATCCTGTTTAGCAGCATTGTTTTGTAAAGGGTTAACCTCCATCAGGCCAACAGTATGTATGGCACCTGGCAGAGGTTCAAGGTGTCTGCAAACATTCATCATGTCTTTACCTATGTTAAACTGACAGATGGACAAATAGGCAATTTTACAAGCATAGATCACTTTTGTTTTGAGCATGACTGTGAGGTGAATAATACAATATGTTCTTTTAAAGTCTGAACTAAAGAAGTTGAAATAAAATACTGTTAGACTTACAATTAAGAGCATCATTTTTTTCACACGTACAAGGCTACAGCTCTGAAGGGTCTTGCAAAAGGAAACCCCATGAAAATTCAAGAGCTTCCAGTGAGGCTCTAACTCAGGGCTTTCAGGTTACAAGTCCTATACTTTAGCACTAAGACATGCAGGAACCCTTCTTTTGAAAGTGTCCAAGGTCAATAATTGAGATGTGGCATAATTTACAATGAGATTTTACAGTTATCTTCCACAATAATGGCCACTGTCCCACCCACACACACATAAACACAACAGACCTATACATATTAATTACCATGCTACAAGCTGGGAATACTTAACCCTTTACCAAAAAATCATAATGTCATGTTTTCAAGATCCTGAGGAAC
Organism: Hippopus hippopus; assembly: GCA_946811185.2. Lineage (NCBI taxonomy): Eukaryota > Metazoa > Mollusca > Bivalvia > Cardiida > Cardiidae > Hippopus > Hippopus hippopus. Next base: position 53,849,623 of record OX328097.1, on the reverse strand, counting down.
AGACGCTCTTGAAAACATTCTGGGAACAAGAGAAAATGTGGATTACCACCATTCTTTTCTACTGTTTCAGAAGCAGATCCCATCAAGAGTCACATTTAATTTGTCCGCAAATGCTTTTAATTTGGACAAGTCTGGTGTTTTGTCATCGGGAATACAGATTTTATCAGATCTTCTAGAAGAACAAACCAATGTAAATAAAACAGATATTGGTCAATAATATTAAACAGAGTTTTTATACAAGTAATTCCTATTGGACAATAAAACATTTTCTGTCCAAAATAATTGATACCGGTAGTTGTATGGCAATCAAGAGCTTCAATAAATTCATACTGCAAATCACTGTTTCAAAGTTTCACTGCGAGAATAAGTATCAGATTAAGTTTTGAAACCAGCACTGGATTGAAGCATCAAAAGGTGCCCACTATATGTTAACCCTAAAAGTTCCTTTCACAACTATAGTTACTTTTGCTTTTGCACAAAACGTGCAGTCTAATCTTTGATCTACACTGGCCGCTTTGCTAAATCTTTACAGGTTAAAGAAACAATGAAATTAAACTTATCTGGTCTTATTTTACAACTGAACATGTCTGTCAGGTTTACTTGGCACTCTAAGGGCCAACAGTTAAAATAATGAGTCTGGCCATATTTCTGTCCAAAAAGGGAAATTAACCCTTAGCGTAGTTCTGAATTAATAAAACAGACATTTTCAACTTGTAAAAGGTAAAGATATTCTAATTTCAAGGCTGCGTTTGTAAAAATATCTGGAAAAAGAACAGGAGAGAGTAGATCCAAGATCTGACTTCACATTCTGTGTATTCTGAACTTTATCTACTGTTGGCATAAGCTATAAAATACAAGTGTTAAACATGAAGTAATCTGAAAAATGAAGAGACTTGGAACATTTTTCATTCACTGAGTGAACCAGATAAACCTCTGTCAGTTTGTCACATACATTTGGTAACGCCAGACAATCTAATTATTCATTTGTTATTTCACATGAATCCTTACAAAGAACACTGTGTCTTTGAAACTCTAAACGAGACAATATTTTAAGGCTAATCAAAATTTCATGCAATTGCAGATAATATAGTAAATGTGGCTCAAATGATATATGTTGTCTTGGAATGGGAAGAAAATGTGGGAAAGGACAAAGTGCTTGTTACCAGCATGTACTCCTCTTCTCACAATGTTTTCAAAAGGTTTCTTCCTAACAATTCTTAAAGCCAGGGAGTGTTCTGAATTGACATTACCTCTTTAACCAAAGGCTCTTGCATAGCTTAGTAGTGCTGGATTCACTACCTGGAAGGTGCAATCTTCCCTCAAAGTGTTTGATTGTTCTTTGGAGTGTCCTTAGGCAAGACACTGGTGAAAATAAAGGCATGCATGAATAAGTCCAGTAATATGACTGAAACAATGTTGAAAGCAGCAAAAAACACATTCAACCTTTTGCAAGAGAGATAACTTTGAAAAATATGGTATGGATAATCAACACATGAATTCCGTAAAATATTTGGTTGTATGTGAAAACATTTAAGAATATTCAAGAACATTTAAGACATATAGTCTTCAACTTAATACAACAATTGGGTTTCTTACTATTGTAGACGACATCATATCTTTTTCATTTATGTAGCAGTCAGAATACAAACAATGCACTACATAACACTACATTTTTCTCGCCACATTTTTGCCTTTTCTCAGAGACACCTAGCTTTTTTTTATTTTCCACCATGATGCTACAGGTAAATGTGTAACCTTGTTCATTCCTTGCCAAGGTAAATTATTACCTATGCTTCTGTTGGGGAAACACAAATTCCCTGGGTCTGAATTCATTAGTTAACAGCTGAGTGAAATCTTACTACATATGTAATTATTATACACATTATCTTCAGTTGAAGCCATCAGTAACAGCCATTGAGAACCAAACAAATGATCCATGCTCTGGCAAAAGTGGGTTTTAATGTATATTCAAAAAGTATCAACCAAGGTCAGCCTGCGCAGTCTACAAAAGCTGACCTGGGTCAGACCTTTTTGCTATTGGTCAACTTTCTGCATGTCAAAAACTAGTCTACCTCATGATTCTGTTGGTTGTTAGACAAAATGGATTTTATGGATCCCAAATTAGGCCAAAACAGAACATACATGTGGTTCTGATTACCCGACTGTGTCTAACTTTCATGCCGGAGCTTATACATTTTTTTCACCAGCTGATCATTTAATGTTGTAACACACTGTAATGTCCCTTATTGGTAACACCCTTACTGATGCTCTCCCAGCTTTTCCTCCAACTAAATATAGGCTTACCAGATGGCCAATCCATGGATAAAGTAGATGTAAGTCTGCTGGAATAAACTTACAGCATTGACATAATCCTAATTACTTCACAAATTGATGTCATGAACACCTGACTATCTGAATGTACATACTTTTCTGATAACATTATAAACTTCTGTCTGCACAAAATTTGTCAAAGTAACTGGGAAAAGCTTTAAAGAAGGTGCAAAAACTGAAGACCAGCATACAACATTAATCATGAGTGCTTTTTAATGGCCAAATGAATCCAGATTGACTGTAAAACCAATATTCTTCATTCAAAAAATCTTACAAAAGTGTAGATTGTTAAAATGACCAATTCCTTTTGTCACACTTTGCCACTACACCTTTATATTGCCAAATAATTTGGGAAAATTGACATTTTCACTCTGGAGACACCGACCCACATACATGTATCACAGCCATCCTAGCTTTCGACAAGTGGTACTGCCACAGAACCCATTTCTAAATTGCTGAAGCCATATCCCCCCATCCCCTCTATCGTATAGGGAGTTGAGGAGACCTCCCCTTACAAAATGCTTGAAGTTAAGAAGTCTCTATAAGCTGTTCTAATCCATTTTGAGACTTTTTCGATGGAAAAATGGAAAAAGTTATGGGGCCAATATCATATTTGGCTGAAAAAGTGGTTAGGCCATGGCCACACAGGCAGATCCATGGTCTTGCATACTGCAATTTTCAAACATACTTGACAAGAACAATTTCAAACACTTTACAAACAAAATTTTAGACTTGTCAAAATTTTAAGCATTTGCAACAAATTACACATGTCTCCAAAGAGTTTGCCTTAGAAAGGTAAAAAACATTGTGGGAAAAGAAGAAAATGCTTGTAACCTGAGGCTTTTCTACTTTCCCAACAATTTTTTTTAAAACTTATAATCTCCCTAAAGGTTGTTGAAACAGAAACACAGGACTGTTTGGTGAAGGGTTCAAACACTGGGCTGTGCAGATCATAGATCATGGACCATATTCATATGCCAAACCTGAATCAGTTATCCAATTTAAGTCCTAATCTCAAAAACTTTCTTAATTTGGAAATATGGCAATTTCTGATTGGCTATACTAAATGGTATTAAGAAATTTAGAAAAAGACTACCAATGCAATTTAACTCATTACCACACAATCCAGAGTACTAACAATCTTGAGGAAGAAGGCTTTTGAAAACATTGTGGGAAAAAGAGAAAATGCTGGTAACCAGCATTTTCTCTTTTCCCCACAATAGTTTCTTTCTTGTCAAAGACAAATTTCTGCATTTGAGCCACAATTGTTGGCAGCAAATGCTTTCAACTTTGACAAGCATTTTTGTTATGTGGTAAAGAGTTAAAATGGTTGTCGAATATGGACCCAGACTGCATGTTCTCTGCAGTCTGATCTTGATCTAAACTGTTCACAAAAGCAGTTATTATGATACCTTTCTAGCATACAATTTAGAAGCAATACCTTCATAAATTACAGACATAATGAAAAAATAAGATTATGTTACTCATCACCACATTCTGTGCGATACGATCTTGAATTACTCTAGCAGCAATGACAACTTATCAGAGGCCCTTTAAGGATGAACAGGGGTCCTGCGTGACTCAGTGGTAAAGTGTAGGATTCGTGACCCGGAGGTCCAGGTTCAAGCCTCGCTGGATCCACTGGGTTTTTAGTGTAAGTGTCCTTGGGCAAAAGGCTTCATAGCCCTAGCCTATTACTGTTGCAACCCAGGAATTACATGAATATGTGAGCTGTCACTGTGATATGACTGAAATGATGTTGAAAACGGTGTAAAACACCATCCAATCAATCAATCAATCAAGGATTAAGAATATTAGACAGTGTAAATCAAAGGTCACACTGTTTGATCTGTGTAATCTGATCTTGGTCTACACTGTCCCCAAAAGCACATTATGCTGCCCTTAACATGCCAAGAGTTAATGACAAAACTTGTATAAATTACAGATATATGTTACTAATGGGATTATTACGACGTCAGGAACATAACTATCTCATCCATTTTTCGGTTTCTGTTGTCTCAAAATAAAGACATTTTCATCCACTCAAAAAAGAAATAGGGCACTAACCTGTTAGTCTTGCATCACAAAGAATTTGCTTAACCCTTAACCACACAATCCTGTGTTTTAACGCCCCTCAGTGAGAGGCCCTTTGAAAACATTGTGGAAGAAGGAGAAAATGCTGGCAACCAGCATTTTCTCCTTTTCCCACAATGTTTTCTACTAAACAATTTGATTTTGCCATAACATTGATCAGTTTTTTTCAGATACAACAGCAGAACTACTACGTTATTAATCCAGCATCTGCAAATATTCATATTCTTGGTACGAATATGATCTTTTAGGGCTATTAACCCTTATCCTGCTAAATAACTTAAATGAAACTTTCAAGGCCATAGTAAAAACCTGAATATTGCTACTTCAAACTTATTTTTTGGAGAAAATTATCTCTTTATCGGATAGTGTAGATCCAAGATCAGACTGCACATTCTGTGCAGTCTGATCTTGATCTACACTGTCCGCAAAAGGTCAGTGAGTCGCGCTTAGCAGCCTAAGGGTTAAATGATCTGTAAATTACAGAATGCCAGACATAACAAATTTTGGTCCAAGTCCATCTGTTTCAATCTGTTTGACATAATGCTTTTGTAAATGTTTATTGCACAAATCATAATAAGTCAATAAACTTCAAAGGGCATCATCATCTTATTGACAATAAATACAAGATTGCTAATATTATGAATATAATAATCTATTTACACTTTACCGGAGGGAAAAATTCAAAACCATTTCTAGGCATGAGACAAAATGTGACTAAAATCATTGTAGAACATGTTTTAGGAAAAGGAGAAATACTAGCTTACATATATTTCTCCTTTTTTGCCCAGAATTTGCCCTTGACAAACACATTCTCCCACAAGCTTCAATGTTTCCACCTGTACTAAACATTACAAATTTCAAACCGAGTATCCCTATTTTACAAACTTTGAAAAGATGCTTGCAAATTAGTCTGCTGCAATTTCTTTTAATCTTTTACCAAACAATCTAGTTTTAAAATTTTAAATGATCCAAGGGAAAGAGACTTTTGAAAATGGTGCAAAAAGGAGAAAATGCTGGTAACCTGCATTTTCTGCTTTTCCCATATTTTCTACCCCTTTAAAGACAAGTTCCATCATTTGAGTCACATCTAAATTGTCTGCAAATGCTTTCAGTTTGGACAAGTCTAAATTTCTGTCGTTTGGTAAGGAATTCAGAAGAGAATGACTAAACCCTATCCAAACGATTTCTTTTGTGGCCGTTAATGGAAGAAGGCTTTCGAAAATTTTTAGGAGAAAGGAAAGAATGCTTTTCAATATGGACAAGTCTACTGTTTTGCCATCTGATAAACAGTCAAAAGACATTATTTGTAAAGTAAACGATAGATCATACAGAGTCTGGAGCTTTATTCATGTAACAAAATGTAACAGATTGTAACATACTGTAACATAATGGAGCCATGGTTCTGAACAGTGAACCAAACATCAGCATTATTACAAACAGTGGAATAATAAAAACAACACAATAAACATTATAACTGGAATGGATTCTGGAATTCAGTGCATGTTTTCTTGGCTAAAGTCTGGGAAACAAGCTTTATTGACTTTTACCATTGTATAGCATCCTAGTATGGAATCTTCTTGAACAGAAAGCCTAAGAATGCTAAATAAACTAAATTCACTCAGGTAATTGTCTGTACATAGCTTTTATCAAAACTTTGTAGGGGCCAAGTGCCTACATTCAATTGCTGTCAAAGGATTTAGGTTATTCTGTTTTCTAGAAATGAGTGGTATGAAGTTTTAGAGGAAAAAAAATGGATACAAGAAGTCCATGTTTGACTTTGCTCTTCTTTGCCCATTGGTTCTTTTGTAAACTTGGTGTAAAGCAACTAAGTTACACAATCATGGGGCTACTTTTAAGTTTCTTACCACTCAACCTCTAGTTAGGCAGTAAACACAAAGTGTCTCTGACAAGATCCTTTCAAAGCTGAGAATCAAACGTAAGACCTCAAGATTGTTACAGGTCCATCTTAACAATAAAATGTAGCTCCATCAACAAAGACGTCTAAATGATACCAAAGAATGCATTAACGATGCATGATGTTACGGGTCATGCTGGTCAAGTGGTAAAGTTTTAGAGTTCAAACCCTAGAGGTCTGGTGTTAGATACACTTTTTTGGGAATATCCTTGGGCAAGACATGTAAGAGGCCTAAACTGGTGAAACCCATATATAGATAAGCTGTAGACAAGATATGACTGAAATAACGGAGACATAATAACGGACATACTACAATTTTAAATCAATCAATACACTGGTGAAAAGTTTTTAAATGTTGCCAGCATATAAAAATATCCAGAGGGGGAATTTCTGTCTAAATGTTATAACTGTCTACATTTAACCCTTCTATATAGTGCTGGATAATCCTATAGAACATTTTCAATCAAGAAATAAGACCTAAATAATTTCAATTTCAAGGTTGCTTATTGTCCAGAATGTCTGAGAAAAGCCGACTAAGTAGATCAGTGATCAGGTTGCATGCTTTGTGCAATCTGATCTTGATCTACATTGGCTGCAAATGCAGCACAGGCAAAGTAACCTGTAATAATTGGTTTAAGGGTCAACTGGGGATTTGTAGATAGCTTTCCTAATGCATGAGCGTCCAGATTAATCTTGTATTGTCAGAGTAAGTATTGATTTACAATAACAAATCAGATGCAATAGCATCATTTATGCTCTTCTAGACTGCAAGAGGATGCAAATAGAATAATTAACCACACTTGACAAGCTTAACTCTTTACAAAACAACCCTATTTTTTAACAGCCCTGAGGACTCAGGCTTCTGAAAACACTGTTGGCACAGGAGAAAAAGCTGGTAATAGATTTTTCTACTTGTCCCACACTTTTTTATACTCTTTCAAAGAGAAATTTCATCAACTGAGTCACATTTAATTTGTGGTCTACAAAAGCTTTCAAAATGAACAAGTCTAAAATTCTGTCATTGATTAATGAGTTAAACAACCATTTAATTCATATCGAGAACCCAAGAGGTCAAATTACATGTATTCTCTGAAAAAGGTTACCTTCCTACTGCAACTTTAAACATGTCGTTTTAATTTTTTTCTTGTATTATTTTTTTCCATAAACACTTATCAATATTGCAAAATACCACTGAATCTTTTTGAACATTTTTGTTTCTTCTTTACTGATGATTTGCCAGCTATTACTGGTGTCAAATGTTGGTAATTAACAAATTTGCCTCAAGCTGTCTTCTTCTATCTGTCCATTTGTCTGTCTAAAGCATTTTTTATGTGGTTTCATGTCTCCTGAGTCCTTTTAAAGATTTTCATAGGCTAAATGTAAATGGAAACCAAAGTAAGGAATTTCATAAAGAGGGTAATGATAGCCCTGCATTGCTCCACTGCCTTTCAAATAAATGCATCATGCGCTGAATTGGCATTTACCGAGACATAAATTATGAAAACTGTTTAACGATAAACTCTTATAAAGAAAATAGCCTACCCTCCCCTTTCCTTCCTTTCACCCCCACCCCTCTATTTAAATGCAAAGATGATGTCAATAAGAAACGTGGCTATAGCTGTCAAGGGGATATAGCTGTCCTCAAATTGGCATCTTGTTTTAAAGGCAGTGGAGTGATAAAGGGTCATCATGGCATTTAAACCTTTTTTTCTTGGTAATTTACTTCATTCAAAACAGTGCTGAAACTTGAATTAGCTGGGCTACTCGATTTTCAAATTTAAAGGTTCTCTTTAGACCACAGATACACCAGGGTAACATGGGTAACGTGATAATGCAACACATTATACAAGAAAAGAGTCCTGGATCATCATTACTGTAAACCAGCTTTTCTTTTACAGGCAGCACCATGACAGTGAGAACAGGTCCATGTTCACAGGTCCACAAAAAAACTAAAGTCTCTTATTTTGCTCAAATCCAATTATTGACTCATTTTCTGACTTAAGTTGAGATCATTATTTGAGATACATTTCACTTACATTAAAAGACTTCAGAGACATTCTCAAATCCTAAGGCCATTAGTGGAACTGAGTAAACAAAGAGACTTCTGGTTTTTCATAAAACCAGGCCCTGGGCTTTAGAAAGACATGTTTAGCCAGTTATATGTAATTTTCATAAAACGCTACAAGGATTTGATCTTTAGCCTTTTGAGAATAAAAAAAAGTTGTTTGAAAAGAGGGGGAAGTTAAGTGACTGAAAATGATGACAGACAAACAGCAGTGAAAAATCATGAAATACTGTTCGTGAGCAATTGCTACTCAATAATGAGCATAGACAAGTTTCTGTACACTTACAAAAATATGTATACATAATCTGGTCTGCAACATGCGAAAGAGGGCATTCGGACATTTGCGTAAAGTGTCATCCCAGATCAGCCTGTGCAGTCCGTGCAGGCTAATCCGAGACGAAACTTTCCGTTTATTAGTAATTTTCTGTTTTGTGCAAGTCTACTGTAACACAAAATCGAATGTAGTCGTAAAGTGTCGTCTCGGATCAGTCTGTGCGGACTGCGCAGGCTGATCCGAGACGACACTTTACACAAATGTCCGAATGCCCCTCGAGTGTTGCAGGCCATCTGATGTTGTAAACCTTGACCACACAATCCTAAATTTTAACAACCCAGTGGAAGAAGAATTTTGAAAACATGAAGGGAATAAGAGAAAATGCTGGTAACATAAGTTTTCTATTCTTTCAAAGACAATTTCTGCAAATTAATCCAGAAATGAATGTCCTCTGCTAATGCTTTGGATTTGGAAAAGCCTAAACTTTTCTTCATTTGGAATACAGTAAAAAAAAAAAAACATGTCCCTCACAATAATGATGTTATTGCATGCTAATTAATGAATGCAGGACATCTGTTTTAGCTTGCTGTTTCGCCTGTCTGTGCTACTGTTAACCAATTACCACACAGTCGAATTTCAGACCTTAGTAACTCAAAGTTTTATTAGTAACACAAAGAAGAAACGTTTGATGGCAGCAAGGAACCAGTGTCTTTGGCATCTTTTTTTTTTGTCATAATTGATGGTACAACAACAGTATGTGCCCTTGTCAAAAGCATTAAATCCTTTTTTCCCAATGTTTTCATTTCAAAGACATACAAAAAAACTTTTATTCATTTTGTCTTTTTTACTAAAACATCTAGAATTCTAGAATTGTCTGTATTGAAAGCATTTGCAGATGACAAATAAATGTGGCTGAAAGGAAAGAAAACAATGTGATAAAAGTAGAAAATGTTTGTTTTCAAAAGCTTTCTCCTTCAGGATTGCTAAGGGATAGTTCTGTGAGGGATTAACCCTTTACCACACAATGATGACTTTTGACACCCCTGATAGAGAAGGCTTTTGAAAACATTGTGGGAAAAGGAGAAAATGCTGGTAACCAGCATTTTCTCCTTTTCCCACAATGTTTTCTACCCTATCAAAGAAAAATAATTTCATATGATCCACATTGAAACTGTCCTCTGCAAATGCTTTCAATTCGGACAGGTCTAAATTGGTCGTGTGGTAAAGGGTTAATCAAATATGGTAGCCACTATACATATAGGCCATGCTCTGGCAAAAGGGGGCTTAATGCATCTCTGTGAAGCATGATTGTAACCATGCAAGTCATCATTTAATAATGGATCCATAAAGTCCATTTTATCAAACAACTGATTCATGCGGTAAACTGGTCCTTGGAAATACAGAAAATTGACCAATAGCAGAAAGTTTCGATTCAGGTCAGCCTGCGCGGACTGTGCAGGCTGACCCGAGTCAATACTTTTTGTAGGTACATTAAGCCCCATTTTCACACAGCATGGCTCATTTTTCTACTAATCTGACAGGTATATTTCTGGAAATCTATTCCCATATTCTGTGGGAAAATGTTACAGTCTTGAAATTCTTCATTCATACCTGAAGGGCAAGCTGTTGATACTCTTACTTGCAGAAAGGACGTTTAAACACATTAGAATTCCAGTAATATACCTGTCAGATAATTAACTTCTTTAGTCAAAATGGTTTCAAATTCAGTTCCAGCAGATATGCAGAGGTCGTCTCAAATGATATCACTTCAGGAGGAAATCCCTTTACAAAACTTTACCAGACGACAAAATTTTAGCTTTGTCCAAATTGAAAGCATTTCCAGACGATAATTTCAATATGACTCCGATGGTGCAATTTTTCTTTGCTATGGTAGAAAACATTGTGGGAAAAGGAGAAAATGCTGGTTACCTGCATTTTCTCTGTTTCCCACAATGATTTCAAAAGGCTTCTTTCCCAAGGTCATTAAAAGTCAACATTGTGCAGTAAAGGGTTAAACATAGCTCAAACTTGAACAGTCACAGGTCCATGAATAACTCCATCCTGCTTGCCTGGTCACCGGATCCAGAAACAATTATTCAATGGACAAAAAACTCCCATGAAACTTACGACCAATCATATGAAAACTGCAGGTGTGATGGTAGGAACGCTTCCAGCTAATTCTGTCAAAAATTGTGGGAGACAAGGACAGAAAAATGCATTTACTGTATGATATATACATATGGACTGGCAGGCAGACAGACAACCAAATTCCAGTATCTTTCCCTTAATTTGTTCTGGGGAGTAAAATGATGGGGACTGTCTTTAGATTTGAACAAAATATTGAGGAAAATGAAGAAAACTTGTCATTAGAATGAGACTGTTTGGTAAAGGGTTCAGAATACGTATTTTAGCCATTCTCTGTAAAAAGAGGGTTTAATGCATCTGCAAAAAATATCGACCAGTCAGCCTGTGTGGTTGGCGCAGGCTGACCTGACTTGATACTTTTTGCTACTTGTACATTTTCTGTGTGTCCAAGGACCATTCTACTTCATGATTCAGTTGGCAGTTAGACATAATGTAATTTATGGATCCAATTAAGTGATAACTTGCTTGGTATGATGCACCATGGAAATGGATTACAAGGTCGTAGGGCCTATTACACACAATAGGCATGTGCATATGAAAATATTCTGCAACCAAAGTTGTAAATCACAAAATTGAAATATATATATATTGATTTTTCTCTAGATCTGTGTGCCTTTTCAAACTAAACAGATGGGTTTAATTGATGCACTGATGACCAGGGAATTCCTCTATGCTTTACAATAAATGCCTACCTCCCACTCCCTCCCCCATTGGCACTTTGTGGCTCAATGTGCATATAAATACTTTAATCCTAGCTCTACCTATGCATTAGAGGGTGGAGCGGTGGTGCAGTGGTAAAACGCTGGACTATCAATCCTGAGGTCCGAGGTTCGATACCCCGCCTGACCAGGACCTGTCTGAGACACCTTGTGTTTCCCACCCAACTAGAGGTGAACTGGTTTGGAACCCAGAGTTTAAGCCTCGCGTATATCGGTGCTTTACACCGGGCACATTTAAGAACCAAGGAGGTCTATTCGAAGAAGAGCTAGGGGCTTGTACCCGGATCTCCTTGTATCCGATTCCTTCTCTCTAATGGTCCATACCATATATGCCTAGAGCACGGAGGGACCTTAATCCTACAAAGTCATCATCATACCTATGCATTACACCACACATTTGGCCACAGCACCACTCATATGTATCACAACTCTTTACCAAACAACAAAATGTTAGACTTGTTCAAACTGAAAGCATTTGCAAACGAGAAATTAAATGAGACTCAAATGATGGAATTTGTTTGTGTTATGGAAGAAAACATTTTAGGAAAAGAAGAAAATGCTAGTTACCAGCATTTTCTCCTTTTCTTACAATGTTTTCAGTTGGATTCTTTCTCAGGGTCATTAAAGACTACATTCGTTTGGTAAAGGGCTAACAAAGGCATGGATAATAAGCTTCATTTAAAAACCTCATCAAGACATACTTTCGGTAACAGCTGCTGTTCATGTATATAAATTTTGTTATCTCCTGAAACACATCTGCAGCAGACACCTTTGAAAATATCCTTGAACACAGGAGATTGTGGCAAAATGGGAAGCTGCTAATAGCAAGTGATTTTCTCATTTATGAGTCAATGTTTTCAAAAAGGTTTTCTAGGCAAAATACTTTGTCTGCAGGAGTAAATGTAAATTTTCAAAATACCATCAAAACATCAAATTTTCAAGTTAGGTATGACATTATAATTATGACGTATGATTTGACAGCTTCTGAAATCCTTCTTCTACAACATTTCACTTGGAGAATACAGTGCTTTTATCAGCAAGCACCCTGTATTAACCCCTTACCACACAACAAATTTTAGACCTGTCCGAATTGAAAGCATTTGCAGAGGACAGTTTCAATGTGGATCATAATTATGAAATGATTTTTCTTTGATAGGGTAGAAAACATTGTGGGAAAAGGAGAAAATGCTGGTAACCAGCATTTTCTCCTTTTCCCACAATGTTTTCAACAGCCTTCTCTATCAGAGGTGTTAAAAGTCGTCATTGTGTGGTAAAGGGTTAAGGAAACATCATATTCACAATTCAATTATTATATGTGATGTCCGTGTTTGTGCGGGAGACCATCGGCCTCATAACCACAAGGTCCCGAGTTGGATTCCCGGGAGCAGGTGTCAACTTCTGGACTTTTCATAGGCCCACACACTAAGCGTGATTAGTATAAGTTGGGACATCTGAAATATATTCTATTTAAAGAACATGTAATTCAACCCTTTCAAAAATTTTCCCTCAGGAAGGCTTTTTAAAATATGGGCAAAAGGAGGAAGTAACCAGCATTTCCTCTTTTTCCCACAATGTTTTCAACCTTTTCAAAGACAAATCCCATCATTTGAGACACTTATTCCGTGTCATCTGCAAACGCTTTCAGTACAGTCAAGTCTAAAATGTTGCAGTATAGCAAAGAGTCAATATTTATGTTCCTTAGACATGAATTAATACTCAGGTTATTCTACATAAAGGATTGGGTAATACTACCTTCCCCATCGTTGAAACACAAGTATCATAATATCTGGCTTAAAGACCCACAAGCCTAGGCTTTCTGCCAAAATATTTCCACATGGAAATAATCAGGGAAAGCATATAATTAGGATCCAAAATGTAACCCGAGAAATCTTAACCCTCATAGTGTCTTAGTTACTACAGCAGCTAGCAAAGATCAAGATCAGATTGTACACAGAGGGTGCCGTCTGATCTTGAATCTACACAGTCCGCTACTATGCCAGATATTCTGACAAAAGCAGCTTTGAAATCACAATATCTGCACTTTTTGTACTTGCTGAGAATGACACTATAAGGGTTAATTCTTTACCGAACGACAAAAATTTGGACTAGTCCAATTTGAAAGGATTTGCAGACGACAAATTAAATGTAACCGAAATGATGCTTATTGTTTTGGATGGGGTAGAAAACATTGTGGGAAAAGGAGAAAATGCTGGTAACCAGCATTTTCTCCTTTTCCCACAATGTTTTCAAAAGGCTTCTATTCCTGACCCGTAAAAACCAGGGATTGTTTGGGAAAGGGTTAACCTTGTGCCATAACCAAATTTTCCATCATCGGAAAACAATAATTGGTATTCTAATTGCTATTTTAGCAAGTAAAGAAAGTGACTCTTCCAGGAAATCATCTAAGTAACTATTTTTAAGACATTCAAATAGTCAAAAATATCATTTATCTATACAAGTAAGTTAAATCTTGTTGGCCTGTCATTGCTCCTTACTAAAGTTTTCATGCTTTCCCTCTTGTAAGTACCTTTAGAACCCTCAGAGGAAGAATGCTTCGGAAAATATCTTAACCTGCTAAATAGGTTAAATGACACTTTCAAGCCCATAGTAAAAACCTGAATTTTTGATGAAAAAATATCTCCTTATCAAACAGTGTAGATCCATTCTGTGCAGTCTGATCTTGGATCTACACTGTCCAATTAGGGGATATTTTTTCTGTGCAGTCTGATCTTGGATCTACACTGTCCGCAAAAGGTCCTTGAGTCACACTTAGCACCCTAAGGGTTAACAGAATGGAAAAAATTAATTCCTCCGTATGATCCATTGTTTCTAGAATGTGTGCACCTTAGAATTTCCTCGTTATTTTACATTTAATGTTCTAGGAATAATACCTTTTAGCTGCTTTACTCTTCACCACACGACAAAATTTTAGACCTGTCCAAATTGAAAGCATTTACAGACAACAAAATAAATGTTACTCAAAAATTGAAATTCATTTTTGAAAGGTTAGAAAACATTGTGGGAAAAGGAGAAAATGCTGGTAACCAGCATTTTCTCCTTTTTCCACAATGTTTTCAAAAGGTTTCTTCCTCAGGGTCGTTAAAAGTCGGGATTGTGTGGTAAAGGGTTAAAACTACATTTTCCATAAAGAAATCTGACATTTTATTAAATTTTGTCATTCACACATAACAAGAGGGTTATCTGCTCTTTGTTAGACAATGTTTTCATTGTAACTGCATGGTTAAGGGTTTAAGGAAAGCAAGCAAAACTTAATTTTCTTCTTCCATGACTCCCTTTGGGTGTCTGGCATATATAATCAAATCAGCAAAGCGCAACTTTTTTCCCACCATTACAATACACATGATCATTATGACCAACTTCTCTCACCATAGTAGGGGTCCTACGTGGTTCATTGGTCAAGTGTACCATTTGCAATCTGGAGGCTCTGGGATCCATCTTCACTCAAACCATTGGGTTGTTCATGGGAGTGTCTTCTGGCAAGACACTTCACAACCCTATCCTAGAACTGGTGAAATCAAGGACACATGAATAAGTGAGCTACTGCTGTGATATGATTGAAATAATTTTTGAAAGTAGTATAAATTACCATTCACTCAGTCAATCTCTCAACATAGTCTGTTCCAAGTTATTCAGTACTGACATCCTCAAAACAATGCTGTGACTCTGTCTGGCATAGGTGAAAATATACACGTCTACCCAAACCTGAGAACCCAAAACCTAGTCTATGATAGGTGACAGCCAGAAGAGACATGAGTCTGTGAGCTGTAGCAGTAAATATGACTGATAAACTGCTAGAAAAGCCTTAACCCTTTACATAACAATCTGGAGCTGTATTCACCGACGTTCTTTGTCTTACTCTTCAAGATTTTCTAATTTTGAAAATAACACAGCATTTGATTGGCTAAACCATTTGGTTTAGCCAATCAAATGCTGTGTTACTTTCAAATTTATAAAATTCTGGAGAAAAAGACTAAACACTTTTGTAAGAATGGTTGGTGAATACGGACACTGATGTGTTTTTGACCCTGAGGGTAAAAAGACCTTTGAAAAAAAATTGTGGGAAAATGAGAAAACACTGGTAACCATGAATTAAGATTTGTTAAAACAAGATTGTGGAAAATAAAGAAATTGTTCCAAATAAGCAATTCGTCCAGTTGTCATTATATCTTCAAAGTGGTCTGCTATAAGTCCACTTCAGAAGTAGAGGTTCATTTTGCTCCATAGAATATTCAATAAAACACTATAATCATCATTTTGGGAACTCTGTCTGAAACTGGGTGATTGATTGTTCTGGGCTTAGTATCTGATTTTTTTCTGTCTCAAGATTTTTCAACCCTTACACTAATAAAATCAGTTTTGAAAACATGTGGGGAAAGCATCCAGTGGCTTGAGAAGAATATTGCACAAAGTACATGCAACTCCTGAGGAATGTTACAGAGCATAGAACTGGGTGTTACAAATGAACAGAAATAATGTTGAAAATGGCATACCACACCATACAAACAAATTAAACCAATCACAGTCAATTAGAAGGCAAGCCCAAATTGTAATTTAATATGCCTGAATATTTTTTCAAATACAGGACAGTGTAAATCAAAGATCAGACTGCACATATTTGCAGGTTGATCATGATCTACAATGTACATAAAACTGAGGTAACCTTACCATCCAAAGAATAAAGCTCAAGATAAAGTGTGGTTCATTAGTACCTGGACAAATTATACTTCCAACCTCTTAAAGTTTAAAGAAAAGCCATACTGAGCCACTTAACTACTATCATGAGGGTGATAACCGTTACATTTGTAACTGAATCCCATATTCATTTGCTTACATTGATTGTGTAGATTCAGATCAGACTGATGCACAGGATATGAAGTCTGATCTTGGATCTACACAGTTCCCTTCTTTACCAGATATTCTGACAAAAAACTGTTTTTAACCCTTAGGCTGCTAAGCGTGACTCACTGACCTTAAGCGGATGAATGTACAGTCTGACCTTTGATCTACAATGTCCGATAAGGACATATTTAACCCCAAGAATTACCTTTGAAATGGCAAAATTTGGGTTTATACCATCGGCTTAAAAGTTTCACTTCACTTATTTGGCAGGATAAGGGTTAAAAATTCCAGTATCTGTATCTATAGTACTGACTAGAATGTCAATTACATTTGAGCCATACTCTGTGAAAAGGGGCCTTAATGCATCTGCGAAAAGTATCGACCCAGGTCAGCCTGCGCAGTCCACGCAGGCTGACCTGGGCCGAAACTTTTCGCTATTGGTCAATTTTCTGTATGTCCAAGGACCAGTCTATCTTCAGATTCAGTCGGTTGTTAAAAAATGTGGACATTATGGATCCGTAAGTGTGTGATGGCTTCCTTGATACCATGGATCACGGAGATGCATTAAGCCCCCTTTTGCCAGAGCATGGCTCATTTACTTAGCACTACAGGGTGGATCCTTTACCAAACAATCCCATGTTTAACTCTTTACCAAACGACAAAATTGTAGACTAGTCCAAATTGAAAGCATTTGCAGACGACAAAATAAGTACAGCTCAAAAATTGAACTTTGTTGTGGGAAGGGTAAAAAACATTGTGGGAATAGGAGAAAATGTTGGTTACCAGCATTTTCTCCTTTTCCTACAATGTTTTCAAAAGGCTTCTTTCTCAGGGTCATTAAAAGTCGGGATGGTCGGGATGGTGTGGTAAAGAGTTAAACGACCCTGAAAAAAAAAAAGGACTTTGAAAGCCATTGAGAGAAAAGGAAAGAATGCTGGTAGCCTGACAATTTTCTCCTTTTCCCACAATTTATTTTGTTTCTTTTCAAAGGAAAATCAAATCTTTTGAACCATATATAATTTGCTCCTGCAAACGTTCTGGTATAGGGTTAAGAAAAAAAAAAGATCTTTCTTTATTTTTCCTCAGAGTTTCATGGAGGTAATTTCAGGACTCAGAATAGAAAAAACAATCTGATGTTTAATGATTCTGATCAAATATTTCAAGGAATTCAAAGGAAAACTGTGGGAAAAGATACTGAGGCAAAACAAATGAGCCATGCTCTGGCAAAAGGGGGCTTAATGCATCTCCTTAATGCATGATAATAAGCAAATCATCAGATAATTATGGATCCATAATAGCCACTTTTTTAACAACTGACTTAATCATGAGTTAGACTGGTCCTTGGATATACAGAAAATCGACCAAAAGTGAAGTTTCCGCCCAGGTCAGCCTGTATGGACTGCACAGGCTGACCTTGTTCAATACTTTTTGCAGATGCATTAAGCCCCCTTTTCACAGAGCATATATAATTTATGAGTGAACATGAGTTATTTCCCATTAACAGTATTATAAACTTAAGTTATATTGACTTTATGTGCTACAAGGTTTGCGACTTGTGACCCCGGGATGGAGGCCTATTTTGACCCCAGGACTACAATTGGGACAATCTTGGTAGAGGTCTACTAGATGAAGCTGCAATCCAAATTTGGTTGTCCAAGGGTTTACAGTCGGAAACAAAAATTATTTTGAAATTTTCAGACTGTAAGCCCATTTAGAACTTTTGACCCCAGCAGCCTGAGACCATTTTGATCCCAGGGCTATAATTTTAAGAACCTATGAAGATGTCTCTTGCATGAAACTACATGCCAAATTTGGTAGCCATAAGCCTTATGGTTTGCGAAAAGAAGATTTTAAAGACATTCGATGTTTTTCAGTTCCATTGCCCTTGCAAGCAGAGTTTTTAGTGGAATCAAATTCTATGAAAAATTCTGAAGAGGGGCATGGCAGGATCATTTTTAGTTTCATCAAAATCAAAAGTATTATTTTTTAGAAGAAGATGATTGAAATAAAAGTTAATGCACACAGAGACACACTCATGCAGGCACACACAGACACGCACAATAAATACAGGGCCATAACATACGCTTGCTGGCCTTTGGCCAGTGGAGCTAGGAGGTAAAGTGAACAGTCATAAACTATACTGGCTTATTGCATAATTAAATCACTGATTGCCAAAAAAAAGAATAGACAATCAGTTGGTAGCAATGACCCCTAACTGCAATCCTCTGTGGGTCAGACTATCTCATGAAGTAATAATCAAACAGTATAGATCCAAAATCAGACTGCAGACAGTCTGATCTTGATCTGCACACTGTGCAAAAGCAACTAGATTTGTGTTCTGTATACTACCAATGAAGCAGGGTGAAAGGGGGATTGGATTTCTTACCCTTTAAGCCCTAGATTATTCAAAAAGACTTACTCTGTACAGAAAAACTGCCAAACTATTATCATTTCAAGGTTAATTTGGAAAGAATTTGTAAGTAGCAGACAGTTTAGATAAAAGATCAGACTGCAAGTTCTGCTTGATCTACACTGTTTGCACAAGTAAACTTAAGCTTGGGATCCAGTGCTCCAAGGGCGAAATGCCAAGATTGTAACACTGGATATCTATTTGAGCATTTCTTTTGATCTAAATAAGAATTTATGATAAGCCAGTAGACACATTAAGGAGACTTAGATTGACTGATTGACCATTAGTTTGACCATGAAAAGGACAAAAAGACATTTCATGAGCTCCTGATATCTCATTTCTATTCTTGTGGGATCAATTCATAATGATCACAACTGTTCTTACTGCCACATTTTTCCTTATCCAATTCCTTTTTTTCTGTAAAAGAATTTCTTAAATATACTTAGAAAATCTTGATGATACAATAACTATCCTCTGATGAATTATAAGCCTGGTTAGATCCCTCCATGATCTGGAAACATTTGATATATACTGTTAAGTTTGTAACATGGTGGCCAAAAGTTTGATCCACACTATAGGCCCTTTTTTTGTGTGTGTGTGAATAGGTCCTTGGCCTTGCTGATAACCAGCATTTTCTCCTTTTCCAACAATGTTTTTCTATCCTTTCACAGAAAATATCATTATTAATGCCACAATCATGTAATTTGTCATTTGCAAATGTTTTCAATTTAGACACGTCTAATATTTTACTATCTGGTTTAGTGTTAATTTGTCGTCTGAATATGCCTTGAATCTGGTAAAGGGTTGGCCACTGGAAAGCCAAATAAACCCTACATATATTTTCAGTCTAGGAAATTAATAAGTCCTCAAATAATAGCTATTTTAATGCTGCTCTTGTCCACAGTGTCTCAGCAAAGCAGCATAGATAAAATGTAGATCACATTTTGTGCAGTCTGATCTTGATCTACACTTGCCTCAATAGCAGCTTTTGTTTTAAAGCCCTCTTTCAGTGTTAATCAATCTGAGAGACCATGTGGAGCATTACAGCTGATGGTAACTGGAACCATCTGTATACCATTGTTGAGTAAATACCCTACCTGTTTATTGTCTTGTTTATTACATCTCACCTATAGCATACCCAAAACAGATCGCCCAGCATTTCATATCTCCTCAAAGTTATACTTGGAAAACAAAATAGGCTATTGCAGGAACCTAAATGCACTTTTCTGACAGTCATAAGCTCAGTTTTGTCAAACAATTATTGACTGGCTGATTTCATCATGGGCATATATCATCCATCATACAGCTTGTGCAGAAGAATGGCATCTTCAGGTGCATACTAGGGTTTTAAATTATTCTGACATCTTTATTAGAACACTGATGTATGATTTGTAAGATGATAATTGCAGGAAAAATTTTCATGTTGACACTGCAACAGTTGGGTCTCAATTGTATTTCATTTGCAGACTTGTAGTCTAAGCTTGAAAACTTTGAGTTTATTGTCTGTCATTGCTTTCAATTTGGTAGAGTTTAAAATTTTCTTGTCTTACAAGGATTTATTGCTAAATTTATGAAACAATATAATCAGTCCATACAAAAGATGCAGATACTTCAATTTCAAGACTGTTATCTACCTTTTTACCAAACAATCTCATGTTTTAGCGACCCTGATCAAAACACATGGTGGGAAAAGGAGAAAATGCTTGTAACCAGCATGTTCTCATTTTCCCCAATAATTTGTACCCTTTCAAAAAGAAATATTACTACACAAGCCACATTTGATTTCTCATCTGCTATTTGGACCAGTATGAAATTGTATCACTGGGTAAAGAATTTAACTCAATTCTGAAGTACAAAGCTTAATTGCTATAGATCTAAACCCATATTTCATTTATTATGAAGGAAGTGTAGTTCAAGATCATACTGCACAAGAAAATGCAATCTGATCTTGGATCTAGGCTCTCCACTCCTTTGCCAGATATTCTCACGAATTTTGTTTTGAAATACCATTCACTGACTTGGTATTATGTCAGTTGCATTTATGTACCACTACAAGGGTAAACACATCATAACCAACAAACAACTCTCTTGTCTTTTGCCAGACTGTTTGAACAAACAACTTCTTCCTTCACACAAATTTTACAAAATTCAATTACCTACTTAATCTTGATATATTGATTATCTAAATTTGAGATGTTTTCATTGTCATGTGTTGCAGATTCAGGAAAGAAAAAAAAACAGTAATAATTGTGCAATCCCCTTCATGAGGAAAAAAAAAATATTGTATTTCATAAAATTCAAGACAACACAACATGCATCCAATGACTAGACAGAAATCCTGCAATTTGATTTTTTCCTTTTCAGACTGAGAAATAAACCAGAGGCATTATGACACGGCAATTGTCATTCCTCTTGTTATACCAGGACATAAGCTATGATAAATGATAATTCAGTAACTACAGAACCCTCTTACTAACACTATACCGAACAAATCCCAGTGTTCTGAAAACCTCGAGAAAGAAAGCTTTTGAAAACATTGAGGGAAAAGGAGAAAATGCTGGTAACCAGCATTTTCTCCTTTTTCCCACAATGTTTTCTATCCTATCAGGATAAATCCCCTCATTTAAGCCATATAGGTTGTCTGCAAATGCATTCAACTAGAATAAGTCTGAAATACTGTGTTCTGGTAAAGAGCTAATGGTATCATTTTCACCAGACTAGAAGAATCTATCATTTATTGTATTTTTGCAGACAACCTTTTCCTTCATGAAAACACTTTGTTTTATGCCCTCTTCAAAAGTATTTCAGTTATATCATAGGTATATCTGACTTATTCATACAAAACCTGGGTATCATCATCACTAAGCTCAGGCTCAAGCAGTACCCATCATCACAATTCCACATGCCCAGCTCTGCCTAGGCAAATAAAAACCCACAACAAATTCCAAACGTTTTCTTACCTCTCAGTGTCTGTGGACTCCTAAACAAACATTTTCTGATACATCTTTTACAAGCAATTTGTCAAAACATTCAAACAAATGGAGAAATCAGCGTGGCACATTTTACCACAGTTAATTAAGAAGTATGTACCTAAGAGAACTTAGTTCAATCTTCGTTGATTTTTTTAAGAGTTTAAATCAAGATTAGATTGTACTAATATTTATTTTCCTACAGTAAACAGCTTTGAAAAACATCCAGGAAAAAGGAAAAATTGCTTCCTACAAGCTATTGCTTCTTTTCCCAAAAGTTTTTGCCACTGGTGATATGAAGCCGTAAGGCTATCCTACATAATGTTTGGTCTTTGTGTAAACCAAGCCACTACAGATCAATGGTATGGTCAGTAGCTCAGTACAGGGCATGAAATCCATAGGTTTGTTGGTGTAATTCCCAGTTTGGCCACATTTTGTCTGAAGGTTGATCATTATAGTCATTGTGAAAGGATTTTTATTCCTCTCTCGCAGCTGAACAGTGTTTTGATCTTATTGAATTTGAAAAGCAGCCACTGGTATAGAAAGAATGTTGTTCAAAGAACATGTGACAGAAACTTCATGACAGCATTGATAGGTGCACTGACTGCTGCATGTAACTGAATAATGTTGATTAGTGTTATAGACACCAAAAAAAAGATATATACCATAATCCTTCATGTAATTCATAAATTTATACAAGGTCTAGGGAGGTCTAACAATACCCTGTGCAGTAATGGGTTAACCAACAAACACTTTATGACTATCATATATATAAACCACATTTTATTAATGGTGGTCTGCAAACCTCATTATCTATCCAATAACCCCAGAGTTAATATATATCCAAAACATGTATAGATTTTGATGACAAAAAGAAAAAGAATTCAGTGAAAGGAAAACATTTGAATGGTATGGAAAATGTTGCAGAAAAGGGAGCTTTTCTAGCAAAAAGCAATTCCCCCTTTTGCCACAATGTTTTCAAAGCTGTCAATAGTAGTCAGGGTGTCAAAGTAATTTTGGAAATGAAAAGGGTTTATCTCTCTCTTTTTTTCTTTTTATGATGAGAAACAAAGCTCAGCTAATTTCTCAATATTCATCATTGTGTATGAATACCACATGAAACCACCAACAGATCTGCTGGCCATATTGCATTGAAAAAACCATTGCAACAGCTGTTTGTAGTCACTAATCAGCTTGATGATACATACAATAGGCCTGCAACACACAAAAAGGGGCATTCGGACATTTTTTGTAAAGTGTCATCTCGGATCAGCCTGCGCAGTCTGCGCAGGCTAATCCAAAACAACACTTTCCGTTTTTATGCAATCTTCTGTTTTGCACAAGTCTGCCGTAGCACAAAATCTAATGTAGTTGTAAAGCACATGGCAAAAAAACTTCAGACCAGGTCATTCTGATAGCATTCCCACATGACATATAGTATTTGGCTAAAATATTGGGATGTTTCCCTAAAGGACTGACTGAGGGCTGAAAAACATTGTGAGAAAAAGAAAAAATGCTGGTTACTGTAATTTCCCCCTTTTCAAAGGATATTTTCAAAAGCCTTGGTCCTAGACCTTAAAATTAGGTATATAGTCTTCAAGTATGGTACATCCTTTGCTAAAATTCTGATGGGATGGTATTAAAACTAATAATTCATAATTTCAACAAAATTTTATTTATATTATGTGTTAGGACAGGTTAATAGTCTATAATCATGCATCCTTGCTCATCAGCCAATACTAATAGTTAAAAGCTAGGAGAAAATGCATTGCTCACGTATCATAAGTTCCAAAGTTGCAAGCTTCACATCCATCACAGTAATAAGACTTCCATCCTAAAATAAAGTGTTAAGATCAGACTGCAGAAAATTTGAAGTCTAGTCTTTGATTTACACTGTCTGATATGATGGAATTTTTCCTTTAAAAAGAACTATAAAATAGTAATACTTCAGTTGTTATTTGCTTGAAATCTTCATAAATTTATTGGCAGTTAAAGAGTTCAAGTAATTTAGTTGGAAATGTTTGACTTTCACAGATTCAGACTGGATTTGGATTTGGTCATAAAAAACAACATACATGTAATTATCTACCCTGTACAAGACTGCTCACACTTACATCTAACTCTTGCTTGTGGTTGCTTCAGAATCTATAAGGTATGGCCAAAAGAAAATCAAACACACAAATTGGTAAATTTGAAATACAACTTTTGCAGCAGTCAGTTTGTTTGTGTGATGGCCTTATGTTATCTATTTTGGACATTTTTCAGCAATAATTTACTACTTTTCATGTAAACCAGTGGGCTACTGTAACCTTTCAGTTAATGGATTTAACCTTTACCCCAATCAATATTTAATCCTTAGACCTCAAGGTAACTCACGAGATACATGCAGCCGAGGCAAACACTTCATAGAAAGCTCACAAACATTGCAAGAGGCATCAAAGAGAATGTTAAAGATCAGACTGATCTAGATCTGAACTGTCTGGAAAAGCGCCAAGCATAGATACCCACAGTATGCCATGAAAAAACAATACATAAACACGTGCAAACAGTATGAAAAAAGATCTATGCTGCTAAAACTGCATTGTGCAGTCTAATTCTAGAATGTTAAAGGTTTTACAATCAAGTTTACAAAACCATACAGCTTAAAATTTAAAAAAAAAAAAAACATACCAATCTAAATACTGAGTTACAATATGACAAAGTTGAAATTCGTGGAGGAAAGTGTTTATCTAGATAACTACCAGTAATCTCACTGTTTATTCCCAAGGGACCAGCTATATCAGTACTAATAATGGAATACTGGTGGAAACAGGCAGTTACCTCACACACATTGAACATAAACTTGACACAGATAGGGAAAATATATATATCCAATCTCATCAATACCATGGTACTGGGACCTAGTTAAACAATAATGATATTTGTCTTCTAAAACCTGGAACTTTGGCTAACAATAGTTATTAAAGTACAAATATGTCTGTCGAGCCCAGTGACTTAGTAACATACTGTTTAAAACAAGGGGGTCTCTGGTTTGATTCAAGGCTGTACCAAATTCTTTCCCTTTTGATAAAAAAATTTACTCTTTCACCCCTGAACACTGTTTCCTGTAGCTTGACAGAATACTGTGTGACATGTATTGGAAAAAAGTCTAACTCCAGGAAAGCATGGATAGGCCAAGTGGCCACCTGGATAACTGAAATTTGTGTTAAACACCTTACAAACAAATATGCCCCTTGGTTGATGCCATCAGTTAAAAACAAATGTCTATGAATGTTTATCCTAAATGTCTATGAATGTTTCTATTGTAATATATGCACATCAAATCTGAGTCTTGAATTCCATTTATTTGTTAACATTATTACAGCTTATGCCTTCAAAACATGGTCTTTGTACAATAATACTGTAACTTTTTTTACATAAATAAATGAATAAGCTAGCACCTGGTTGATACTACCAGTCAGAATAAGGACTTGCACGTTCAGACTGTAACTGCCTCTAATATTCTACTACTCAAAATTTACCAAGGATCACCATTTTAGATTCAGCCAATTATATGTGACCCATGTATCTGTTATGCTTTTTCACAAAGTTGCATAACCACACTGATGAAATAAATCACCTGTAGAAATGGATGATTTTAATGCAAAAATGTATTGTTGATCGATACACATAGTCCTGTACTGAAATATCTAAAGGATCCCTATCAAAGTATGACAATGAACAAATTTGCATCAGTTGGTTGGTCAAAATTGCAGATTTTTGTGGATGACAACTCTACCTTTGACATTTAAAGGATTCCAACAAATGATTAATCCTTTTACAAACAATGTTTTCAAAACCTGTCTTCTGCATTGATAAAGACAAATCTTTTCCGTGACAACTCATGAAGAACTCATCCTCACATCAACTGGTTGCAAGCAATCCCCAAAAACATCACAAATTATGTCATGCTTTTCAATATTTTATCAGGAAATAATTGTGGATTATAATGTTTGATAATTAATGGTTTCATGAGCAGTGAAATTAATCGTTAATATTTCTGTAACTCTTCAATTAAAGGTGGAAACGGTAATTCCACTCACTTAAGCTACCTAGGTAAACAGTGAATGCATGCCATTCAACCAGACAGAAATATGGCGTAATTTAAGTGCATTTACCCTACATTTCTCTCGCTTTACATAATATTGCAATGTGTCCTTATGTTGAGGAAGATACGCCATGGGTAATTACTGAAAACAACTGTACTGGATTTTGATAACATTCCCACAGGGGATAGAAACATGAAATAATTTAAATATTTCTTTGGGGGTAAAATATCAAAATTCACTTCATTGAGTGAACATCATCGATTTTCACGAGTGACTCTATTCAGTGAAAGATCCAAATTTATTTCATGGAGTGAATATTATTGGTAATATTTCCATGAATGGCAGCCACTCATGAAAAATATTACCAATAATGTTCACTCCGTGAAATAAATTTAAACTTTTCACTGAAAAAAACAACAACAAATATCCTCTATATATCATGGAGACAACTATTGATATTACAAATGAATCTGAGAGAGCAATCAAAATTGCATATCTGATAATGACTTCACAAAACAAGACACTCAATATATGGATTTTTGGACAATACTGATCTCCCTTGACAATGAAACCCTATCTGCCAACAACCTATCTGGCATCAGCAAAATAAAATACTAAAACTTTTTCACCCTTGTATGCCTGTGCCTGAATAGTAGTACTTTTTCTTAACCCATTACCAAACAATACCAAGTTTCAAGGAAGACGGCTACTTGAAACATTGTTGAATAAGGAGAAAATATTGGTAACCAGCATTTTCTCCTATTCTCACAAAGTTTCTAACCATTTTAAAGACAAATCTAATTGTTAACTTTTACCACACGATTAAGTTTAAGGCTGGTCCAAATTGAAAACATTTCCAGACCACGAATTACATGTGGCTCAAATGATTGTATTTGTTTCTGAAAGGTTTAGAAAATATTGTGAGAAAAGGAGAAAATGCGGGTTATCAGCATTTTCTCTTTTTCCCACAATGTTTTCTAAAGTCGAATCTTCCAGGGTCGTTAAAACTCAGGATTGTGTGGTAATGGGTTTAACCACATTTCGGATGAGTCTAAGGTCATGTCCTCTGGTAAAGTGTTAATTAACCCCTCAAGTGCTGTAAGTACAAGTTTAGTTGCTTTTGTAAATAGAGTAGGTCAAGATCAGGCTGCCTTTTGCAGGTTCAGATTGCACATTGTTACAGTTTTAGCAGTCCAATCTTAATCTACACTGCTTGCTGTGTTGATTATTTACTCCTTTCCCCCTCCCCCTCCCCCTCCCCCTAATAAGAATTCTCAAAATCCTACATGTTGGAATTTTCTGAGTTTATTCTATCCCTGCTGAGAGTGATGATTTTTGTTTATTTTGCACTTAAAAAGCCAATATGCCCAGCCAGTATCGACCTGTCAGCAGGATACTTAACAAAATCTAAATATTTGAGACAAAAAACATCACAACTTGACCCTCACAAAGCCAAACAACAGAAACAACACTTCAATGAGTTGGAAGTACCATTCTTAACTCTTTACCAGATGAAACTTTAGTCTTGCCCCTACTGAAAGCAACACTGAGGGCTACAGCTACACCTCCAAATTTTCTTTGAAAACAGTGGAGCTAACTACACTAATTTAGAACTTGTCTATTTTGAAAGAATTTTTCAAGGAACACATTAAATGCTGCCTAAATTATGAGATTTGTCCGTTAACTCTTTACCAAACAACAAAATTGTAGACCTGTCCAAATTGAGAGCATTTGCAGACGACAAAATAAATGTGACTCAAAAACTAAATTTTCTATTTGATAGTGTAGTAAACATTGTGGGAAAAGGAGAAAATGCTGGTTACCAGCATTTTCTCCTTTTCCAACAATGTTTTCAAAAGCTTTCTTTCTCAGGGTCGTTAAAAGTCGGGATCGTGTGGTAAAGATTTAACGGGTAGAAAACATTAGGGAAAAAAGAGAAAATAATGGTTACTAGCATTTTTTTCTTTTCATACAATGTTTTCAAAAGCCATCCTCCTTATGGGTTGTTAAAAATGGAATTGTTTGGTACAGGGTTAACAAGAGTGCCGTTGTCACAATATATGCTGCCACATGGCTGCTATTTCAAGCAGCTAGCTATAGAGACTAAAGTCCAAAACCCTGACAATATGCGCTAGGTCACATGATCTGTGAAAATTTCATCTAAATCTGTTGAGATATGTCCAGTAATTAAAGAGATATTGGTGAAAAATGAAATATAACATGAAGACCCCTTTTTCCATGACGCAGCTATAAATCGCAAAACCTTGACAATATGCACTAGGTCACATGATGAGAAACATTCTGTGAAAATTTTATCCAAATCAGTCAAGAAATGTGGGAAGAGTTGTGTTCACAAGAAATGGACGTACGTATGGATGGATGTACGGATGGATGGATGGACGGACTGACAGACGGAGAAGATGACGCCAATATACGTCACCTTCGGCAGCGTTTAAAAAGGTACTGCAATTCAGCAGTTAAATGAAACAATTTAATAAGCTTGGAGAAGAAGGCCATTTGCAAATTTCAGAAAAGGAGAAAACATTGATAACCAGCATTTTCTCCTTTTTCCACAATGTTTTCTGCCCTATTAGAGATCTTTGGACAATCTGTACCAAATTTGAATTTGATGTCAGCAGAGCTTTCAATTCAGAAGAGTAAAAAGAAAGTTGTTGTTCGGTAAAGGGTTCAGATTTTTATCTGAATTAGTTTGTTGTTTTGATCCTTGTTTTATCATGAAAACTACCTGATATTTTTTACTTCTGAAAGTTTCTGGTTCACTTCCTTATCTTTTGGAGATAACTTGCTTTCTAATGATGGATGGGCTAAACCCTCATATCCCAATGATTGACATTATAAGCTTAAAGAATACACGGCACAGATTTAGATCAGGCTATACAGACCATGCAGCCAGATCTTGATTTGTTTGTTCACTTGATGTTTAACACCTTTTCAAGTATAATACAGTTAATTTGCTGTGGCCAGTGAACTTATCCATGCTTTCCTAGAGATTCCTTTACCCTTACTCAGAGCTCCAGATAAGAGGGAGTGATGACATTCTAAATCCATTATTTCTCCTCGAAACCCTATGTTGTGGGTACTCATTAGAAACGTCTCAAAGAGACGATTCTAATGAGTACCCATAACATAGGGTTTAGAGGATAATAATTAATATTTTCAATTTTGAAATCAAAATTACTCCCTCTATCTGGAGCTCTGCTTACTTAGTACAATATTTTTCTCAAGCCACTAGTAGCTTTCCAAAATAACCATTGTTCAAACAATATTCAGTGGTGACAGAGGAATGAATCCTGTATCAGTGACTACATTATATCATCGTAAAGAATTGATGGCAGCACTGTGAATCGAACCTGCGCCCCCTTCATTACAAGTCACAATCGTTACCCACTGAACTTCTGGGCTGGGAGCCAGATCTTGAATCCATTCTGTCTACTATTACACAGCTCAAAACTCTTGCCAAAATAGAAAATCTGTTCAACCCCTTACCAAGCAACAAAATGTTAAGTCTTGTCCAAATTGAAAGCATCTGCAGACAACTAACTAAAGAAGACTAAAAAGTGAAATTTCTCTTTGGAAGTACAGACAACATTGTGGGAAAAGGAGAAAATGCTGGTTACCAGCATTTTCTCCTTTTTTTCAAAATGTTTTCAATAGCCTTCATCCTTAGGGTTGTTTAAACTCGGGATTGTGTGACAAGGCTTATTTGACAGAAGAATAAGCAACTCTTTACCTTCACAATATGAATTGAAAGGATTTTAATCTGTTATGAACGATTATCCTGATTTCAGGACCCTGAGAAAGGCATTTTCTCCTTTTCCTTATTTCTTTTCTACCTTTTTTGAAGACAAATCCCATTATTTGAGACTGATTTAATTTGTACTCTGCAAAATAATATTTCCATTTTTCGTATAGTTTGCCACCTTATTAATTAAGCGACATGTTTGTAGCTTGCCCTTTCATCTTTAAATGATTCAAACACGAAAACTTTCTGCTAAATAAATAGTGCGCCAAATACATGAAATAAATCTTTCTAAGCCAAATTAAAAGCTAGATATCACAATTTAATGATCCTTTTTGCCTAAATATTTTATAAAACATCTGACAATGAAGATCAGAGATGAGACTGCACAGTCCCAGAAGTCTGATCTTGGTTCACAATGTCCAAAGAGCAATGTAACTGCTGACTGCTTCAAGCTCTAAGGAGAAATAAGACTTCAGAGAAATGTAATTCAGAGTGATTTACATTCATGTCTTTGAAATTTAATCAACAAGTTGAGGGCATTAAATGTTCCACAACACTTGCAAATTCCATGAATTTAACCCTTTACCAAACACTCTCATGTTGCTATGAAGTTGAGGAAGAAAGCTCTGTAAGCATTGTAGGAAGCGGAGAGAATGCTGTCATATTTTCTCCTTTACCCATATATTTTCATATCCTTTAACTCTTTAAGACACAATCCCTACTTTTAACGACCCTAAAGAAGAAAGCTTTTGAAAACACTGTGGGAAAAGAAGAAAATGCTGGTAACCAGCATTTTCTCCTTTTCCCACAATGTTTTCTATCATACTAGCTAGAGAAAATCACCATTTTAGCAACATTTGTCGTCTGCAAATGCTTTGAATTTGGTCTAGTCCAAAATTTTGTTGTTTGGTAAAGAGTTAAAATGCAAATCTCTCAACTGATATGTCCTCTACAAGTGCTTTCAATTTTGACAAGTCCAGAATTTTGTTGTCAACTTAACCCTTAACCTGCTGAATAAATGAGATGAAAATTTTAAGCCAATATTTAAGAACCCAAATTTTGCTATTTCAAAAATATTGTTGGGGTTGAAATATGTCCTCAACAGACAGTGTAGATTGAAGATTAGACTGCACCTTCTAAGCAGTCTGATCTTGATCTACACTGTCCACAAAAGGTCAGAGAGTTGCACTTATCAGCGTAAGGGTTAAGAGTTAAGAAATGCTTTCCTGTTGCCTGATGTAAACTGATTTTGAGGGATAAAAGTAAAACCTCTCTGTGAAGGATATGGTCATGTGACCAGGAACTGAAGAAAGATATCATAAACTAACCAATATGCAAAGCACCTAGAGACATAATTTACTTCTCAACTTTTTACCAAACAACAAAATTTGTGACTTGGCCACATTAGAATCATGTGCAGACAAATCAAATGTAACTTTATGGTGGGATATATTGTATGATAGAAAACATTTGTGGGAAAAGGAGAAAATGCTGGCTACCAGCATTTTCTCCTTTTCTCACACTGTTTTTGAAAGTTCTGACCTACTCAGAGTCGCTAAATGTCAGGATTGTGTGGTAAACGGTTAAATCTTTACCAGACTGCAAATTTCAGATTGCCCATTTTGAAAGCTATAATAATTGTAGACAACAGATTTAAATGTAATTAACCATTTACTGCACAATCCCCCGTTTTAACAACCTGTAAAAGAGGACTTTTTATAACATTGCCGGTAAAAGGAGAAAATGCTGGTAACCAGAATTTTCTCCTTTTCCCCACAATGTTTTCTAACCTTTCAAAAATAAATTACAATTTTTGAGTTACTTTTATTTTGTCGTCTGCAAAAGCTTTCAGTTTGGACAAGTCTAAAATTATGTCGTTCAGTAAAGAGTTAAATATCGTTTTGTTTAGAGCTGGTCAGGTTGTCTACAAAAACCTCTTGATGCAAGATCATTCAGACCATGCCTCTCTTTGTGGTGGAATGATATCATCTAGCAGCTATCTCTTCCTTTGACAAGAATTATGGACAACATGCAAATGTTTAGTATTACTCCAGTGGATTGATTCCAAATTATTCCATACTGACACTTTCTTCCTGTAGAGAATGAAGTGCCTTTCCCACAATGTTTCCTACCTTTTTTAAAGCTAAATACTGTTATATGAAAAACATAAAAATGAATTATTGTTGTCTACAAATTCCTTCAATATGGACAAGTTTAAAATTTTGATGTGTGGTACAGGGTTACAGGCTATTCTGAGCAGAATAACTGAAGAAATGTCAAACAGTATAGATGCAAGATCAAACTGCATGTTTATATAGTCTTATCATGATCTACAACATCTAGCACTTCAGAGGGTTCACTTGTCGGAATATGACTGTGATACAATGTAAAAGCTATTAATGTCTAAATTCATAATTTACTCTGAAGTCTGTAAAATGAAAAAGAAAGAATTTCATAATAGTTGAAGGGTCTCCATTGCCCTCTTGGGATGCATGAAGTCTGAAGTTAACTACAACATTTTAGATGATATTGAAATACAAACAGACCATGATTCCATTCTGCTTTAAAAGAATCATACAGCAAAAAAACAGAAGCAATCCCAAGGTCGATAAAATACTCTTTACATCCATTATCTCTCTACCATATAACAAAAATTTGAACTTATCCGCATCCAAAGCATATGCAGACTACAAAATTTTAAGTAAAATATTGCAATACATTTAGTGGGATTTGTTTTTGAAACAGTTCAAAACATTGTGAGATTAGGTGAAAATGATGGTCATCAGCATTTTCTCCTTGTCCCACAACGTTTTCAGTCGCCTTCATCCTCATGGTCATTAGAATTCAGTATCTTTGGACATGGGTTAAAAAATTTGCAGCATACAACTTTGCAAACATCCTTGTACAGCAATCCAACATGAATTTAGGCTTGACAATGTGACAGCATTCAGGGGCAATATTCCTTATTTGCTGAAAGTGTTCATTGGTTCAATAGCTTTCAGCAACTACTACTTTTGCAAGCATTTCATTTTCGAATTTTAGGGAAGCTATCAGCTGCTGCCCCTGTTCATTGGAGAAATGTGACAAATCCATTGGCTAATTTCAATTTCAAAAATTTGTAGATATTGTATACAGCCAAGCATCTGCAGCCTATGCAAGTATGAACCTATCACTCAAAATACAGGAAACCCTGTTGAAACATTGTTGAAATGGCAGTTGCTGAAAACACCTTACGGAATCGATATTAACGTCCAGCAATCGTGCCCAAGTAGTGTGAATCATTGGGTATTCATTGGCCTTTTCGGTCAGGTCAGTATGTTAACGCACCCTAATGGGAATGAAAGTGGTAAAGATGTGGTACAAAAATGGCGATTATTGCGAACTTGGATTCACTGGGATTTATAAATGACAGCAGAACGAAAGGCCTGAAAGTCAACTGCACGCCTACCAATCCGTCTGAGGGCCTTAAACGAAGAATTCCAAAAATTATGAGCATTGCATTCATCGGAAATTTTTGTGCATGCACAAAAATATTTTTGCAGGACAGCAAATATCGAAGAATGCTGAACCAAAAACAGCAAATACAAACAGTTGGTAGGATGAACATTTAACGAATACGCCAATTTTAATTTGGTACGCATTTGTTGGAATTTTCAGCTAGGTGGGACACCGTGGTTACAAAAAACTGCTGGTCATCAGGTTTCTTTTCTCAGCAAGCTCAATTTCAATAATCACCTTAAAACTGGGGAGAAAAAAAGACAAAAATTCAGAGCTTTCTCACCATGAGGATTAAGATTAACACTTAGAGTGCTAAAAAGGAATACCTTTCAAAATAAGATAGACAGCTATGAGGTATTGGAATATTGTGATAGGACCATGCTCTGTGAAAGGAGGTCTAACATTTTACCGAACAATAGCATTTAACTCTTTACCAAATGAAAAAATTTTAGACAGGTCTAAATTGAAAGCATTTGCAAATAACAACTTTTAAATGTGACTCAAAAGTTGAAATTTGTTTTGGAAAAGGATAGAAAACATTGTGGAAAAAGGAGAAAATGCTGGTTACCAGTATTTTCTCCTTTTCCCACAAGGTTTTCAAATGGCTTCTTTCACAGAGTCGTTAAAACCCGAGATTCTTTGGTAAAGGGTTAAGACTTGTCCAAAGTGAAAGCACTTGCAGACAAAACAATAAATGTGTCTGTAATATTTAAATTTGTATTTCTTGAAGGGATGACAACATTTTTGGAAAAGGATAAAATGCTGGTTACCAGCATTCCCTCCTATTCCCACAATTTTTTCAAAACTTTCTGTCTATTGGTCGTTAAAACACAGGATTGTATGGCAAAGGGTTAAAACATCTGCAAAACTATGAATCCAGGTCCTGCACAATCCCCGCAAGCCAACATTGGTCAAAACTTTTTGCTGTTTGTAAATTTTCTGCATGTAAAAGGACAAGAAGTAGGTCAAAAGTCAGCTTATACGGCTAAGCCAGAAAAAAATAAGATGGATAATTTTAGCAAGAGTGAGAGAAAACAAAAAATTTTGCAAAGATGTTAAGGCCATATATGACGCTGGAGTGCCTTAATAAAGGCAGGGGCACCAAGGTGTCTAATAAAGAATTTTGGTTTGTCCCTATCAAAGGGGTTCTGAAAGTTAAAGATTGTTCCAAGGAAACTTGTACATGCTTAGCACTGTGTGAATTTCAAAAATAAAGAAACACTATTGTAGGTTTAGGCTAAATAGGTGCCTGTCAACAACAGTTACTGTATTTCAGAAGCCGTGGGAATCAATTTGTCAATAATTATAAATAGGGCACAGTCCCAATTATCCTTTGTTTTAAAGGCCAACAAAAAATTATTACAGACTATCTATTGGAAAAAAAATGGAAGAAATAGAGAAAACCATTATCCAACAATATCATAAAGAATGTTTACAACAGTTGCTCCTTTTGAACAATGAAATTCAGTGGTTGTCAGATTCAAGAACACAAAAAGTCATATTTGTTTAACAATTGATCTAAAAACTGTTGTGTTTGCTTATTAGCAAAAAACTAAATCATTTCCTGGTAGCCCTTTGAATTTTAATTGAAATTTTGTCACCTTTTTTTTTAATAATTTACAACAGTCAAATTCAATATCTCACTCAGGATCCGTAATAAAATTGGATCTCCTTAAGTCAATGTTGCAATATTGCTGCAGATTTTTTAGATCAGCTTTAACCCTTAACCCTTTACCGCACGACAAAATTTTAAACCTGTCCGAATTGGAAAGTATTTGCAGATGACAGTTTCAATGTGGCTTATATGAAATGATTTTTCTTTGGTACGGTAGAAAACATTGTGGGAAAAGGAGAAAATGCTGGTGACCAGCATTTTCTCCTTTTCCCACAATGTTTTCAAAAGCCTTCTCTTTCAGGGGCATTAAAAGTCGTCATTGTGTGGTAGAGGGTGAAATTGGGCCTTTCACGGCTATAGTTGCCTTTGGCGCCGTGTAGTCTGATCTACACTGTCCACTTTTCTGAAACATTATAAACGAAAGGAAACTTGAATTTGCAATTATTTAGGTCTCATTTCTAGACTGAAAATATCTCTTGGGTTTATTCGGCACTCTAAGGGTTAAATGTTGCACATTTCAGATCTACTGAATTGAATCTTGCAGACTTTAGATCAATTTTAAAAGTTGCTAATTCTAAATCTTCTACATTCAATGTTGCATATTTTGGGTCTACTTTTAATATTGCACATTTCAGATCTACTGAATTGAATCTTGCAGATTTTGAATAGAT
This sequence comes from Hippopus hippopus, assembly GCA_946811185.2. Classification (NCBI taxonomy): domain Eukaryota; kingdom Metazoa; phylum Mollusca; class Bivalvia; order Cardiida; family Cardiidae; genus Hippopus; species Hippopus hippopus. The sequence continues at coordinate 53,814,206 of OX328097.1, read as the reverse complement.
TTTAACTGTTGCAGATGCTAAATCTTCTACATTCAATGTAGCACATTTTTGGATCAACTTTAAATCTTGTGCATTTCAGATCTACTGAATTGAATCTTCCAGACTTTAGATCAATTTTAAAAGTTACTAATTCTAAATCTTCTACAATCAATGTTGCATATTTTGGGTCTACTTTTCATGTTATACATTTCAGATCTACTGAATTGAATTTTGCAGACTTTGGACAGATTTCAAATGTTGATGAGTCTAAATCTTCTAAATTCTATGTTGCAGATTTTGGATCTTCTTTACATGTTGCAGAGTGTATTATCTTCTGAATTCCATGTTGCAAATTTTGGATCTACATTACCCAGTATTTTATGAGATATTCTTTCACAATAACTCTTTTGAAATACAAATATATTGAAGGAATAAGGTTTGTTTCCAAAACAAAGAAGAATATCATTGAAACAGATGGCTGAGAAACAGATCATGGACTCAGCCAGACTGATACACAGACACACACATGCACAGACAACACTCCCAGTATATGCTCCACTGAAATTCTCTCCGAAAGCGTAAAAAGTGTCTCTATTGTAATAGTTTAGAAACAGGTGATTTATGCTACCTTACCATAAAGGCCCTTTCATTTAGACTGGCAGAAGGCTTTTGAAAAAAATATGGCAATAGGAAAAAATGCTGGTAACCCAGTATTAATTGTAATCTTTTTACCACAATATTTTCCACCCTTTCAAAGACACATTTAATCGCATCATTTGTGTCATATTTAACCCTTAGAGAGCCAAATAAACCCAACAGACACTTTCAGTCAAGAAATAAAACCAACATAGTTGAAATTTTATGATTCCTTTTGTCTATAATTATGTTTCAGCAAAGTGGACAGTGTAGATTAGAGATCAGACTACATGTTTTGTGAATGGAGCTTTAACACTTTACCACACAATCCCGACTTTTAACGACCCTGAGAAAGACGCCTTTTAAAAAAATTTCGGGAAAAGGAGAAAATGCTGGTAACCAGCATTTTCTCCTTTTCCCACAATGTTTTCTACCCTTCCCAAACCGAATTTCAATTTTTCAGTCACATTTATTTTGTCGTCTGGAAATGATTTCAATTTGGACCAGTCTATAATTTTGTCGTTTGGTAAAGAGTTAAGGGTTAATTTGTCACCTGTAAAATGCTTTTAATATGGAAAAAAGCTAACAAATCATTATCTGATTACAGACTACAAGTTAAACCTGGGCCCATATTAACCAAGCATTCTGAAGAACTTTTAACTCTGTACCACACATTCCCGACTTTTAACGACCCTGAGAAAAAAGCCTATAGAAAACATTGTGGGAAAAGGAGAAAATGCTGGTAACCAGCATTTTCTCCTTTTCCCACAATATTTTCTACCCTGTCAAAGTCAGAAATCATCATATTAACAAGATTTAATTTGTTGTCTGCAGATGCTTTGAATTTGGTCCAGTCCAAAAATTTGTCGTTTGGTAAAGACTTAAGTCTTATTCACAAGAATTTCCTAAATTTGAAAATAACTCAACTTCTGATTCACTAAACCAAATGGTTTAGCTATCAGACGTTGTAGTACTTCCTAAATCTCTCATAAGACTAAGATTGTAACTAAGAAAGGTTGGTGAATATGGGGTCCTGGTTACCAGCTAACATAGTTAAAAGCTGCAGATGACTTTCTTTGACTTGCAGTTCACAGTTATTAACCCTTTACCACACACTCCAGAGTTTTTAACAATCCTGAGAAGGAAGACCTTCTTTTCCAGGTCAGATACTACTGTCTGAAAAATAATAACACCATCGTTTGAAAGTTCTTTCAATATGAACAAGTATAAAATTTTGCCATGTAGCAAAAGGGTTAAAAACATAGTGGCATAAAAAAGGTGAGTAAATTTGAGTCCATAATGTGACAAAAGGCTAAAAGAAAAGCTGTGGGAATCGATAAGTTACTCCTTTGCTGTGGTCATTAAAGAAAGGTAAGAAAATGAAAATAATCACCAAGCTAGTACATAGATAATTAAAACCACATGGATGGAAGAGTTGAGTTCAAATCCAGTTCACCTGGATTCTATTCTTATCCACATTCCATCTCCTTCCCTACTGTTGCACAGTATTTCTAGACACAATGAAAACTGAACCTGAAGTCTTGAAAAGGAAACAAACACTTTCAAAGAGTGGTTAACAAAGTGGAAAAGGAGCAAGTGTATGTCATAAGCATTTGCTCCTTTACCTACAATGTTTCCCAAAACAACAGTGCTGTACAGTAACAATAATCTCTGTACAGCAAATGTTTAGCTTTTAGTCTAGCATTCTTTACCCTGCTGAAGCCAAGCCACAGGGATTGATACTTTCCACCAATGCATTGCCAGTACTGAAAGACAACAAAATTATAAGCTTGTCCAATATCCCTTAACAGTTTACCACACAATCCCGACTTTTAACAACACTGAGAAAGAAGGCTTTTGAAAATATTGTGGGAAAAGGAGAAAATGCTGGTAACCAGCATTTTCTCCTTTTCCCACAATGTTTTCTACCCTTCCCAAAACAAATTTCATTTTTTCAGTCACTTTTATTTTGTCATCTGCTAATGCTTCTAATTTAGATTAGACTAAAATTTTGTCGTTTGGTAAGGAGTTAAGCTGCTAAATAAAATGAAATGAAACTTTCAAGCCAATGGTAAAAACCCACATGTTGTTAGGTCAATGATATACATGTATTTCAGGGAAAAACCATCTCCATTTCGGACAGTGTAGATCCAAGATCAGACTGCACGTTCTGTGCAGTCTGATCTTGATCTACACTGTCCGCAAAAGATCTTTGAGTGGCACTTAGCAGCTTAACTGTTTACCACACGACAAATTTTAGACCTGTCCAAATTGAAAGCATTTGCAGATGAGAGTTTCAATGTGGCTCATATGAAATGATTTTTCTTTGATAGGGTAGAAAACATTGTGGGAAAAGGAGAAAATGCTGGTAACCAGCATTTTCTCCTTTTCCCACAATGTTTTCAAAAGCCTTCTCTATCAGGGGTGTTAAAAGTCGTCATTGTGTGGTAAAGGGTTAAGGGTTCTTAAAAGTATTTGCTGCTTACAAATAAGCTTTTGCTACAATGATGTGATTTGTTTTTGACAGGAAAGAAGACATGGTGGGAAAAGTAAATGTTGGTTACTTCATAGCATTTTCACTTTTTCCCACATCTTTTTTCTTCAATTTCATTGCTGAATCCCTTGAGCATTATTTGCTGTTTTGTCTGTCCATTCTTTCGATGTGGTCAAGTCTAAAATTTTCTCATTTGGTATAAATTGAAAGCTCTATTTGAGTCTGATCTTGACCTACACTGTCAGTCACAGCGGTAACCCTATGCAAATTAATTCCATTTCAAAGACCTCAAAGAAAGCACTGAAAAATATCATGGAAAAAGAAGAAAATATTAGTAACCAGCATTTTCTCCTTTTCCCACAATGTTTTCTAATCTCAATGATAAATGCTAATATTTGAACCATATTTGATAAATTCTCATTTGATTTCAAGTTGGGTAACTATCAAATTTTGTTGTTTGGTAAAGTGTTAAACTGAAAGTGTTGAGCAATTAGTAATGAACAGGAATCAATATCCTGGAGGTAATTTGCTCTGGGTGTGGTCTGCAAGCATGACATGAGAGAAACAGAAACGTTGTATCAGTGTATTCTAGTAACCTGAACCTAAGGTACAGTAACAACCTTGGAAATAGGTGAAACATTGCCCTGTTGCAATGATTAAACTAGAACTCCGCCAGAGCTCCAGATAAGAGGGGTGATGGTATTCTAAATCCATTATTTCTCTTCCAAACCCTATGTTGTGGGTACTCATCAGAATTGTCTCATCGAGATGATTCTAATGAGTACCCATAACATAGGGTTTAGTGGAGCATAATTAGTATTTTCAGTTTTGAAATCAAAATCACTTCCTCTGTCTGGAGCTCTGACTCCCCACCAGTTAGTTATAAATCTTGTAATAGGATCAAGGGAATAAATTTCAAAGGACTGTAACTCCTGTAACAGTTGACCAATCATGATGAAATTTGCAGGTATACAAGTCCTCATGGTAGAAATGCTGTGATCAAAAGATAAACCTAAATCTTTGATCTACCCTGTATGCTTTGCTCAGACATTCTGGACAGTAACAAAACTGAAATTACAATCATTAGGGTCTTATTTCTAGACTTAATAGTGTCTGCTTTATTATTTGTGGCTGCAATGGTTATTGTTGTAAAGGTTATTTACATATCCAACAGTGCTGTTCAAGATCCTGGATCTAATTTGTCTGATATTTCTTCAATATATTGTGGCCAATTTGCAATCAAATTTTTTGCTATCTGATGCACTCACTTTTTCACCTGCATATACCCATGAAACAAATTTCAGCAGACTTATAACTCTGAAAACATCATCCTTGTGAAAGCAGCAAGCAATTTCTCCTTTTTTTATAATGTTTTGAAAAGTACTTAATTCAGTGCAAGACCATTTATTGAGTTGTCTACAAGAATGTAAAGCACTAGCCTAGTTAATAAAAACAAATGGCTATGTTGCATGCTGACTGTAAATAAATCTAACTCTGAAGTACCCATTAGGTATCTTCTTTATGTTTATGGATTATCTACCAGAGAAAAAATGATGAAATAAGACAGTTCCTGCATAAATTAATAACATCTTTGATTGTATATGTGGTATGCCTACACGAAACGATTCAACAAGATCCGGCAATCACTTCAGCTGTTTGTATCTTTGTCGTTTTATACCGTTTTCAGCATTATCACAGTATATCTATCCTTGCTTTCCTAGATTTTCTTTTAACCAGTACTTCATGCAATATTCCACCTAAGCTACTTATTTGCTTTCCCACATAGCCTTCATGGAAACAATGATCAACTGTGTGAGAGGAATGAATACTGTCACAGTGGCTATTATCAATCCTCTGAAAGAAATCGGCTAAGCTAAGGAATCCAACTACAGTAACTACCCCTGGTCTCAAGCACTGTGACATTCTGACTGAGTTTAAGCTCTGCAAATGGTTAGAGTTGCAATCAACAAGATCGAAATTCAACAAGATCTGAGAAATGATTTCGGTGAATTGCAATAGTTGCTATCAACAAGATTTGAATTAAACAAGATCTGAGCAATGTGTGTAGAAATGACCAACATTTGGTTTTGACAAGATCTAAATACACGCAGTCAATTCAGCTGAATGGCTATAGATTTCACTTATATGATCAAAATTCAACAACAGCTGTGAAACAATGTACCTGAATGGCTATAGTTGCTATTATAATACCATTCTAATACTTGTTCTAATTCTAAATTTCAAGATTTGAGCCTTCTGATATGCTGGGATGTAGATTGGCTTGCCTTAGAACTCAAGTTAGAATTGAGATTTGCGTGGTTGGTGAATGTGGCCCCTGATTGGTTTTTAAACCAATCAATACCACCCTGGTGGCCTTTGAGTTGGAGCAGTCTTACATAAGAGGAGAATTTGGTTCACAGGATTAAATTCTACACCGAAAGACAAAATTTTAGACTCTTTTCATATTGAAAGGATTATTGCAGCCAGCTGTCTAAAACACAGACTAGTTCTGCAGTATACTCATCTAAAAGAATCATTGAACCCAAGGATGTTAATTCGCCCCATAACATTACACATGGATATATGAGCAGTGCTTTATGAATAGGGGTTTTAACACATCTTTGTAAAGCATTATACCAAGTAAGTCATTGCATAACATGAGTCCATTTTGTCTAATAACTGGCTGAACCATGAGGCATGATGGTCCTTTGAGATGCAGAAAATTTACCGACAACAAAAAGTTTCGACCCATGTCAACCTGTGCAGATTGCACAAGCTGACATGAGTCAATACTTCTTGCATATATATTAAATCAGTGTCTGATCCAGGATTTGAAAAAAGTGGGGGATTGTCACCCATCAATCTGAAAAGCATGGGGAATTTCTAAGAAGGATGGGGGATCAAAAGTAACTAGTCTACAACTTACAAGGAGCAGAACCATTCTCTTTTGTATGTATTAAACCCTTTCCATTCTAGTGTATTGTGCATTAGTCTTGTTACCTAACACAAAATCTTACTATGAAACTTGGAAGTCATAACTGTAAATAGAAGATAAATGGTGGTCCTTTCGCTTTCATCTGTTACGCTCACCTCTGCGTCGCACTGGCTGTGACTTGCATATTGGATAACAGATTTTTCCAAAACTGATTGTTCATCTGCATTGCCACTGGCTCTATGCATAAAGATATCAGCAATTCAATGTTTTTGTCCATCTTAGAAAACAGAAATATCAATATTGTCTGCTGTTTGTTTGGGTTTACAAGCAAAAAAGCAACAACTTCTGGGAATCGGTATTAACCGAAACCAACAGAGTAATATCAAAATAAATTCATCTTGACAGCTTTGGTATGTATTTGGATGAAAAGGCAGTATTTCACTCACATTTATTATAAATAAGTGTTGGGGACATGTAATCAATATATAAAAAAATGGTGAAGAAAAAAAAAATGGCAGACATTTTTTTTTCGTAAAATCAAAGTCCGTGAGGAAAGAAAGGGAAGTCACTTTTGATTCTTCTGGCTGTGAAAGTCAACGTTCGAGCGTTAAGTTTTATCAGGATAATTTTTTATCAGGATAATTTGTATTAAAAGTACAAGGTAATGAATTACTGTGCTCTTTAACCCTACAGTGCTAAAACATTCATTCTAACATGACACATGCAACTGAAGTGTGGTAACATCATTCGGTATAAAGTAAGTATCGCATCCGCTTTTGTATACTAAGTATGATCTTGTTTTCCATTGATCAAGATTTGGTCATGCTAGAATCAAAATAATCTCGTATCTATCATGGTTTATCATTCAATAAACCAAGACTACTATGGACATCTTCAACAGCATGAGAAATGGGGACATTTTTTTCTTTAAGGAATGACATTAATTTGTTTTTAATGTTTTTAATTTCTAGTGCGAAATGCTTTGACTTTAGTTCAAATAACTGAAAAGTAACTTGATTCTGTGTTTATCATGAAAATTCTCAGTTTCAGAGAAAACGACACATTTTTTCCCAATTTGCTCGGTTTGGGACCCATTCCCAAAACGGAGGAAAAAAACGCTGGACTATCAATCATCAATCCTCTGATAGAAAATGGCCAAGCTGAAGATTCAAACCAGTGATCCCCTGCTCTTAAACCCCACTTACCTACTGAGTAACTCAGGGGGAATTACTGGGGAGTTACTGGGGACTCTGCCACTGATCCTGTAGATAATGTCGAACATAAGTCTAGATTCACAAGCTTTTTTTGGCTAAAAAAATGAACCATATTGTTTAAGTGGACTAAAGATGGCTCTGGTAATATTATTATAACTAAAATGTGTTTAAACCCTTTACCAAAAATCTCATGTAATGGTGACTCTGAAAAAGACGGCTTGTGGAAAACACTGTGGGAAAGGAGAAAATGCTGGTAACCAGCATTTTTTCCTTTTCTCACAACGTTTCCTACCTTTTCAAAGACAAATCCTATAATTTAAGTCACATTCAAATATTTTTGTGGTCTGCAAAATACAAGTCGTAGAAGTTTGTAGTATGGTAAAAAGGTAATGAATAAATACCCATGTTATTTACCGGGCTATGATTGCTCAGGTAATAATGACATCAGTAAGCCACTTTAACCCTTTACAAAATGACAAAATTTTGGAATTGTTCAAATTGAAAGCATTTGCAGATGACAAATAACATTTTAGCCAGAAGGGTATAAAACATTATGGGATAAGAGGAAAATGCTGCTAACAAGTATTATCTCCATTCTGAACAATTTTTTCAGGAGCCTCCTCTTTCCAGGTCATTTGAACACTGGATTGTGTGGTGAGGGGTTAACTAGTCACCAGGTATTTCCCAGACAGAAATATAATTTATGATTCCCTTTTATCTAACTGTATCTGTTTAAAGTACAGCATTATTTCATTAAACACAGTGGAATATTTCTTTGACTGGGTAATTCTTGTTACACAGGATCAGAATTTGATAAGATATTTCTAATAGACAATTTGGAATAAGCACTTGTGTCAAGAGCAGTCTGATCTTTAACACTTAACCCTTTACCAAACAATCCCATGTTTTAATGACCCTGAGGTACAAGGCTACAAGGAAGAAAATGTTGGTTACCATAAATAAAAAAAAAATGTCATAATTTTAGCAACATTGCAATGAATGCTTTCAAAATAAAAAAAAAGGTAAAAAAATGTTTCGTATGGTAAAGGGTTAAAGTGCTGTGCAACTGACCAAGCTTTTACACACATTATAGATCGCAATCAGACTGTATTGTTGTTTTAGCCAGCTTATCTCACAAAATAAAGAAAGCTGAGATCCAAGATCAGAATGCATGTTCCTTGCAATCCAATCTTTAAACAAAATATGTCCATAAAAGGTTCCTCAAATTGCCCTTTCAATTATATTGGAAGTTATTAACCCTTACAGCTTCAAATAAACCCCACAGGCATATCAGTCTTGTATCAAGACACAAATGAAATTGCAATTTCGAAGATGCTTTAACCCTTTACCACACAATGATGACTTTTAACAACTCTGATAGAGAAGGCTTTTGAAAACATTGTGGGAAAAGAAGAAAATGCTGGTTACCAGCATTTTCTCCTTTTCCCACAATGTTTTCTACCCTATCAAAGAAAAATCATTTCATATGAGCCGAATTGAAACTGTCATCTGCAAATGCTTTCAGTTCGGACAGGTCTAAAATTTGTCATGTGGTAAAGGGTTAATCCAGAATGTCTACGCCAAGTGGACAATGTAGATCAAAAGATCAGGCAGCATGTTCTGTGCAGTCTGATCTTAATCTACACTGCGCACAAAGGAAATGCTGGGATACCTGGAGTATTGAATCTGTTGCAAGGCTCAAGATTATGTTATACCTGTGAAACTTGGAATGCAAAGTGAGTTCAGATGTAGAATGATGGGATAAATACATCCTTTCATCAACAATCTGGGCTAAGACAGTTCGGTCATAATCTCAATGGCCTGTTATATTGAAGCCAGATGGGAATCTTTTGTGTCTTATAACACTGATCCATAAATCTTGTTTTATCTTGATTTGCAAGCAATTCTAATTTTAATTCTTCACCTTATTCCTGAATACCTGTTGCAATTAATTTCAGCTTTGACAGACTGTCCAAGTCAGTGAGTGTCCTATTTGTAACCATACTGGCTAAAAACCCTCACAGCGCTACATAAACCAAATAGGCAGTTTCAGTTTGTACTGGACCTAAATAATTGTAGTATCGAGGTTACTTTCTTCCGGAATGTTTCAGCCACGAGGGTAAAGTGGGCCAAAGATCAGACTGCATGTTTTCTGCAGTTTGATCTTAATCAACACATGCCACAAGGGTAACTACAGTTGTGAAATGTGGGAAGACCTTGGAGGAGAACTACTTATTCCTTGCTCACTTGCTTGATTGATTGAATGTTTTATTCCACTTTCAACACTATTTCAGTTATCAAAGCAACAGCTCACTTGATCAAACCTTCCTGAGGTTTCAATAGTACTAGGCTGGGACTCTGCAGTGCCTCTTCACAAAGACACTACCACAAACTACACAGTGCCCCAGGTAAGGACAAAACTCAGAACCTTCAAATTACTCAAATCCAACATCTTGACAACTGAGCCATTCAGTATAACATTTTTGTAATTCTGCAGGCTTCTGGAAAAAAAAATGAAAATGGGGCCATTGATAATAATAGCCACAGTATGATTTATATGATATAGGCCCCTATGTTTGGACCAGGTCTATCATTTACAGAAACACCTGTCTTGAAAATAGAATGAACGAGCTCAGATATATCTTTTCATGCGGACAGTTCTGTCTTTGGAAAGATGGACCTATGCAGTCATGAGAGAAACACCTGTTCACTTGAGAGAAAGACCTGCACAAATGAAAATGTTCAGAGGTGGATGCTCATGAATCAATTTCAACACATAATGAATAAAAAAAAAAACAATTCATACATAGGTAATTTATTTGAGTTATTCGATTTTCTTTCCTGAAACAAGTCCATAGACTTGCAGCAAAATGCCTTTGCCATGTACTTAATACTGATGGTGACCAGTGTAGAAACTGGACATCAACCTTGTACATCAGCCTTTCAGTATCTCAGCTTTATAATCACCTTGAGCTCTTTGCACTCTGGATGGTATATGCAGCTCGTGCCCAGGTCTTTCTTATATGGAAAGACATTGTGTTAGGTTGATATCATTACTGACCTACTCTCCTCAATTCAGCATTTATTCTCATTCATTCCTCTTTTAGATATCTTGAAGAAAGCCATAGAATCTCCAGACATGTTGGCTGAAGATGGGCCTAATCTACATCATTATAACTAATCATGATGTCTTTGATGGCCAAGACAGTAATCAGGACTATCAGAAGGAAAAAAAGAACTAAACAAATTAGGGATATGACAGTGTAATTAGTTTTGACCTTTGAAAACCTTCACTCATTGCTTTCTTGCTTTTGAGAGCCTCATTTCCAGACAGCTTCAAGTTGCCAAGCAACAATCAATAGCATAAACACAATAGGGGAAATTTTAACTCTTGGCACCCCTATGGTCTGAACTTTGAATTGTATTTGTGGACAGTATAGATCCATGATCAGAATGCAAAGAGTAAGCAGTCTGATCTTGGGTCTATACCGTCAATTTCTTTTATAAAATATTGTTGCAAAAGCAGCTTAGAATTTGAAATCGCCTTGGCCCTATGTGTCTATTTAGCAATCCAAGCAAATTTTTTTATTTGCTGAAACAAATTTGTCGCAGATAATCTTGAAAATGTCTTTGTAAATTATACATAATGAATACAAATTATGGTCTGATACATAAATAAGAAAACACTGTGGCACTGGGAAACATTAATTGTTAAGCATAGCTTCTCCTTTTGTCACAATGTTTTCAAACAGTTGTGTAAGAAAAGGAAAGTCTTTCACTTGAGGTAAACAATGACTGTTGAACCTGTAGTCTAGCCCCCTCTCCAATACCTGTTAACTCTTTACCACACAATCTCGACTTTTAACAACCCTGAGAAAACAGCCTTTCAAAACCATTTTGGGAAAAGGAGAGTAACCAGCATTTTCTCCTTTTTCCACAATGTTTTTTAACCCTTCCGAAAATGAATTTCAATTTTTCAGTAACATTTATTTTGTCGTCTGCAAATGCTTTGAATTTAGACCAGCTTAAAATTTTGTCATTTGGTCTAGAGTTTAATTCTTACTTAATCCTTAACCACATGATCCCGACTTTCAACAACCCTGAGAAAGAAAGCTTTTGAAAACATTGTGGGAAAAGGAGAAAATGCTCGTAACCAGCATTTTCTCCTTTTCCTACAATGTTTTCTGCTCTTCCTAAAACATATTTCCATGTTTGATTCACATTTATTATGTTGTCTGCGAATGCTTTCAATTTGCACTGGTCTAAAATTTTGTCTTTTGGTAAAGAGTTAACAACAAAATTCTAGACTAATCTAAATTTGAAAGCATTTGCAGATGACAAATTAAATTTCATTCAAAAATTAAAATTTATACTTGGAAGGTTACAAAACACTGTGAGAAAAGGAGAAATGCTGGTAACCAGCATTTTCTCCTTTTCCCAAAATGTTTTCAAAGTCTTCTTCCTCATTGTCATTCAAAGTTGGGATTGTGTGGTAAAGAGTTAACTCTTTACATGACAAATAAATTCTAGACTGGTCTAAATTGAGAGCATTTGCAGACGACAAAATAAATGCTGTTTAATCCTTTACCACACAATCCCGACTTTTAACAATCCTGTTGAAGGAGCCTTTTTGAAAACATTTCGGGAAAAGGAGAAAATGCTGGTAACCAGCATTTTCTCTTTTTCTAAAAATGTTTTCTACCCTATCAAAAACGAATCTAACCTTTTGAACCATGTTTAGTTTCTCCTCTACAAGATGCTTTAGCTATACACGAGTTAAAAATTTTTTTGTTTGGTAAAGGGTTAAATGATGACAACTGTCTTTAAAACACCTGAAAACATTGGAAAAGGAGAAAATGTTTGTTACCATTGGTTACCAACATTGTCCTTTTCCCACGTTTTCAAAAGCTGTCTACCTGTGGGTTATAAGTGAACAGTATTGTTTTATAAAGCGTCATCAGCTTAATACTTACTCTCCAAAAACTAAAGCAAAAGTCAAACTTGAGCAAGCAACATTTACATAAAAAAAAACAGAAGAAAACAATATTACAAATGGAGAAATCACTAATAATCAGGCATTTTCTCAACTTGTCCAAATGATTTTAAAAGACTTAAACTCTGCTATAATAATGAAGCAGCTTTAAAAGCAGAAAAGGTAAATTCATCCAAGCTATGCATAATGAGTGTCCCAACTTAGTATCATATTTCTGGCTAAATTAACCCTCTACCAAAGGAAACATAAGCCCCCCCCCCCTTCTTTTGACAACCTTGAGGCAGACTTCTGAAAACATCATTTGAAAAGGAGAAAATTCAGGTTACCAGCATGTTCCCACAATGTTTTCAAACATTTCAAAGACAAATTTTAAATTTTTATTGAGCTACAATAAATTTCATTGTCTGTACAAGCCTCCTGTTTAATGGAAGACTAAAACTGGGCTCTCTAGTAAAGAGTTAGACAAATACTTGTCAACAAACGAGTTTGACCACCATCGATTTTCTCATAACCATGGTGTTGACTCTGTGAAAATATACTTTTCCACACTGTTTAGATATGTAAACAACTGGTTAACCCTTTACCACACAATCCCGACTTTTAACGACCCTTAGAAAGAAGCCTTTTGAAAACATTGTGGGAAAAGGAGAAAATGCTGGTAACCAGCATTTTCTCCTTTTCTCACAATGTTTTCTACCCTTTCCAAACCAAATTTCAATTTTTCAGTCACATTAATTTTGTCGTCTGCAAATTCTTTCAATTTGGACCATTCTATAATTTTGTCGTTTGGTAAAGAGTTAATAGCTCTAGAATTTAAAGGGGATGTTTCGTTGGTCTTCTCAAACAGTAACTGTTTTAACTGTGATAATATCCTCTGGACATTATTTTATGGTCTAGCAGCACACAACTTTTGAAAACATTATAGTGACAAAAAAAATGCTTGTAAAAAAGATGCTTTCAGACATTATTTTTGTATACATAGGTAGAAGGAAACAGGTTAGAACTTGGCTATTTCAATTCTATATAGTACCACACAAAACTTTGAATTATGCAAAAATTTATAAAATTAGAGACTTCCAATTGTGTAAACTTATGTTTGTGCAAGTTCTTTTGTAAAACAGTACTCAAGGTCATTAAAAGGCAGGACTACTTTAGTAAAGGGTTAAAAGGCTGTCATTGTTACTAGGCTGTCTATTTGTCCTCATTAATTTTCATGAAACTTTACATCAAAAGAAGATCCAATTATGATACAAGTCTGGCTATTAGCACCCTTATTATCGACATTGAATCCATTCTTTTCTGTGCAGCATGGATCATTGGATCAGAATGTAGACTGCATAATTATTCAGATAAATAAACAGGGTCTACTGTTGTGGTTGAAATTTTCCTTCTTCCTTATTTAAGATTAACCCTTTACAAAACAGTCCCTATTTTGATCAAACTACTGCCGTTGGAAAACATTGTTGGTGCTGGTGACTGACATTTTGTCTTTTTTGTGTAATTTTTCCAAAACAAATCTCATTCTTTGAGCTACATTCATTTTGTCTTCTGCATTTGCACTCAGTTTCAATGAGTATATAATTCTATCATATGGTAACCAGTTCACCCTTTACCACACAATCCCGACTTTAAATGACCCTGAGAAAGAAGCCTTTAGAAAACATTGTGGGAAAAGGAGAAAATGCTGGTAACCAGTATTTTCTCCCTTTCCATGATGTTTTCTACTTTCCAAAAGCAAATTTAAATATTTCAGTCATTTTTATTTTGTCGTCCTCAAATGCTTTCAATTTGGACTAGTCTCAGATTTTGTCGTTTGGTGAAGAGTTAAGCGTTGATTAAGCTATTTGATAACTAATATGGTATTTACTTCATCCTTTACTGCAAGAACTACTATCTTAACGACTCTCAGGAAAAAGTGTGGGAAAAGGAAAAAATACTGGTAATCAGCACATTCTACTTTGCCCTCCATATTTTCTACCCTTTCACAAACAAATCCTTCTCTTTGGTACACATATACCTTGTCATCTTTACATGTTTAGATACCTTTCATGTTCCCAATTAACACTTTACCAAACAACAAAATCTTAGCCTTGTCCAATTTGAAAACATTTACAAACGACAATTGCAGTGTGGCTCATATGGTGAAATTTTTCTTTGATAGGGTAAAAAACATTGTGGGAAAAGGAGAAAATGCTGTTTACTGGCATTTTCTCCTTTTCCCACAATGTTTTCAAAAGGCTTCTTTCCCAGGGTTGTTAAAAGTCGGCATTGTACAGTAAAGGGTTAACGCTATACCAAACAACAAAATCTTAGGCCTATCCAAAGTCGAAGCATTTGCAGACGAAAAATTAAAGGCGGACTAAATGGCATGATTTCTCCTAGGTAGAGTAGAAAACATTGTGAGAAAAGGAGAAAATGCTGGTTATCAGCATTTTCTTCTTTTTCAACAATGTTTTCAGAGGCTTTCTTTCTCAGGGTTGTTAAAGCTCCGGCTAGGACATTTTGTAATCTGGTAAAGAACTAATGTTAACCCTTTACCAAACAAGAAATTTTAGGTATGTCCAAATTCAAAGCAGTAGCAGACGACATATTAAATGTCACTCAAAAATTGAAATTTGTTTGAGACGGGTAGAAAACATTGTTGGAAAAGGAGAAAATGCTGGTTACACAATGTTTTCAAAGGCCTTCTCTTCAGGGTTGTTAAAACTAAAGATTGTGTGATAAAGGGTTAAACTCATTTCCTGGTGATGCAAATTTGCAGCTCATGACTTTGGCCACATCCTTGTAAAACAAGATTAACCCTTCACCACACAATGAAATTTTGGACTCGTCCATTTTCAAAGTATTTGCAGACCACATGTCAAATTGTGGGATCTGTTCTTGAAAGGGTAGAAAACATTAACATATAATAGGAAAAGGAGAAAATGTTGGTTACCTGCATTTTCTCCTTTTCCCACAATGATTTAAAAAGCAGTCTTAGCTTAGAGGTTTTAACACTGGATTTGTTTGGAAAAGGGTTAATTAACATGAATCCACCCATAAAGTGATTGATTGCATGGTGTTTAATGCCATTTTTAATATTATTTCACATGTATCGCAGCAACCAGTCTACCTATCCATGCTTTCCTGGAGTTTCTTTTACCAGTACTGGCCACAATATTCTTTCCAAGCCACTGGGTGCTTTTCCAAAAAACCATCGTCAAAACAAAGGTCAGAGGTGAGAGAGGATTGAATCATGTCAAAACGACTATCATCAAGCCTCCAAAAGAAATTAGCCGAGTAGTGGATTGAACCAGCAACTCCTTGTTCTCAAGTCCTGTAAGCTACTGACTGAGCCACTGGGGCTTCTTGGCAAAGGATTAAAGACAATTTCACAAAGCCTGTTGAAGGCTACTGTGTACATAAAATAAACAACAGCTGGTTTGGAAGGGGGTGTGCTGTACTCATTGAAACGGAGGGGGGGGGGGTTATTTCAACAGTATAACTATCAACCAGTGATGGATGTAGTCATAATATTTTACTTATTGATTGATACAGTTCACATTTAACACTTCACCTGACACAATACCGCTGTTTTTTATCACAAAGCTGAAGTATACTTTAAAAAAACATTTTGGGGCCCAGGAAAAAAGAGGCTGTTAACCAGCATTTTCTCCTTTTCCCATAATGTTTTCTACCCTTTCAAAAGACTGAACCCATCTATGAACCTTGTTTAACCCTTTACCAAATAATCCACAGTTTTAAGGATCCTAAAGTCAGCAGCTTTTGAAAACTTTTGTGGAAAAAGGAGAAAATGCTCGTAACAGCTGCAACTGCTTTCAATGTGGACCAATCTAAAATTTTGTCATGTGGTAATGTGGAAAAGTGTTAACCTGACTGGATTGTAAAATGCTTTGAATTTGGATCTAAAGTATTGCAGGGTGGTAAAGAGTTCCAAGTATAAAATACATGATGAGTGAGGAAACTAGAGGACCTTGAAGGCCTGAAATGCTCTACTGGCAGTGATGTTGTTTATTCTCTTCCATACATCATGAAATCACGATGAGAAAGTGACAAAGACAAATGCACACACAAAAACAATAGGGGGAAAGTTGCAACTAGTTTGAACCCACTAAGACTGCATAATAAGTAGGCTTAGTGAATTGAGTAAATAGTAAAATAATCGAAGTATAATTTCTCAGAACCAATAGTTTGAAATCCAGCAAAATTTGATAGGGTTTAACCATGGGCCATTGAAACGCCATTGGTCTATCACAGGATACCAATATTTTCAATATCAGACACCGTTACTATAAATAGCACACTGGCGACTGCCTCTATATTGTATACAAAAGACAAGGTGTGCAATGAAATTTAAGAAATTTGACCCCCCTGTCCTTTTTCAGAGTTAATATTTTACTAAAAACAGAAAAATAAACCTAGTTACTGCTGCAGATGGGCTCAAAAATGATTTTTCTTGTGTGCCCTGACCTTTGAAAGTTTCAATCCAAACGGCTCTTGTGTTCAAGCAATAGCACTGATGTCAAAAAAATTAAAAAGCTTCCACATTTTCCAGATCATCATGTGCTGACGTCACAAAACTTATTATCTAACAGCAAATTATAATTAAACCTTTTTTTCCAAACAAAGATCTAAAAATTTTTTGTTGATGTATTGATGAAACAATTGAATTGATATTTCGTCTGATATACAGTAAAACCTCGATAATTTGAAGTCCCAAGGGTACAAGCAAAATATTCGAATTATCGCGGTTTTCAGATTATCCAAAATATTTGTGAAAAAATAAATTCCGCTCAAGATCGGCAAGTAATGTAAACATCTACTACCCCCGAGCAATAAAACCAAGTTTTTGTTCCCTTTTTTCATAATATTCAAAGAATATCATGTCGAAAGAGTTATTTTCTCTAAATGCAGTGGATCTGACCATATGAGTTCTTGGAGATAAGTCACATAAAAATTCCTTTCATTCTGTAAGGTTTTAGAAAGGTCGGTACTCTAGTTTTTCTTTCAAATTCGTAAAATTTGCCCTGTTGTATTTGCCCCCATTCACTGTCACCCCATAGGAAAGAAAACATATTATTATTTTTTTACCTAAGAAAAACAGTAGAAGGTAGGATATAATATGGTATCAAAAATATTTAGGCCTACACGGACACCGATGTTTCAATGAAATATCTTTGAATATCGCGATTCGAAAAGTGTTGAAAACGATCGAAGAATGAAGGCAGGAAAACCCGATGCTAAAAATAGATAGACACGAAAAACCCGATGCTAAAAATAGATAGATACGAAAAATGGTAAAAGATGAGACATCCTCCAATCACAAACGCTTCAAACTGTCTTTTTAGCGTCAAAAATGACTTTGAACATGTGATGTACACACATACGGCAAAAAAAATGAAGTCAGGGATAAAATCAGTTGTCTAATCAGGAATGAAATACTCAAGTGATTTTATAGAATGAAATATCAAACAACATAATCAAAGGAGGGGGTGGTAGAAGCAGACATGTAAAACTTAACATAATTAACCTCTTATTATCAAATCAAAGTCAACTCCTTTTCAAAATCATATTGTAGTATGAATCTCCGGTAGTAATTGTCATAGATTGTAAAACTTATACTACACCGCTTAGATGGGCCGACACCAAAAATTTCTTTGCTAGGAAAGTTGTGAAAACAATTAATTTAGAGGTGAGAAAATAATGTGTTCGAATTAACAATAAATTTAAAGAGGTAAATTGATGACAGGGACCAACATGTGTTCAAATTTTCAGATTATCGAGACTCGAAATTACCGATCTATTTTTGGTGCTATATAGTGGAGTTTTTGCCGGGACTATGGAAATTCCTCGAAAAATACAGGGTCCTGGAATGTTCGAGACTGGAAATATCAAGGTTTTACTGTATATCTTATCGTTTCATCCAATCCAGTATCACAAATTTCATCTTCCATTTCGCATCTTTTTTAATGTCTATTTACCATTTATTGGTCTAAAAATCTGGCACCTCTTTTGATAGTAAATATATGTAAGTTATAATTCCCTGCATCATAATCTACCGACCGTATTTCACCTAATTACACCTCCCTAATAGTAGCTACCCCCACTATATTACTTTCTCCAGATGTGTGGGATGGGTATCCTGGTTTGTGATACTATTACTTACTCTACTATACTTGTGATGGTACTTAAATTTTAGGAAAATGGCTATGAAATAATAGCGCCTTGTTGGCGTTTTGCAAGGTGCCTATCCCATTAATTAGGTGAAATGTGGTAGTGGTATTTACCAAGTATAAGTCTACAAAAAATATTGATTTACAACATTAAAACTAAATAGTCCCCTTTTAAGCCTAATGTGCCATCAGCACAACTCAAGTTACTTTTGCAGAGTGTGTATATCAAGATAAGAATGTTCAGAATTATGCACTCTGATCATTCATTATCTAAACTGTTTGCTATTTTCCAGGACAATAGGTTCAAAATCATGTTTCACAAGAGAAACACTTTTTTGGCACAGAAAGCAATGATGAAAGACGGACAGAAAACATAACAAGCTCCCCTTCTTTTTTTTTTCAACCCTATACCAAACCAATCCCATGTTTTAGCCAACCCCTGGAAGAATTATTTTGAAAAGCAGTTTTTCTAGTTAGCAAAGGAGAAAATGCTTGGATCCAGATTTTTTCTTTTTCCAACATCATGTTTTCTATCCTTTCGAAGAGAACCAGACTTTATTTGTAACTGCACATGCTTTCAATTCGGATGAGTCTAACATTTTGTCGCCTGGTAGAGAGTTTTAACAAAATCAAAGGTCACCCCTGGGAAATCATGAAGAATAATATAAATAGGTCTTGACTGCATGGTAGTTTTCATATGGTAAACCAGAACCAAGTTCAGGTAAAAACCAGAAATCCAGAAAAAAAAAGGTCTGGACTTTTTTGTTCTGAACACCATTTTTATGTCTGGCAGACTTAGCTCTTAACTCTTTGGTTACTAAACACCCTTTACTAAACAATCCAGTGTTTTGAAGACCCTGAGAAAGAAGGCTATGAAAACACGGTGGGAATAGGAGAAAAAGCTTTGAACCAGCATTATTTTCGTATTCCCATAGTATTTTCTTAATTTTCAGAGACAATCCTTGCAAGCTCTATCTTTTTGTTTTCTTAGAATGCTTTGAATAATGAACCTGTCTAAAAATTTGTCCTCCGGTAGTGAGCTAAAGTGCCATTAAAAAATATAGTTACCTTTGTGGCTAGTGCAGATCAAGATCAGACTGCATAAAATGTGACGTCTTACCTTTCGTTTACACAATCCACTTTGCTGAAATGCCTCAGACAAAAGCAACCATGAAAATGCAACTATTTTGCCCTTATTTCTAGAATATCTTATTGGTATTTTTCCCTCTCAAAGGTTTACCAATCATTCTAGAGTTTTTATAAATACCTTAAGACCTTAAGAAAGGAGCTGTTTGAAAACAGTGTGGGAAAAGACGAAAATGCTGGTAACCATACATGTAATAAAGATACCTGTAACCTACAATGCCTCAAGTGCAGACAACTCCAACAAGGATACAGTCTAATTACTGCAGTAAGAACATAAATATGGATAAAGCGCAGAAGTAATTCATTGTCTGCAGTCAAAGCCTGTGCAAATAAAATTCCAGACTTGACTGTTCCCAAATTATTTCATACTTCAGGATTGAAAAGCTTCCAACGTGTCCTTTATATGATACCTCTCCCAAATCTTGTTGCAATAAAACTAATGAAGAAAAAAGAGGGCCATGGTGGCCCTATATTGCTCCATAGGCTAATAAGTACAAACTATACATACCAAACATTATAATTTTAGGCCAAATGGTTTTGAACAAGAAGACTTAGAGAGTTTTCTCTACAAAAGCCCATGTGAAAGTTGTGACCCTAGGGTGAAGCTTGGTAGAGGTCCATTAGATAAATGTACATGGTAAATTTGGTGGCCCTAGGTCTTATGGTTAGGACAAAAAGATTTTAAAAATGTTCACTACGTAGGCCCATGTAAAACTTCTTACTGCCAGGGCAGGGCAAATTTTGACCCTAGGGATATAATTGGTAGAGGTCCCACAGATAAAATACAGAATTTGGTGGCCCTAATTCCTGTGGTTAGGAACAAGAAGATTTTAGAAGCCTTCACTATGTATGCCCATGTTAAATTTGTGACTGACATGGTGGGCCCAAATATGATCCATGGACTATAACTTGGGTTATCTTGGCAGAGGCCAACTAGATAAAGCTAAATGCAAAATTTGGTAGCCTTAGGCCTTATGGTCAGGAAAGAGAAGAATTTTAAAGTTTTTACTATATAAGCCAATGTAAAACTTGCAACACCCAAGGCAGGGCCAATTTTGACCCCAGGGCTATAATTTCAATAATCTTAGTAGAGGTCCATTAGATGAAGCTACATGCCAAATGTGGTAGCCCTGGGCCTTATGATTTAGAACCATAGACTTTTCAATATATAAGCCAATGTAATACTTGTGAACCCCTGGGCGGGGGCAATTTTGACCACAGGTCTATACACTGAACACACTTGGTAGAGATCCATTAGATGAAGCTACTTGTCAAATTTTTTAGCTCTAGGCCTTACGTTTTCTGACAAGCAGATTTTCGAAGATTTTCAATGTTTTTCAGTTTTATTGCTGCCATGGCAACCTGAGTTTTTTAAGGAATTTAATTCTTTTAAGGACCATGGCAGGATCATTTCTGTGAAGTTTGGTCAAAATTAAATGGGTAGTTTCAGAGATGTTTGAGATAAAAATCAACACACAGTCGCACATATGCATGCATGCACTGACGGACGGACACACACATGAGCAGCTGCACACACATGAGCAGCAGCACACAACTGACAGACACAGGGCCATGACATAAGCTCCCTAGCCTTCAACCTGTGGAGCTAAAAAATCTTAATTGTTACAAATACCTCTCTTACCACATAAAGTCTAAGTGCCCACACAGGAGTTCTTTATTTGACACCTTGTAGTTAGACTTCTCTTTTTTGAAAGCATTTGAAGACAACGAATTACATGTGGCTCAAATAATGGGATTTGTTCTTGAAACATTGTGTAAAAAGAAGTACTCCGTGCTGTTGCAACAGCTTGGCTGCATTTGCTTTTTCAGTTAATATTCTACGTTAAAAAGGGATATCACTGTCAAAATATTTTTAGAGTTACCTGCCTTTCTGGTATGGATTTCCATTTTGATTCGTAACTAAGAACTAGTGCTTTGTTTGAAAAAAATACTTTTAGTAATGACAAAGATATCAAAAACTATTGAAGTTCTCACACTTATGTGACAAGGCAGACAACAGGCCAATGACAAACCTAATTGATTTCTTAACCCTCAGGCTAGTAAGGGTGACTCACTGACCTTTTGTGGACAGTGTAGATCAAGATCAGACTGCACAGAAAGTGCAGTCTGATCTTAGACCTATACTGTCTAATAAGGAGATATTATTCCTCAAAACATAACTTTGAAATATTTGGGTTTTTAGTATCAGATGAAAATTTCAGATTAGTTATTTAGCAGGATAAGGGTTAAAAAACAGCCAGACAAAAAAATGGAGCTGAAGACAGACAAAAACCACAGATCAGCTTCAGCAATTTGACAGCATATTCAAGTTTACTAGTTCAGAACTCATCCTGTTAATCATTCCAGTGTGAGATAGCCCTACCTGCCAGGCCTCGGCAAGGAGAGATTCTTGTTTCACCCAGAAAATAATGTTTCTATCTTTAGTCTCTAGAACATATGTTCTACAGTTCACTAATTACTTCATAAACAACAAATGCATTCATCCAAGTTGCTGAGGACAGTTCATAGGTGTGAGTGTAGGTATTATAAAATCTGTTAATTTTTTACTATACTAAAACCTACCTTGTGGGTACTAATTAAAAATTGTTTCTAGATTGTTCCAGTGAGAATGTAAAGCACAGGCTCAAAGTTGAAAACAAAGTCAACATTAATCTATAATTATCTATCTTTTAACTCTATTTCAGACAACAAAACTTTTTTCCTGCTCGACTTATCCCAAGTATAACTCAAATACGAGAAGTTATCTTTGACAGGGTAGCACACATTGTGGGAAAGGGAGATGATGCTGGTAACCAACTTTTTCTCCTTATCCTGGAAGGTTTTCAAAAATGTTTTTCCTCTGTGTCATTAAACTCAGAATTATGTGGAAAAGGTTTAATACTTTCTCTATTTCTGCATAATAGGCACATAAAACTAAGCAACTATAACAGACAATCAAGAGCACAATCATGAAAAAAGGATATACTGCAAGCAATTTCTGTTCTTGCAACAATGTTTTCTACTGTCTTCAATGTTTTTTTTTTTTTTTTTGCTTTATTTACCACGTCAATAGGTACGTGGGGGTCGTGGTCATCCCCCACCATACCTTACATAAGCTGTTAGTAGACAGTGTTAGTTTCATTTCTAAACATATAAACGATATAAACTATAAACGTATTTAACAACATTTAAACGTATTTACAATAACTTCATGAAGGAAAACATTTTCTTATAAAAACATACAATAATATATATGAGACATTCTCTGGCAAAAAGGTGCTCGATGCCTCTCCGTAATCCATCATGCCAAGCAAGCCATCATATACTTTTGAATCCACAACAGCCACTTTTTTTCTCAATGTTGAACAGCTGCCAGATATTGGTGTACATAAAACCTGTTCAATGTCACTGACAAAAACAAAAGGCATAGCATATGGCATAGATCAAGATCTGACTGCAAAAAATGTGCAGTCTGATCTTGGACTATTGACTGTTCACCTATTCAGTAAAACCCATGAGACAAAAATCTGAGTTTCATTGGACTGTGTTTTCAGCTGTTGAAAGAGATAGAATTTAAATACTTGGCACTGAAAGAGTTACTTGCCAATGAACATTGCTCCTGGCTTACACCAATTACCTCTCCAAACATATATGTAGCATATATCTAATATAAACATCCTAGATATTCACCATTGATAAAAGACATGAATACAATCGAAAACATTCAAACAAATGGAAAAGTTTTAACTAAAGACTATTTTTTCCTTTAGCTACAAGTCTTCAACAGTCACAGGTCAGCTGTAAGACTAAGCAGTTCAATCACAGTCTGCCAGCAGTCAACATGTCAAGGACTCATTGAGGACTTAAATAGCAAGTACCTAAATAATTATGCAGCTTCTCTACATTTTAACAATGAACAAATTATAGTCTTATTCCTTGGTGCAACTAGAACTTTGCTGATAATGTAGATCAAGATCAGACTGAAGAAAAGATGCAGTCTTATCCTGGATGTGCAATCAGGGTCCGTATTCACCAACCATTCTAACGACAGCTGTTTGTCTTATTCCCAAGAATTTCTTAAATTTATAAGTAACAAAACTTCTGATTGGCCTGAGAATGATTGGTGAATTGGGACCCAGGGCTATACACTTCAAGATATGTGGTGTCCTTGGCTGTGAGGTAGAGCATCGGCCTTGTAACCATAAGGTCCCGAGTTCAAGTTCGATACCCGGGAGCAGGTGTCAACTTTAGGACTGTTCATTGGCCCACACATTCAGCGAGTACTGGTGTAGTTTCCAGAAAGCAGCCTCAAAAGAGATTATAGTATATTTAAATTGTAAGAACTTGTTTCTCAATCGATGTAAAATAAATATGTTTAAACTAAGCTTTGTATGCTGAAAAAACTTGTTCCATACCAGAAGACATAAATTTTTCTCCATTGTGATAGCTGCATTCCCCTCCCTCCCCATCACATTTTCAAAAGCATTCTTTCTCCAGGTCTTAATGTAATTGAGGACTGTTTGGTAAAGGGGTTAATAGTTACTAGTATTCTCTACTATGAGGTTGGGGCAGCCAGGTTTCTTTATCTGTATGTGTGTTTAACCCTTTACCAACCATTCTCAAATTTTATTGATCCTGATGAGGAATGCTTTTCAAAACATTGTGGGAAAAGGAGAAAATGCTGGTAACCAGCATTTTCTCCTTTTCCTACAATGTTTTCTATACTTTGAAAGATATATTTCATCATTTAAGGCACATTTGATATATTGTCTGCAAATGCCTTCGATTTGGTCTGGTTTAAAGTTTTGCCTTTTGGTAAAGAATTAACAGGTAACAACATCATTAAGTTCTTCATTTATTGGCATGTTATGGTCACTTATTTATTTGCTCAAAACTAAATTGTAATTCTTTACAAAACAAGAAAATTTTAGTGGCATCCAAATTGAAAGCATTTGCAGATTACAGATCAAAATACTGCTACAATGATTGGATTTGTCTTGGATAGGGTAGAATACATTGTGGGAAAAGGAGAAAATCCTGGTTACCACTGGCTGCTGTCCAAAAAACAAAAAAAATCATGATATTCAATGGTTAATGAGAAATGAATCATGTCACAGTGGCTATCATCCATCCTCCAATAAAGTTTGGCTATGCTTGGATTTGAACTCATGACCCCCATTACTTAAATGTGTTATGGCCTGATTTACTTTGCTCAGCAAATTTAAAAGAACACCCCATTTTATATGTATCCCTTTCAAAAACACAAAGAGCAACCAGTCCATGTTTGAAATAAATATCTTTAGTAATGACAAAGATATAAAATGTCAAAGTAGACTATCATAGGGCAGTGACAATACCTCAACATTTTCTTTGAAAACATCCAAGCTAAAAATGTTCATTCAGGACATCAAATACAATTTATCATGATGTGATAGGGCTATATACTATTGACTTTCCGATATGTGTAAGTAAAGTTTTGAACGTTAATCTACGGAACAAAGCATTCATATTCTCCACCTACACCCATACAGAAGGTTCTTTTAAATCTATTTAAATGTGATTATTGACTGATATAGGTCAATCCAATTATGCTAATTTTTAAGTCAAAATCAATATCTGTTCCTCTTCCTTGTATCATTACAATATAAATATATATTAATTCTTAACGGGCTGACAAAATTCTAAACTTTCCCCAACCTAAAATTGAGAGAACTTTGCAGACAAAAAATCAAATGTAGCTCAAATGATATTTGTCTTTGAAAGGGCAGAAAACACTGTTTGAGAAACACAAAATGCTGGTTACTGTCAATCAAACCAGGTCTAACTTGTGTTTTGAAAAATGTTTTCAATTAGGACATGACTACAACATCCAGGTTGTTAACCCTTCCACAAACAAACCAGGGTTTTCATGACCCTAGGAGAAAAGCCTCTTGAAAACATTGTGGGAAAAGGAGAAAATGCTGGTAACCAGCATTTTCTCCTTTTCCCACAATGATTTCTACGATTCCCAAAGAAAATTTCAGTTTTTGATTCACATTAAATTTATCGTCTGCAAATGCTTTCAATTTGGAGGAGTCTAAAATTTTGTTGTTTGGTAAAGAGTTAATGCAGACAGCATTCATCGAGATCAGACAGAACAGAACATGAACAGAGATTTTGTGAAACATACTGGCAAAATCAACTTCAATACTGCAATATCTGAGTATTTATGTTATAGAAAATATACATCGCAGCATTCCAGGGTATGACAATTTTCCAGCATTTATCCTTTTTCCACAATGTTTTCTGCCCTTCAAAGAACAATTCTTTATATTTGAGCCACATTTAATTTTGTGTCTACAAACGCTTTCAATTTAGACATTATCCCAAATTTTGTTGTCCAGCATAGAAGCTCCAGGCAACAAAATTTTAGCTCAGTGCTGACCAATGTTTCTACAACAGTTATGTGGGAAAGCAGCCAGTGGCTTGGAATAAATATTGTGTGAAGCACTGATAACAGAACCTCCAGGAAAGCATGGGTAGGTGCACTGGCCACTGCAATATAACTGAAATAATGTCGAAAATAGCTTTAAACACCATACAATCAATCAATCAATTTCAGCTATGTCCAAACTCAAAGCATAAGCGAACAATAATTTTGTTACTCAAAATATGAAATTTGTCTTTGGAGAAGCAGAAAACATGGTAAGAAAAGGAGAAAATACTGATTACAAGCTTTTCTCTTTTTCTCACTATGTTTTCAAGAGTCTTTTTTCTCAGGGTTATTAAAAGTCTGGATTATTTGACTTCCTGAAACCAGTATGATAATTCTGGCCAATGTCCATTAACTTTTTGCCACACAATCCTGAGTTTTAACGACCCTGAAAGATTAAGGATCTCTGAAGACATTGTGAGAAAGGGAGAAAATGTTGGTTACCAGCGTTTTCTTCTTTTCTCATAATGTTTTCTACTCTATCAAAGACAGAAATCATCACTTTAGACACAATTTAATTAGTCGTCTGCAATTGCTTTCAATCTGGTCCAGTCATTTGGTAAAGAATTCATGAATCATTCAGCCACATGCTCCCTTTCCAAAATATAATTAACTCTTCTCCATACAAAAAAAAAGGGACTCAACCAAACTGAACTAATTTGCAGACGATATATCAATGATTTCTGTCTATGATAGGCAGGAAAACATTGGTGGATAAGGAGCAAATGCTGGTTACCAGCATTTTCTCCTTTTCCTACAATGTTTTCAAAAGTTTTCTTCTTTTTTGGGGTCGTTAAACCTGGGGATTGTGTGGTTGTGTGGTAAAAGATTAAAAGCTGTTCATTACAGAGTCGTTAAAAAAAAAATCTTACGGAGTTTATGGATTTAAATTAACCCTAAAATACTTTGCAGATCGATTGGGATACTTACAATCAGGAAAAAAGACCTAGATATTTTAAATTCAATGCTCATTTCATCAATAGAAGTTGACAGCGTAAATCTCAGATCAGCCTGCATAAAAATTACAGTCTGATCTTGATTTACAGAGTCTACAAAGCCACCACATTTTTTGTTAAATGCTTAATCCTTTCCCACACAATCCCAAGGTTTAACCACCCTGAGGAATAATGTTTTTGAAAACATGGTATGAAAAGGAGAAAATGCTGGCAAGCAGCATTTTCTCCTATTCTGACAATGTTCTCTAACTTTTCAGAAACAAATCCAATCATTTGAACCATAGTTAATTAATGTCTTCAACAAATGCTCTCACTTTGAATTAGTTGAAAATTTTGCATTTGCTAAAAGAGTTCAAGCTCTAGTGGATTACAGTACATTATAAAATTATTTATTCTGAGAGAGATGGTAAAATAGATATTGATCTTAGATATGAGATCTCTCTTTCAATATACTACATAAACCTAATAATAATTATGCATATTTTTGACTCTTACAAGTTTGAAACATCCATATAAATTGACATAGAGAGTCCCCACACTTAACCTTAGGCTGCTAAATGCGACTCAAGGACCTTTTGTGGACAATGTAGATCAAAATCAGACCACAGAGAACCTGGAGTCTGATCTTGGATCTGCCCCCCCCCCCTCCATAACCTTTGAAATAGAAAAATCTTGATTTTATTATCTTGATTGAAAGTTTCATTTCACTTATTTAGCAGGATAAGGGTTAACACGTGTCAATCACTCATTGAACCCTTATAGCATCATCTGCAAAAACAAGTGTTTTTTTTTTCAGATGGCAATTTAGATCAAGATCAGACTGATATTACAAAGTGTGCAGTCTGATCTTGGATGCTTATTTGGTCAACATTAAGATAAAAATTTTTAGTTTCAGTGGGATGAAATGCAGCTGTCAGAAAAGGTTTAGTTTACATATTTGGCAATGAGTTAGTTGCAGGAGCCCTAATATTTCATTTAGTTACAAATTTGACATATTATGAGCAGCAAGCATTTTGCATTGAAAGAAAAAGTTGCTCTTTACACGCAATTTCCTTCTCAGCAAAAAAGTTTTTAAATTACCAGCTGAAAGGACATGTGTTAACGCTTAACTAAACAAACCTGTGTTTTAATGAACCTGGCAAAGACAGTTTTCAAACATCTATTGACAAAAAGGAAAAAATTAATGCTTACTCAATTTCTCCTTTCTCAAAGTGAATTCCACACTTTCAGGGACAAACCCTATTGTTTCAGCTAAAAAAAGATGTGTCTTAAAATTTTGTTGGGAAAAGAGTTAAAATGAGAAGTGTTTTACCACTTACTCTAAATCATTGGAAAAACATCAATATTTTGATACATATTTATGTATGTATGGTAGATCTAATATCTTATGCATCATCTATTTTTTCCAACCCTTTCCAAACCCTTACAATATCAAAAAGCAACTTTGTAAGTGTTTTTGCAGTTCGAACAGATCAGTATCAAACTGCACATTTAGAACATGCTTCAAAACTGGCTCTACCATGTCCTGCAAATTATTCTTTACAAAACAATCCCAAGTTGTAACAACTCAAAGGGAAAGGCTTTTGAAAATATTGAGGTAAAAGGTGAAAATGATGGTACTAATAAAATTCAGAAGCATTTGCAGATTAAAAATAAAACGTGGCTCAAATACTAGGATTTGCCTTTGTAAACTTACCAAACATTGCTGGGAAAGAAGAAAATACTGAAATTCTTATTTTCCATTTCACACATTTTTTATAAAAGCCTTCTTTCTCAGGATGGTTACAAAAGAAGACTGTTTGGAAAAAGATTAAAGGTTTTTCCTGGGAGTGTCTTTTGCAAGAAACACCAAGGCTAGTATGGGTGGAACCCAGAACAAGCATGATTTATTTTGAGGGTAGCATTATTAAAACACCATTCAATCAATCAAATTATTTGCAGCCCCAGTTTTCCCACAAAGTTATCCAAGCTGCAAAAATGTGGGGGGCATTTACAGCAGTAGCTGGCAATGAAACAACCCTTTCCCCAGCAATGAACTTTAGACTCTACCAAACTGAAAGCATCTGCATATTACAAATCTAAAAATCATACAGATGAACTAAGATAGGGTACAAAATTTTGTGGGATAAGTAGAAAATGTGTTGCCAGCATTTTCTCCTTTCCCCAAAATATTTTCAAAAGCCTTCTTCTTCAGGTGGGTTAAAACTCAGGATTTTATGCTAAAGATTAAATAACCAAAATAAAAAAGTCCTCTGTAGCTTACATTTTTCTAAAGTGTTTCAACATGAAGATAAAGGTCTTGCAAATTTATAACATATTTCAAACCTACCCTGCTCATATGTCATTACGACCTAAACTTTGATTCTTTTTCCAATGAAAAAACATGATAATTGTAATATGCTACATTTACCTTTCTTTACAACAAAATTTTAGACTTCTTATAGTGGAATGCATTTTGCAGACGACACATTACATGTGGTTGGTATCATGGAATTTGTTTGTGAAACAGCACCAAACATTGTCAAACAAGGAGGAAATGCTGTTCACCAGATTTTTTCTTTTTTGCACAATATTTTCAAAAGCCATTTTCCCCTGTATCATGAAAACATGTGACTGTTTTGTACAGTGTTAACCGATTAGCCCCCTCTCCAATAAATCTACACTTTCAAAGTTATTTCATTTTCTCTATATTTGACTTTTAATTACCTGTGACCTCGATTGCTAAAGGGACCTTTTTCGGTTTTTTTTTCTGCAAATCAATTCTTTTTTGTTAAACACTGATAAAAACTACAAAATATACTTTTCTCCGCACGCAAGTGGACTGTTACATGCAATGAAAGATGAAAATTTGGCATTTAAGTTATGGGTGGGTCGTTTTGCAAACTGTAACTCTGTTTATTTTCATTACTTCAAATATGAAGTCATCATACTTATATGAATATGATCCACATAATCAATGCATGTCTGACTGCTCATGTGACATTCCCACAAACCTTTGCAAAACTATGGAGCTAAATCTAAAATCACCTTAACCCTTCACCCCAAAATTTTAACAACCCTGAGAACAAAGGCTTTTGAAAACATTATGGCAAACGTAGAAAATGCTGGTAACCAGCATTTTCTCCTCTAACCATAATATTTTCTATCCTTCCAAAATCAAGTTTCAATTTTGGGTCACAAATTTGTTGTCTGCAGAATTGTGCTTTCAATTTGGTAAAATTTCTAAAATTTGGTAATTTGGTAAAGAATTAACCCTTTACCACACAATGACGCCTTTTGACGCCCCTAAAAAAGAGGCCTTTTGAAAACATTGTGGGAAAAGGAGAAAATGCTGGTAACCAGCATTTTCTCCTTTTCCCACAAAGTTTTCTACCCTATCAAAGAAAAGTTGCGTCATTTGAGCCACTATGAAATTGTCGTCTGAAAATGCTTTCAATTTGGATAGGTCTTAAATTTTGCTGTGTGGTAAAGAATTAAGGAACCACTAAGGAAATACCATTGTGGAAAAACCAGTAAAAAAATTTTCTTACATTCATTTCTGCTTCTTTACTGATGGTATGCGAGCCATCCAATTACTTAACCCTTTTCAAAATTACAAAATATCCAAATCAAAGCAATGCAGACAACAAATTAAATGTGTTCCTGACGACAAGCTTTGTCTTCTTTTCCCAAAATATTTTCAAAAGCCTTCCTCCTTAGGGTCATTAAAGCTCAGGATCATTTGGTTAAGACCTAATTGAGTGATGAATCATTTTTAAAGTTTGTTAAGAATATATAAATCTGAACAACTCACTTTAAGCTGTTAACCATACCAAACCTAACTGGAAATAATTATGTCTTAAAGTAGACAGCCCTGTAAAAATGGGTTTTCAAGAATTAGTCCTAAACCCTTTACTAAACATCAAAAATTCTAAATTATCCAAATTGACAGCAATTGCAGACAAAATTAAATGTGACTCTAATGATGGATGTTCTGTAAAATGGCATGAAATATAGCCGGTAAAGGAGAAAATGCTTGTTAATACCAGCATTCTCTCCTTTCCCCACATTGTTTTAAAAAGCTGTTTTCTTCAGTCATAAAAACTTGGGATTGTGTGGTAAAGAGTAAAAACACAAAAAAGACACATGTAAAAATATTGTGGCAATGGGAGATATTGCTCATAATGACCAATTTTTCCTTTTTCTACACTGTTTTCAAAGGTAGCCTACCTTGGAATGACAAAAAAAGTTGTCTGCAGGAGATACATCTAAATGGATGTTTTTGAATATGTATGTGTATTATGCACAATTAGAAATAATAGATCTTTGATCATAGACAACACCCCAAACTAATAATTCTGATTAAGTTCTGTTACTATTGCCATGGCAACAAACTTACAGCTATGTATGTTTGTTGCTCAGACAACCAACAATGTTCATAGTTTACCCAGAATAAAGTGAATTTCCACTAAACCCCTTACCAAGCAATCACCTGTTTTAACAATTTTAGGAGAGAATATCATTAAAAACATTGTTAGAAAAGGATAACATGCTGGTCACCTGCATTTTTTTGCAGGGTTATAGAAAAATCCCATCATTTGAGCCTCATTTCAGTTGTCATCAGCAACTTATTTCAAAATGGAATGGTCTAAAATTTTGTCAGGGCCAGTATAGAGTTGATCTGGACCTTTTAGGTACTCTGTATGTTATTGTGGAATGGTTTTCCAAAAGGTATGGATCATGATCTAACTTAACAGACCATGCAGTCTGATCCTCTATCAAGTAAATAAAATATATTCTAAGGCATTCAAACACACAATCCCTGAAATCCCAGCAACAGAACCTTTATAATCACTGCCAGAGCCCAGTACCTAGGTTGGGAGCATAGAGGACTGTAATTGAGGGTGGCTGTGAAGTGACTCATGATTATTTTTTCTGGATTTTACCAGGTAGGGCCCTGTTGAGCCTTGCCTAGTTGCACACATGACTAGCTCCATGAGCTAGGAATCGAGCAGGAATCAAACCTGAATTTCCTGATTACAAATCCAATCACTGAAACACAGAGGATCTCTGAAAGCTGTCAGCTGAAGAACAATTGAATCATGTTTTACACCGATTTCAACATTGACCCTGTTAAAGAAAGTATCTCAAAATTATTGTGGAAAATGGAGAAAATGCTGGTACTTTGTCCACTTTCCAGAATGTTTTCTTTTGCCTTTCATGTAGAAATCTCATCAATTAGCCATATCTAATTTGCCATCTGCATATACACTTTCATAATCGTCAAGTCTAAGATTTTGTTGCCTGGTTAAGTGTTAAGCTATTCATAACCTCACGTGATTTAATAGCAAAGAGAGGTGATATAAAATATAGACTTATTGTTCATTTATGATATAGCACACGGTGCATAAATTTATGCAATAAAAACAATTGATTACAAAGTTTTCCCTTTGGTAACAGCTTTAAAGAAAAAATCATTATCTCACTGCTCTTTGTTTCTGTAGTGTTAAGTATCGTTTTCAACAATAGTGCAGTTACATCAGGGCAGCCATTGCACGTATCCATGCATTTCTACAGTTGCTCTTACAAGTACTTTGCATGTATATTCTTCCCAAGCCATCATAGAGACAATGATCAACATTTTATAGCTGTATTCTCTTTCAAGACTATGGCAATAATTTTTTCCTTCATGATTCTCTATATCCAATCTGAATATCTAATGCCTTTTCTGTTTTAATTCATTATCTCCTGGCAACATTTATCTTTGTCTTGCAGCTTACCCTTTTGAAAACATTGTGGTAGGAGATTAAATTGCTCATTATTAACAGCCAATTTTTCCATACCCACAACTACTTTCACAAGTATTATATAATCTATAAATTTAATCTTAACCCTTTACCATACAATTGACAGTGTTAATTGATTGCAAGGAGAAACAGTTTTGAAAACTGTGTGGGAAAAGGAGAAAATGCTGGAAACCAGCTATCTACATTTTACCAGGTTACCAGGGTGCTAAATGCTCAATAATTAATTTGTTTCAATGAATAAATACCAAATATTGCACTCTATCTCTTCCAATCATTAAGGAGTAACACTTTCTTATATAATCAGCAGGTAAAAGGCTGAAACCAACAATATCAATTATACAATAATGTCCCGAGATGGTTGCCTGATTTGATGCAACTCCAACAACAAGCCGACTAATTACACACATGTGTATTCCTGTTCCACAGCGTTTCAGGCAAAAACGAAGATGACATCTGTTATTTTACCCTATTCACACGAAAGAAAGAGCCAGAGCAATATGTGTCAAAACAGAATTGTCTCGGGGAACTTGCCAACTGCATAGAAAGCATAATTATTCTTGCTGAATACCTTCAAAGAGCTGTACAAGGTAGATGACAAAATGTGTTACCTGTGTGCTATCTATATATATGTGTGTGTGATTAACTCTTTGCCACACGACAAAAATTCAGCCTATCCAAAATTGAAAGCATTTGCAGATGACAAATGTTATTCACAACATAGAATTTATTTTTCAAAGGTTTAAAAATGTTGTTGGAAAAGAAGAAAATGCTGGTAACCAGCATTTTCTCTTCTTCCCTTAATGTTTTCAAAAGCCCTTTTCCCTAGGGTCATTAAAAGTCGGAATTGAGTAGTAAAGGGTTAACTCTTTACCAAACAAAAAAAATTTATAATTTTATAAATTCAGTGTGCCCTAATTCAAGATCAGTTGTCTCTGAAATGGTAGAAAAAATCATGGAAAAAGGAGAAAATATTGGTGGACATCTCTGTCAGTGACTGGAGATACAGATACTACAATATAAAAGCTGTTTTTTGTCAGAATATCTGACAAAGAAGCAAAAAGAGTAGATCCAAGATCAGACTGCATGTACACTGATCATGATCTAATCTGTCTGCAAAGGTATTTAAAACAAGGTTCAGCACTGCATTGTTCAATGTATAGAGGTAAAGCCATTCAGCAGATACAGAGAGCTACAGATAGTTTTAGCTCTCTAAAAGCCATAATATACATTGTACACTTGACCTCTTTGGACAGCTGAAAATACAATTCAGAAACTCAGAATAACTTTTATCTAATAGGTGTGACTAAACAAGCAGATGGTATATGTCAAAGACTAGACTAATAATTGTTCTACGCAGTCTGATCTTGATCTTTGCCATCCACAAAGAGTTTTTGCCTAAAACACTGAAACTACAAATCTGACATTGTAGATAACTCATTAGCACAGATAACCGTCCCCAAAGGCAAAGTTACTTTATGACTGGGTACAGAGACAATCATGACAAAATATGGTTGAAATCTCAGCACAGATTTTGTGCACAAGTTTGAACTCTAATGATTTCACAAATAGAGGACAAAACTAGGATTTGAACATACCTGTTGATTAAGTATTCAATAATCCTTCCTTTGAACTATAAATATTTTCAATTTAAACGCTGAACATAAGAAAAAACAGTTCATTTCATCTGTTACTCGAGTTGTTTACATTCCTGAAAACACACAAAATGGCCGCTACACACGATAAATTTCATCAGTTTTTTTCTCCCGAGATTTACATGTTCTAAACAACTTCTACACGCGTACGCTCTTTAGGAAATGAAAGGTTTAATACTTTGTCTTTGGACATGTTTGTTACTAAAAGTTAACTGCGTTTCCCTGCAATATTAAACCAATGAAACAAAAAGTCAGTATAGCACTCTATCTTTACGACCAGAATATTTACGATGGACTTGAGACAGTATGGTGCACAATAAATGTCCAAATATGAAAAGTAAATCACTGTAGCGTCTCATTATTGAGACCAGGTCACTCATATGATTCGTTTCATGTAAACAAAATATCAAATAATTATCCATAAGACAGATTTGAGTGAAAAGTTAGTGATTTTACAGAAGAAAGATTGGGGCTAATCAAGATCATCAACTCTCAGGTACAAAAGATATATACAATCAGTACAGAACTGTTAACACTTTCTACTTGACTATACTTCATAGAAACATGTGCAAGCTAAAATAAACACTTGGAAAGGATTTTTTTTCCATCCCTGGTTTTTTGATAGTTTGAAGTTAAATGATATGTTAACGGTAATAGAGCTTAACCCTTTAACATAATATCTTGCAACAAAGGTGCACTGGCTCTAAAGTGTTCACCTGAGTAAAGTCATCTTGGAGTAATAAAGCTGATGAGATCCTAGTAGTAATGATGTACTGTACTGACCAACAAAATCTACTTGTAAACTTGTCAGAGAAAACATCAAAACAAATATTCTGACCATGTTTCATGAGTATGAAACTAGAAAAAAGTGGCCACTAGCAAGCACACACGGTTTTTCTGAGATTTGTTCCAGTGAACTACTTTTTTTACTAAACATGACCCAATTTTAAACTTGTTTGATTATATTATCAAGAAAAACATTCTAACCAACTCTCATGATTTTTCGGCTGAAAATGTGGCCTCTAGAGTGCACACAAGAAATTTGTTGATGACCACATGACAGACTTACAACACCACGTACGTCGCATGACAGACACAGCATGACCACAAAAGCTTACCTTGAGCACTTCATGCTCAGGTAAGCTAGGAATGCAAAATATTCTGTGTAGTCTTATCTTGAATCACAGTATTCACTAAAGCAACTATAGTTGTGCTAAGCAACGTAAGTATTTAAATATTAACAAACCTCATCTCACATTTCATAAGAACTGGAAAATGAAAAATAGATACCGATGAATTGCTTTATGCTCAAATTTTGAAATTTTCCAATGTTCCCAAAGGAAACAATGTGCAGATAAAAGACTCCAACATAATGTTGTTACTGAGAATTCAGCAGTAAACAATGAGCTTTGGTTTGCAATTTTTCTGTTTATCTTAACTCATTACCATGCAATCCTAGTTGTTTTTTACAACCCTGAAGAAGAAAGGCTTATGAAAACACTGTGGGAAAGGGAGAAAATGCTGATGAACAACACTTTCTCCCTTTCTAATAATGCTTTCAACCATTCTGAAGACAAATCACATAACTTGAAATGCATTTGATTTGTCATTCGCAGATGCTTTGAATCTTAGATTTATAAGTCTTAAATCTTTTAACTTGGACGAGAACTAACCCATGTAGTGCAAATTAAATGTACTGTCCCAATCTGGACTGAAGATGTAATTACAATTTTGCAGCTGCTTTTATCAGAATATCTGGCAAAGAAGCTGACAGTTTAGACCCAAGATGAAACTGCATATTCTGAGCAATCAAATCTCCATCCACATTATCAATACAGTAAAGGAAGTTCATGTGCAGCACTTCAACAGTTTAAGTTGGGAATAACCTGTAGCAGAACACAACTTTTGAAAGTCAAAGCATTATTAAGGCTTAAGAAAAGTTTTCTCACAACAGGAAGTTTGTCCTTTTGTCAAAATTGTTCAGAAATATGTTGACCATTTACCACACAATGCCAACTTTTAACGACCCTGGGAAAGAAGCCTTTCGAAAACATTTTGGGAAAAGGAGAAAATGCTGGTAACCAGCATTTTCTCCTTTTCCCACAATGTTTTCTACTCTATCTAAAAACTAGAGGCGCTTGAGCACCTGTATCGCTCCACAGGCCTGATATTTCTATAATGGCGAAAGGAAGTTTTTAACAATTATCATTCAATCCTGCATTTTAGCTCACTGAAGAAACAATTTGGTAGACAACCACCATAGGAACTTACCTGCAAAACAACAATGAAATCCAATGAATAGTTTTAGAGAAGAAATTTTTCAAAGATTTTACTTTATACCATAAAAGGAAAATGAGTCTCCCATAAAAGCCATGTTTTTTGACAGATCTTTTTTTTTTTAAGTAATTCTGTAAACCTGTATCTAAGGAACATTCAT
This sequence comes from Hippopus hippopus, assembly GCA_946811185.2. Classification (NCBI taxonomy): domain Eukaryota; kingdom Metazoa; phylum Mollusca; class Bivalvia; order Cardiida; family Cardiidae; genus Hippopus; species Hippopus hippopus. Next base: position 53,777,333 of record OX328097.1, on the reverse strand, counting down.
GCAAAATAATAATGCTATCCAAATAGCGGTTTGGGAGGAGAAGATTTTTAAAGGTTTTTTACTTTGGTTGCCATGGCAACCAGAATTCTTCATGGAACACAATTATTTGAAGGAATTTGAAAGAGGACCACCAAAGGAACATTCCTGTGAAATTTGGTAAAAATCCAGTCAATAGTTTCTGAGGAGAAGTTTTTTAAAGAAAAAGTTTACGGACGCACGCACGGACGAACGAACGAACGGACGGACGGACGGACGGACGGACGGACGGACGGACGACGGACACAACGCCATGACAATAGCTCGCTGGCCTTCGGCCAGTGGAGCTAAAAATTGTACCTTTTAAGCCACATAAAAATCGTCTGTCTGAAAATGCTTTCAATTTGGACAAGGCTAAAATTTTGATGTCTGGTAAAGAGTTAACTCTTTCCCAAACGACAATATTTTAGACAGGTCCAGTTTGAAAGCACTTGCTGACGACAACATTTATGTGGCACAAATGATGGGATTTGTATCAGATAGTCTAGAAAACATAGTGGGAAAAGGAGAAAATGCTGGTTACCAGCATTTTCTCCTTTTCCCACAATGTTTTCAAAAGGCCTTCTTCTCAGGGTTGCTAAAACCTGGGATTGTGTGGTAAAGGGTTAAACAGTATGTTTAACCTTAACCCAAAGAATGCTGAATAAACCAAAAAGAGCACTGTCAATCTAGAAATAAGACTCAAAAAACTGTAATTTCATGATTGCTTTTGTCTAAAGTTTTTCAGCAAAGCTGCCTTTGTTGATCAAAGATCAGAATGCATGTACTGCCACAAAGTCAAATATAATTGTGAAAGTCTTGTTTAAGGGGTATATTCATGTTGATAAATCATATTTTCTATGATTTTGCCATAGCCTTCAGCTGTAAAATGTGATGTAGAGGATAATAAGTTTGCAGGAATTCCTCTGCCTCTATTTGTTTGGATTCAGCATTATGTTCCACCCAGCCCCATTAATTGATAACAGTGGTGCATATTTTGGTACAAATCCCACTCCCTCCACCACCCTGGAGAATAATCATAATGATAATGGTGCATTCTGGTGCACTGAAACAAACTCAGTTGTCGACATGCTTAAATCAAGTCTTTAGTTACATTTTTCACACTTTTTTTGTCAAAATCATTTGGTTTCAAATGTTTACCTGCCTACTACTATACACAGAGTATGTTCCCACAGTAGATGGGTTACAAAACATATATTACAAAATTTGGACCAAAATTTTGTCCAAAGTTATGGTATTTGTTGACGACAAACAAAATGTGACTAAAACAATCTGATTCGTCTTAAAGGTGGGTATTTAGATTTTTCACATCTCACCAAATTAAAAAATATATATATCACTGAAATTTATATGAAAAAACAATACAAATCATCAATAATTAAGAATCATAAAATTACAAAAAAAACGTTTTTTGATGGTGTTCCCTTAAAAGGCTACATAGCCTCTTAAGGTATTTTTAGATTTCGCGCCAGAAATCAAAAAAGCATTGTGGGAACGTCAAGTGACTGGCACGTGACTAATGACGCTTAAATTCCATGACATAACAAACATGTAATTATTTTTCATAATATCTTCTTCGGACGCTATGTTTGAAGCTTTGTCTGTGTATTTCCGGTACGTAAATGAGCGAGTTGCTAATGTAAAAATAGAACGTGTTTCCCGTCGGTGTCGACCTGGGCCATAGTAAATCTCTAATTTCTCTTGTTGTCGGATGGTTTTCGACTACTGGGGTCTTATGAATGAAAATTAAAAGGCTTTGGGAGTATAAGGATGATTTTTTTGTATTTTTGTAAAATTTTCGTCCCAAAATCTGAAGGGCCACCTTTAATAGGTATCATAAGAAACATTGTTGGAAAAGATGAAAATGCTGGTGACCAGCATTTCCTCCTTTTTCCTAAACATTCACACAAGCCTTGTTCCTCAGGGTTGTAAAATCCACGGAATCTTCAGTAACAGGTTAATCGTACATGAGAATAGTGCAGGTCATCAAGAAATTCTCCACATCACAGGGACAGAAAGGAAACATCATGTACCAACATTGATTTCTGATGGGCAATAAATCAATGATCTGGCAAAATATGTACAACCCTTCCTGGTATGTGCATAAACTCTTTCCCAGATGATAGAATTCTAGACTTGCCTAAATTGAAAGCACTTGCAGACAATTGCGACTAAGGATATAGAGATCTGTCTTGGAATGGGTAGAAAACATAGCAAGCAAAGGAGAAAATGCTGGTATGATTTTCTCCTTTTCCCTCTATGTTTTCTATTAAATCAAAGACAAATCCATAATTAGAACCACACTTAATTAACTCATTACCATACAATCTTGAATTTAACAACCCTGGGAAATCTGACTTTTGTGAACATTGTGGGAAAAGGAGAAAATGCTGATAACCAGCATTTTCTCCTTTTCCAACAATGTTTTCTAACCTTCAGAAACAAATCTCATCATTTGTACATCATTTAATCTGTTGTCTGCAAATGCTCTCAGTTTGGGCCAATGTAAAATTTTTTCAGAGTAGTAAAGAGTTTATCTCTCTCTCCAATACTTTGAATATGGATGAGTCTAAAACTCCCTGGTCTGGTATAGAGATAACCCTTAGAGTGCCGAATAAACATATCAGACATTTTCATCGTAGAAGTATCACACAAATTGCAGTTTCATGGTTGCCTTTGTCTACAGTGTTTCGCAAAGTGGACAGTTTACATCACAGACAGTTTACATCATCAGGCTGCAAATTTTGTGCAGCCTGATCTTGATCTACACTGGCCGTAAGAGCAACTGTAGTCATGAAAGGCGCTTTAAGGGTTAACAAATGGCAAACAGCATGATGTCCCCATTGAAGCAAGGCCATTCATATGGATGATTATAGCACAGCACAACTTTCTATTATCTATTATTCCATCTATCATCTTCATATGCTATGCTGTAATCAATCTCAATGGTTCTTTCATCAATAACTGTTTATTTTTCAGATTTTCATGAAAATTTCTAGATTTTCTTCTTTTTCAGTTTAGTCAAGATTTCAGTCAATTGTGTAACCTTTTTTCCAGGAAAAAATCTGTCTATAGCATGCAATATTATACTGCATGTTTTGTGCAGTCTGATCTACACTTGGTTCACAATTGTGCAGCTGAGCTCCGGTAGCTCAATCGGTAGCATACAGGACTTTAGAACAGGGGGTCATGGGTACGATCCCTGGCTCAGCCAATTTCTTTCTAAGGATTGATGATAGTCATTGCGACAGGATTCATTCCTCTCCCACCGCTGACCATTGTTTCAACAATGGTTATGTGGGAAAGCAGCCAGTGGCTTGGAAAGAATATTGTGCGGAGTACTGGTAAAAGAGACTCCAGGAAAGCATGGATAGATGCACTGGCCGCCGCAATATAACCGAAATAATGTTGAAAACAGCATTAAACACCATACAATTAACCAGTCAGTCACAATTGTGCAATGAGTTGCACCTAGTTCCATATGAGTTAATACATGCATCTAGGAATGTTTGCAATATTACAGATGAGTTTCATTCATTCCTTTGACTTTCCACACCATATGCTGCAAATTAACCCATAGCCCTTTGCAGATAGTGCAAATCAAGATCAAACTGCACACAATGTGCAGTCTGATCTTTGATCTACACTGTATACTTTCCAGAGACATTCTGGATAAGGGCAACCTTGATATTATTCTTCTTAGCATCCTGTTTCTAGAATAAAAATGCCTGTGGGGCTTATTCGATGCTCAAGGCTTAACCCTATACAACACAATCCAATGTTTTCATGACATTTTGAAAATATTGTTGGAAAAGAAGAAAATGCTGGTAACCAGCATTTTCTCCTTTTCCCACAATGTTTTATTCTCTATCTAAGAACAATTTAATCATTTGATTCACACTTAAATTGTTGGCTGCAAATGCTTTCAAGTTGGACAAGTCTATTTTTTTGTTGTTTGGTAAAGAGTTAATGAGCTGAAGAGGACTTCAATTATGCCTGAGTGTATGATACTGAATACATGGGTAACAATACATGGTATTGAGTTTGCTTGGGAAAAAAATATAAATTCCGCAGCCGTAATGTCTTTCTCACTGACACACAGCCCGGGTTCAACATCCAGAGATAATTCCCATTCACTCTATATAAAATAAATCAATATCTGACGAGGAAATACCAGCTCTCCACAACATTTGTAAACACTGCCCACGCTGAAAAATATATTACATTCAAAACACAGGCAATACCGAAAATATATTGCATTGACTTTGTCACTGCTTTCTTTTTTCCAGGCACTGTTTGGTTGTGTTTCTCGCTTTAACCCTAATAACATAGAGTGATTAATACACGATATGGACCTCTTCTATCAGGAAAAACAGCTAAAGTATCTATATCTCAATGTTGTTTTGGCCAGAATATTTTTTCATTGAAGCATATTTATTTTACGTCGATTGAAAAACAAATTTTGAGACTTCTACTAATCTCTCTCAAATCTGCTTTCTGGAAACTACATCAGTACTCACCAGAATATGTAACAAAGAATAAAACAAAGTAATGGACAATTTGCCAAAGATCAGAATGCATGTTCTGTGCAGTCTGATCTAAACCTAGATTATGCCAAGAAGCAAATTAACTCTTTTCCAAATGACAAAATTTTAGACTGGTCCAAATTGAAAGCATCTGAAGACGACAAAATAAATGTGACTGAAAAATTGAAATTTGTTGTGGAAAGGGCAGAAAATATTGTGGCAAAAGGAGAAAGTGCTGGTTACCAGCATTTTCTCCTCTTCCCACAATGTTTTCAAAAGGCTTCTTTCACAGGGTTGTTAAAAGTCGGGATTGTGTGGTAAAGGGTTAAACAGCGTCCAGCACTTTAACTCTTTACCTCACAATCCCGACTTTTAACGACCCTGAGAAAGAAGCCTTTAGAAAATATTGTAGGAAAAGGAGAAAATAAGCAGACTGCATGCCTTGGGCAATATAAGGGTTAGAAAATGGGTTTTCTATGGAAAACATGAATAACTAAGATACTACTGCTTCAGAGAACTTGGAACAGTGCTCAAGAAAAAAACAAATATCATATTGCAAAATATTAAGTTTCTATCTTAGTCTTGGTCACTGTCAATCAGAAATGTCAATCACTTTTAAATAGCACTCTAATATGCAGAGTCATAAATTGTTAAGCAAACATGTTGGAAGTTTCATATCAAATTTCACAGCAGGCAATGCTACTTGTTTAACCCTTTACCAAACAATTCCGGGTTTTCACGACCCTATAGAAGAGGCCTTTTGAAAACATTGTGGGAAAAGGAGAAAATGCTGGTAACCAGCATTTTCTCCTTTTACCACAATGTTTTCTACCCTATCAAAGCAAGATTGCACTATGTGAGCCATATTGAAATTGTCATCTGCAAATGCTTTCAATTTGGACAAGGCTAAAATTTTGTTTTGTGGTAAAGGGTTAACTCTTTACCAAGCAACAAGATTTTAGACATGTCCAAAGTGAAAGCATTTGCAGAAAACAAAATAGATATGACTCAAAATTTGAAATTTGTTTTGGGAAGGATAGAAAACATTGTCCTTTTCCCACAATATTTGCAAAGGCTTCTTCTCGAGGGTCATTAAAAGTCTGGACTATGTGGTAAAGGGAAAATAATGCTATCAAGTTACTCTATCATCAAAAACTGTGATGAAAAACTCTGCTGTACATAGCAGCTACTGAGGGCAGGGGTATGGAAGTTAAACCCCTGTGTCAAATAAATGCCACTTTCAGTCCATAAGAAAAACCCTAGTAAAAGCATTTTCAATTGAGAAAAAAACTGTAATAAAAGCAATATCATGCCCTTACTTTAGTCATAGGGGTCCGTAGTTTGAATCCTGGCACCCATAGACTATATACTATAAACAAGGGATTTAACTGTATGCAGTCCGTTACTTGCCCCCGGTTACAAAAAACAACGTATCTTTTCTACCCCATCAGTTATTCTCCTATTTTTTTCTACAGCTGAGAGCTAAAACATTTTTCTACCAGAAAAACACAACTGTTTGTCAGTGGCTAATGCAGTCTGGCTGATACATTCGCTCGAACGTGTAAACTCGCTCAAAAATCTGCGCCATTGACACGGGTTCGTACATCCGTTTTCAAGATATAAAATGCACTTTAGATCCAATGAAACGCAGCATTAGCGGCACCCACCCTTTAAACATGTTTAAAAATACTACTGACCTATAGTCTTTATCTTCAATAATGACGAAACGCCTCAGAATTCGTTGAATTTGTGATCCACGTTCTTATTTTGAACAGCTGCAGCCATCTTCTGTCATGTGACATTGTTTGGAACGAGAAATTTCATCAGTTGATATGTACTAACAGTCGTGAATTCAACCAATGAAATTACGTACAGCTGCTCACACCTTTTTGTCACGTGACAGTACAGTGACACTGTTTGGAACGAGAAATTTCATTGGTTTATATGCGCGAACGTCAGTGTCGAATGTACGAACCCGTGTCAATGGCGAAGATTTTTGAGTGAGTTTACAAGTTCGAGCGAATGTATCAGCCAGACTGCATTAGCCACTGACAAACAGTTGTGTTTTTCTGGTAGAAAAATGTTTTAGCTCTCAGCTGTAGAAAAAATTAGGAGAATAACTGATGGGGTAGAAAAGATACATTGTTTTTTGTAACCGGGGGGCGAGTAACGGGCTGCATACAGTTAAATCCCTTGTTTTAGTCTATGGGTGACAGGAGTCAAACTACAGACCCCTATGACTTTGGTCAGAATGTCCCAGCAAAGCACTATGTGTTGATCAAAGATCAGACAATGTTTCGTATAATCTGATCTTGATCTACACTGGCCACAAAGGCAACAGAAGAAGTAAAAAGTGTTAAAATTTTCTTACTTGTCCAAAGACCTTTTAGGCATGACTTTGACATGTCCAGAGAGGTGTGCCTCAGTGGTGTTATTTCATGTGAGCGCAAACGGTCATCAAATCAGCACGAAAAAAGCCATCGATTCAGCGCACGATTTCTAAAGAATTCAGAAACCCTGGTCATCGATTCAGCGCAAGATTTTAGTCATTTTTTCAGCGCAAAACTCTTTACCTGTTTAAACCTTCCGTTAGCCGTATAAGTCTAGGCTATTCAGTGTTTCTTGTAATTCTTGTCTGCTCTTCCGTATTTTCGGAAACATTTTTCCCCGGCTTCTATAAAGAGACTGAATCATGTTATTCAAAATTACTACATGATAACCGTTAACCCCTTACCACACGGCAAACTTTAAGACCTATCCAAATTGAAAGCATTTGCAGACGACAATTTCAAAGTGGCTCAAATGGTGCAATTCTGCTTTGATTCGGTAGAAAACTTTGTGGGAAAAGGAGAAAATGCTGGTTACCAGCATTTTCTCCTTTTCCCACAATGATTTCAAAAGGCTTCTTCCTCAGGGGTGTTAAAAGTCGTCATTGTGTGGTAAAGGGTTAAGGCTTATGCAAGCTGATTACTTTCCACTAGGTAAGCTAACAAAACCCGTTCCTTAGGTTTACACAGGCGAGTGATTATCAAAATTGTGCTGAACTGATGAGCGTATTTTGCGCTGAATCGATGACCAGGTTTTTTGTTCCTTTTGAGCTCAATTGATACTGAGCCACCTCAGTACGAATGTGTTGAGTTGGCAATCCAGAGGTCACAGGTTCATTCCATACTCGGGGTCCTGTATGGCTCGGTGGTAAACTGTAGACTTAACTTGGAGGCCCAGAGTTCGAGCCTCACTGAAAGCAATGGATTTTTGGTAGGAGTATCCTTTAGCAAGCCACTTCAGACCCAGGACATGTATGAATAAGCAAGATGTTGCGGTGATATGATCACAGTAGTGTTGAAAGCAGCGCAAAACACCATTTAATAATCATCAATCATTCCATACTCAATGCAATGGGTTTTCCATTGGCATGAGTGTCCTCAGGCAAAGCACTGCAAAGCCAAAGCTTTGGACAATGAAGTTATGAAGCTCAGTATTGGTATAAATAAGTGAGCTGTCACTGTGATTTGACACAATGCAATGTCAAAAAAAGCATTAAGCTTCTTACGTCATCACTGGTAAAAGCAAAGTAAAAATTTGAATAGCAAAATATTTACTGCCTAAAAAGTTATCTATGGAGAAATGGGATATTAGCCAATGTCTGTATTTACACCCAGCTATAAATTTTATACTTTTTACAATAGGTGTAGGTGGTAGTTAAATAAACCTTTTCAGTTTCTTACACTTCATATAATGCAAAAGTGCATCTATGTACAGTGTGCTGATCTGGTAACCCTTAACTCTTTACCAAACGACAAAATTTTGGACTGGTCCAAATTGAAAGCATTTGCAGACGACAAATCAAAGGTTGCACAAATTAAGAAATTTCTCTTTGAAAGGTTAGAAAACATTGTGGGAAAAGGAGAAATTGCTGGTTACCAGCATTTTCTCCTTTTCCCACCATGTTTTCAAAAGGCTTCTTTCTCAGGGTCGTTAAAAGTCGGGATTGTGTGGTAAAGAGTTAAAGCGCCCAATAAACATAAAATATATTTTCAGTATAGAAATAAGATTCAAATAATCACAATTTCAAGGTTGCTTTAGTCTAGGGTGTTTTGGCAAGCAGACAGTGTTGATCAAAGATCAGACTGCATGTTTTGTGCAACCTGATCTTGATCTATATTGGCCACAAAGGCATGTACAGTTGTTATGGGCACTTAAAGGGTCAATCCTTTCCAAAGCAACAACTTTTAGACTGTATCAAACTGATAGGCTTTCCATCCAAAAAATTCAAAAGTGGTATAATTGAAATGAAATTCTTTGACAGTGTAGAAAACATTGTGGGAAAAGGGAGAAAATGCTGGTAACCAGCATTTTTTCCTTTTCGCCCAAAGTTTTGAAAAGTCTGCTTCCTCAGGATCATTAAATCTTACACTGCATGGTAAGGGTCAAGTTTTACCCATTGGTAAAGTTGTGATCTTGTCCATATCCAAAGCATTTGCAAACAGCAAATTTAACATGGTTAAAATGATTGAGGTAGTTTTTGAAAAAATAGAAAATATTGTGGGAACAGGAGAGAAAGCTGTTTACCACCATTTTCTCCTTTTCCCACAATGCTTTTAAAAGCCATCCTCCTATAAATGTTAAAATTCTGCATGAATCCCTAGGCTGCTTAGCACAACTCAAAACGCTTTTGTAGACAGTAGATCCAGAACAGACTGCACAGACCATGCAGTCTTACCTCTGATCTGCAATGTCCAGCACTGCAATATTTTCTATGGCAAAAAAGACTTTGCAACTGCAATATATGCCTTTTAACAATCAGCTAGAAATTGTTATTTTGTCAGCAGTTTAAGGGTTGAAATTTACATCTTTTCTATTTTTACCTGAAACTTTATACTCCAGGATGTAACCTACCTTTTCTTTTTACCAGACGACAAAGTTTGGGACTCTTCCAAATTGAAACCATGTTTTGCAGATGAGAAATATTAGATTGCTTAAACGACAGGACATTTCTTTGTTAGGATAGAAAACATTGTGGGAGGAAAGGAGAAAATATTGATTACCAGCATTTTCTCCTCTTTCCACAACATTTTCATAAGCCTGCTTCCTTAGCATCGTTAAAACAGGATACTATGGTGAAGATTTCATTCCATCCTGAACTAAATTTAAAGCTTCAAAAATCTGTTAGATAATCAACATGAAATATGTACATGAATACAAGTGAAAACATTGTAGCAAGAGAGATATTTGTCATGACAAGCAATTTCTCCTTTTGTCATGAGGTTTTTAAAAGGTGTCCTTTACCAAACAATCCCTGGTTTTCACCACTCTGTGAAAGAAGCCTTTTGAAAACATTGTGGGAAAAGGAGAAAATGGTAGACACCAGCATTTTCTCCTTTTCCCACACTGTTTTCTACCCTTCTTGGTCTGCTAATGCCTTCAATTTGGAACAGTCTAAAATTTTGTCATCTGGTAAAGAGCTAAAAGGTGTCACAAGCAAGAACAAAAGAGCCTGCAGGCAGTGTGTAAGCAATACTTTATTTTGTAAGCAAGAGTTTTATTATGTTGCCTTTTTTGATTTAAACATTGTAGCAAAAAGATGAAATGCTTCAAACAGGCAATTTCTCTCTGTGCCACTATGCTTTCCTGACATTCCAGTAACCAAGGTTACTGTCTGGTATGTTTTCACTCAATTATTGTCCTTAACCCTCTACCATAAGATCCCAAGTTTTGATGAACCAAAGGAAGAAGCCTTTTGAAAACATTGAGGAAAAAGGACAAAATGCTGGTAACCAGCATTTTCTCCTTTTCTCACATTTTTTTCTTATAAATAACAAATCTAATCATTTAAGTCACATTTAATTTGTCACCTGAAATGCTTAACCCTTTACCACACAATGATGCCTTTTGACACCCCTGATAGAGAAGGCTTTTGAAAACATTGTGGGAAAAGGAGAAAATGCTGGTAACCAGCATTTTCTCCTTTTCCCACAATGTTTTCTACCCTATCAAAGAAAAATCATTTCATATGATCCACATTGAAACTGTCCTCTGCAAATGCTTTCAATTCGGACAGGTCTAAAATTGGTCTTGTGGTAAAGGGTTAAAATTCTACAAGTGTCACATATTGTGCTCTTGTAAAGAGTTAACCTTTTAAAACACAATCACGAGTTTTAACAGCCCTGAGCAGAAAGCCTTTTCAAAGTATTGTGGGAAAAGAAGAAAATGCTGGTTAACAGCATTTTCTCTTTTTCCAACAATGTTTTCTACCCTGTCAAAGGCAGCTTGCACAATTTTAGCCTCATTTAATTTTGACTTCTGCATTATGCTTTTGGTTTAGACAAGCCTAGAAGTGTGTTGTGTGGCATAAAGTTAACTCTTTACCAAACGACAAGATTTTGTACTCAACCAAACTGAAAGCATTTGCAGATGACAAATTAAATGTAGTTCAAATGGTGATTTCTGTCCTTGATAGAGTAGAAAACATAGTGGAAAAAGGAGAAAATGAGGATTTTCTCCTTTTCCAACTATGTTTTCAAAGGGCCTTTTCCTAAGGGTGGTTAAAACTCGGGATTGTGCAGTAAAGAGTTAATGCAGTGTTCAGGTAGTCAGTATAAGGCTTCTAAAGACTACAGCAAGTCGACCAACCTCAAGTATAATAATTATGTACATGTATAAATATCTTATTTCCTTCTCTGATGAGCTAATTATCTATACATATGAATGCATGTATGATAACGTAAGTTTTGCAGTTGCCATGGGAATAATATCCTACATATTCACAGTATACATTGTTTTGTGTAAGCCTTTACACTTTAAAAGAAAAAATAAAATTTTGGACTGCTCCAAATTCAAAGTAATTACAGACAACAAATAAAATGTGGGTCAAATGCAGGGATCTCTTTGAAAGGGTGGAAAGCACGGTGAGGAAAAGGAGACAATACCAGCATTTTTTACTTTCTCCACAATGTCTTTAAATGCCTTCTTTTCAAAGGTCTTAAAAACTTTGGATTGTATGGTGAAGGGTTAAAGCCTTAAACTGTGCATAAGTTGCCTTTGTGGACATTATAGCTACAGATCAGACTGAGTTTGTGTAGCCTCATCACAACCTTTGATTATCTTCCTCTCTAAATTCTAGACCCTTGCCAGAAAATGACTCATATTCAAAAAAGCAAACAGTCCACCATAAACATGCTAGATAGAAATGACCAACAAAGAATTTTTCGTCACCAAAGATGTTGTGTAAATTTCAATCCTTAGAGCGCCAAATAAACCTATCTGACACTTTCATCCAAGAAATAACACCCAAATAATTGCAATTTCATGATTGCTTTTGTCTACAGTGTTTCAGCTAAGCTGACAGTGTAGATCAAAGATCAGACTACACAAAACATGCAGCCTGATCTTGATCTACACTGGCAGCAAAGGCAACTTTAGTTGTGAAAGGCGATATAAGGGTTAACAAATTGTCTCCTGTCCTAATTTAATCTTTCATCAAACAATCTCTTGTTCTAACAATCCTGACGAAGAAAACTTTGAAAAACATTGAGGAAGAAGAAGAAAACGCTGGTAACCAGCATTTTCTTTATTTTCCACAATGTTTTCTACCTTTTCAAGGATATACCCCATCAAATGAGGCATATTAAATACACCTTGTATTGTACATGTACACAGGTGCGTGTAACCAATGTCTAGTAATTTGCTTTTGACTTTTTCTTCTTGTATTCTACATATTATGTATCTTTTTATAACACTTGCCGAGCAAAAACCACAACATGTTGTCCTCTTGGGACAGAATAGATCAAGATCATACAGCACATTTTGTGCAGTTTGTACCTTGATTTATAGTGCAAGATATCCTATGTTTGTTCTGGCCAAACATGGCTAAAACTCCAAAATTTGGATCTTTTCAACTGACTAAAAATTTCCATTTTATTAGTTTGCCACTTATGCTTTAACCATATAATATCAAGTTTTAATGACCCTGAAAAAGAAGGCTCCTGAAAACATTGTGGGGGAAAAAGGACAAAATGCTGGTAACCAGCATTTTCTCCTTTTCCCACAATGTTTTCCTCCGAATCAAAGACAAACTCCATCATTTGAGACACATTTAAATTGTAGTCTGCAAATTCATGCTTTGAATTTAGACAAGTCTACATATTTATCATGTGGTTGAGAGTTAATTTACCACTCAACCTTTAACACCTTCCTAATACATCCCATTTTCTTAACCATTTGAAATCATGGAAATGTAGCTGGAAACCAGCATTCTTTTCTTTTTCCAGAGTGTTTATATACGCCACATCTGATTTGCAGTCTGCATTGTAATTGCTTTTAATGTAGACACATCTGAAATGTGGTAAAAGACTTCAGATATTAAAACATACTTGTTTACCTTTATGATAAAAAAGAAGGCATTAAAGATTAAGACTAAAATCACTTTACCATGAAAATAAACTCTTCATTCTAACTTTTTTATTGTCACTGTTTAAATTTGCACTTATTTCACAATTCATATTCCCTCTGTCCCTCTGTCTCTCTCCCTCTCTCTTTCCTTTTTCTCTCCCTATCTCTCTGAGTAAAGTTAAAAGCATGCAATCAAGAGTATTAAAACAATATCATAATGTGGTATAATATACCAAAATAGGTACGTGAAATTAGGTCCAAACCTGCTATGGGCATAGCAGCTGGTCTTGTAAACAATTTAAATCAAAATCAAAGTGTAAAGAGTGTGTATTCTTGTACCTTCACAAACATTATGTGAGTTATTCTAGTCAATTTGCTACAGTTTGGTTCTTCTACTCTGTGAAAATACTCCTTCTGTTATTTAGCAACATAAAGGTCAACTCGTAATGTACAAATACAGCAATTTATACCACAGCAGTTGGGAAAACAAAAGGAAGATTAGCTTGTAACAAGCCTCTGCTCCTTTCCTTTACTGTTGAAAAACAAAATTTTCCATAAATGACTTTGTAAATTGTAAGTATTTTTGACTTGGTCTAAAAATAGCCTGCACACAGTTACAGTGATAGGTTAATTCACAAGAGCACTGCATACAAGTGCTAACGCTCGGCTGCAAGTGCTTGATTTTCGATGAAAATTGTAAGTCGATGATAGGGCATAACTGTGTAAAAAATACTTTGATGGTTACCTGCCCCTGTTTTATGAGTTCTCCTCTTGTAGTTAACAACTTATCGAAGTCTGAAGCAAAAATCTTCAATAATAACAGATATTACAAAATGTTGAAGATAATGACATAGACGACGCTGCCAGGGCTATAACAATACCTCCTTGTTTTCTTCGAAAATAGTCAAGCTAGTAAATAAACTTTTACTTACTCAATTTCATCATTGTGGAATATCAGCTCCTCATCAACTGGTTCGAAGTCTTTTCCCTCTTTGGCAGATCCTTCTACAATGTTGAAAGGTAGTTTAACAGTTCCTCTGGCTCCAGATGATCTGACCACCTTAATTTCAATCTCACCAGCAGCTTCTGATACTGTCAACTCATTACTCTCATAATGGAATATACCAGGGTGATCATCATCCAGGATCATGACTGTTGCCATGAAGGGAGTGGAAAGTTTGGCTATTTCTCCAGAGCTATTCGGTTCAAACAAGCCGTCAGCATCACCTACTCTCAGATTACTAAGACGTACATAAAGATGTTCATCTTCTTCAAAAAGGTCATCATCTATAATGGTGATAGGAAATTGTTTGTGAGTTTCACCAGGATAGAAGTGAAGAGTTCCCTCTGCATATTCATAGTCAGAGCCCGCATTTGCTGTACCATCTTCAGTTTTGTAGTCTACATATAGGGTTTTACGCAAGTCACCACCTTGTCTTGAAACTGTCAGATTAAATGTTCCTACATTTTCCATTACAGTATAATGTCCAGGATCAAAAAACACTCTAGAAACATCGTCATCAAAGTCAACCTTAATGTCTTCAAGGCTAGCCTTCTTTTCAATCTTGGATTTCTTAATGACATTCCCACTACCAGTAAGTTTCCTAGTTGCTTGTATACGATAAAAAGCTCTACTCTTTGGCCCACGATTTATGGCTTCTAGCTCTGCCATTTCTTCAAGAGTTTTCATATCTGTGTTGGGATGTTTCTTTCTCAGCTCTTTTAAGATGTCCATGAACTCTTTGCGATGCTTCTCAAATTCTCTCACCTCAACATCCTGAGATTCTCCTCCCTTAAAGATAATTTCATCTCCAACATGATTGGCTTTTCCAAGCTCAGTATCACCCTCACTTACATTGACAACACCATGTTGTTTCCCTGATCTGTATTTCTTGGACATAAACTTGTAAAAGAAAATTCTCTTGTCAGCTACATAGGCAGTCATCACAGTCAATGGAAAAAATAAGAAAGTAACCACAGCCTCCCAAATTTTAACTACACCTTCTGAAGATACAGACAAAATGAAATACAACCAGAGATATGCAAAAATACTCCATGTTGCAGTTATGATGAAAACTCGAAGATGTTTTACCCGCCTTACTTCATCTGCTGGTATACAAGCAACACAAATAGCAATGATGACAAATAAGTTAAATGCTGCACTACCTACAATTGTACTAGGTCCTAAGTCACCAGCTTTAAATTTATTACCACAAATTTCAATAACAGACAACAGAATTTCTGGCGCTGAAGAACCAAGAGCCATTAAAGTTAAGTTTGAAACGGTTTCATTCCAAATTCTAACACTAACTACTTGTGTCTCACCATCAGGTCTTTTGACCACCACATCTTTTTCCTTTGAGGTGATAACTTCGATGGACGCCATGAAGCGATCAGCAACTATAGACACTCCCAGAAACATGTATATCATGGCAGCCATATAGACAGTTGCACGAGCCGCTTTATCCCCTGGACTGAGATTTCCTGATGGTGTCCACATTGGAATAATGAGTCCATTTTTACATGGTTCACCGTTCCTTGTACATTCAGGGGTAGTTGAATTTCCTGGAGTTTTGGCAAATGCAACATCACAAATGGCTATGGCAATGAGGAGCCACACACTTATTCGAAGAGTTGTCTTAGACATTTTTGTTTATTATAAAGAGTTTACTTTGTTTAAAGAATGTTTGGAAATATCCAAAAGATTTCAGTTTATGGTGTAAAGCAGTCAATAAATTTAAAAAAAAATTGCTCTACCTTACTGTATAAATCTATAATATCAGCTACTAGTCCAAATCCAGAACGTAATCCAATGGAATATACACATTTATCCAATACTTCAATATCCTGAATAAACTATCACTACTGTTGAACTAATGCCAAATGACCGTAACAAAATTTGAGATTTCTCTTGCGTATATCAATAATTTTCCTCACTAATATCAATGCATTCTTTTGGTTGAATAAAGAAAAATAAACAAAAGTTGCATCTTAAAGTTAAATGATTCCAGTGTAATATTTCAAATTAAATTTTCCTTTTACTGTCATTTACAATCCATTCCAAGTTAAATCGAAAGTTACAAGTCACTTTCTCTACTCTGCAGTGATGCTGGCAGCAACCGAACACTAGCTTCACTATCCGTCACACATCGACAAATGTAACTGCAATGTATCGTATATACATACACTACCACTTATTGAGCAACCGGCATGTATTCGATAAAGCCATCGTCAAGTCATGGTAGTAATACTGGAACCTTTGCAAATGACACAAGACGGCTCTCTACCACACAGCTTCAGCAGCCGCAACTGTCAATCTAATCTAAATATGGGCATTATGGGAAGGTGTTGCAGCGCCCTCGTTGGTAAGGGACACCACTCTTGTAGAAAAAACTGAATCAAGCATTTCTCACGAAGAGTTGTCTCTCTTCCAACTTCCATTAACACAAGAAATTTTAGGATTGTATCTAGTGGGCAAACCGAACGAAGTGTATGCTATTGAATGCACTATCGTCGTTACTGTTCATAACATTCTTCCATGAGTACGTTAAAAAAACAACCACCATGCACAAAAAAGTCACTTTTGTGAATAATGTAGATTAGGAGCAGACTGCACTAAATCCGTCTAAAACAGTCTGTTGGCCCACAGTCTAATCTTGAATCTGCGTTATGCGACTTTTTAATCTCCTTCTAAAGAGCTCTATTTATTTTGACCAAAATAGCTATAAAATACAATATTTGTGTCTTGATTCCTGACTTAAAGTGGTAAGAGCCCAAAGTGCATTTATTTGCTTAGTTTTTAGCTTCTTTTTTTTTTTACAGCAATCAGCGGTAAATACTATGTGCAAAATCGTGTTATCTTGGTTTAATTACAGAAGCAGCCAGTGACTTGTAAATAGTATTTGTGCAGAGGAGAGAAACCACAGGAACACATAGATAGGTGCAGGGTGTTAACCCTTTACCGCAAAATGCCTACTTTTAACGAACCTTGATAAGAAGCCTTTCGAAAACATTGTGGGAAAAGGAGTAAATGCTGGTAACCAGCATTTTCTCCTTTTCCCACAATATTTTCTACCTTATCAAATTTTCTACCCTACCAAAATTGCACAATTTGAGCCACATTGTCGTGTGCAAATGTTTTCAATTTGGACAAGTCTAAATTTTTGTTGAGCAGTTAAGAGTTAAACATAAAGGCAAAATGTGCCTTACTATCATAGTTTGACCTGAATTATATAACCGCAATGATATAATTAAGCTGTTCTGTGAAAAGGGGGCAAATGCATCTGCAAAAAGTACACTGGCATGGGTCGAAACTTTTTGATTTGGGTGAATTTTCTGCATGTTCTTACGAACGAAGTCCGTAACAAAGAAACAAATGAACAAATGCATAGCAGAAATACAGGGACCGGGCAGGATTCGAATCTACATGTAGAACACCCGGACGAAAGGCCATTACCATAACCACTGAGCTAAAGAGAATTCTCCCTAACGCAGTTGTTAGGTATTGTATTTAAATCGTGATGAAGCCATGCATGAAGGAGTGGTCTCCCGTAACAATGTCTAAAGACTATTCTACCTAGGAATTCCAGTCGGTTGTTAGACAAAATGGATTTTATGGAACCAAAATTATGTGATGACTTGCTTGGTAAACTGCATCACGGAGATGCATTTAACCCCCTTTTTGCCAGACCATGGTTCAATTATATCAGTAGAAGGAATCTACCTATATCACACGATTAACCTCTTGAACGCAACATGGCAACACGAGATGCTCTGGCGGGTGTAGATCAAGATCAGACTCTACAGAGCATGTAGTCTGATCTTTGGTCAACCCTCTCCGATAATTAGTGAAATATTTTTACCCTTTTGCATATATCTGTATTTTTTTTAAACTGACAGAAAAAAAATCATGTCATCTAAGCGCTGTAAGGGTTAATGAACATCAGATGCTGTGACGGTATTGCAAATGCATACATAACACTTCATTTCGAGATATTTCCTCCCTTTCCTTCTCCCAGCCTCGTCCCACTGCTGTTTGTCGAGCCGTATAGACAAACATATTTTTTGCGAGCCTTGTCGTAGAGAATGGCAAATGGCTGTAAATCAAACTCTTTATTAGATGAAAAAAAAAAAAAGAATTTCACTTGTCCACATTGAAACCGTTTGTAGACGACAAATCGAATGTTTAGCAAAACATGGGCTTTGCCTGCCAAGATGTGGACAACATTGTGGGAAAGGGAGAAAATGCTCATTACCAACTTTTTCTCCTTTTCCACCGATGTTCTCAGAACGCCTCGTTCCTAACGATCGTTAAAAACACGGTATTGTTTTGTGAAATATCACATGAAGTGGAAACCCAGTCTTGCTCTCCAAATTTCCGAGTAAAGGATGTAACGACCAAGTTGTTACATATGTTACTGTTTATAGGTACATTATCTTGTAATGCAGCTCAGTCAAGGCAATGCCCTATGTTGTTCCCCAGAATGCAACAGCAATCAAAGGACTGGCGGTCCTGATAAATGAAAATGGCAGATGTGATCGAAATGAACAAATTGCCACTTAAGGAATGAGAAACTGAATGAGAAACACTCATTGAGCGTTACAGGTAGGTGTTTGCGCCGGTCAATCTCTGCCTGCACCACTGCCTCCTGATACTGCAGGTGGACTGTAACACGACATACGGCATTCCTGATGCATTGATAAAGGTCCTCAAAGGTCCAGCAGGTCCTCACCAATGACATGGAATAAGATAATGAGATAGAGAGAGATAGAGACAGAGAGACAGACAGAGAGAAAGAGAGAGAAGACAGGGAAGCCGCATGTTATTATTTCCCAGATATACGTCATTTGTTTTGTCCTGTAGACCACTGTTTAAATACGTTATTCGTTTCAGTTTATTCGTTTCAGTGCATTCCTCGTCAGTAATTGCCCAAGGAACATGCAGTCGGTGTGTTGAACACAGCTTAAACCGTTGCATGTTAAATGGTAGTCCGTTCTAGAATCAGGTCCATCGGACAGCCACGAATGCGACATGGAGAACTACAGGACAAGGAACGCATGACTTCTGAACAAACCAGTGCTAGTGTTTGGCTACCGCACAATCAGCGGGCGCCATTGTCCAATATAATTCTTTACCAAGTTTTGTGCTTGCAGAAAACTTTCCACTGAATTGAACAAACCTCGCCTGACAAAGAGCGCATTCACTGGATAAAAAAATGACAAGAAATGTACGCGGACAAAGACGAACGGATTGGAAATTTGTTCTCCGTCATCATCGTCCGTTCATGTTATCAGCTTATAACTTGTACTGTAATGGATTTACTAATTTCCAGACGACAAAATTCAAGATTCACTCATATTGAAAGCATCCGCATACGACAAATTCGTCGTAGTTTATATGGCAGGTTTTGTCATAGAAACGGGAGAAGACATGGTTGGGGTTAATGGGAAAATACTGCTTACCAACATTTGTTCTATGTATTTGGTAAAGTCTGAAACATCTTTATTGACAACTTAAGGTCTACGGCCCCTAACTCTCATATTCAAAGACGGAAGCTGCCGAGATTGGCCGAATAGCCTTTGCGAAAACGTCGATGTTACACGATATTTACCGATTAATTAGTGAGTCTACGGCCTTTAACTCTCACATGCTGCTTACCAACATTTGTTCTACGTATTCTGTAATGTGTGAAACAACGTCGATGTTTACCGATGAGTTTGGGGCCATAGACTTTAAGTGCTTGAAAAATTACAACTGTTTATTACAGGCAGTATTCAAGTATCTATATATTGGCACGATGTTAAAGATGCCATTATGGCTCTACTATTTATCTCATCCACGAGTTTGCAGTATGTTTACGGTAATGTGTTATTCAACCCTTTACGATCCCGCGCATTTATGAACCTGATCAGGAAGGCTTTTGAAAACATTGTTGGAAAAGGAGAAAATGCTGGTAACCAGCATTTTCTCCTTTGGCCACACTGTTTTCTACCCTTTCAAAGATCACAAGGGCAACGTTTACATGTAATTTCCAATTTTTCAAAATGCCCTCAGTCTAAGATTTTGTCGTTTGGTAAAGAGTTAGACAGCATTCTTTCTTTAGAAAGTGTTATCTTTATCTACTAATGGATTATCAGATGTTACAATCTTAAGATGAGTCAGTTGTTAATCTGATTGTATGGTGTTCCTGGGCTTATCTCGTGTATCGTTCATGTATTGTTGTATTTACTACACGCCCAAATATCCCTCTTCCCAATTATAACATTGCAGACGACTTTTTACGCCTTTTGGTCTCGCAGCAAACCGCCTTATAAAACGCTGTTTCAAGTATTCATGTCTTACCACTGTTATGTAGAAAACAGATTGAAAATCATCATCTTTGACCTCGGTCTGCTTTACTTTTCTTTGCAAACTCACATTTTTGCTGTTTGTTTCTTTCAAGTATACAAGTATGTCTAGTGGCCTACACAAGAAGCTAAAAAAAAAAATTCATCTGATTGCGTCTTTGTTATTCCAACCAAAACACAACTATCCTTAAAAATCACGAGGAAAAATAACGCCCTTCCTGGTGGTAGACCATGTTCCTTTTTGTGGTCACAGGCACGAAATAGTTCCCAAAGAAGTGACAAACTTGCACACTGTTTCTACAGAAATCTTGAAACAACACCAGAAACACATTTTAGACCTGTCCTTCCATTTCCCCTGATAAAACAGTGCAGCAGAAGTGCTTGCTGTTAAACTTTCAAACGGGACTACATCTGTGGTCTATTTTGGCCAAATCAGCGTTGAAAATATCATTTTTTCTTAACCTAGAATAGGCTACTTGACTTGAAATTTCTTTGATGCGTCTATTACTGCTTATTGACACATTTTCTCTTCTCGCACCGACACTTCTGGAAACGTTGTAACAAAAGGACGTTTTGCATATGTATTCGAAGAGTAAACTTTAAATCATAGTGATCATTTATGTATTACATGGACGTTTTCAATGGTCGTCGTGTACCAGTCTCCTACGGAATGGCAGTGAAGTTTTGTCGTGTTTTGTTTTTTTAGAACTATCATTTCGCATCATGTCAGACGAAAATGAGTGTGTGAGTCGTGATCAGAACTTAACCTTGGCCATAGTCAAAATAGAAAAAGACTTGCACGTGTACACAACTTACTGTGTGAAAAAAAAACCCCAGTCATTAGCAACATTGTCACCCTATTTAGATAATGAGTCGATAAGCACTCGGTAATGGTTACACCGAATGCTGGAGATATCGTCCCCTGGACGAATCGTCCCCAAGGGAAATCACGCCATATTTGGGGACGACTTCTCCAGGGATATCGTCTCCTGAGAACGATTTTATCCAGCGAAGCGAAATTACCAATTATAACAGGCAAAGACAAATTAAGATGTATCTTGCCCTTCCTGAGGCCTTGGAAAGCGGCTTCTGTTCTGTGCAGTAGTAGTCCTTAAAACCATGCAGAGTTGATAATGCATTTACATATATATACACCAACATAGGTGAAAATTCATAAAAATGGGTTCATGGCTTGTGAAATTCAAAATTCGGTATCTTTAAACATGGAACCACGTGGCGAAATGAAGCAAAGTGATAAAATACGACATGAAAAAATTCGGATTTCTATTTGCCTAATGGTCATATTTCGTGAGGATGAGCCTATAGGTATGACAATGCCATGCTGCCATGTTTTTTCCAATTTTAGATATTTACATGTGCATCGTGTTTGTTGCATTGAGCCAAAGTTTTCAAGAATTCGAATGCGCGCAAACAGAAAACAACAACAATAACAACAAAAACGCTAGGCATCGTGCTATCTTGAGTTTATTTTGAAGCATGGCATTCTCTTTATGCACCGTTCATATATAAAAGGCAATATGGACAGTGAGCTAAAAACCGTCATAATGGCTTCACATGTCTTTCAAAGGCTATTAGAATCGCTTGTTTGTGTAATAATCCTTTACACATTGAAAAATAAACTTAATGAATCATGTTACGTGTATTTAAAAAAAAAAATCTCAGTAGTTTAATATTGAGTGATAAAAGTCTAAATTATACGCAGAGAAAATGGCTTTACCCTTTCTTGTAACCCTTGACTAAACAATCTCTTGTGTACGACCCTTTGCGAAGAAGCTTTGAAAACATAGCAGGGAATGGAAGAAATGCTATTAGCCAGGATCTTCTCCTAGTCCGACAATATTCTAAAACCTTTTAGAGAAATCGTCCTTTGGAGAAATCGCCCCAAAATTGAATGGGACAGTTTCTCTAGAGAAGCACTTAAAGTACATGTAAGTTCTGCACTTTTTAAAATATACTATTTTCGTGTGTAAAAATAACAGTTACCTTAATTTGTTCGGTGTTGAATTCAACTTTAAATCGTATTTCAGTTACTTTGGAATTCATGTTAAGCCCGCCCTTCCTCGGTATATGGATCGTAGTGAATAGGCTATATGATCCCCGCTCGGTACTAAGAAAAAGACTGACGATTCGCTTTGCTAAAGGAGAATCCATAACGGAGAGGCGCTATAAGAACAAAAATAATTTCAAAACCTCGAAGCTACCCCCAAAACAATATTTCCACGCCAACCAAAGACGAACTTTGCGGAATAATCCTGGAGTGGGTTTTGCGGCTTAGAAGGATTTATGCATATCACAGATAAACTAGGGTCCACAATCACCAGCATTCTTTAAGTTTGAATTACCAGGTTAAAAAAAAAAAAAAAGCTTATAATAAAACCCAAAATACAATTCACAGCTCTTTTGACCGAGAGAAAATCTTCCCACATCGGATTGTGTAGTTCAACGATCAGACTGCACAGCCTGAACAGCCTGGTCGTGAACTACAGTGTCCGTAATAGCGCATTGAGCCCTCAGCACCATAAGGGTTAATTTAAGTCGAGTTCTAAATTCAAAGACCAGCTACCTGTAGGACCATTTCAGAACTTCTCAAACAATATTTCTTAGGGATCAAACGGTGCTTAAATGGTAGGTGAATAAGGCTCTACGTGGAAGAACATGGACAGAGCTAACATGAAACTTAGGTTGCTTTGAAACGGTTTTTAGGTTAAAATATACAGTGTGTTTAGGGACCTAGGAAAGGACTTAAATGTACTAAATATATTCACCAAGCCTATTTTGAATGTATGCGAATTTTGCCAATTTTGCTGAAAAGTATCAGGACAGTACTTTCAACGATAGTAAGGTCTTAGACGACAGCGATTTGAAAGATTAATTAGTAATCCATGCCAAGAAGTAGCTACTTCCGTCTGTCTGTTCGTCGTGCCAACAGTGCAACAGAATGCGATGAATGAAATTTCGAATGTACATCGTTCAGACGATAATTGAATGAAGAAAAAACCTGATTTTCACAAAAAATGGACTCACCCTCTAATTACAGACAATGTAAGTGCATCTATATTGATGTAGATAGCGTACATTTTAAGAGTGAACTCGACGAATAAAATTAATCATTACCGGGCGGGCCCTAGTAGTCGGATAACACCTCTGTATCGTCATTTGAATTTTACTAAGTTTTCTTTTGTCAACTGGAAATACTTGAATTATGCATTATGCGTTTTGATCTTAACGAGTGAAAACGCATGATCCAGAAGGATGCCCTTTTTTTTTGCCATTGTGGAAAAGAAATAGGTTCATATAGGCCTTGACATTTTTTTCAAGATCCACTCGTCCTGCAGTACCAGTGGAATAAACAATGTACTCGGCCGCCATAGCTTTTTACTCGTCCTGCATGAAAGGTAAAAAAGCCAATAATTCAAACATATAAGTTTTTATATAAACTTCAAATACTTGAGTTCGCGTAATGTTTGGTCACTAAGGCTAAGGAACTTTTTGCAATGTTTACACTAAAGGGCATCGTCTTCGTACACAGCCCATTCTAATTCTGTGAGCCAAGACTCTTTTAAAAGTCTTTTTCTTTTTGTACTATCATACTCTTTTTGTGCTGATTTACGCTTAGACTGCTTCTCACTATTCCTTCCTCCCTGTGTCTCAGTCTTTTTTTCCAAAGAATCTTCTGATGTCTGTCATTTTTTTTAACAAACTCTCGCAGATGTCTGAAATTGAGTCATCAATTTTTATTCAAATAGCAACAAATGGACATGACTAAAATGCAGACGGGATGCACCGGAAAAATCAGAAAGAATGATAACATTTAATAACCAATTTACAATAACGCATTTCTTATCATTTTGTAAGTAGTATTTACAGAATTGATTTCCATCATTAAATTTTGTTCAAGTTGATTTAAATCTTAATTTTTCAACATGTACATTAAAAAAAAAAAAAAAGATAGCTCTGAATAAACAGGACGATGTGGGATGACTACTGTGATTTATACTACATCGATCAGTATCTTCTGGGTGTTTGACTACCTGGAATTAAATGTTTATCAATGTCCAGCTGATCAACTTAAAACGAAGAATTCGAATTGTGTTTGTAAGTTGATTACGGGCAAAAACGTTGATTTTTCTGCCACAAATCAAGGTTGGGCGGTCAAAACCGGTCAATAGTCCAAAAGTGTTCAATACTGGTCAGTAGTGGTTGATTGAATATTTGTAGTGGTCATTTGGAAATAAAATGGCCAGATGAGTTTTAGGAGGACAGTTATGCTATTTAGTGGATGATTTATTGCTTTTTTTTTGTTCTCAGATAGGTTGAATTCGTCAATATGCAAGAGTTGACTTAACCCTTTACCAAACAATGAGTCTGACGACTTTTGACAACCCTGAGGAAGAAGTCTTTTGAAAACATTTTAGGAAAAGGAGAGAATGCTGGTAACCAGTGTTTTCTCTTTTCTCCAGTATGTTTTCTGCCCTTTCAAAGCCAAATTGGATAATTTGAAATACATTTAATTTGTTGTCTGCAACTTCTTCCAATTTGGACAAGTCTAAAATTTTGTTGTCTGGTAAAGAGTTAAGTGAAAAAACTGTTTTGTCTCTGCCAAGCATACTCATCAGCTGGCTTTTGCCAGTTTTCCAAAATTATGTAGAAGTTCCAAATAAGGACTCTAGGTTTCATTTTTGACACCTTAAGTAATTGCTTGATGATAAGATAGTATCTTGATTGCATATAAGTTAATAATTCACACTTTAGGAATAAAGCCTGGTGTCAAGTATAATACCCCAAATAGGGACACATGATTGGTCCCTTTGGTAATTTGATTTAAGCCACACCCACTGGGGTAGAAAGGGGCAACTTTTACACCTTTCAATATGTTTTGACAGCAATTTAAAGGTGTAGGTAGACACTTATATATACTTCAGACATTAATGTATCCTTAACCATTGTTTAGTTCATAAGTTACAGCCTTCTTCATGATTGTGTACCTCAGTATGCCTTTAGATTAATAACAGGTGTATTTCACATGTTTGCCTATGTGTGACAGTCTTTTCTGCAATACATTAGCAGCTTTTTGATGCTGCCTTGAACTTTTATGACCAAAGACTATGTTAAATTATCTATATTTTTAAAACCTAAGTGTGTTTGTGGTAGAAGAGCGGGAGAGAGAGAGAGAGGATGTAGAACTATAAACATTACCTAAACTATAAGGAATGATGATAGGTAAAAATTGTTTGGTTGAAAAGAACCGACCTGTATGTAAGTTCAAGAAGGAAGGTCAATCCAATCAACCTCTTCAGTTGACCAATAATATTGTCTTTAGAATTATGATCAAATAAAATAGGACCTTATTGATAAAAAGTATGATACCGATGATAATATGTAATATACCTTCATGTACAGGATATAGGAGGAGAGCTTTTAATATTAATTTAGAAATAGGATGGGTACGTAAGCCACTGACTTAATCGACCCAATTAACCACTTCAATCGACCCCTTGTGACCAGTATTGACTGGTTATAACCGGTTAAAACCACCGGCACGGTCGTATGGACCGGGTTTTTGCAAACCTTGTCAAAAATAGACTCTGACTTTTCTTCAACCACTATGCTTTTATGTCATTTGCAAAGTTGCGAATTATTTCTTACTCGAAGGATGACCATTTGCAAATTTCTGCTTGTCCTAAACCCGAGCTCACTTGTCATAACAAGCGGATGAGTGGAATTTTCAAGGCCTGTCATACGATTAATTCCATTATAGCCACCACATTAGGCTCTTAAATGTGTTGTTGATTTGCTATATACTATCTCCATTATAACATTTTGTTTTTGGTGTATGTACATGTATTAATTAACAAGAGAAAGAAGAAGACTGGTTAATCTGTAAGTTCAATGTTTTATGTAATCTTCTGAGGAGAAAAATAGTTGAAATGGATTTACATCAGATGTAATCAAACATATAAGGAAACTGCTGTTCCTTATTGAAATTCTAATTGTTCTTTTCACTTGCTTTTTGTCCACTCCATGTATATATATCCGGTTTTCATGATGAGTCACCTGATCAGTCCAGATAGAATCTCTCTGACTTGTCAAATAGCTAGCATTGAGATTAAGACCTAGAGCTGTATTAAAAATATTAGCAAATACCAACCAGAACAGTAACTCTACTGAAATGGAAATTATGATTATTGCTACAATCAGCTTCACTGTTACTTAATTTTCAGCTGCAACAGGTGCAAAGGGTAAAAAAGGAAGGAAAACTGCTCAGAAGCCCCAGCTGTTCCAAGACACCAGTGTACCACAACCCCCACCCCAACAGTATGGATATGGACCACCACAACAAACAGGATATTTAGATCCAGGTAAATATGAGACTGCGAGTCTGTAACCATGTTTTCTGAGTATAGCCCCTTTATCAGACAATTTGTAGTTTTGAAGAAAACAGGCTTTTAAAGATATTTTGGGAATAGAGAAAATGCAGGTGACCAGCATTTTATCTTCCTCCCACAGTGTTTTTAATCTAAGCAGAATACTTAAGGTCTTTAATTTCACTTTCTAAATTGTTGCTTCAAATGCCTGAAGTTTCAAAGGGTCTAAAATTTGTCTTTTGGGAAAGGGTTAAACAATGGAACAAAAGCATTGATGTGAAAATTGCAATATTCTATTTCTTATCTTTTGATATTTAATACTAGAAGTGGGATGATATTGCCAATGCATCAATATATCATGATACTGCGTGATGCAATAGTATATTGCAATACGATCGTGGTATAAAGATGTAGGGGTGCTAGACATTTTAATGCTGGCTATCATTCTGGTAATAATGAATAATGACATAAATTAAAACTGGTAACCAGTCTAAGTTGACATCAATAAGGTGCTTGGTGTTGATTGTCAGGTGAATATTGACTCTTTAATACCTTGTATTTCAAGTGTATATCTGACAATTACCTTGTTAACTAAAGAAGATCAAACATGTAAGATATTCCACAATTTACTGGCTTGAGATTTTTTATTCTCAAATGACAATGAGATCAGTTTTTGCATTGACATTTAATGATTTATAGGAGTCTGTCACTTTTTTTCATTTTGCTGAATTACTGTAACAGTTCTGATAAATGACCTCCCATGGCGGGAATTGAACCCTGGACCTCCAGGTCCTAAGGCGAACGCTCTACCACGTCACTACAAAAGCTAGCTCTATAGCAAGGCAGTATAAGTGTCCCCTTACACAAATACAAGCTATACATTTATATCTATCTGTGGGACAGAGTAGTATACTACATTACAGCTGTTGCTGAGCAATTATGCATCCATTTGTCAAACAAATGAAATTATGATTGAAACAAATGGTTCTACCTGTTTCAAGGCTGATAGATTCTTTCAATTTTCCAGAAATTACTTTACTTTTAGATAAATATCTTTTAGATAAATATCTTTATAGCTTATGGACTAAAATAGTTTGTTGCAATTTGTAGGGAGTCAGCAGTATGGAAATCCACAATATGGTAATCAGGGTCCAGGAAATATGGGATGGAACCAGCAACAACAGTTTCCAGGACAACAATTTTTAAATGATCCAATGGCCTCTATGGCAATGCAGTATGGAACCTCATTAGCAGGACAAGGAAAAGACCTAGTCAATAAAAATGTAGGTGAAAGAGATTTAACCCTTTACCAAATAATGCTAGTTTTAACGAACTTGAAGAAGAAAGCTTCTGAAAACATTGTGAGAAAGGAAAAAAATGCTGGCCACAGGGATTGGTTTGATCGTGGACGTTCACTGATTTTATGTCAGATATTTTGACCAGATTACTTTTAAAGAAGTAATAATAGGTCTAACCGTCTTTCTTCCTGTAAGGGTAAATCATATTTTGTCCTTGCAGAAGAGTGCCTCGATGAAAAAGAAAAATTGCTTGTAATAAAACTTTGATCCTTAACATTGCAATATGGTTGGTTTTAAGTGTATTTGTAATGTTCAGTCTGCAGATTTGAAACTTTTTAAGCTTTAACTATTACGCCCACAAAACAAATTTTTAACTGGAACCAGCTTGTTGGTCAATCCACCCAGAATGGTAACAATCTCTTCTCACAGTACGCAACTGCATAATAATGATGAGAAAAAATGAAATATCATCCATTATGCTTTTTGTCACTGTTGAGAATGATGTAGTTCTCATCATTAAATAATTTTGATCAGAATGTGTAATGCTTCTAAAACCCTGATTAACTCTTTGCCAGATGACAAAATTCTAGACTCAGGGATATCGAAGACATTTGCAGAGGACAAAGTACACTTGGCTCAAAATATTGGAATTTGTACGAAAGGATGGGAAACATTAAGGTAAAAGGAGAAATTAAAATTTTGGTTGATACCATTTTATCCTTATTCCACAATATTGCATTCTTCATCAGTGGTGTTAAAACTCTGGATGTTTTGGTCATGTGTTAAGCTCTTGTTTGACTTTGTTGCATATATTTCTCTGTCTTTCAGCTAGAAAAGTATGTCTCAACATCAAAGTTGAAATATTATTTTGCTGTTGACACCAGTTATGTTGGAAAAAAGCTGATGATGTTATTCTTCCCGTATTCACACACAGTAAGTAATTTCTGATTTTATTTTATAGACTGGAGCTTGAGCTAAATATAAAGTAAACATGTTTTCATTTAGATTCAGCTTCCTTGTGATGATTGGCTTCAATGTAGCCCTTGACCTTTTACTAAGCAATCTCATGTTTAAAAGACCATGAGAAAGAAAGCTTTGGAAAACATTGTGGGAAATAGGGAAAATTTGACCAGCATTTTCTCTTTTTCCCACAATGCTTTCTATCTTTTCCAAATCTTAATTGCCATCTGCAAATGCCTTCAAATGGATGAGTCTGAAATTATGCTGGCTGTTAAGGGGTTTATACCTTTTGCTTTATAGCTAGGTCTCCTTTGACCACTTCCAAGATTCCTCTAAATGGTATGTTGCAAAAGTTACACATATTTCTTTCATTCAGAAGAGTATTCCAATGTATGTTTGAAAGTAATAGGCCACTTTTACCATTTTATTATTTTATATGCGATATAAGTGTTACTTAAATCAACTTGAAGTGTCATGATTCTTCCATTTTAACAGTAAGTACTGTAAAACAAACATTACAGTTGCTATAGAAAGTAAAAAGAATAATTTCTGAACCCATCTGGGCTGACCACTAGTTTTTTTTTTCCGTTTTTGGAAAATTCTCTTTCAAGGGGGGGGGCCAAATTTTTTCTGACACACACCTTGTGTCATTGTATATGATATAGAGGGGATGCGCAAATATGCTATTTTTTAACAATGGTGTCCAATGATGGAGCAATGAAAATTTTGGTAATCCATGATAAACCAGTGGAGTTTCAGTAGCCTATGGTCTGTGCTACCTTGTATCTGTTCAATAACTTTTAATTCAAACATCTTTGACAAAGCCCATCCAGTTTTGACCAAACTTCACAGAATCGATCCTGCCATAGCTCTCTCCAGAAATTTGTCAAAGAATTAGATTCCTTTAAAAACTCTGGCTGTTGTGGCAACAAAACTGAAACATATTGAAAACTTTGAAAATCTTCTTGTTTGAAGCTATTTGGCATAGAATTGTAATGTTAGGTATGTATGGTTGCGTTTGTATTTATTAGATATTGTAGTATTCGAGCAATACAGAGCCATCATGTTATATAAGTAGTACATGTATTTAGTTGTAGGACTGTTCCATCAAGCTTGATCAAGATAGCCTGTTCCTCTACTTAAATTTTACTACTTTAAATTTTAATGTTTATCATATTTGGTTGCAGGACTGGTCCATTAAGTTTGATCAAGATCAGCCTGTGGCTCCTCGATATGAGGTCAATGCTCCAGACCTCTATATACCAGGTATTCTACCTACGATGTCAGCTTATAATCTACAGCTCCTTATCTTGTAGAATATAAGAAAATTCGTAAAGGGTATACTACACTGAAAACAAGGGAGGTTATGTGACATATAAAAATCTCATTTAGGACACACTTGTAGATCATGTCTTTCAACCTTTTACCAAACATTCCAATGTTTTAACAAAAAATATTTTTGGAAAAGGGAGAGAATGATGATCTCCAATATTCTCTCCTTTTCCAACAATGTTTTCTCCACTTTCAGAGACAAGTCTAATTATCTGAATCACATTTGAACTGTTGTCTGCAAATGTATGGAATTTGGACAAGCTTTATATAGCTGTGATATGGTAATTAGTTCTGAGAGTTCATTCTGATAATTAACCCTTATCCAGCTGACTAACTTAAATAATACCTTCAAGTTGATGGAAAGAATCCCATATTTTGCTATATGAGAATTATTTTTGATGGAGAAATATCTTCTTATCGGACAGTGTAGATCCAAGATCAGACTGCATGTTCTATGCAGTCTGATCTTGATCCACACTGTCTGCAAAAGGTCTTTGAGTTGCACTTAGCAGCCTAGGGGTTAAAGAAATGTCGAAATTCTCTTTAGTAATGCAAATAATTGAATATTTCTTTTTTCTAGTGATGGCCTTTGTCACATATGTTTTAGTCTCTGGAATAGTCCTTGGAACTCAAAACAGGTAAAATGTTAAAAGATTGATCTGTTGGGAGTTTGAGATTGATTTAATGTGTGGACACTAAAATTGGTGTTTTCAAAGGAGGTAAAGCAGTGAGTGAAGATATGAAATTTTTGTGTTTCAATTGAAATATATCCTGATCAATACAGACAATTTTCCCTTTTCTAGCTGCTTAACCCTTCACCACATGGCAAAATTTTACACTCATCCATATTGAAGGAATTTTACAGATAACAGTTCAGTGTTTTTCAAATGATAGTTTTTGTCCTTAAATAGATAAAAACATTATGAGAAAATGCTGGTCACCAGCATTTTCTCCTTTTCCCACAATGTTTTCAAAAGGCTTCTCTGTTAGGGTCTTTAAAACTCGGGACTATGTGGTAAAGTGTTAACCCTTTTTCAAAGAAATAAATTGTTGACTCTTCCACATAACTGCAGATGACAAATTCAAAATTGTTACTAATGAGCTTTAGTCCTCTGACAGGGTAGAAAACAGTGTGGGATAAGGAGAAAATGCTGGCTTTTAGCATTTTCTTTACCCATAAAGCCTTCATAAGCCATTTCATCAGGATCATTAGAATTCAGTAAAGAATTAGAGTTAGAATTGTTGTAAAGGATTAAAAAGACAGAAATGAAGTTTTTGTTGTATACTCAATCTATATCCTTAGGATTTTGTCAAATTCATTATGTGGATCATCTCACATCATCAGTGTTTTCAATTCAGAGTCATTTATCCTTTACCACACAATCCCATTTTTTAATGACCAGAAGGAAAAAGGCTCTTGAAAACATTGTGGAAAAAGGAGAAAATGCTGATAATCATCATTTTCTTCTTTTTATTTCACCATTTCCAAGATAAATATTAGCTTTTGAGTCACAAGATTCTATTAATTTGTTGTCTGAAAATGCTTGAAAAGTAATGAACTTACGTATATGAAGAAATAAGTAGAATAGGTATTTTTTAACCCCTTAACAAGCAATCACAACTTTTTATGACCCTGAGGAAAAGGCTTTTGAAAATAATGTTGGAAAAGGAGAAAATGCTGGTAAACTAAACAGCATTTTCTCCTTTTCCCACAATGTTTTTTACCCTATCAAGGACTACTTTTGTCATTTTAGCCACCTTTGTCGTCTGTAAACCCATTCAATTTGGTCATGTCCAAAATTTTGTCGTTTGGTAAAGAGTTAATACCAAATGCAGGAATTGAACACAATTCTATTATGACATTTAAATGTTTCAGGCACTCCATGTAGGCAAATGAACATAGGAAACTAAACAGTCTGCATGTGGTTCATTTAAAAAAAATGCATTTTGTGTCCAAGTCTAAGCTTTACACTCTGTCAATGTGTCATATGTTGAAAGTCTATCTGTTTCTTAGTTCCTGTACTTTGTTTTTAACTGGTTTATTTCTATCTCTGTTGACAGATTTACCCCTGAACATTTAGGCATACAGGCCAGTACAGCTTTAGTATGGATAGTTATAGAACTTGTAGCTGTGATGCTTAGTTTGTATATAATGAACTTGTCAACAGAACTCAAATATATGGACATATTGGCTTTCACAGGATATAAATATGTTGGGTAAGGTGTAATGCTTTTTTATGGTTATAGTATTGTGATGAAACCTGCATCATTCAGTTTTGTTTGGCTGCTAGAAATGTTTGCAATTGGCGGCTCGGATGGGGAAATGGGGGGAAAAAAACGGAAGAAAGCAAAGCCTTGTTTCTGTGATTCTTTGAATTACTTGTTAGATATAAACATTAAAAATGACCACTCATGTAATTATAAATATCTTATATTAATCCATATTTTTTCCACAGTTTTCTGCTGCAAGTTTGTTCTAGGGGTTATCATCTTACTTTCTTTTCTTAACAGAATGATTTTCATCTTATTGGGAGGCATGCTGTTTCAAAGTGCTGGTTACTATGCAGTTTTAGGCTGGTTTAGTCTATCCATTGTGTTTTTCTTGGTAAGTTTTTTTTTTCTTGAATTCATTTGCTTCCTTAACCCTTTATTAAAAAAATCACATAATTAAACATCTGTATGGAAGAAGGCTATTGAAAACAGTGTGGGAATATGAGAAAATACTGGTAACCAGCATTTAATTCCTTCCCCACAATTTTTTCTACCCCCTTTAAAAACAAATCCCATAATTTTAGCCATGTTTTAATTGTTGTTTTCAGATGCTTTCGCTATGGACATGGCTGAAATTATTCAATGTGGGAGAGTTAAGCTAATTTTAGATCTGTGAAAAACTATGACAACTTGAAGAAAGGGCATGGATTAAAAAGAGAGGAAAAATTATTGGAAAAAAAAGGAAACGTTTTCCAAAACTATTAAAGATACATCTTTACAGCCAGAGAGAAAAAAACACTGTTAAGTCTTTATAGTGTGTAGAATGTTTGAAAGTTGGTTAGTTGTGTAAACATAGATAAATTAGAAGAAACTCTAGGGATTTGTCCTTGATTTAAAACGGGAAAGGACAACAGTGTTAACTTTGATGGCCCCCAAGTGGATGAAATGCGTTTTCTCTGGGTCATAATCTGTTCCGCCTTGCAATCATCAGAGGCAACAGGGGCTCGAAGATACAAGAATGATTATAGTTTCATAAAATAGAGTTGAAATGGTTTGATAAACTGGCTGAAAACATGTAAAAATGTATCTCTAATTGTAGGGTTACAAAAACAAAGGCATATTTGTCCAATGAAAGGTTAAAGGAATTCAAATTGAAATCCAGTGTCTTCAAACATGTGATGGAAGGAAAAATTTTGTCTGAATTAGACCACTACAAACCAAACTTATTCGAATTTCAGTTTTGAATGCCAAAGCGTTTGCCTTTGAATTTCAATTATAATTAGTACTCTTTGCAAAGTTGTCACCACTTGATTGTTGTGTATATTTATTTCAAGGTTCGGACATTAAGAATTCACATCTTGCCGCGGTCAGAGACAGAGAGCAGCTATGGCCATCAAGCAGGAACAAAACGAAGTTTATATCTCATTTTATCAATCTGTATACTTCAACCCATATTGATGTGGTGGCTTACAAGATATATTTTGTTCGGTAAAGACTGAAAGTGAAATTAAATATTTGAAGCACTGTACTTTAAATTATGTGTACTCCTCATAGAATTTTGGGCAACAAGAATGAATATTTGCCTATTTTTCACTATACACTATCATATTTCTTGTTTGATCTATGTAACGTAGTAACATGGTGAGTATTAACCCTTTCCTAAACGTCAAGTTTTGAAATCTTTCTATGTCAAAACATCTGCAGACAATATATTAAAAATTGTGCACATGAATTTGAGCTCTCTGATAAGGTAGAAAACATTGTGGGAAAAGGAGAAAATGCTGGTAACCAGATTTTCTCCTTTTCCCACAAAGTTTTCAGAGGCCTTCTTTCCCAGGGTCATGAAAACAAGGGATTGTTTGGTAAAGGGTTAAATGGAATTTGTGCAAGCAAATTTGTGCATGCAAACAGGATCACATACATATCCTTGGCTGATATACTATTGGATAAAAAAAAATAGACAAGTATAATTCTTTTTGCTTATCTTTTGGTGAGGATTACAATTTCAGACAAAGCTATAAAATTTTTGATTAATTCATACATGTTTCTGTGAATTACATACACCTCATGTAAAAACTTTAATTTAATAACAAGAATATTTATTTGCACAATCTTTTTAATGAAACAATATACCAAATTCCTTTTGTTTACCCTCTTCTGTGAAGTGTTGAATGTTGCATGGAAATAATGAAAAGAATTTTGTTAGTGCTTGAAGAATTTTTGGCAAATCATCTGCGGATATGATGTTGGCTGTTGGAATTTAAGAAAAAAAGTATTTATGCACCTAAGTATTCTTGGTAATTTAATTTTGTGTGAGGAGTGTACAGGAAAAAAAAGTTTATCTGCCAAAATACACTTGGATTTTCACAGTATTAAAATAGGAAAAGTATAAGGAAACATCAAATTATAAAATGCTTGGCAATTTGTAAAATGGAAATTTAAAGCAATAGTTATTTCTGAGGTGAATGTATATTTATGTAGTACGAACATGACATATTTGGATGTTGATCAGGGGCTGTGTGCATTTATTTGTCTACATTATATTCAAATTTTTAATTCTTAGACTCAATATTATATTCAAAGTTTAAATTCTTGGACTAAATGTTTCATTGGCTGAGACATCCTGTTTAGACCAGTCAGATGTCTAGTCATGGAATTAGCTTTAGAACTGAAATAAGAATGATAAATGAATACAACCCCAGTCTCCTTTTATTTTATGATTGCTTCCTGTTGGATATTTAAGCATACACAAAACAACGCTGAATTTTGTTTTTATGATCATGGGGAAGAAGTAATGAGGGAAGATGAAAAAATTCTGGTAAATAGTATTGTCTCCCTACTCTATTTAAGTTTCCAGTAACGAATCCCATCATTGGAGCTTCAATGAATTTGTTTCTACAAAGACCTTTTACATGGACAAGTCTAAAATTTCTTACATCCAGCAAAGAGTAAACTTTGCGCTTCTGTGCATGGAAATTGAGGAAAAGATAACAAGGTCATGGGAGATAATCATGAAATTAGTCTGTCTTGTAATGGTTTACAGCCTCAAAAAAGTGAACACATTTTTTCGTCTAGACTGAATGTGCCTGTAACTGTTTGCTCAATGAATGAAGGAAATAGCTTATTGAAATAAACTTTTGTGTTTGATTCACTTAATTTTAGATTTCAGGTTTCAAAAACCAAACTCTATCTCATTCTGTTTGTAAAAAAACTTAAAAAAAGCAATTCCTTCATCCGTCACACTATTTTCATGTATTTATTTTCAGTCAAGTTGTGAACCCTTGGTAATTGCTTATATAGCTCACTTGAGTACAAAGTGCTCAAGATGAGCTTTTGGGATCATGCTTTATCCATTGTATATTGTCAGTCAGGTGTTGTTCAGTGTCAACAAATACCTTGTGTGCACTCTAGAAGCCACATTTTCAGTCAGATACTCATGAAAATTTATCAAAATATTTGTCTTGATAAGATCTCAGAAAGCTCTGAAATTTGATCATGTTAGGTAAAAAAGTAAGTTATTGGGTCAAATCCTAGAAAAACCTTGTGTGCACTCTAGAGGCCACGTTTTAAGTCTTATACTCGTAAAAATTAGTCATAATCTTTATCTTGGTAAGATCTTGGACATATACGAAACTGGGTCACAGAGGATCCAACAATAGGTCACCGTGACAAGTGTTAGAAAAACCTTGTGTGCACTCTAGAGGCCACATTTTCAGTCCAATATTCATGAAAGTTTGTCAATGTTAGTCATAATGATTATGCACACTGAGCATATTTTAATGTGTTTTACATCATCAGAAGACGGATCTCTTCAACTTTATCTTTCCGAGATGACTTCTACTCAGGTGAGGGCTTTAGGGCCAATAATGGCCTCCTTATTTGATATGACTTCGAATTGCAAAACTTCATCTTTTGCATGTTTAATCATAACTTCAGTATGGATTATTTTACACTTGAACCAAAGATGGCTTTTGCAAGCAACATTATGAATAGCGAAATTGTGCAGAATGAAATTTTTTTTTCAATTTGCCAGGATGTTTAATTGAATAATCTGTTTAATGATCATATTACACATACTATCATTTTTGTCTTGTTGCTTTTTCTTTAACTCTTCCACGGCGATTGGGGACATAAACAGTTTTTTAATAGAGTAGATCAAAGAGGAGACAGCACAGAATGTGCTTTCTGACCTTTGATCTACATGTTTTGCTACTTTATTCGGACCAGATAGTCTTTTCACTGATAGTGTAATAATGGATTTGTATTTACAGATCTGGGAAAACATTTAATCCTTTACTGGATGAAAATTTTAGGCTTATTTATATTGAATGGACTTGTAGATGACAAGGTGAATGTGGCTCAGACGACTGGATTTGTAGATTAAACTAAGAAAACATTCTGGGTAAAGGAGAAAATACCAGTATTTTCTCCTTTTCCCACAATTTTCTGAAAGGTTTCTTCCTCAGGGTCATTAAAACACCAGATTGTTTCCTAAAGGGTTACTTTCTTTAACAGTGAGATTAATGATAGTCTGCTTTAAGTACAGTTTTCATTACTGTTTGCAGACAACCTTTATTTTATTGCCTGCCAGAAGACTGTTAGAAAATATTGTGGCAAATGAAGAAAATGCTCCAAACGAGAAGAGAATAAATAAATCATTTACCTCCCAAGTTTTAACAACCCTGTAAAAGAACTTGAGAAGACCTTTGAAAACATTGAGAGAAAAGGAGAAAATGCTGGTAATTAGCATTTCTTGTCTTTTTCAACAATGTTTTTCTACCTTTTCGGAGACCAATCAAATCACTTGAGCTACATGTAATGAATGGTCTGCGAATGCTTTCGATATGGGCAGCCCTAAAAACTTGTCGTCTGATAAAGAGTTATGATAATCTACTTTTCTACAATTTGTAAGTTTAAATCATCAGCACAGAAGCTATCTTTAGATTTACCAAAGACTAAGATAAACAGAGGAATATTGTTTCAATGAAGAGGTGAACAGCTTTTGTGAAAGATTTGGAACACATCATTGGAAAAGGAACATTTAATTTTAAAAAGTGATGTCTCTTTTTCCTACAATGTTTTCAAAAGCTGTTTTTCTGAAACTACAAGAATATCATATTTGTTTGGTAATTGGTCAACTGAGTTGTAAAGTATTATTATAACTGCATGCAGCAAAATGAAATTAAACAGCATACAGCTGAAATATCTTGTTACTTCTTTTTAACCTAATATAATCTTGACTTGAAACATAACATCATAGATGAAAACTGTGTGGAAAAAGGAAAAAAAAATGCTGGTAACCAGCATTTTCTTCTTTTCTCACAATATTTTCTACCCTTTCAGGGAACCACGGCTCAAGTTTATCAGTTTCGAATTTTTCGTCTGCAGACTCGGAGGAGTCAAGATATAATTGTTTGGGAAAGTGTTAAACATGTAAATACGCACAAGATGTGAAATGATCCAAGTAATATTGAACTAAAAAATTACCGTCATGTTTAAATCTGTCTCTGCCAATAGCAAGTTAGATATCTTTTGCAGACGGCGTAGATCAAGATCAGATTTCACAGAGCGTGCAGTCTCATCTTGGATCTATGTCACTTGAAGACTGTAAGAGACCATGTGACTCGTCTATAGGTTTACACAGGAAAAGATATGTCAACAGCTTCATAAGGTCCTCATCCCGTAAAGAAAAAGGTTAGTGGCAATTATTCAAATTGTTCAATGGTTGTCGAGATTGCTGAATCTCAGATTGTAACTTAATTAACGCATGAAGTCGTTCTTGTGGTGCTCATCTGTGAGAGACATTGTTCAAATACAACTGTGTCTTTATTTGGGCGAGGCCTTGAATAGAGAGAGAGGTGTATTACTTGGTATGATACCGTATCGTTGGCCATTCAGAGCGCTAGCAGGAGGATGATGTCGGGTATATGTATTTGCGGTTTGAACCAACCTTGTATGACCGACCAGTTCAGTGATAGTGGAGCATTACTAATCCAAAGGCCCGAGTAAAAGCATGCTCTTACATCAGTCAGTATGAATATAATTATGTGATCGGTCTTGCTGTGTTGTGGTTGAAGTCGCAGCAATCGCAATTCTTACGACATTCAAAAGCATACCCACACATGTAGTTCAATTTCAGCTTTCTCCAATTTTTTGTTGAACGATTCTATTTGCATTTGTGAAAAATTGGTGGAATTTATTGCCCAAAATGCCTTTTTTAGGGCGATCGTGCAATCAACTTTCACTTTAAGTCGTTCCCAATTTGCTTTCTGCCCGGACAGATGCTTGGGATTTAGGTTAATTTTGACTAGCCTATTGATTACTGATGGCTGTAGCATCAATACCAAACAAAGTGAGCTTTAAAGCAAGTATTGCACTTTAATTTGAAATATAACTGATGTATTACTAGTATTCAAACGGCACAATCAATGAAGTCTCTTGAACTGGTATACATACACACTAAACTAAAACACAAACATGAGGTACATCAGAAATAGTGGCGCGGAGTTCCGGTAGCTAGTCGGTAATGCACAGGGTTGATAATCAAGTGGTTTCTAGTTGGAATCTCGACTTGGCTTAAATTCCTTTCGAGGTTAGATGATATTTTTTGCCCATTTTCTCTCTCGCCGTTGAACATGGCTTCGAATTTGCAGCCAGTAGATTTTAAAAGTGTTGTTTGCAGTAACATTTAAATAAAAGCAGGAATGGATAGATATCAGCTCTAGCGGTGAAATAACCGAAATGCATGTATTATAACCAAAGCGTAAACTACTAAGTAATTCAACAAACACGTAGTCAGACAAGAAATGAGATATACACGAGCCATGCTCTAAGAGAAGGGTGTTTAATCTATCTCCGTAATTATACCAGGTAAGACATCACATAATCATGGATCCGTAAAATACATTTAGTCTGACAATTGACGGGACATGGAGGAAGAATGGTCCTTGGACATGCTCAAACTTTACAAATAGCAAAATTTTCGACTCATGTCAGCCTGCGCAGGCTGACATGGGTCGATACTTTTTGCAGACGCATTAAGCCCCCTTTTCACAGAGCATAGCTCTGTGAAATGAAACAAGGGTACAAAGCCAGGATTCAACCTACTATTGTTACGATCTTTAACCTGAAATACAGGATGAACTACTGTGAAAAGAAATGACAGAGATAAAAAGTAGATCCCGGAAGCCATTGTCAGAATAGATTGACTCACTGGCTGCAGGGCCCGTCTCAATACGCCTGCGGACTGTGTAGATTCAGATTAGAATACACAGAACATGTATTCTGATAGCAGATCCACACGGCCTGATAGGTGAGATTTTGGTTCGGTGAAAAGAACCCAAATAGTACTATTGTACATGCAGTTGGGTAAATACAAATGGCTTGAAATTTGTATCCAAGTTACTTTGCATTTTACATGCTTACCGATATAATGAAAATCACGTTCTCTGATGTCCTAGGTAAAAAGTATAATGAAGACAAAGGATAGTTATCAGTGAATGAAATATAGCACCACAAACTTTTTTTTTATTTTGTTTTTTATGTCTCGGGCTCCAAGTGACACTCACATGAATGGTAATATGAGAGACGATAGTTATACACAACTCCGTGGACTATGCGTTATGTAACAGAGTCTAACGTTACACTTCTGAATTTGATGAAATTTTCCTCTTTCTCCTCCTTGTCCTCTTCTTCTGGGTCTATCTCTCCTTCAAACATTTGTTGTAAGAGTACTTCTACCTTCTTTCGGCCTGAACATAGAACAGGATATACAATAAAAAATGATATGAAGTAATGAAATATAGTGAAATACTCTATCAGATAGGAAAGATCATTTGTGATTAACTTTCGTGATTTCGGGAGAGAAAGAGAGTTTATAGACATGCCATTCTCACATGCAGAGAGACCTTAAAGACAAATGACCAACTTGGACAATAAATCGGAAATGTAGGCTACATATGATTCTTACGTCGAAAACGCCCAGAAAGGTTGGTTTGAAGATAAGATGAAGGGAATGCAATTTCCTTTTTTTTTTTGCGGCAAAATAAAGTTGTTTGACTTTAACCTAGATGTAACTCCTCAAACTCTGAAGCAAATTTGAAGCAGTCGACTTTGAAACATGGCATTTACGTGTAAAAACCTTTACTAATCAAATTCGTGTTTTTGCCATCTGGTATAGGGTCAATACAAATGATAGTTCGAGTATTGATCAGTGATGTTTTAAAACCATGACGAATATCATGAGAGTATGGACCATAATGATCAGAACCAAGGAATAAACATTCCCTTACTCTTTTTCTTTAGGTGGAACCGGACACCACGTTCATTTGTAAGATCTGGTATACTGTCAGTATCGCTATCTTTCTCCTCGTCACTTTCAATTAGAGGCGGTGTAGTCTGACCCATTTCTTGTTCATTATCTACTAGTTCAATTTTGTCCACCTCTGGAGGACCCTTGCCGCTTTTCTTGGAAGACCTACAACGGTAAACTTGATAAACATTGTACGTTCATCTAAATATAGCAACAGCGAGTACTATTAACAGACGATGAAATAATGACAAGACACTTTTGCAATTGTATAAAAAAAAAAACATAGGATTCAAATTACACGCTGAAAACGATAGTTCGGTCTGTAACATTCAGGCCATGCTGTTGCAATTGAAGAGGTCACGAGTTAGATTCCCAGCTTGGCCAAATTCTTTCTGGATATTGATGAAAGCCATTGCGATGGGATTCAATCCTCTCCTATCGCTGAACACTTTTTCGGCGATGTTTGCGAAAGCAGTCAGAAGCATGGAAAGAATGTTGCTCTAGGTACCTTTAGAGGAAACTCCAAAAAAGCATAAATAAACGAAATGGTTTCACGATGCAGCTGAAATACTGTTGAAATCTGCGTTAAACACCAAACAAACAAGTGAAAGGACTCAAGCACCATAACAAGTGAAAAATCCGATACAAAATTTGATTGGTCAACATAAAAAGAAACTCCAGGAATGCATGAATATGCGTACTATCGCCGTGATATGACTCAAACGATGCTGAAAACGGCGTTAAACACCAAACAAACAAACAACTGAATCTCCATTGGGCTAGATCTATCAAAATTCATTGACAAAAGACTGCATCAGCCCAAAGATTGAACAACTACAAAACGCATTTAAAGTATGAAAAACAACCAATAAACTAGACTGACTGACTGACTGACTGACTCTCTCTCTCTCTCTCTCTCTCTCTCTCATTATCTTTCCCCACTCTAGGACACAACAGATAGCCACTGAAGATCAAAAGTTAATACTTACTGCCCTATACCAAGACCTAGAGCTTTGATCTTGGACTCGACTACAGATTCAAACTTTCCAGTTTTCTGAAGTGAATACTCGAGGATGAACGCCTCCAAGATGAACGCCACAAAAATACTACAAAAAAAATCAGTCATTGTATGATAATGGTTTTGAGAGCCAAATTGTGTGACGAAAATAAAACAATACGTATGTGTCCTTTTATATAAATGAAGATAACCATCACCATCATTCATCACCTACAGGAACATTATACAGATTCAATACCAAGTTTGTGGTTTAAGCAGTTGAAACGAACAAGAGAGCTGTTATGATCTGTGTCCATTTCTTAGTATTCTATAACGTTAGTATCTTTGTTAGTTTCTATCAAAGTCCCAACCTAAAGAAATGAATAGTCTCAGAGTACTTATGCAAAACAATTTCTTAAAACGAAATGCTGTACCTAACAAAATTTAGCATACTGAAGATAAGTTCAGGCCCTTCGCAGGAATTGCAAATCAAGACTTGGCTGCAGTCTCTGATGGTGGATTAACACTGCCTTTTACTTATATTATGACGATACAACGTTAGTAGCCCAGAAAAACTTCAAGCACTTACATTTGGATCTGTTCTGCTCAGGGGGCAAAGGTAATTTTATTTATTCAGTGGTCTAAAATTCAGATTGTATTGGATAATGTGGCGATATTGCAGAGACATTCCTTCTGCTTGAGTATACATCCGTGTCTACCTGCATTGACTTGTCGATAAATCTTCTTTGATTCATATATTTATTCTAATGACAATCGCCGGATATATAAATGAAAGGGGGATTTTTCTAACCTAAAAATCTATTTACCATCATAAACATATTCTAGCCAGCGATATATAAAAAAAAAAATACGAAACTGATGACTTACTTCATAACAATCACAACACACACCATATGGAAGGCAAAAAAGTAGATCCTGAACGCTTTATTCGTGACAAACACGAATCCTGAAGACAGCAGTATTTCTCGTTAAGGCAAACAAACAGTCTAGTATGTCAATAAAGGACTTTTTTCTTTCTGTGAACAATGCCCGGTCATTAAAACCCGTGACGAAAATGTCATCAAATAATGGTGACGGCCATGATATCAACAATGACCGCTATCCTGATATGAAAGCGTCAACAACACATCTATGTAACTTACACCTTACCCCTTTAAATAAGTTAAATGAAACCTTCACACCGATAGTAAAAACCCTGATTAATACTATTTCAAACGTATTTTCTGGAGAAAAATATTTCCTTATCGGACAGTGTAGATCAAGGATCACGTTCCGTGCAGTCTGATCTTATTCTACACTGTCCGCAAAAAGTCAGTGAGTCGCCCTTATCAGCCTAAGGATTAGATAAACATAAAAGAATACTAAACATAAAATTTCAACTGTTTTTAGTTTGTTAGCACTTGAAGTAATATTTTTCACTACCACAGATTCCGACTGGAAAGCACATGCAAAATTTTCGTTATAATTAAATTTTCAGGTGTCAATGGTAAGATTCCTTGTATCCATTAACTGATTTGGCTGCTCTGTAACAGTGGAGTAAATTAACAGTATGTAGACAATTAACCAAGATTGTATGCACATTTCCATTTTCAAGAAGATTCGATGTCTCAAATATAGTAATGTCTCTATTAACGCATTCTTTTAACATTCTCATAACTAGATATTTTGCCATGAAAATAGTCGACTCATGACTCCACGAACTCTTTTCTTCGCATAGACACATCGTGACGGATAATTATGAAATATAAATGAATTACAACACATACAAATGCAAAGCATATATATATATATAGCTGTAAAAAGGATATCATGCCACTGATTAACGACAGTTAGCTCAAACAGCACAACAAATGAGTTCCTGATATCATTAAAATTATTGTTGCAGTAGTGAAACTGGTAGAACCACGTCCCGTTCAGTTTACTCGTTCCACAGAACATCTGTTTGGGATCAGACGTGTTGTAGGTTGCAGCTCCATAGAAGTTAATCTGACCGTGAAACATTTCCATGCCAATTATAGCGAACAGGTAATACATAACCTGAAATGTACATGCACGTCTTTAGATGTAAATGGGCCTATCACCAGAAGGACCACAAAGAATGCAGATCGATAAAGGTGTTTCATTATTTTTTATCGATTTATCATCTGTTTTTTAACTTTTTTTCCCTAATACTTTTAAAAATGATCAATGACCTACCTCAAAGATCACCGTACGATATCAAACTTTGATAAAAAAAAAAAAAAAAACAGTTGAGCCTAATAGCTAAATTATGACAGGGCTAAAGAGACAGCTCTTGTATATCAGGACACGTAACTGTTGTTACTTGGAGCAAGTCATACTAATAAATGTTTAGAACACGGTACAAGATTACACACCACTTTTAGTAACGGCAGAAAATATAGGCTTTCCAAAGGTACCAAAATAATGACTTCTATTAGAGAGTTTTATGTACAATTATCGAATTCAACAAATGGTGTTTGGGCGCCGCTGAAAAACAATATTTTGG
Organism: Hippopus hippopus; assembly: GCA_946811185.2. Classification (NCBI taxonomy): domain Eukaryota; kingdom Metazoa; phylum Mollusca; class Bivalvia; order Cardiida; family Cardiidae; genus Hippopus; species Hippopus hippopus. Next base: position 53,733,011 of record OX328097.1, on the reverse strand, counting down.
TGATGATGTGACCCACATTTACGTTTGAGGACTGTATAAGTTAAAATCAAGCCTTAACTTGACAACAATTCATAGAGTATACAAGTTCATTTTGTAGTGGAAACTTTTATCGAGGGGAAAAGACATCATTGTCAAGTGACAAAGTCGATCAAATGAAAAAAAAAAAAAAACCAGGAATTACACAAGCTATCATACATAGTAACGAAAATTCAAAGGAAGCTGTTGACTATTTTTGTTGTAAAAGACTGCCTGGGTCTAGATCATGTGAACAACATGGGCATGAAATTCAAGTTTATTAGTAACTGAAATCATTCACGTTGCTTCATGATCATTGTCGTTTTAGTCTAATGCCATGGAATACTTACAAACATTACTCCGCCATACGTGACCATAGAAGGTATAATATTAACTATTGTCATCAGTATCACCTTGAATCTGAAAATGTGTTGAAAAAAAAAAATGTGAATATCTCCTTTTGTATACCGACTTACGATAGTAAAGTTTATCAGAAGAAATATATAGTTTTCTTGTATCTGTTCCGCTCTTACTTGAAGTGTCTTTTTCTACCAACTCGTGGGCCTTCAGAGATACGTCACACTTTTGAGAAGGGGAACGTGCTATGACTTGAGGTGGCGTACGAAAAAAACTTTTACCAATACATAAGCTTGAGAAAACTTTTACGAGAAAGATCAATTGCGATCGTTATCTGCGCATGTCATATTCTTCGAAGATTTGGCCTGTCTGATATGACGCATCACTATCCTGTACAGTATAAATATTAATATGTGGTTTGTAAACTAAAACTCGCCGCTAATAAAGTAGCAATGGAGAAAATAGCTATAAACAATGCCTCTGTGGAAAAATCTAGCTTATGTTTCGCTCTAGATTTCTAAAAAAAATTACTTCAAACGGGAAAAATAGTTTTTACAAATACTATTGTTTTACTGCTCATCTTAGAATACAGTTTCTAAACATAAACTTTTGGGAAACCAGGATTCGTGCAGGGTTTTTCCCACAGACTTATCAACAAGAAGTGTCTGGGCTTATACCGAAGCTATTTCCCAAGCTTATAGAGACTGTTTTAATAAATGACTGGTGCATGGGTTACATGCTGGCTGACCATAGCTGGAGGAATCGTACCAGGTAGTGTTTTATTTAGTAAACGTTTATTTTATTTTGAAATTCGAAGTAACGGTTGTCGTTTTGAAAAGTAGTCCGGTTCTGTAGGCCTACCCATGCAGAATGCCAAAATCAGATAGGCATGTACTTGAAAAATGCCACCAGGCGGAAAATTATGCTATTGCGATTTATATAGCATACTTGTGTTGATATCAATGCAGGACTTTTTGGTGGAGACTTTTAAGTTGACTCGAAGAAAAACTGCCGAACTGTTCACTCCTGTCCACAATTCACTTACACCTGATAATTTATAAAACAAAATGTATGAACCATAAAATCATAGTTCAAAGCAAAACATTATTTCTGCCATCTTCAGAGCTACACGTTTATTACCTCTTGATGCTGCCAAAAAACTTTATCAGCCTCAGCACCCTGAGAATAAGCAGAACGTCAAGGGTACTCAGTTCAATATTACCTGAAATGAAATTGAAAAATAAAAAAAATAACGTTACGATAATAAACAATAATTTTATCACAATAAAACAATTCAGTAAATCAAGCTTAACAATCATTTCGAAGAGGTGCACATCGTAAAATATGGTTTTGTGATCGGCCTCAGTAGGAATAAACCTATTGTAAGGTAAACACAAGGTCGCTCTGTCAACACACGAAATTGAGAACTTACCAACAGAAGATTATCATTTAAGGAATGAAGAGAATTTTTTTGTTTTCATTGAGGTATGAAAAAAAAACCTAATCACACTGTATGAAACCGCGAAGCGGTTTCATACAAAAGTGTGATTAGGTTTTTTCTTCATACCTCCATGAAAACAAAAAAAAATTCTCTTCATTCCTTATAATTCAATATCACAGACAACAAATATGCACTTAAATAATACTAACTGCTCTTTTTGTGTAAATCCAACATTGCGTATTTATTTACTGTCCTTTTCATTGATATTTCAAAGCGCGGTAAAACTGCTCCTTCATGACGTCAAATGACGTAATTCATGACGTCATTACAGTATTGAACGTTTGCAGATTGAGTGGATTTATTATTAGAAGTTCAATACACTAGAATTAAGTTGAAAATAAGATCGTTTAAACCCAGCAGAGTAACAATGAGTTTTCAGCTCTCTCTTTGAATTTACTGTTGGACTTTTTTTTCAGTATTCAGAAAAAACAAATTCAGCTAGCAATTTAATCTTCGGACTCGATATAAAATCAGACCGAAAAAACATTATGAAATCTCGTATATATATGTTTGTTTACATTACTTTGACTGCAAAAGTAGTTCCGGCACTGCTAAATTTTTTTTTTTCATGGAGCTATGAAAAAAATTTTTCAGCCAATCAGAACTCGCCAATGTTCATGAAAACTATTAATATTGAATTATAAAGGTTTGTTGCTAATCCTCTTTTTTAGTACTGTCAACTTATTCAGTCATCGTTCATGCACATTTCTTTAATTTAGAGTAAGAGAATAATCCAGACTTATTTAACACTGATCAGCTATTGTGAGGAAGTTTTTTCCATGAACAGGAAATGGCCTTCAAAATGATTTGGTGAGAGCAAAGCATAACGCTATTTTCTTACATTCTTTCACATTTATTACACTGGTGAATTGATTCGATCTGTAAACAGAGATCAAAGTATTCCAAAATTATGCCTTTGTATGTTGGAAATGGTATCCAAAAAAGTATCAGCTTGTGTAGATCCAAGATCAAGTCGCAGATTATATCAATCTACCCAGCCCGCGATAACATGTACTGAGACCGCAACAAGCACTGATTATTTAACATCATTACCGCCTGGACCCAGGCTATGCACTGGTCTGTATAGCATGATAAAATTCCATAAAGTAAAATTACCGTCTCCTTCGGCTGCCTCAAATGAGGTCGCGATGAATGCTCCGATGATTACAAAGAAATCAAATCTACAAATGATAAAAAATGAGGTGATGATGCAACATATTCACGTCCAATGTGCTTCATTTAATAAAATATTTCTCAACAATTCATAATTCCAAAACAAATCCTTAAAGAGGCCCTGATACTCATTTTCAGCCAGTTTTAACTCATTTTGTCTTTATTTTATCAAACTATAGTCATTCTCATATCTTCATGCCAAATATTGCGTCTCACGGTTGCAAGGTTGCTTAGATTACGGTCGATAGAAAATGCATTTCGCTGAGTTGCGGCCTTCCATGTAAACAGACTCGTCGTTTCCGGTTTTTGAATTGAAGATTTCGATATGTCCGTTAAACACTCGGGTAGATTCGTATGATGATCATGCATTATATTACGTGACTATATTTGACCTTCGCCCTGTGTCTAATGAGGTAAACGAAGGAAAATGGAGGATTCTCTATTGCAGCCTCGATTTTCAGACGGAGGTCGCGGCCTATATATGCAAATTACTCCGTATCCGACTCTAGGCGGAAACCAACGATAAATTTCCGTGACGCACCGCCATTGTTTACAGCTCCGATCGTCAGCCAGTTTTCTTCTGACCAATGTTCGGTTTCTAATACAAATCTCTGTGTTTCTTTTTTTCAAGTACACCATGTTTACACAAAGGACTGATTTCTGTACCATTCTAAATTGTTTGAAATTTAACAGCGTTTTTGCTCACCGGCTGTAGACGGGCATCTTTAAGTTGATGTGTATTATGACAGAAAATAGTTCAAAATGCAAGCATTCACTGAATATACCCGAAATGATTCCTAGTTTTGCTGTTGACCTTTTTTTTTTTTTTAATTCTTAGGTCAACTTTTACAAGTGCAATAATTTCAAAGTTTTTCTTCTGAAAATTGTCTTACTAAAAAAAACTGTTTCCCGTGTAAGTGAAAAAAGGCCGGTATAAGGAAAGACATTGCATTATTCAAACGATAGTTTGAAAAAAAGTCCGATAACAGGAAGGGAATTGCTCTCTTCACGGCTGCAGAGCAAAACGTGAAAATAGCCGTAATTCCTGGCTGTGCGTTTAATTTAATTGATATAGATCTACTGAAGTATATCCACTTAATATTCCTAACAGAATGATTGATACACAATTTAGAAATGTTTACTCTATTTCAATATTTCGACTTTTGCCTTTATCAAGAAATTTGACGTGAAATTGATGCCTTCTACATTTTGTGACTATTATCAATTTTTGATTTGAATTTTTCATTTGAAAATGGTGGTTTGATAATAGTCACAAAATGTAAAAGGCATCAATTTCAGGTCAAATTTCTTGATAAAGGCAAAAGCCGAAATATTGAAATAGAGTAAACATTTCTAAATTGTGTACTGAAGTATACGTTATACTTATACTTGTTACGACTGAAAATGTAGTAAAAAGTACATGGATAGCCTTACCATTAAATAAAGAAAAAACTTAAAGAAGAAACATCTTACATATTCCAGAATCGATGGAAGAACTCCATTGGCCCATACACGTAGAGTTTGAGTATTATTTCAATTAGAAAAATTGACAAAAAGAACCAATCAGCGTCGTCAATATCGAACCCAATAAACCAGGCGTTCACAAATATCATGACGTCGAAGAATATCCGGAAAAATCTGAAAATGTACGAAGAAAAAGTCTACGGTATGTCAACAAAACATTCTAATGGATTAAGTAACTACTGCCCAATGATATTTGTTTTGATTAAACTAAATCCCAGTTGAAAAAGGGAAATCTCTTCGGTCATAAACCAGATGGTTTAGCCAACCAGTAATATTGTTACTTTCTATGGGCTCAGAATGCCGAGTGCTCTAACTTTAATAAAAGCGTCACTTTTGATTTCATTACAGCAGGGTTCGCAAAATATTCTCTTTGTAACAAAGCGCTTATTCTTGAAACAAAGAATTGCTGTCTGAGAAGAAGTACAAATAGTTTAAACATAAATAGAGGATCTTACATGAGTGTGTATGTATTATCATTTTTATCAAACGAGTTGACTAAAATTATATGACGCGAGCCTTGGCGAGCGTCAAAAACATTTTAGTCAACGAGTTTGATAAAAATGATAATGCATAAACACGAATGTGAGATTTTATTTATCACATAAAACGAATGACAGACAAAAAGCATCCTGCATCATCACTTTTGCCTATATACTGTTCACGGGTCCATGTTTACAATTGTAGTTCGGTTTCAAATGTGTGCATATGCAAGTAGATAGCTCCATGACATTTACACCGAAAGTAGGATAAAACAGTTTCTAGAGGGGGTAAGTGCAACTAATTCAGCAATTTTGTTGGTTTTTAAAAGCTTTCGCTGCATTTCTTGCTTTTTATTAAACATGAAAATAAAAAAAAGAAACTGTCCACGCGTATAGCCTTAGCAACAATGACGTCATTTTTGCGCGAAACGGCGTAGTAGTACAAATTCCGGCATTTCCTATGGTTGGTTTCATAAGCTTTACGCCCTGATGACTGAAAATTGATCAGAACCGGGACCAAAAAAAAAAAACCCGATAATACACTAGTATATTATCGAAAATAAGTCATGGGTTTAATACTACGCTGGAGGAGGTTTTATGTGATATATCAAATTATATAGCACTGACTCAAAATGATTGATGATTTTTTTTTTTTAATTTTGGCATTTTAGTCTACTTACTTGTGTCTCACACACAACTTGAGAAAGTTGCTAGCACTAGAGTTGTATATATCGGGTATTTTCTTCTCCAAGAACGTAAGTCTCTCCATAACTTCAGATACCGGTACTTGCAGCAAATTGATTAGGTTAAGGAAATTGACTTTGGCTGAAAATACAATCGTTTTCTGGTCGTCTTGTAATAATAAATGGTGGTGCCCAAAAACAGAAGGAAAGCTTTGTAAAAATAATGGCGAATGTTGAATGTGATTATGTAAAGCAATTTTCAGCCTGTCGCACACTCTAAGTTTTTGTTTTATAGAAAGACGGGTGAGATTTGCGATCACAAAGTAATCTTTGAAGACAAACATCTATATCTTATTTCAAGTGTTAACGCTTTACTTGACGACAAAAATTCAGGCCGGTCAAAATAGAAGGCACTCGCAGACGACATATCCAAGGTGGCTCAAATAATGAGAACTGTCTTTAAAACTTTGTTTAACATTGTGGAAAAAAGAAAAAGTTCTCATAAACTATGAAAGTAATCCGAATTCGTAAAAAGCTGCCCCTAGGCTATTGTTATTTTGTTTTATGGCAAAGTCGGGTAAGGTTATAATTTGCTACATACAGACACAAAATGAGCCTTTTATTCATGAGTTGGTTGTTGGTGTAGGCATAGCATGGCGCTCGTACACTGATCCATTACATAACTCGTATAGAAACTAAGAACACATTTTACAAAAAAAGGGCAAAAAGCACGGTAAGTCCATACAGTCAGGTGTACATCCATCTACATCCCTGTAAAACTTTATGCTTAAACTGCTTTACGGTATAACTTGTTCAGTGATTTCAGCAGTTTCAAGATAATCTGTTTACATGTTTAGCCGAACATGTGATCCTAACAAGGGCACATCAATGAGATAGACTATGTGCAATGGCAGTTTCGCAAAAATGATACCGACACGTCGATGCCTGAATACCTTGTCAATCAATAAAATGAAATCATACTGATAGATCCCGATCCTTCCGCGTCCAGCACCGTCATCAACAGTTCTATCTGATTGGCACTTTTTTTGGGTAATACCCGACTCATAACGGCACTCCAGACGGTCCGCGTGATGACCTCTTCACCGTTCTGGTTGACTTTCAGGATCTGAAAGGCTTGTCTTAGCTTTTTCCTTTTGTTGAACACGGCCATTTTTATCTCGTTCTGTCAAATAGGAAGATATATAAAATTCATTGATACAGGAAAAAGAATTAAATAATAATTGGCCTGCAACATGCGAAAAGGGGGTTTCGGACATTTGCGTAAAGTGTCGTCTCGGATCAGCCTGCGCAGTCCGCGCAGGCTAATCCGAGACGGCACTATACGTCAATATTAGATTTTTTCCTACAGTAGACTTGCGTGAAACAGAAAATCACACACGATCGGAAAGTGTGGTCTCGGATTAGCCTGTGCGGACTGCACAGGCTGATCTGGATCGACACTTTACGCAATTGTCCGAATGCCCCTTTTCGCGTGTTGCAAGCCATATAACAGTCGTCCACTCTTTCCCGGACGAAAACATAGCAGACTTGTCCAACTTGATTGATTGATTAATGTTTTACGCAGCTCTCAACCTTTTTCAGTCATTACTCGGCGACGGCTAACTTATTCATGCATGTCCTTGGTTTCATCGGTACTAGGCAAGGGTTTTGAAGTGTCTTGTCCAAGGACTATCCGAAAACCCTAGTGCCTCGAGGGGATCGAACCGGGGGCCTCCAGGCTACGAAATACCTTACCACTGAGCCACGCAGGACCAAATGTCGAAATGAAAGCGCTGGTAGACTGCAAATTGAATGTGGCTCAAAAGAAGGGATTTGTTTTGTAATGTTCACGTTTCCTGTCCTCATGCTAGCAAATGGTTACTATATCAGGCGATGACCTCTTCCGTCTTCTATTCGTCTCTGTCCTTATGAAGTAATAACGTTTTCGGTTCCCACGCTTTGACGGCGTCTTTACTCTCACGCTCGTGGGACGCTCTTGAAGTCATCAACCATTAAACGAGTAACGCAAGAAGATGTTGTAATATGGATGTTGGTAAATTATTTTATTGAATGATTAAATAATACTGAAACGATTTGGGAAATGATACAAGAAAATATAGGTATTGCTATATGATAAAGAGTTGATTAATCTACTTTAAAGCAATTTTACAGTTAGTTTTGAAAAATCTGGATTTTTTTTCCTTGAAAAAGTTTAATCATGAGTTGCACAGGACGTGCAATACAAACTCGGTTACATAGTCGGCAAATATTTGTTAGATACAGGTATTATGGTCAAAACCGCCTAGATTGTGCAATATGTGACTTAATCTTTTATCAGAAAAAAAAGGACAAAAAGACGTCCTAATTGAAAGCATTTCAAGAAGATGAATGTTGCTTAAATTATTGAATGTTTCTTTGAAAGGGTGGAAAACATTGTGCAAGGGGGGGGGGGGGATGAAAAATTGATGGTTACTGGCATTTTCTCCTTTTCCCACAATGTTTTCGAAATGTCCTCAGGGTCGTTAAAGCTCGAGAAAATACTATCTGATGAACATTAAAACCATAAATAAAAGATACAGTAAATCTCTACCTTCATATTTTTTCTGTAAGTGTTGTAGATGGCGGCCAGGACAATACTCATAAACACATAGAGACAAATAATGAGATAGATGAAGAAGAAAATTGCAAACCATTTACTGTAGTCGTATGCTGGCATCCTAAAAAGGAATAATACGAGTAAAACTAAGTTGCTTGTTTCATCCATTAAGGTATTACGCAGTAACATTTTACCATATTGAGAAACCTAAAGGCTGCATATGTAACATTACATCTTAATAATTCAGACAGGTTAATTATTTATGTACATGTCTTTCTAGATATTCTCGGATTGTTCAGAAAAATTTGCAGGACAAAATTTGTAGGACGGATTTTGTCTTGTATCTGGGACTATTCACTCTAACATAACAAAGAGCCTTCTGGGGGGGTGTCCTCCATATGGGCAACCGGTGGTCACGATAAATAAACACAAAATCAATCAATCGCTTAAACAAGAGGGCCATGATGGCCCTGAAGTCGCTCACCTGAGTCTTTTGACCAAACATAACCCATTTTCAATCTCTTTTGAGATATTATGACAAACATTCTACCAAGATTTTCATGAGTATTTGACTGAAAAAGGTTTTTTGAAGATTTGACTCAGTGACCTAGTTATTGACCCGAAATGATCCACTTGCACACTGGTCCAAGAAATCATCAAGACAAACATTCTGACCAAGTTTCATGAATATAGGATTGAAAATGTGGCCTCTAGAGCATACACAAGGTTTTTCTAATATCTGACCTTGTGACCTAGATTTTGACCCAACATGACCCATTTTCAAACTCATCCAAGATATAATCAAGACAAATATTCTGACCAACTTTCAAGAGTTTTGGGCTGAAAATGTGGCCTCTAGAGCCTACACAAGGTTTTTCTAAGATATGACCTAGTGACCTAGTTTTCGACCTAACATGACCCGTTTTTGAACTCGTCTGAGATATCATTCTAACTTTCAAGAATTTTGGACAGAAAATGTGGCCTCTAGAGCGTACACAAGGTTTTTCTAAGATTTGACCTAGTGACCTAGTTATTGACTGGACATGACCCATTTTCAAACTCATGCAAGGTATCATCAAGACAAACATTTTGAACAATTTTCAAGGTTTTTGGACTGAAAATGTGGCATCTAGAGCATACACAAAGTTTTTCTAAGATTTGACCTAGTGACCTAGTTTTTGACCCGATCTGACCCTTTTGCAAAGTCGTCTGAGGTATCATCAAGACAAAGATTCTGACCAACTTTCAAGAGTTTTGGACAGAAAATGTGGCTTCTAGAACGTACACAAGGTTTTTCTAAGATTTGACCTAGTGACCTAGTTTTTGACCGGACATGACCCAATTTCAAACTCATTCGAGATATCATCAAGAAAAATATTCTGACCAACTTTCAGGAGTTTTGGACTGAAAATGTGGCCTCTAGAGCGTACACAAGGTTTTTCTATGATTTGATCTTGTGACCTAGTTTTTGACCTGACATGACCCATTTTCAAACTCGTCTGAGGTATCATCAAGACAAACATTCTGAGCAACTTTCAAGAGTTTTGGACAGAAATTGTGGCTTCTAGAGCGTACACAAGGTTTTTCTAAGATTTGACCTAGTGACCTAGTTTTTGACCGGACATGACCAATTTTCGAACTGATTCGAGAAATCATCAAGACAAACATTCTGACCAACTTTCAGGGGATTTGGACTGAAAATGTGGCCCCTATAGCGTACACAACGTTTTTCTAAGATTTGACCTAGTGACCTAGTTTTTGACCCGACATGACCCATTTTCGAACTCGTCCGAGATATTATCAAGACAAACATTCTGAATAAGTTTCACGAGTATTAGACTGAAAATGTGGCCTCTATAGCGTACACAAGGTAAAATTTGACGACGGACGACGCACGACGGACGACGGACGCCGGACACAGCACGATCACAAAATCTCACCTTGAACACTTTGTGCTCAGGTGAGCTAAAAAGAGAAAATTATAATATTGCTGTAAAGTTATTGAAGAGCTGTAGGTTAACAATATATAACGCCTTTTCATTTTTGCGAAACAAAGTGTAAATATTTAAATTTCTAACTTACATGACATCCGGATTATTTGCCGTCGTCACCAACACATACAGGTCCCAAAAACTGTCCAGATAGTTTGTAAAGTACTTAGAGCCATCTGGATACATCAGCTGCCTGGAAATGATTTACCGCCTACTACATATTTAACGACAGTGATTATTAGGGGAAATTATGTACAAGTAACTTTCCTGGGGCTTGAATTCCCTTCGAAGTGTATGAGAAAGTTTGATATCTCGAGAGTCGCGTAAGACGTCTTTATTTATGCAGCGGGAAGCAAATGCAAGCCCCAGGAACGTCATGACAACGGTGTATCCCTTTTATTATATACTTACAAATATTAACAACAAAATTTTGCAATTATGGAAAAATATATTTGAAAATGGTAATAAATCAACAACAAATACCGGTTTATAGAATGTAAACCTTTCTTCATGAACGGCGGATGAATATCATATGGTAAAATTTTGACCAAACTGAAATTAATCTGCATGTAATGCATGTATTTCCGCCGAAAGAGCTATGGATATACAATAAAAGACTTGGTATTAAAACCGAGAAGTAGGTCAACACCCAGCTTATGCAGCTACGCCTAACAAGAAATATGTCTGAAAAAGATAGATGGCGTAAATTTGCCAGCAAAGAGGCAGGGGCCCTTAAAATAAACATGTCTACACTTTTGACCAATCACAAATTTGTATTAAATCATTTGTTATCAGTCCCAAAAAGTAGGTCAAAAGCCAGCACATTCAGCTACGCAAAAAAACGTTGAGTGAGTACCTGTAGCTTTCGCGTCGATTTATCCGTCGTTTTTACAAACAAAATTTACTTTGCATTAGATCATAAGGTGTTTAACATCATTATATAAATTACTTGTTTCCATCGACTATCGAATGATTTCTATGTATGACACTTAATTGAGGTTTAAGATAGCAACAAGGGGAAGACGAAGCAAATGAAGATGGAACATTCGTCTTTGCCGGATCTACGAAATAATTACCTTTTCCAGAACAATTTGAAGGCAAGCAGTGAGAAGAGCAGTACGATCATGATAAATAACACCAGCACGTTGGTTATTTCCGGCACAGTACGACGTATGTTTCTGAACGCACGACGTATCTACAAAGGAAGAGCGTATCTGATTATTACTGAATTCGTGACTTACAGTAAGTTGGTTATTTCCAGTACAATACGACGACAGTTTCTCTTGCGCCTGTTTTCACCAACCAGATTTAGTAACTTATTCTAATATTAAAGAACTTTCTACATTTGAAAGTAACACAAGTTCAATGGTAAATCCAACTGGATTTTGCGGTTTTTTCTACATCACGAAATTACTATTCAATCCGTTCTCAGCTAAAGATAAGGGAGCAAAATGGAACCGACAGTTGCAGTGCAACAGGTCCAACTAACTAAGTTAATATTGTACAGTTCTCTTTTTTTTTTTTTCACAAGATATTGGACAAGATCTCACATAAAGTCAAACTAATATCCAAGATGAGACTTTACGTTCAGTGCAGCCTGATCTAATTGTAACTTGTCCGCGAAACCCACCGAATTTATCCTCAACATTTGTAAATTTTAAAAGTCAGGGTGGGCCAAGAATATAGATATTTCGTTTTTCACTTCTTAACTTCTTTAACTCTTTCAGCTCAAAATATATCAGCCATGCTCTGTGAAAAGGGGCCTAAATGCATCTCCAAAAGTATCGACCCAGGTCAGCCTGCGCAGTCCGCGCAGGCTGACTTGAGTCGAAACTTTTTGATATTGGTCTATTTTCTGCATGGCAAAAGACCAGTCACTCTGGTAATTAGCTAGTTATTAGACAAAGTGGACTTTATAGATCCATGATTATGTGATGTCTTGCTTGGTATAATGTATCAAGGAGATGCACTAAGTCCCTTTTTTTCAGAGCATGGCTCATATAAATGTGAGCTCTTTTGACGGCTAGCAAAGCTGAAACTCAGAAAGATTTTTATCTTACAGGCATGCATAAACACGTGGGCGGTCTAGATCAAGGATTCTGTGCAGTCTGACCGTGATATATGCCGCCCGCAAAAATCCCCTTTTTTGTCTATGGCCCTGAAAGGTTTAAGTTGAGCATTTACCAAAGTTTGCTTTAGCACTTCAGACTATGCTGATGGAGTCAAAAACAATTACCTGTCTTCCATCTGAAAAGTTAATGATGTACAAAGCTCGTAGCGGGCGTGACCATCTGACCGCATGTGAGTCTGGGGAAACGTTAACCCATATTATATAACATAACATATCTAGTATCGTCAACTGTAAAAATAAAAAAAAAAAGCCTCGAATTGTTAAGTTCCACAGATGAAGTGATCCTCGTTATTGTTCCAGGTAGCAATTTCATGACATAACATCTTCGAGGAAGTCTTCGTTTTCTACTGACATTTTTCATACAGATTATGAAAAATCAAACTGAACATGAAATACTGTCCCAAATATGTGCACTAACGTTACCAATTTATTGGAAAAACCACAGACTATCAGAAAGCTTCAAGTGATTTACTCGTCATCATCGATTTATCTTAGTTCGACAATCAATCTTAAAACCAAATCATCAAATGATTATGCTTTTCTCACAAGAGGTCGTAACAACTACAAATGGACGAAGATGTATGGGCCATACTCTGTCGAAAGGGGGTTAAATGCATCTCCGTAATGCATTATGCAAAGCTAGACATCAGGTAATTATGGATCCATAAATTCTATTTTGTCAAATAACCGCCTGAATCATTGGATAAGGGTCCTTCGACACGAAGAAAATCTACCAAAAGCAAAATATTTCGACTCAAGTCAGCCTGCACGGACTGTGTGGGCTGACCTAAGTCGATACTTTTTGCAGATGCATTAAGGCCCCTTTTCACAGAGCATGTTTAATTTCCTTACAGCTATCAAGCCGATGACGATGATGTTTTTCGTGTCCCTCCAGAAGATGTGGGGCAGGCTAAAGTAGGAGAGGTGAATAACACGTGCGATAAAGAACCCAAGACAAATGGCCTCGAGGAGCATCGTCATCTGAAATAAAAGAAAACTGTTGTAAATTGTTAGATTTTCGCATTGATGAAATGAACTTATGCACTTCTCCTTTCGTCATTCTATAATTCTAATACACGGTGTTCAATAGCTCTTAAACTAGGTCGATCTACTCATAAATGGTAATGTATTTTTGTAACCACCTTGTCTGGCCCAGACGCATTAATTTCGTTTATAAAATCTGTTGCATAGTATAGTCTGTTGTGACGTTAACCTCCATCCACCATGAACTAAATAAAGGATCTTACATGAGTGTTTATTTATTATCATTTTTATCAAACTCGTTGACTAAATTGTATTTGACGCTCGCTAAGGCTCGCGTCATACAATTTTAGTCAACTCGTAACAAAAGGCAAAATGGAAATATACATTGCGTACCCAATATGGCTGTTCCCAGTCCGCCTGTGTAGGCTTCTCCATAAATGCCAAACAAAGGTTCAGCAATATGAACAGATAAAGCGTCCATCGGAAATACCATCTGTGATACCAAATGTACAATCTGAAATGGGAATATACAATTTAGAATAGAAATAGACAATATGAAATAAAATTATACAATCTGTTAAACTATCGGCAATACCAATATATAATTTGGAACAGAAACGTACAATCTGAAATAGCATATATGGCTTGCAACACGCGAAAAGGGGCATTCGGACATTTGCGTAAAGTGTCGTCTCGGATCAGCCTGCGCAGTCCGCGCAGGCTAATCCGAGCCGGCACTTTACGACTACATTAGATTTTGTGCTACAGTAGACTTGTGCAAAGCAGAAAATTACATAAAAACGGAAAGTGTTGTTTCGGATTAGCCTGCGCGTACTGCGCAGACTAATCCGAGACGACACTACACGCAAATGTCCGAATGCCCCTTTTCGCGTGTTGCTGGCCATATTGTATATACAATCTAAACCAGAAAAATATAATATAGTATGGAAACATCCAGTCTGCGATACTATCTACTGTACAAAATGTGCACTCTGAGAAACTATCTGTGATACAATTTTTTAAACAAACTGGGATGGAAATAAGAACACCATTGAATGTATGACTATGAAATTTACGTCTCTGTTGTTTTGCGACACGTACAAGCATAACAGCACATGTAGATAAGATTAAATTACGAGGACAAATCTTATCGACAATTCTCTGTATTTTCAACCCCTATTCCCTCCACAACGTTTATTATTACGATCCTTTAAATCTTTTGTCAATTTTCAGTTATTTTCACTTCCTTATTAGTGAGTCACAAAAATGCATAGTGAATAAGCGGAAAATTCATTCTTTTTATTACAAATTTAGATACTGCATTTTAAGTTCGTGTTTACCTGACGAACCGTGGTTCAGTTTTATACAGAAAATTTCTTCCGCTTTCAGCATCTTTTATAAGTGTCTCTGCTAGCAACAGATCCTGAAACGTGCAAATATATCACAATATTATATAGAAAAATTTTCAGCATCCTTAACGAGTGTCTCTATATACTAGCAATAGGTTCGGAAACAAATATATAATGTATATCTGAGCCATGATCTGAGAAAAGGGGATTTCTTGCATCTGCCAAAAGTATCGACCCAGGTCAGCCTGCGCAGTCCGCGCAGGCTGACCTGGGTCGAAACTTTTTGTTATTGGTCGATTTTCTCTATGTCAAAGGACCCGTCCAACTGATGATTTAGTCGATTAATGGACAAAATTAACCTTTATGGATCCAAAATTATATGATGACTTGCTTGGTATAATGCATCACAGAGATGCATTGAATCCCCTTTTGCGAGGATGTAGCTCAAATTTAATAAGAAATCAAGACAAATGTAAACAAATAGAAGAGTTTTGAATTGGACTGAATAACATTTAACCCTTGGGTTGCTAAATGCGACACAATTCGCTTTTGAGGATAGTCCACAGTTCAAGAACAATGCATTCTGATCTTGGTCTGCAGGCTTAGCAAATTGTCCATCTGATACAACTTGTTGTTTGTGTTGCTGTATCTCTCCATACCCAAACTTTGTCAATTTCAGTTAATTTCTTTTTCATTTAGATTTTTTCCGTTTTGTAACACACACGTACGGTAGATTGTTCATAAAGATGTTCGTTTGCGTCATTGTTATCTCGTATGTTATCTTAACAAGACATGACATAATTGTCATCAAAAATGATAACGTCATTGTATTTTAACAGGCGAAGATCGAATTCTGTAACATCAAAAAAAGCAGTTTGTGTCCCACTTTTTATTAGGCAAGACATGATAGAAAACATATTCAAAGGAAGCACACGTCCATTAAGGACACAAACTTTCGGACCGACCTTGGCGATCACTTCAAAGACCATATAAACAGTTGATCATTTCACCGGATTAGGGGACAGGGATGAAAAAGAATAATAATGTCTGTCTGTCTGTCTGTCTGTCAAGTTTATGAAAACTATATATCTCTCTTTCCCTCTCTCTCTCTCTCTCTCTCTCTCTCTGTTGAATGATAGAAGATTTATGGTAATTCTCAAAAAAAATCGTAGTGGTACACAAAAGTCGTTACCACACAGTCCAGACTTTGAACGACCCTGAGAAAGAAAACACTGAGAAAGAAACCCTTTAAAAACATTGTGGGAAAAGGGGAAAATGCTGGTAACCAGCATTTTCTCCTTTTCTAACAATGTTTTTTTTTTTAACCCTATCAAAGACAAAAATCGTCATTTGAGCTGCATTCATAATGTCGTCTGCGAATGCTTTCAATATGATTGGGTCCAAAAATTTGTCGTTTGGTAACGAGTTAAGTGATGCTGTTATCGCTTGATATTGATAAAGGACACATTGTCTATCTGTAAGTACTTACAAACATGTATTTACCCAGGGTCATGGTTACAAATACACCAGCATTTAACCATTTAAATGCCTATCACAACTAAAGCTGCTTTTGGACCCAGGGTAGATCGAGATCTACAACCAAATTGCGCAAAATGTTCAATTTGATCTCGGATCCATATTGTCCGCTATTCTGAGACATTCTGGACAAAAGAAACCCTGAAAGGGCAGTTAAATGACAGGTTCGTTTCATTTTTTCAGAATAGATTTTTTATAATGGCGCTCATATTTGAAACTGTGAGCAAGAGCTAAAAATTTGTCTTGAGAGGTAAGAGAGTTTTTCCGAACATGCCATAATGTACAAAACCGGTCACAAGATTTAAAACTGGCTACATGTTCAAAACCGGACCCAATGTACAAAACCGACTATTATGTACAAAACCGTTCCTCGTATACAAAACCGTCTTTGATTTACAAAACTCGTCATCGTGTACAAAACCGATCAAAGTTTACAAAACCGGTTCTTGCGTACACAGCCGGTCAGAATGTAAAAATAAAAAACAACTTTGATCCTCAAATAATTTACTATTGAATTAATCTCGTAATTTTATCCGTGACCTAGGGCTAACATTTCTTTTGCGAGGTAGTTTCAAAACCGGCATAATGTACAAACCGACTGTAATGTACAAAACCAGAGCATTAACTGTGCACATAACCAACGATTTTTGTGCAAAATAAACGGCAATTTTCAAACTGGCCACGGGTACAAAACGTGTCATACTGTACAAAACCGACTATAATTCACAAAATTGACAATCGTGTACAAAACCGGCCATAGCTTTTAAATTAGAATAACTTACGTCCTCCGACAAGTGTTTCAAATCCTCTTTACTCTGGTGCCGATGTCGTACCTTCGAAGACCCGTTTGGCAAGCTTTCGACCCTCATTATTGTAGGCAACTGTAACTCATTCGTAGACGGTTTGGAATCACTTTCAATATTAACGTTACTGGTCGTGTCAGAACTTTGTTTCGCGACATCGTCTACACTCTGAATGATAATGTCTCGAACTTTCAGGATAAGTTCAGGGTTTGTGTTGGCACGAGAATTATTTGTATCGTGACTATCGGCGTCTTTACTTTGAACCTTTAGTTCTACATGTTTGACAGTTTCTTGTCCTTTTGCAGTTTCAGTATTTTTGTCCATTGGCTCATCTTCAACGACGTCTATCACGATCTCAGGTGGAGTTACAGCGACGTTCGACATATTCTTTTGCTTATCTCATCTATGCAATAGATTACTATTTTAACCCTTTGCCAAACGAACCCGTGTTTTAAAGACCCTGGGGAATGAAGGCTTTTGAAAATATTATTGGAAACAAAGAAAATAATGGTAGTCAGCATTTTTCTCCTTTTGCCAAAATATTTTCTACCATTTCAACGACAAATCTCATGAGCCGAGTCACTTATAATTTGTCGTCTGCAAATGCTTTCAATTTAGACAAGTCGAAAATTTTGTCATCTGGTCAAGGGTTACCTTATCGCCATCAGCAGGCCACTATTTTGCGTGATACAGCAGACTATTTTTGAAAACATCGTAAACAAAGGAGAAGTCGCTCGTAACCATGAATTGATTTCTCAGATTGGTTACAAAGTATTCACTATGTGTAGATCCCTTATAATCCTAAGGTCGTAAACGAATGGGAACAGTCCGCGCAGGCTGACATGAGTCGATACTTTTTGCTATTGGTCCATTTTTTACATATTATAGGACCAGTCTACCTCATGATTCGGTCGACTGAGAGACAAAATGGATTTTTATGGATCCGCCATATTTATGTGATGACTTATTTGGTATTATGCATCACGAAGTTGCATTAAGCTCCTTTTGCCAGAGCATGGCTCAAATGTATTTCACATTTTTTTCTTTTGAAATATATGTAGGCCTATAGTAGCAGCAGATCTGGATGCTCGTAAGAGCAATCAAAACTGCTGCTACCCTGACTATTTTCGAATGTCATGCACGTCTGGCGATTATTTCGAACCCAAAATTTAGACTTATTATTGCGTTTCCGAATGTTCGATACTTCACAGGTCTCTCAAAATCGACTATTGCTTAAAAGATAGCAACAAAAATTCTTACGTTAATCTTTTCATGATGACGTTGAATTAAAGTCACAAAATGTGATGGATGGTTTACATTAATCCATTGTGTGACAGATATAATCCAATATCATTCACTGTTTTCAACACAAACCGTTTTCTTTTACTACCACTTTAATTTAGAATAAATTTAATGAATTTAACGAACTTTGAGCTCGGTAGTGTACGGGAGGCGTGTTTGTGTCCGATTAAGGGGGCCGTCTCAAAAGTTAGAATTTAAATGTTCTCGAGAGCGCTGTGCAGATACACCCCCGATAAATCACGATATTTTACCCTTTTACCAAACAATCCCGTGTTTGAACGGTCCTAAAGGGAGACATGAAAATACGGCGGCTGGTAACCAGCATTTTCTCCTTTTCCTACAATGTTTTCCACCCTTTTGAAAACAGACTTTATTTTATGAGACACATTTAATTTATCGTATTCAAATACTCTCAGTTTGGACAAGGCAACAATTTCCTTGTCAGGATTAATAACGCTGGCGATTTCGTTTTCATTCGGCAACAGACCACTTTTTAATACACTGACTTTCGAGAATGATTTTCCTTATGCTACAATCTTTATATTATTATTCCGTAATTCATTCAGTAATTTTTCTGTTTGTTTGTATTGGAGTTTAACATCGTTTTAACAGCTCAACTCATATCACGGCGGCCAGTGCACCTACGCATGTATTTCCTGACTTTCTCACACCAGTACTGACACAACCTTCTTTCCTATCCACCGACTACTTTCTCACATGCATCAGATGTGAGAGGCGAAAAAATGTTTGTCGTAATCTGGTATCGAACTCATTCAGTAGTCATTGAGCCTTGATTTATGTTGATATTCCTAAGTTTACAACGATGTCTTTAAAGGTTGATTTCTGCAAAGTTGTTCACTGTTAAGGATAGGGCACCCTAATGGGATTCGTGTAACATCGCCTTTCATCGCCAAAATGATCATACGGATTCGGCTAAGACTCGGGTAATCCGTAATTCATGCGGGGAACCCGCGTATATCGGCCGATCGATTACGGATTACCCGAGTCTTAGCCGAATCCGTACGTTTTTTCGGCGATGAAAGGCGATGTTACAAGAATCCCATTAGGGTGCCCTATCCTTTTAAAAGGAGGCAATTCGTTAGCTAAGGTGAATTAAGCTAGATTTTAATTCAGATTGTTTTTAGAGTGGAAGGCTGATATATTAACCCTTAGGCTGCTAAGCACGACTCACGGACCTTTTTCGGACTGTGTAGATCGAAGATCAGACTGCACAGAACGTGCAGTCTGATCTTCGATCTACACTGTGCGATAAGGACTTATTTTCTCAAAAAAAAAACCTATACATGTATATGAAATAGCAAAATTTCTGCTATCGGCTTAAATGTTTCATTTCACTTACATGTATTTAGCAGGATAAGGGTTAAAAAAAAAAAAAAAACATAAGGGCGTGACTCTCTATCCATAGATTGGGGGTGCTAGAAAAAGATTGCCACTGTGGGACTCGAACCCACGTCCAGCTTTCCAAAGTATAAAAGCTATCAGCTTAAAACTGCAAATGCAGATAGATCACATTTGGGACAAGTGCAGTCCACAAGATCCATAACTCTGTCCTTAATACTTTTTAAGTTATTACCTTTCGTTACTTTACAAGTTGGATTTTCGAAAGAGTCGGCAACTCCACCACAGCGGTATCGGGCCAGGTGACATAACTTAGTTCAAAATGCATTTATCCTTTGTTATGCGAAAATGACGTAGCCGCTACTAACAGTATGGGAAATTTTACATTAAAAATACAAAAATCTCGGTAATTCCGATGTACTTTAAATCTTCAATCATCTGCGAGAGAGAGAGAGAGAGAGAGAGAGAGAGAGAGAGAGAGATTGATTTCACAAACTGAAGAGACAGAGAGAGAGGGAGGGAGAGATGAGATAGAAAAAAAAATACAGAAAAACAGCATGAAAACGATAATTAGCAGTAGTGAATGTGTGAACAATCATGCAAACATTATGGAAACAATACCTGTGTATTTTAAGCAATTTTGTCATATGCCACAGGGTTTTCATTGCATTTATAACGGCGTTCGATACAACGTCTCATTGTGACAGCATATCCTTGCTAAGTTATCTATCCAGTCTGGAAGTTTTGCGATTTTTTCTTGTAGTTCACCGGTCTAAAAGCGTTTTCAACATTTAGTAGCAATTTATGTTGACCATGGCAGTGTACCTTTCTGTACGTTCTTCGTCTTTTTTAACCTGTATGTCGCACTGCACTCCTCCCCCGCGCCCAAGTCATTGGCTTCTTTCCCATAAAATATCGCCGGAAGGATGTTCGGCGATGACTGAGCAATGAATCTTTCGCAATCATGATTCATCATTATAGTTCCACGAAGAGGTTGGGCTCGATGCTAGGACCCTGTACATAATACAGTGATCTGTCATGTTTGGATAGGGCTTTCGAACTTTTTAGCCTTCATTTTGCCGAGTGATAAAAAAAAAAAAATATTGCCTATTATCAATTTGTTGTTTGAATTAATCATTGTAGAATCTATATACCTATACAATTTTTTTCGATGCTAAGTGTGTATGGCAAGATAAGACACTGGAATCTGATATTAGTCTGCTTTTCTTGTAATGGGCCATCATGAGAAACACAAACCGGAAAAGAAGCTAGTTAAATTTTTGAGTACTTGTGAAAAATTAAATTATTCCTTCAATTAAACCATGGACTACATCTTGACCCTTTCGGCGCCATGGGCGAAAACAGTAACTTTTGCGGACGGCATAGATCAAGATCAGACTGCACAGAACGTGCAGTCTGATCTTTGATCTATACCGTTCGTTTGTGTAGTCAAGTCTATACACTCAAAATCTTTGTAAGTTTCAACGGATTGTTTTTAGAGCCGTCGAAAGAGGTTGAGTTTATTTACTGAAAGAGTTAAAGAATCCCTGGTTTGACGTAGTAGCGCAGGCTAACTCTTTACAAGACGACAAAATTATAGATAGGTCCAAAATCGAAAGCATTTGGAGACAACAGACAACATTTGACTCAAATGATCCGAGTTAAAAGGGTAGAAACATTGTGGAAAGAGAAGATAATGGTGGTTACCAAAGTTGAAAGGTTTTCTTGCTCAGGTTCATTAACCTTTTACCACACAATGATGACTTTTAACGACCCTGAGGAAGAAACCTTTCGAAAACATTGTGGAAAAAGGAGATAATGCTGGTAACCAGCATTTTCTCCTTTTCCCACAGTTTTCAACCCTATCAAAGTAAATTGCGTCATTTGAGTCACTATGAAATTGTCGTCTGCAAATGCTTTGAATTTGGATAGGTCTAAAATTTTGCCGTGTGGTAAAGGCTTAAGACACGTGCTTGTTTATCAGAGTGTAAACGATTTACGGAGGAAAAACATCCGTCAATTCATCGGTCATCAGTCATTCCATCATTATTGCACATTTCATATTCTAATCTAGATCTCGAATTTTTATAGATCTCGATATTTAAAACTACGGCTAACGATTTTTGAGACGTCCTGTGAAATGTCCACTCCATTGCATCTTCTTTTATACATGCATATCTGGAGTAAATTAACTGAAATAGTAAGGTGTAGTTGAAATTAATATTGAGACAATAATTATCAATTAGCATGCATAGTTGCACATGACAGACACATGATCATCAATAGAATGCCAAAAATTTCTTTTTCACAAAAGTATGTCATACAATATATACATGTAGACTACATCAAAAGAAAATATGGGTAAATTTTCAACAGTTCAAATAATCCTGGCACAAATTTCTCGAAAATATTTCATTTCTTTCAACTGGTAATCAGACTTTAGCAGCCTAAATGTAATGTCTTCGATTTGCTTTTAAAGCTACGATTAAAGTACTTAAACTATTTTGAAAACTGGTGAATATCTTCACTGTGACTTAGGTGATTTGACGTAATTGATAAGAAGTGTTGTGCGGCCTGCAGAAGATTTTTATATATTGTACATGTATATTTTTGCCTCTATTAATCATTTACCGCACCATGCCGACTATTGACGACCCTTGGAGAGAAGCCTTTCGAAAACATTGCGGGAAGAGGAATAAAAATGCTGGTAACCAGCATTTTCTCCTTTTCCCACATTGTTTTCTACCCAATCAAAGAAAAAGTGCACCATTTTAGCCACATTGAAATTGTCGTCTGCAAATATCAATTCGGATATATGGTGGCATATTTCTGCCACGAGATACGAGATAGCTATCATGATAATTTTACAAAACTATCGCGATAAATTAAAGTTTCCTGGAAAATTTATCGAGATAGTGAAAAGTTTCCTGAAAAAAATATCACGATAAACTTAATATTTTAACGCAAAATTTCTCAATCGTGCACGAAGCTGACATGCAAGATAAAATTATCGTGATAGTTCTACCTGTTTCTCGATATCTATGAATAGAAAACTTATCATTTGGATGAACTCGGTAGTTTTTCTCTTCACAAGATTGCAGTAAGTAAAAGTTCGAATAATTAATAATTGTAGCTTAGGCCTAATTGGTAAATTTTGTCAAGACTCGAAATGAACAGAAGCCTGTAAAATCACACAGACGACTCGAAATTCCTCCTACGAACACTTTAAAATCATTCAAGGAAAAGGAGAATTCATAAGGTTGTAGACGAAGATGTTCCGAAACCGTATCTAATTACAGATACTATGAATGTCAGTTATGGGCACGAAAGCAAAAAAAATCATGATAACAGGTAGAATTATCGCGATATTTTTATCGTGAAAATTTTTATTATCTAAATAATATTTCCAGGAAACTTTGTTTTATCACGATAGTTTTCTAAAATTATCATGATAGCTAGGCCTATCTCGTATCTAGCGGCAGAAATATGCCACCATACGGATTAGGCTAAAATTTTGTCGTCTGGTAAGGGTAAAAGCTTACTGCCGCGTGAAAGAATTTGTCATCAGGATAGATAGGCCTACTTAATCTCAACTCTTCAGTCATCGCTTCTGGAAAAAAAGATATTACAGATCTAGATAGTCTGCTAGCCTTTGGACGGGGAGGTTGTGAGTGATGTGATTTCCAGGTACTCATTCCAAAACACTCTTAAAATAAAACTTTCCGTAGATCTTTATGAAAGTGATTCAAGTTTGTCACGAATATAGACCTATCTCTGTTGTTATAAAACAAGCGATTAAGCTTGAACATTTCAATGTATTAGATCTAAAGCCAATCGATCTAGCTTAAAAATGTCAATATTTTTCGGCGTAGCTGTACGATCTCACTTTTGACCTACTTTCAGTACTAGGAGGAAATGAATGATTACAGATTTTGTGATTGGCCAAATATAGGTAAACTACGCAAAAAGTAAAGGTCAAAGTAGAAATTTACCGACATTGGATAAAAGTGTTCATGACTAGAAAATCACGTTATGATCACATTTACCTGTGTAAAGATGTACTCTTTGGCCATGCAGATGTTAAACTCTAGGTAAACATCCATAATCTAAATCATGTGGATAAACTAATAGCAATGAGTATTGGCGAATTTTCTATTTTGGTTAGTGTAAGAGATTTGGTACCCGTTTTTCCTCGCGTAAAACCGAATACGAATTGCGACGGCAGGCTACCGCTCTATTGTCTTACACGAAAACGGGTTGTGAAACAACTGATTTCGTTTCTTGTCACAATGAAAAAAGATGTTATGTCTTGAATTTGGTGATTTAATTCGAAACGTGAATAACTATGCCTACCTGGGGGAACAATCGATTTTATTGCGTTGTTAGCGAAGAAACTGGGTTTCTACTAAATTACTCTTAATAAAAGTAGGTGCGTGTGGTCAAGCATTGAGATGGGTGATAAAACCCCGCCTTCTGATAACGACAAATAGTCGATCTTTGAAAGGTGCTTCATTTTTGTACAAAAACATGCAAATCCACTTTGTTTTCTTTTTAAAGATTTCATCGTATGGTCTAAACAGACCTTTATTTAAACATGATTCATTTATAAAAAAACAGAACAAACGATATATTCCGAAACATGGCAGAATGTCGACTCTCATTTTACGTTAAACATGAGAATTAATGTATTGCTCAATAACGCTCATTACGACAGCTTCCTCATTCTTAAATCTTATTGAAAATTCTGCTTTCAACCTTATGCAAAACAACCTATTACTGTGCTAACACAACTTTTTACGTCGCCGCTGGTCAAAGGTTTAGAATAGCTCTTGAAATTTACATTAGACGTTTTACACTAGGTTTGTACAAGGCCTATGCAGAAAATGGTTCAAACTACTGATTATTAAACGAAATATGTATAGTAATAGTTATTATGTTGTGGTTGATTATACCCAGATCTTTAAAAACTTAAAAAATGAGGGTTTTTTTGTGTGTGTGACTGCCATTCCAGGAATAAAAGAAACGTGGTTTATGCCATCTGTGCAGTCTATGATCAGAATAGCTTTTGAGATGCCATGCAAAAGTTTTTGTTTCTGGAGTAGAAATGTAAAGATTCACTGTGTTACAAGCATGCTAAGATACTTTTTGACAAGCAGGACGATCGTGTTTTAGAAAAAAATTGTTGCATTTTTTTTTGTAAAAAAAAAAGAAACGCAAAGAAGAGATCACTGATAAAAATTGTAAATACATGTAAACATCATTATGTGAATAACGATCTTAATATCACTTTGAATAATTAGTAATTTAAATAATTCCGTAGTATTGCTTTGATGCCGCTACAGAAGCTTCCTTTCTAAAATCATTTTAATAAATGGAAAATGCTGTTCTTGAATGCGCAATTTCTCCATTTTCAAATTTCGAGTAGAAATTTAAAAAATCCGATACTTTTACGTGTGTGTGTGTGTGTGTGTGTGTGTGTGTGTGTGTGTGTGTGTGTGTGTTTTTTTTTTTTCCACATAAACATTATCACTTTATAATAATAATAATAATAAGATAATAACAAGATTATTTAAGATTCCTCTCTAAACTTCAGTCTTATTCTTTAGAATTAGAATACATCTACTGCATTTTAGTACCATTCGTCATGATTTTCCGTTGGTGGGGAGTGTGGGTAAAACAGATACAAAAAGTGTAATCACAATTTCTTAACAGAGTCAATATTTTTGAAATTGTCCACCAAAAGATTGCGGCTTCTATGATGCCATGCATCATAAATTTGTCTTGTTAAAATGTTATGATGTACGGGCTTTCACTTTATTGGCAATAGTCGTCTCCCTTTGAAGCACGATTTATCTACCTTGTAATTCTTTGCGCATGCTCTGGTAAACATTCCGCCATATTAAAGATTTCGTAGCAGACGAGAATGTAAATTACTCGGCAGAAATTTGGCAAAATTTAGCCAAATGTCGTCGGCATTGGCTAAGTTTAGAAAATCCAACAAAGATGGAGATATCCGGAAGGCAGCTCAGAAAGTTGCAGATGCTAAGAAAGATACTCCAACCCGATTAAAACATCTCAGAACCGTCTTAGGTGAGTCGGACAGAAACCGATGTTCTGGGTCACCTCCCATCGTTTCCTGTATTTTTTCTTGGAATTGATGCCACGAGTGTTTTAAAGCTACTCTAAATGGATGTAATGAATTGAGCATTTTCTCGATTATCAGTTCTGAACAGAAACCATAACTTAACTTTTGCATGCACTGATTGTGCACTGTAAGCAGACGAAGATTCTCAGCAATTTTTCTAGAAATAAAATGACAACGATTCCCCCCGGTTCTTAATTTCCAGCCAGTTATTCTTTTATGTAGACAAGCGTGCCAGTAGCATATAAGAGTATATGTAATTATGATATGTTGCAGTTCATTGTACACCAGACACCATAAAATACCCCACAGGAGTATTGCCAACTGACCTTTTTTCGGGAACAAGACAATTCCCCGACAAGACAATTCCCCGACACACATTTTCGAGACAGTTCCCCGACAGATATGGAGACAGTTCCCCGACACTTTTGAAGACAGTTCCCCGACACTTTTTGTCTATTTCAAATGACAGTTATCATGGATAAAAATTGCTGATAAAGGATTTTACGAATGAATGATTTTTTGTAGCTGATTGTTCATAGTGTTTGTACCTGTAATTGATGTGTACATTTGGTCACTGTAAGATTGCATTTAATTTTCCATACTGGCCTGGTGGAATGTCTATGATTTTCCATAACTCATTTTTGTTTGACGAAACAGTTTGATGGCCTTTGGTTGCAAAATACCAAACGATATTGAAATATACTACATTTTCCCAATGGTACATACAATATACATGTATGTTAACACTTATCCTGCTAAATAAGTTAAATAAAACTTTTAAACTGATAGTAAAAACCCGAACAGCATTATTTCAAGCTTATTTTTTGAGAAATACCTCCTGATAGGACACGTTCTGTGCAGTCTAATCTTGATCTACACTGTCCGCAAAAGGTCAGTGACTCGCGCTTAGCAACCTAAGGGTTAAATATTTGGATTATGGGAAGAGTGTTCTAGGTAAAAAGAAATAGTATTTCAATCAAGTAAATCCCCCCTCTCTCTCTCTCGTTCTATTTAAAGTATTTCTATAAAACGTAAAGGAATACACACAGCTAAAGTACAACTTATCTAAACAGTTTAAAAAATTAACTCCAAACATAATTTTGATCAACTTTTATGCTTGCTAAGCCTCTTTAAAGTCCTCTTATTTGCATGACGATCGTGAATTCACCCATGAGAGAATAAGTAGATCTACCCGTCAATGTATACAGAATTCTTCTTCACAAGATACGAATAACCCTATCACAACATCAATTATCTAGGAATATTTTTAATATTCCTGATTATCAATCATTATTGTCAATGAAAGGTTATTTGACACAAAACAAAAGTGTCAGGGAACTGTCTTCAAAAGTGTCGGGGAACTGTCTTCAAATCTGTCAGGGAACTGTCTCGAAAAGTTGTGTCGGGGAATTGTCTTGTCGGGGAACTGTCTTGATACCCCTTTTGATTATGCCAGACCTACTGTACTTTCATTTTAAAATTGGCACCAACTGGCTCTAATTATTTCAGTCTGGCACAGACTTATTTCATTTGGCGAAAGTGATGGCGCAAGAAAAAAAGTAGCCAGAGGGAACCCTGCGAACCAAACATGATATCCAGTAATCTTGTGAACTATGATGTGAATGACATCACCGTTTTGTGTGAACCGCTTATTTGAATGTAAACAGCAGTGTCACCGCTGTTAATTTATGAAATGCAACCGTATGCATGTTTCTAAAGGAAATATTTGTGTAGTGACACATTTCTTGTTACCTTTTTTACCGGATACATGCCCTATTTGAATTATCAGTCTAACCTTTAATTTTAGTCCTGAAAAGTTCCCAGCATGTGACATAGTCAGTGTTGATGCCAAAAGGTTATGTAACCATACTGGAAGAATGTGACAGGATTCAGGTCTATAATTCGATCAGGGAATTTCGTGACCTATTCCCATTGGTCACTTAGGACTGAACAGTTTTTCCAGGACATTGGCTGCTACTGAGTGTAAATGTTTCCAATCATTTTGTTAAGACACTCAATATTTCAAGATGCTTTATGATAACATGAAAATGATTCCTTATCTTTCCTCAGAGGTGCATAAAAATTCATAAAGGGGAACGAATTGCCTTTATTCTTATTATTCTGTTCAGGGGTGTGCAATTTTTCAATTTTCCCCACTTGTCCACGGACAAGTTGGACTGACTTTTCTACTTGTCCGGAGTTGAAGTTTACTCAGTCAGTGTTGCATCCAGGATTTCTGCCAAGAGGGGGAGCTCCCCCATGGAATTAGCAAAAGGGGGGGTATGACAAAACTTTAATCATTTAAAAAAATTACCTGGGTTTCATGCACTGGTGTGATAGATCTACTAAAAAAAAAAAAAACGCCATTCCAGGGTCCAAAAATTTCCAGAAAAGGCACTCGTCCTGTAGGACAAGTGACTTTGAAAAAAAACACTTGCCCTGCTTTGATCCTCACTCGTCTGCCGAGAAAAACCCTTCCAATATTGGACTCTGACGGTTTTTTTTTTTCAGACGAAACGGAAACGTTACAACGAACCTTAAATACCGGGTTTTAAAAACTGGTACCAGTTATCCGGTCAATTTACAGAAATTAATAAAGCCAAAACAACACAGTTTTTCAAACTGGTTTCGGGAAAGTATTTGCGTTAATGTTAATATCGTTCGTTTTAATAATTAGCAAAGTCAGTCAGATTGAATTAGGTACACTCCAAGCATATTATGAGATTTTTGTTTGCAATGAAAGGTCCCGGGTTATATCATTAGGCTGACTTGAAACCGGTCTTTATTTGGGGCGGGGACCAGCACGTTTTATGTTCTGTTTCAAAATTTGATTTCCTGAATACCCTTAATTCGCTTATTCAATAACTGAATGGCCGTTTTGTCTCGTGTAAGTTAAATATCCATCTGAAAAACTTGTTTTGCTATCTCCTATTCTCAACTCGTCATGCCGGGCGAGTATGAGTGATATTTCACTCGTCCTCATCCATTTCCTACTCGTAAATACGAGCCGATGAGTGGATTTTTTGGACCCTGCATTCCTTTTTTCAATGTTCCCACTAGATTTTTATTTCAAGGGTACACTTACCATCTGAGCTGTAAATCTGGGGTTAAGACTTCATATTTGAGGGTATGACAATAATGGTTCTCAACTAGAGGCAAAGCGATCCATATTGATGATTTGCAGCAAAAAAGTCTGTTATATTAAGATATTTGTGGAAATTTACAGCTTAAAGTCATTAAAAAGCTGAAAAGACAGTCTGAAGTGAGTCTGATCAGACAATGTCAAAAAGAACATTTTGTTGTGTCATGGGTTTCCGCATTTTTTGGACCGATTAATTTTTCATGTCCATTAATTTATGGAGAAGTATTTCTGCATGATTTGACTAAAAGTTGTCAATAAGGGTAACAAGTAACTTCAAAACCTGTCATTTTACACAAGATAAGAGGATAATGTTTTTTTTTTTTACATTTTTTCTTACGCGAGGTCTTGCGTGTAACCAGAATTTGTTATGTGAATTTCAATTCTATAACGTGATTTACGCAATAATTTTGCGTGAGTGAAAACACTGTTTTTTTCCATTCCAAACTAGATCTAGATCTATAACACAGGTTTCAAAATCAAACAATGCTGATGATGGTTCCTCAATTTAAATGGTTATTAACTGATTTACAGTTCTGACGAATCGCCCTCACTTGACTGTGGTGGTTCCCAAATGACCTTCAATTTGTTTTTCGCTGTTTTCACTTGATCTATCAAAACTGGGGGGGGTTGTGTCGTCTTTTGATCAAACAAATCCCTTTACAAAGTTCGTAATTCGCTTCAGTGGCATATTAATCCTGCTTTAATGTTGAACACACTTAAAAATTGCCATGCGAATGAACTATGATTTTTTTAAATCCGGAAACATGTGTAACTACACATTCACTGGGCATTTTTAGAGAATAGTGGTTCCCTGCTTATTAAAAAGAATTCAATATCGAGATCGGACACCATTTAGAATTACTGTTCTCGAATAGTCTAAAAATAGCGACGAGTGTAGTGTCGATCGATGTAGGGAAACTTCATCGGACGTTCCTTCTGTTTCAATCGACTGACTACCTAGGCCCTATTATTTTTTTTGCGCACAGTGTATTCTTGTTTCTACGCGAGTCACAACGTCTTTGCGTGATTTCTCCCCCATCAAGTTCGGGGACTTGCGCGACAGAATAAAAAAAGGGGGGATTCACGCAATCGCGCGGCCTGGATGCAACACTGTTACTTGTCCAAATAAATAGAGTAAATCAGTGGTGTATTGTAAATTTGTTTTGATGAATCTCACTCTGCAGTCATCTGCATCTTAAAACCAATATGGGTGAAAAAAAGAAGTTGCTTGTAACTTTCTCTTATTCATGGGACCAGGTTCAGAGTGACAACTTCCAACCTGATGGCCAGTAAAATTACCATTTCACTCACTCGACACTGTCAGTTTCAGACACTTATTGGCTTTCACTTTTTGTTTTACAGAGTGATTTATGTAAATAAACTGTTCATCATCAAAGTCATCATCAAAGTCAAAAAGGCAGTTTGAAATGCTTTTGATGGGACAATATCAAACCGACTTATTGTGTCATTGGTTTCTGTGTTTTTTGTAACGATCTGTGTTTCACTCTAGTTAATTTTTGGAGTGGTATTTCTGCATGATTTGACTTAAATTTGTCAATTAGTGTTGCATATAACTTCAAATCTATAATTTTGCAGGAGATATGCAGATTAATATCATTAATAGGTTTACATAATATGCAACATACCACCTTGACTAGCTGTGAGAAAGAGCGACTTGTGCATCCTTCACACTTGATACTTGTTGTGTGTGTCAGAGTTTTGATCTTTCATATATAACGCATAGACATGACTTGTTGCCTGCAGATTCTGTAGTGCTTCAGTTTTGGAGACATTTCTTTCTAAATTGTACCAATTGGCGCCACAGGTGATCGACAACGGGAGAAATGAAACCTGTGCTTGCCTGCCCTTTTCACTTCATATTTCTGTGCGTGATTATTCAATTAAATGTGTGAATTACGCACATATGTAGGTGACTTGGAACCCTGAGGCTGAGATTTACCCAAGAACAGAGCTGAGTTCGTATCCGTGGACTACGGAAACATTCTACAAACATGACTGTAGCGTAGCCTATTGGAACTATCGTCCTGTCGGCGTCAGTAAAAGGCAGCAAATCATTTATCCTTAAACACAGGCTTGCGCTTTGCATCATATTCTTTGTCTCTCTGCCCTTTAGATTTATGCTTTTCAGGATCTTTGAACCACAAGATCTAACATCGAGTTTATCCATTTGGTGCAAGAAAAACCACTCCGCAACTATTTTACCAGGCATCATATTACTAAAACACCGCATCTTTGCCTCGATATGGCCGATACAGCCAGCAGATAGCTTGTTTTTCTATTGAAAATAAAATAGTTTGTAACGTAAGAGTGTTGTCTATTTCTATGAGGTACAGACGTGGATTATACCAAAGTTTGACTAATTAGAGCGTTTGAGGATCGTCATTGATATACAAACGGCATTTTCTCAATATGTATGGCTCTGAAATTCACTTGCCCGCAGACAAGTGCTCTAGAAAAATCTACTTGTCCGCCGACAAAAAGTACAGAGTCGGACAAGTCAGGCATAGGAATTCCACACCCCTGCTGTTATTCCAGTGCTGCCGTAACGAGAGGGCCAATGGCCGCCATGACACTCATCTGCCCCATTCATAGTGCTTCAAAAACTGAAGATAATTTAGAACTGTTCATTTTATGTTGTTCAAATCAGTTCCTTCATGTGATAGTAGATATTTTGGTTGAGTTTTAGTGTATATGATCTTTTTTAGTTCTTTATTTATGAACTGTTTTATAGATACTGAAAGCTACAAAATGAGGTCAGGTTTTCCCAGGCACAAAGTCAGCTCCCGGCACATGATTGAAGGGTGAAATATATTGTTACGGATGAATATGCATGATTCAAGCAGAGTTTATGATTATAGATGCATTTAAAGTTGATTGTTTTGGTTATCAAACATTTTTAGTATCAGTACTTCCTTAAATTATGCGTAAACCGAAATTGTAATTAAAGCCCTTCGAAATCTGGTTTGTCCCACATAAGTTACACCACAGGTAAGCCACAGAAGAGAGAGATACGCCACAACACATAAATAACATTTAAAGCATATTTTTTACATTTAAATATCTTAATAATTAGATCTATAGATGATATATTGAGTAGATTTAAGTATAGCTGAGAAATTTTTAGGTATTTTCGCTGAAATTTGATGTTCAAAGAGGGCTGTACTTGGAGTAACGATCTCAATGACGCCATAAATCTACTTTGTACAAAATACTAATTTCTTGAAGATGTGTTTGTACCACTTCAAATACATTTATTTTTCAATGAAAAGAATATTTAACAATATTAAGAAAGGATTCATAACTTTTTAAACCATATCGTCTCCAGACTTTCGTGTTAACTCGGATCTGTATGTGCAAATAATGAAGGGAGATAACTGATGAATGTTTGATTCTTGTTGTCACTTTTATCTTTAGTTTGGAGACGATACAGTTTACATAGTGATGATTAAATGCTAAACATTCTGAAATATCCTAAGAATTGAAAAACAATATATTGAAAGTTGTACAAACACACATCTTCAAGAAATTAATGCATTATACAACCATACTCTCAGCGAGATCATGACTCACGACCATCAGAGATAATTGCTGTCTTTCAAGATCAAATTTCTACCAAAATACATAAAATTTATTGTCTATACTTCAGTATATTATAGATAACATGTTAATCAAGGTATATAAACATAAAGATTAGGTATTCAAAGTTATAAATGTGCACTGGGGTATCATTTTCTCCTGTGGTGTACCTGTGGCTTATCGTTGTCTGCGCATGTCGTATTCTTCGAAGATTCGACCCGTCTGCTATGACGCATCACCCATCCCCAGATACTTGGGAAAAGTAGGGCTTATACTGAAGCTAAACCCAAGCCTGTAGGGACTTTTAATAAATGGCCGGTGCATAGGTTACCTGCTAGCTGATCATAACTGAATGAATAGCACCAGGTAGCGTTTTATTGAGTAAACGTTTATTTCATTTTGAAATTCATTGTAACGGTTGTTGTTTTGAAAAGTAGTCCGATTCTGTACCCAGAATGCCCAAATTAGATAGATGTGTATTTGTAGAATGCCATCTAGCGGGAGATAATGGTGGCTTACCTGTGGCGTAAATTACTCATGTAGCGTATTTAAGTGTGACCCATTGTACACTGCTGTGAAGTTGGAAACCTCCCCAACTTTTGTTTCTGCTCAGTAGAATCTGGGTCAGTTTGTCCTTGTTCAAGTCTACTCCAATCCCCATTCACCCTGGGTCAGTTTACTCCCTGTTTTAATATTTCATGCCTGAAATTCAGATTAAGTTTTTGAAGTGGAAATCTCTATCTGATTTTTGTTTAAACTTTGATGTATGTTTACCAGTTTAATCTGTCTGCAAACCAACTTGGGCTTTATTACTCCGAGGAAGACTGGATTTGAAAACATTCAGGAAAAATCAATCTGGTCAACTCCATTATATATTCTGGTTTTGAGAAGGAATGGACAGGTGTGACAGTTTAATAGACTGCAAATATTTCGAAATATATTCAGTCTTTTGTCACCATTTAAATGGAGAGAGAGAGAGAGAGAGAGAGAGAGAGAGAGAGAGAGAGAGATCTCTCTCTCTCTCTCTCTCTCTCTCTCTCAGTGTGCTAATGTTATGTACTATACACAATCCTCCTAGTAGATTTTTTCTCAAGACTTTGGCAGGCAAATATGATTAGGAATAATGTTTTAGAATTTTATCGAGGGAATACGATATGACAGCACCATTTAGGTTGTCTACCTGCCATGTCAGGGTTCGAATTTCATTTTTTTATCCACATTCAAATTCTAGCAAGTGGCTTTTTTTTTTTCGCTCGCAAAATTAAAATTGAACTCGGTTTTTTTTTTTCTTTTTTTTTTGAAGCCCAGCATGCCTACCAGTGGTGGAGAACGGAGTGCCAGTACAAACTGTTCAGTTTTATTTTGCCAAGCCCCGGTAGCTCAGTCGGTAGCGTGCAGGACTTGAGAACAGGGGGTCAAGGGTTCGATCCCTGGCTACGACCCCTGGCTCGGCCAATTTCTTTCCGAGGACTGATGATAGTCACTGCGACAGGATTCATTCCTCTCCCACCGCTGACCATTGTTTCGACGATGATTATGTGGGAAAGCAGCCAGTGGCTTGGAAAGAAAATTGTGCGGAGTACTGGTAAAAGAGACTCCAGGAAAGCATGGATAGGTGCACTGGCCACTGCGATATAACTGAAATAATGTTAAAAACGGCGTTAAACACCATACAATCAATCAATCAATCAATTTTATTTCATTCCTTAACCTGTCAACTAGAGACAACAACCAAACAAAAAAGAAGAATGCTAATTGATATTAAAATCATGATTTAAATATCAATTCAATTCAAGCTTAATATCTGTTCTCAAACCAAGTTAAATTTCCATAAAATTTACAATGGTGGACGATTTTGTTAATGAATTACAGACGTATTACATCCAAATATCTGCATGTCCAATAACCTACCGAGTCCACCATTTCCGACTTGGTTCTCATTGTTATTTGTGCATGATAATTATCTTTTCAGGAAAGATTGACAAATATTTCTGTTTTGTAATCACAGATTGAATTCACTTACCATTTTTTTCATATGCATATGCATAAAACTTGGGAGCATGGAAGCCCATAGCAATAGCAACAAAGGAAGTTGGTCATTTGCAAATCATGATTGCTTACTAGCAGTTTGTCTTTTGCAGTTAACATTTTTGAAATGCAATTAACTCTTATGAACAACATATCTTGATATTGTAAGGAAAATAATAATATAGCAAGAAGAAAAGTTTTATCCATCAAATACATTGATTAAGTACAAGATTTAATGGTGAAATTACCATTAAATACACCATTTTGCATTTTTATGTAGAGTTGGTCAGTCTTCTATCAGATAATGGGGGAGCACAATGTGATCCACTTTATGGGCAAAATGACCCTTATTGAACAGACCTGGGGCAAACTTTTATTTAGGGCAAACTAACCTGTTACCTTTTCATTGGGATACCTCTGTTATTTTGTGATTGCTTTAAGTGCTTTGCATTCTTGTTTATTCAAATTTTTGAAAATTTCAGTTTTACCCAGTGGTTGACACTAACTTTCAGGTTAGCTGTCCTGAAGCAATAATTTAGCAAAGCTTTGGACACATCCCTGTTACTAAAAAAACTTTTAAGCTGTGTCTCCGAGAGGAGTTTGTAAGACAAAGGATCAAGTTAATAGTGAGATCATTATACCTGTATATAAACTTTTCATTGCAGAAAATTATGAGACAGCTGATGCCAAGAAGTTTTTTGAGGATAACTATTCCCACATTTACTTCATTTTCTTTGACAATTTTGTGACTGTTGAAGCAGATTTAAAGCAGAGGGGTGAGTGATATTGAATAACTTTTGTCGTCATTTTGATCCTGTTAGAAACTTTCAGATTCTTTTCCTCTTAACCCTTAGTGTGCAGAATAAACCACACAGACATTGTCAGTCAAGTAGTAAGAGCAAAAGTTTTGCAATTTCAAGGTCAATTTTGTCAAATGGCCAAACAGAGCAGACATTGTAGATTAAAGATCAGACTGCATGTTTTGTGCAATCTGATCTTGATCTACACTGGCCAATATGGCAAAAATAGTCATGAAAGGCACTTTCAGGGTTAAGATTCTTAAGCTCACTCTTTATATCTTTCACTGTTTCTCTGCAGTTGGTTTTTTTTTTGTGTTATAAAACAGTTGGTGGCCATTACTAAATAAAAAGTCATACTGGTACTGTAGGTGCAGTGCCTATTCAAGAAAGTGAAAATGGGGGGGGGATTCTCTCTCTCTCTCCCCCCCTTTCCCACTAAGTCTTTTTAGTTGACACCATACTCTATCAGATCCAACTCCTAGTCATTATAACAGTTCCTGATCATGCAAAAACGTACGTGAAACATGTATAAGTGAAATAAAAAGCGTACAAAATGACAAACCTGTATGTGAAATCACACACAAAAAATACAGACAAGATAAAAAAAAAAAATAGAAGTTGCTTGCATAGAAAAACCTAAAAGCAATTTTCGGAAAATTTAAATAATCAGAAAAGTTTGGGATTTCCAGCTTTCTATTTTTAGAACATTAACATGGTCGGCGTACTCGGTCTTTATTGTTGTGATCAGTAATTGCAGACTGGGACTCGTTTGTTTCCAAAAAATATCCATAATTCAGCTGTCCTTTCATTAATGAAAAAGCGTTTTGTTGACGTCAACGTCTTTCGTCTGTAAACTAACATTGGGAATGGCTCAGAAATGCTATACTTTGGAAGCCTTAGGATTTCAGAATTCGGGTTCCTGTAAGAAAGTCAGGCCAAATGAAACTACGGAAACTGAGGAGGATAATAGTGCGGCAGATGAAAGGAAGGTTATTCAGAAACCGATTGCAAAAAACTACTCCAGAACAAATGACTGTCCAAGTTCTCAAGGAGAAAGAGGCATTTAAGAAAACAATTTAGAGTTGTACTAGTTTTTTTGAATTTGTACCCCCATTTTTTTTTCTTATACCCCCATTTTTCAACTGTAAGGGGTCCAAAACCCCCAAATGAAAATTTCAGTGGGAACACTGTAGTACAATCAAATATGTTAATGAACATTTCCCAAAACCTGGGGTACTGGTTCAAATAAGTACAAAGTGTGACTTGTTTGAAAAACGGTTTTGGGGGGCGAAACAATTCCACACCACACCAAACTCCCAAACAAGAACATAACCACAGTGACAACACAGCCGATCAAGATGACGATCTCGGTTGTAAATAAAAAATACTTGTTGAAAATTAGGCAAATTGCGTATCGTGAGAAACCTCTGTGTATTTGGTAAACTTTGAAATAAGTTTTGCTGCATATTTTTTGTTTCCAAATTGTGTAAATACGCAGCAAATATGCAGGTTACCTGGGTGCTGATACCTTGTGAAAACGGCTTCAGCAATGATGCAGTTTTGAGAACAGCGGTATTTACTGCAAGACAAGAGTAAATTCTTTATTTTTGGATATTTTCATTGGTTATTTTTCACACAGGACTGTCATGATTTGGATCTGAATGTATGGGGGATCTGGAAAAAAATAGCGCAAATCCTGCAATTGTGCATCCTAGAAAAGACACTGTAGGTGGGTGATTAAAAATTCATGCTTCATAAAGTTCCTTATTTAGTAAGTAATTTTATGTAAAATACTTTTTTTTTTTTCTTTTACAGCCAACAAGTCTCACAGGGAAGAATTAGACCAGATACTTCACATTTTTGAGGTAAAGTGTCTGACTGTGTTTTGGTGCTCATAAATACTTTTATAGTTCTATTGTACCATCATACCCCATGGTAATTCTTTTGTAGCATGTTGTACCATTATTATCAGATTTCACATTTCTTTCATTTATAAGTGCTGAGCCCTGTAGCTCAGTTTGTAACATACAAGGCTTGAGAGCCAGGGGTGGCTGGTTCAGTGTCCAGGCCAAATTCCTCTTTAGGATTGATCAAAGTCATTGTGACAGGATTCCTTCCTCTCTCACAGCTGAACATTGTCTAGACAATATTTATGTTGGAAAGCAGCCAGTGGCTTGGAAAGAATGTTGTGCACTTTACTGGTAAAAGAAGCTTGAGAAAAGCGTTGTCAGAAAGGTGCACTTGCTACAGCAAGGTGATTGAAATGATGCTGAAAATGGTGCTTAGCACCAGACAAAAAATAAGCGTTTTTTTTCCTTTGAAGTTCATTTGTGTTTCCAATTTCTATTCTGGTACAAATTTTCATATCAAATAAAATCTTCTTGACTTACATCATTGGATGTTTTCACTTATTTATGCTTGAATTTTATATCCCATGTCTACTAGGATTACATTTTAGACCCTTAACTCCAAAGAGTCTTTACAAAAATCAAATACTTATTCCAGAAAATTTTACTGCTGTTACCAGAACTTATCCATAAAAGATGGATGTTCCACAGCATTGGGCGTATCATGAAGAAACTGTTGCATCCAAACAACGGGTTAAAGGTAAATCCATATTTTGTACAGCATTCTAACCCTCAGCGTACCAACACGTTAAATTGTAGTTGCTTGTGCTGAAAGTGAAGATCAGGGTACATATTTATCAACCATTCTTACACAATTTCTGATTGGTTAAACCATTCAATATAGCCAAAATGGTTTAGCCAATTAGAAAATGTGTTTCTGTGAAAATCAGAATATTCTTCAAAATTAGGCTAAGAATGCAATTCTTAATGGGTGGTGGTTCGCAAAGGTCTTGAAAAACTCTTGAATTTGGTGATTGTCTTGAAAAACCCTTAAAAACGACTCTGTACCTTATAAAATCCTTAAAAACACCGAAAGTCCTTAAAAAACCCTTTAAAAGAGTTTTATATTCAAGCACTATTAAGGTTTTGCATGAATGTCAATCATTGGTACTTAAAAGAGTTCAATGCTTTAGCATAGTTGTCAATATGCAAGTTTGAAGTAAATTGAAGGGAAGATTGATCGAAATTGCGTTTATTTATCTGCCACTGGTTGCCCATATGGACAACGCCCCCTGAAGGCTGTTAGTATTATTACAGGGGATAGTGTAGGATACAGGACGAAACCCATCCTAAGTTACGCTGGTTCTTTAACATGCTTGGTGTATAGCACCATCACATGAGACCTCGGTTTAACGTCTCATCCGAAAGACTATAAGTAATTTTAGATGGCCAGCAGTGGGAATCGAACCCACACCCTCAAGTGACCCGAAACATCACATTCATGAGTCCTATGCTGTACCAACTGAGCTATGTGGGCTGGTCTTGAAGGGAAGTCCGAGCAGGGTACTAGATAAAGCATTTTTATGGTGAAAAAATTGGTAATGTAACAGTCAACTGGGGACCAGGATTAAACACAATCTTCTTGTAATACCAGTCTATGATATACCAGGAACCAGACAAAGTGGCTTAGGGTAAAACTTCACATACCTTGTCTTTTTTTTTTTCTTAAATCTAGAAAAAAATCATACAAAAAATTGTGTCTTTGAGATTGGCTCTTTTTTTTTCTTAAACCTGCAGAAAAACAGATTGTAATATATTTGAAATATTTAGTTTGATGACCAGATTTTAAGAAGGCTCAATTTTAAGATTACTGGGTTTTGTACTTAATCGAAATGGAAACCACATTTACTTATTCTGTTTTGAGCATTTGTATGACACTGAGCGAGTGAATGGTCATTTATTATGGTTTTAGCATCTGCAAAGTTTTAACAGTGATGGGAAAGTGTGTTTTCAGTAGAAACCGGTTGGCAGACCCAAAATACAAAACGTGGGTCAGGGAGTTTAAATCCAACAACATAGTGTTATTTGTTGTCTTGTAATAAAATCATCGATCTGAGGTAAATGGGAGAATATGCTAGAAAAGTAAGATACATGTTGCTTTTTCTTCCTCCAACGACGAGCAAAAGGTGAGATAAAAAGCAGTTTCTGTTTCTGCAGATTTACCTGATATTGTCCTGGTTATGGTACACGGTTGATGAAAATCAAGAATCGTGCATGGTGTAGGAATATATGAAGGTTTTTTGATTAGCCTTCAATTTTATTTGTGAAACCTTTAAAAACTCCATGAAAAACCCTTAAATTTTTCTATGAAATTTTTGTATGAACCATGGGCTCAGACTTCACATAACTTGCAGTCTTATTATTTTGTCTACTGTCAATGAGATACTCTTACCAAAGCTATCTCGAAATTTCAAAATTTGGCTGTTTCTGCCAGTGTTAATTTGATTTACTTGGCATTTTCAGCTGGAAAAGAGTTAAATACATGTATAAGTCAAATATGCATGTCCAGCATTTACTTTTGAAAACAGAACACCATGTACATGTTTAATCCTTTTCAAAAATATTTATAATTTTCTTCTTTATTTCAGCTAAGGAGAGACGGTCTTCGATTGTTCCTGATATGGTATCAAATTCTTCAGGACAATGCCTCGAATGAATGTCACGATATCTTTCTACAGCTAATTCCTGGGCTTGGGGATGGAATCAATCAAGATATCCTGAATTGTAGGACACCTTCCACTCCAGATAGTAAGTGTTTTGTTGCAATGACTTGTTTTTGTAGACTTTTTAACACTTCTTTTTAACCGAAATGTCTGAAAAAAATTTAGTAAGTATAGACTTAAGTTTCTTTGAAGTCTTAGTGTAGATATACACTGGGTACAGAAGCATTTGAACTTAAACCTAGCTTGCCAATTTCTACGATCTAACACTAGTTGAGCCTTATTAAATAATAGTAGAAAAAAAAACAAAAAAACTGATGAACTTCATTTTGAATATTTAGCAACATCACCTTGTAAGTGATGAACTATTTAATGAGAAATTTTCTTTTTGTAACAGAAATGTTTGGCAAAGTGGAAATCGTTCCACAGTTTGGTTTCAGTATCTTGTGCTTTAATAAAAAAAGAAAATGATTGGTAGATTGGTTAACTGAATCATAACCTCTACAGCATGTTACCTTCGAATCATTCCAATATAATTATATGTATTGAATGCATTTAGTCTCTGATAGAAATGAAAATACACCTTACAAATTTCATTTGTTTCATACAATTATATGTATGGACAGATAGAAACGGCTAATAGATGTCAGAATAGCATTATGTATTGCATGCTTGTGCTGTTTCAGACTTTTATTGAAAACTTAACTGTTCTAGAGAACTTTTGAAAAAAAAAAAAACAAGTACAAGATAAAAGTCAGTGAACTACCTTATCTGAAAGTTCTAAACCACTGGTATCCAAGGCTGAGAACATAAATGGAAAAGGACCGAAATATTTGATTGTAAATATACTGAGATAAGTTTGCTTTTAGATAGGTATCTGAAGGTAGCTTCATTTTTTTTTTTCACTATGAGATTTGTCTCTCTTAATTTTAAAATCCTGTAGTTGCAGCTTCCATGTCCAGTTTGCCAAGTAAGTCAGCAGTTCTGAATTGTTTTCCTGCGTATACTTGTATTTACATCTGTTCAGCTTGTGTACATTGTTTTGTTGTATCAGAGTATTTTTAGCTGGCTGGAGCAGGAAGTGCTCATGGTGAGCTTTAATGACCACCAGTTGTCCATTGTCTATTGTAAACCTTTTCCATAAACATCTTCTCTTAAACCAAATAACCAATCACAACCAAACTTCACAGATATGTTGCTTTGTTTTTGTAGACTTTGATATATTGTTTAAGATAATTTAGTTCCAAGCAGAACTCTGGTGGCCACGGCAACAAAGATGTGAAAACTTGGTAAATCTGTAAAAATCTTCTTGTCAAAGACATTGTCTTTTCTAGAACTTGAAGATTAAGGGGGATTTTTCTCTCTCCCCCCCCCCCCCTCCTCCCCTTCCTCCCCTTCCTTCTAAACAAATGGGGATATGGGGATATTTTCAAGAAGTAGCCGAGACGATTTTTCGAACAGATAGAAAACATATAGCTCATTTAACAGATTCCTGTCCAAGACTATACAGTAGACTAACTGGCCTGTTTACATGCCAAAAGACAGTTTCTGGAATATCCTTCTCTCTTGTAATTAAATTTATTTTTGAAAAAAGGATAAGAGTAAGACAGTTGAAAAATTCACTCTGATGAAATTTATTGCAATAGTAGTAGTCTAAGACTGGGTAAAGTGGGCCGTTTTTGACCCACTTCCTGTCAAGGAAGGTTACTTTAATGGAAATATTTTGTTGCAAAACAGCTTCGGCAAGGATGCTGTTTTATTCATAACAGTGGTATTTTCTGTCATAGCGTGGGTCTGAATTTATGCGGGATCTGAAAAAAGCGTGAAACCAGCAATCCCACATCCTCGAATAGACACTGCAAAGACCATAAGGCCTAGGGCTACCAAAGTTTGCAAGATTGCTTTAGTAATGCCCATGTAAAAATTTGCCTTGCCATAGTGGTCACATGGTTTTACATGGGCTTGTATAATGAAAACTTGAAAATCAATTGGCCTGGCATGGGGGTCACAACACAGTTTTGTATGGTAAAAACTTTGAAAATCCTGTTCAAAACTGAAAGGCTAAGAATTGAAATATTTGTTACCGTGATGTCTTGGACAAGTTTAAAAAAGGGGCAAATTAGATAAAAAAAGTAGGTTACTGGGACAAATCCTTAGGAATCCCCATTGTACATTCTAGAGGCCACATTTTCAGACATTTACACATGTAAATTTGTTGGAATGCTTGCCCTTATGATGTCTCAGATGAGTTTCAAAATCGTCACCTCCAGTCAAAAAGTCGGTCACCGCGATAGATTTTTAAAAAACTCTAGAGGCCTCATTTTCAGCCAGATACTCACGCAAGTTGTTCAGAATGTTTGTCCTAATGATCTCTTATAACTTTGCAAATGAGTCACATCAGGTCAAAAAGTATGTCTTTTGGACAAATCTTACAAAAACCTTGTGTACAGTCTAGAGACCACATTTTTAGTCAAATATGAATGAAAGATGGTCACAATGTTTGTCCTGAAAGTTCCTCAATTGAGTCTGATATTGGATGGCAGATCAAAAAGAAAGTCACAGGGACAAATCATAGAAAAACCTTGTTTACGCTCTAGAGACCCGCATTTTCAGACATTATCATCTACTCATGAAGACTCATGGTCAATGTTTTTATGCCCCAGCCATGAAATTGTGGCGGGCATATAGTGTTGCTCATGTCCCCATGTGTGTGTGTTTGTGTATAGTAAAAGGTGGTGTTTGTGTCTGGCCAATAACTTCCAGGTTCATAGTCAAATTCTAAAACACATAGGCACAAATGATCACCATGGATATACAACATACGGCATGCAAACAAC
This sequence comes from Hippopus hippopus, assembly GCA_946811185.2. NCBI lineage: Eukaryota > Metazoa > Mollusca > Bivalvia > Cardiida > Cardiidae > Hippopus > Hippopus hippopus. The sequence goes on along the minus strand of OX328097.1, from coordinate 53,690,112 downwards.
CATTTCACCAGCTCAAATGTCAAGGTCATAGTGCTTGGTTGAACTTTGTCAATGTTTGCTACAATTATAGTGATAATGGGTGTTTCTGTCAAACCAATAACTTCTGGGCTCATGGTCTGATGCTAAAACAATTTGGCACAAATAATTATGATGGATAAATGACATTGTGCGCAACATCCATTTTGCCAGCTCAAAGGTCGTCACAGTGCTTGGTTGAACTTCGTCAACATTTGCTACAATTATAGCGGTGATGGGTCTTCCTGTCCAGCCAACACCTGTGATATATATTTTTAGATTTCTGAGTAATATGGTACTAATGATCAGCATGGATAGATGATTTTTTGCATGCTAAAACCATTTCGCTAGCTGAAATGTCAAGATCACAGTGCTGATCGTTGTTCATGTCAAGCCCACTTGGTTGGATTTTGAAATTATTTGGCACAAGAGATCACCATGAATAGATGATTTGTCACATGTTACTGTCTTGCCAGCTGAAAGGTCAAGGTTGCAGTGCTTGGCAAAAATTTAAGCATGTACAGAGTGTGTGTGTGTATAAATATATATATATTAAAAAGTTCTTTTCAATAAATATGGCCGTAGGTCCTTGTTTGAGTTTGGAACTATGCAATGACTGTGACCTTTGTCATGCTGGGGGGTGTGCATCCATGTCAGTGACTGATTTCTAGTTTTTTTTGTAAAATGTGAGTTGAAAAATGTCAGAATGTTTGTCCGTATGAAATCTCTTACGAGTCTGAAAATGAGTAACCTTGGGTCCAAAGTACTGTATGTTAGGGAAAAAGTTGTGCTCACACTAGAGGCCATAATTTCTGACCAAAATTCATGAAAGTTGGTCAGAATGTTTGTTTTGCTTTGTAAAATCCTCTCAAAGGTACATGTACTCAGGTCAGAATGTTTGTTTTGCTTTGTAAAATCCTCTCAAAAGTACATTTGCTCAGGTCAGCGATCCAGGGCCTTCTTGGCTCCCTTTTATTAAAAGAAGAGATATACTCAAAGATATTGCTGTATTCACCTTATGTGCATGATGCATGCAACCTCTTTGACCATGGATGTCTGTCCACAATTAAGCATTATTTACTTGTCGGGACTGTCATCCAAGTGTTGTTTTTGCTTCTTTGTGAAATACTTACTTGTTTCAAGTGCCCATCTTTGATGATCTCTTTACTTAAATGCTTTTCTTATTTCTTAACAGATATGTTAAAAAACCCTTGAGGTGGTGAAGATTTGTATATTGTCTAGTGGTTTAGAGCAATAAAATTACATTTCCTACCAGTTTGAATCTTGTTGTAAATTATTTTCATTCATTCAAAAATATATTTGGGACGCTTTGGGAAAATATAGTTTATTGCATCTTTTTAGTACATTATACCAAGCAAGTTATTGCATAATGTGCTCCTTTCTTCATCAAAACTGACTGAATCATGAGCTAGAATGAGGTAGAATGGTCATATTACATGCAGAAAATTTTACCAATAGCAAAAAAGTTAGAACAAGACCAGCCCCGTATGGACTGCAGAGGCTGAAATTGGTCGATATTTTTTGCAGATGCATTAAACCACCCTTTAACCCTATACCACAAAATTCCGTCTTTTAAAGACCCTGAAAGAGAAGGCTTTTGATAACATTGTGGGAAAAAGAGAAGCTACAGGTTACCAGCATTTTCCCCCCGTTCCCACAATGTTTTCTACCCTATCAAAGATAGCAATCATCATTTGAGCTACATTTAATGTGACAACTGCACATACTTTTAATTTGGTCCAGTCAAAGATTTTGTTATTTGGTAAAGAGTTAACAGAGCATCACTCATGTATTTTTCTCATTACCTCAAAGGGAAGAAAAAGTTGGTCTGGAAGTACTAGTTTATGATAGGGAGCGATTGCTAAAAAGAAAAGAAAAGAACTTATGTAAAGCTTGTAAATCATAGATTATTTTTTTATGAGTATTTAAAGAGATTGTACAACCAGCATTGTGCTGATACCATGTTTTATCAGAATTCTGTGGATCATTGAAAATGAAGAATTGTATCATATATGTGTCATTTTGTATTTGTGACTTTGTGTTTATTATCACTGATAATGTGTTTATTATCCCTGTACCAAACAGTCCCAAGTTTTACTAAGCCTGTGGAATTTGCCATTTGAAAACACTGCAAAAAAGAGGAAATGCTGGATTTAAACCAGCATTTTACCAAAATGTTTTCTACCCTTTCCAAAATAAATCTGAACCTTTAAGTCACACTTATTTGTAGACTGTACACACTTTCAGTTTTGATCAGTGTAAAATTTTATGGTCTGGTAAAGAGTTAAAAGTGTGGCTTTCAACTTTGTTTAATTTTCTGGGATGGGATTGATTACTTATTTAAGTACAGGAGTACTTGTTTGCTCTTTCGATAGAAGACTTGAAAGGAAAGTCAGACTTTTGTCCCAACGTATTAGTCATCATTGAGTAGTACTAGCCTAGTGTTATCAAATTAAATTGACAAGCTTGATACAATTTAACTGTGTTTAAGCCAGGATTCAGATTTCATGGGCTGTTTTGACCCATTACTAGCCAAAACTAGAAGTCAGTTTCTGCTTGGAAAGGTCAGTGGTAAATTTAACTAGAAACTTATACAAATAACCTTCAGTTAAGAACAGTACTGGGTGACACATGCTTCTCCCAAACATGTTCAGTCTATGCATATGCATGCAAGAAATAATGAGGACAAATTTATTTCATATGTAGGTTATGGTGGCATCATTGCAGCAGGAGAGATCACCCCAATACTGCCTCTTGCTGGAGAAAAGCAGCCTGAAAATTTAACCAAGTTCTTTTTTGATGCAATGTTACAGTTCATGGTATCTGAGGTAAGTCATAATACATTTTATACTGTGTTCGTTAAGGGAAAATATCCAGATTTTTGGATTAATTTTAAGTTTTTCATTTTTCAGTGTTTCTATCTAGCTTCCGAAATGTGTAAATGCTCAACAGTATGTACATGAGTATGTGCTTACAGATTTTTTTTTTATGTTCTGGGTCTTTGAGTAATTTTTGAAAGGCTTTGAATTTCTGTTACACTTACCAGACAACACTATTCTAGACTGGTCTATATTGAAAACATTTGCAAACAACAAATAAAACACAGCTATAACAAAGGAATGTGTCTTAGAAAGGGTAAAAAGCATGGTGCCAAAAAGGAGAAAAATGATGGTTCCCTGCATTTTTTCCTTTTCCCACAATGTTTTCAAAAGCAGTCTTCATCAGTGTCATTAAAACATGGGATTGTTTGTTAAAGAGTTAAGGTTCTTTGGAAACTCCATACAGCTATAAAAGCAGATAACTTTTTTAAGAGACGTTCATGAAAAATATACGAGGGCTGTTCGATATGTAATGTGTATTGTACCACAGCAGGATAACGCTTTGCACGATTTCGTGGATGATACGCTTGAATAGCTCTATTCAATACCTTTCCAACTGTATAAATAGGAGACTTCAGCTCCACATAGTTTTAAACTTATAGTCATTTCAGTAGAGCTAGTCAGTGACCACTGTTGTAAAAATGGTTGGGAAACGGATTAAGAATATTGAAGAAATTAGAGCTTATATAAAAGTTCGCACAAAACTCGGTCATTCAGTAATGCAGATTTTTACTGAATTGGGGGAAGTTTATGGGTCTGATAAGGTATCTTATGAGACAGTTCATAGGTGTAGAAAGAAATTTCTGACTGGCACAGAGTCCGTCAAAGATGCTGCAAAATCTGGCCGACCTGTGACTGTAACAGGCAAGACAAATGTCTCAAAAGTCAGGGAAATACATTGAAAGTGATGGCAGATACACGATTTGTGATATTGCCAATGCTGTTGGCATATCGCTATTGCGGGTGCATTTCAATTTGAAGCATATTTTGAAAGTACGAAAGATTTCTGGCAGATGGATACCGCATATATTGACAGATGACCAAAAACGGGTATGAGTACAAATCGCTAAGCAATTGCTCAAAATGTTTCCCAAATTCAATCAAAGACAATTTGCAAACATTGTTACTGGTGACGAAACATGGGTTCACTATTTCGAACCAGTAAGAAAAATTGGAAACAAAATATGGCTAACTAAACATGGTAGAAGGCCTGTATTTACCAAAAGAAGCATAAGCTCAAAGAAGGTTCTTTATTGCATATTCTTCTCATGTGATGGTATAGCCGTACAAATTCCGGTGCCAAAGGGCAAAAGTGTTACAGGTCTGTATTACCGAGATGTTATACTAAAAAAGGTCAAGAAATATTATCTTAAACGACGCCCTGTGTCAGGATTTAGGCATGTTCGTCTACTTCATGATAATGCTCCATCACATACATCTGAGCTTGTGAAGCAATTTTTGAAGTCGGAGAAGGTTACTGTCTTGCCACACCCACCATACTCTTCAGATCTAGCCTCATGCAACTTTTTCCTTTTTCCAAAACTTAAAAAGTTGTTATCTGGTTGTCGTTACAAGTCCCGACAAGCCCTTGGCTCAGCCATCAGTCAGTGCCTCAGAGGTCTACCTAAATCAGCATGCCATGACGCATTTCAGAAATGGATTCAGAGATTGAAATTATGTATTTCAAACCACGGAGAATACTTTGAAGGGATGTAATGTTCATTTCACTATTTGAGTCGAATGCTTTTGAGATATCGTGCAATACACATTACATATTGAACAACCCTCGTATGTTTTGTCGTGTTGACTGACCTACATGTACCAGATGAAAAAATTAAAACAAAGCAGAACATATCAATTTAAAGATTTTTCCCCATATACTCAGATCTAAAACACTTGAGGATTGCATTTTGATGGCCTCTTTTGCCAGAATATCTCACATAATACTTCAAACATAATACTTCAAAGTATAGTTCAAAGATCAGACTTTAGTGGTAGAGAACTTTTTAGATAATTGTCTAAAGATAGTGATAAGTTGTACCTGTGAGAGGTGATTTCTTCTTTTTCTTTCATTCTACAAAAACATTTTTCTCTCTTTTTTTTTTATGTTTTCCATTGTTGTGTATAATTTTGACAGGTCGGAAACAGGTCTTTACATTTAAGAGTAAATAAGTTGTGCCTCTGGAATTGTTTGAAACTGTATGTTTTATTTCTGATTAGGTAATAAAAATTGAATGGATGAACAAGGACATGAGAGAAGTCTGTTTTGTGTTTCTCTTCGACAAATTCAAACAGTCCTATCTGAAATGGTTGTTGCCAGACTTTGATAAGAACAGGTCTATATATGATCCAGTGTTAGGTAAGGAAGTGGTGTAGCTTTGCTGTGCAAAACTGTATTTAATTCTAAAAGCGCCTTTGACAACTTAAGTTGCTGTTGCAACCATGGTAGATCAAGATCAAGACTCTGCAAAATGTACAGTCAGATCTTTTATCTACATCGTTTACTTTGCTGAAACATTAATGACAAAAGTAATTTTTAAATTGGAACTATTTTTGTCATATTTCTTGACTGAAAATGTCTGTTAGGTTTATTTGGCTCTCTTAGGGTCACAGCTTTATAATAAGTTTTTATTCATTATCTCCGAAAACAAATTTGAGGCTGACAAGGTTATAAATATTTTTACAAAGTACAGATGACTATGCAAATCAAGGATACTACTTGAAAACAAATGACAACTTTGTGGCAAAAGATATACATTGCTTTTTACAATGTTCTGCCAAGGATTTTAAAAAGTGGAGACAAATGTCTCACTCATCTAGAAAAGTTTGAGACATTTTTTCTAAAATTCGGGGACAAAATTTAGTATGCATTAAAATGGTTTAAAAATAAGAAATTGAATTGTTCCCCAATACCCATACTTGTTAATTGCTATATTCTCTTTCACTAGCCAAAATGTGGATTTACAGCAAACACGGCTGGTTATTTCTCAATGAGACTTTTCTTAAAATCTCCTGAAAAGACTCGGCCATGACGCCTGATCTATGATAGACGTTCTCTGCACTTCGTACATAAGAGTAGTAGTTCTGAAGTTACAGTTATTTTTTTCAGTAAATGCGTACTTTTTGGGGTTTTTTTTAAACACATTTTATAACCCATAAAGTTGCGGTCGCGATCATATTCCAACGAAGAATATTCTTTTAAATACTAAGAACTGTTGTACAGGTATTTTTTACTATCTTCCAACTATGTTGATTAAGTGAGATGGGTACCGGGCATCAGAACATTATCGGACTTTGAGCTCTGATTGTTGGTATGCTTTGGTTGACCGTAGAAGCTTAGGATAATACCTGGCTTTTTCGCCGTGGCGACGAAACCATTTTCCGAACGAGATTGCAGAAGATACTACATCATGACACTAAAGTACACGGTCAATACTTGGTTGATGTTTTCGGTCTGCATCCAATCAAATTTCATTTTGCATATACGCACCTTCGGCGCCTGTGAAAAACACTAAATTGTAATAATTACGCGGCTGATTCCGCGATTTTTAATATGCGACAGGAATTGCCTTTTACCGATTTTTCCTGCATCATTTTGAATTTTTTAGCGAGAAAATCGCAAATATGCAGCCTCGGCAGAACACTGTTTTTATGATTATGCCCCCCTTCAACGAAGTGGGGGTATAATGCTTTGCTAATGTCGGTCAGTCAGAGGTAGACCTTACCTTGTCAGGATGATAACTAGACACAGAATTGACCTAGGTTCGTCAAATTTGGCACAGACATGCGTCTATGAGTGTAGATGATCCCTATTGATTTTGAGGTCAATGGGTCAAAGGTCAAGGTCACAGTGACCGTCAACATGTTGATATATAGACCAAACCTTGTCCGGATGATAACTAGACACAGAATTGACCTAGGTTTGTCAAATTTGGCACAGACATTAGTCTCGGAGTGTAGATGATCCCTATTGATTTTGAGGTCAATCGGTCAAAGGTCAAGGTTACAGTGACAGTCAACATGTTGATATATAGACAAAACCTTGTCCGGATGATAACTAGACACAGAATTGATCTAGGTTTGTCAAATTTGGCACAGACATGTGTCTCGGAGTGTAGATGATCCCTATTGATTTTGAGGTCAATCAGTCAAAGGTCAAGGTCACAGTGACCAACAACATGTTGATATATAGACCAAACCTTGTCTGGATGATAACTAGACACAGAATTGACCTATGTTCGTCAAATTTGGCACAGACATTCATCTTGGAGTGCAGATGATCCCTATTGATTTTGAGATTAATCCATCAAAGGTCAAGGTCACAGTGGCCTTCAACTTAATGATATATAGACCAATTCTTGTCCAGATGATAACTAGACACAGAATTGACATAGGTTCTTCAAATTCTGTACAGATATTCATCTCGGAGTGTAAATGATTCCTATCAATTTTGAGATGAATCCATCAAAGGTCAAGGTCACAGTGGCCTTCAGCTTAATGATATATAGACCAAACCTTGTCCAGATAATAACTACACACAAAATTGACCTAGGTCCTTTAAATTCTGTACAGACATTCATCTTGGAGTGTATATGATCCCTATCGATTTTAAGGTTAATCTGTTAAAGGTCAAGGTCACAGTGACCACCAGATGATTCAGGGCCCGCGCTGCCGTTCGCCACTTGAGCCATTTGCTAAAAAAAAATTAAAGTGTCTCAAAAATCATCATATGTGGCTCAACTTGTGGCTCCAACATTTTATTCGCGTATTATTGGGGACGTAGTAAGCATCGAAGTCGACTGGGAAAAAGGGGAAGTCGAACGCGCGTGCGGAAAAGAAAATCGATAACCCAGTCTGTGTATCGGCGACTGTTTACAATCTTGTATGTATACACATTGCGGTGTGTATAATTATGCGAACTGTTGACAGATTATCACGTTTAACAATTGAAGTGGGCTATAAATAAAAAAGATGGCATCGATATTTCCCAGTCAATTCTTTTGATATCAGTTTATGAACTGTGCCACTTCCTGTATCAATGTAGCAGTAGGGGGGCATGACTGTTTTACAAACAGACATCTTGTTTCTCCTTTGGCTCAATGTTGTCAGAGGTAATCTGAGACAAAATACACAAAGTGTTCCCTGCTTGACGTACTGAGTTGACAAGATGTACTCTGTTCATTTCAGCAATTCATGTATTTATGTCCATACAGTGGAAAGTTTTTACTTTAACACTTTGATCAGAGCAACCAATAATGTTCTAAATCATTACCATACAAATTCAACCTTACATTACTGAGGCTTATTGGTTTTGTAGCTCTACTGGCTGAAAGCCAGCACTATCATGATCCGTTTGGCCATACATAGCACTTACTCCATCCCTGCTGTTGAAACAAAACAAAGACTTTACACTACAATACACATAAATTTAAGTTAAATAAGGTTTTTTTTTTCCATCTTGATCGATGAAAAACGACAAAATAAAATTTTGATATTTTTTCACACTTTGTATGCATTTTTCTGCATTCAAGGGCACATAACTCTTTTCTTAAACCATCTACAAATAAATCTCCATAATTTTGCAATTACAAACCATTCACAAATAATTCCCCAAAATATGGTAAGATTCTGTTGCTTGGTAGAGAAGCGTTCATGTTTTCTGCAAAGATGGTAGATAAAAAATATATCAAAATCCAAAAACTGGAATCAAAGTAACTTTCTTTAGTACTTTTCAAGAGCATGTATAAAAACCTCATATCACTTTAATATGTGACAACAGCCCTTGCATAATATGTTAAAACTTTTAGCCAGCCTTTTATAGGAAGATTGAAAATCGATAATTTATTGCCTCGGGTAGGACAGATGTAGAATTACCCCACCCACTTTCAAATCACAATTAACACCAAACCAAAGGTCCGTTCGATTCAAATTTTCCATCAATGCATGTCACGTTTATGTGGCTATATGTGCCCAAAATATTATTCAAATATTCAACTACCACCAAACCCCCTTATGGAAACTGGTCCTTTACTAGGATTGTTTAATGTAAGGCGTACTGAAACCCTAGCAAATTTGCCTGGATTCCGAACATTTAGTTTTCAGAAATTGCACTTCATTTTTTTTCACTGTTTGTTCAGTTCACCATGCCTACTTATGCTGTCTTTGTGGGTTCAAGCCCAGTTGCAAGAACACATTTTTGTGTTTTTTGTCTTTTTTTCTTTTTGCATCATGAATTCATAATGTATGCTAGCATAAAAGCAAAATCACTGCCAGTAGAGTGATTTCAGGCCCTCAAGGGCCTCTAGTTCTCTTTTGTAAAAGAAGTGTTCGCCATTGTAGGCCTATCTTTGATAACTGATTTATCTTGATAGATTTGCCAGTGATAAGAGGACCAGCAGATACAGTCTCCATTGATGAACCAGAAAATATATCTGAATGCCGTGATTCCTTCATTAAGTGGCTGACAACTTTTTCCATCTCACCTAAAAAACCTGAAGGAGAAGTTATAAAGTGAGTTGCAGAATTGTTGTAAACACATTTTATGAAAATAGTCTTCAAAATTCTTTTTTCTTTTTGACTTCCTACATCTTGTATGCTTAGGTGCTTTTGTACTCACACCCAGGCAGCAGTGTTGCATCCAGGGCGCACAATTGTGTAAATCTTGCTGTTTACACCTTCAGCCCCGCAATTTATAATTTTCTTGGGTGACAACTTGCGCGAAAACAAAAAAAAATCCCCCACTCTACAATAGCCTGTGCGCGATAGAATAACATTTTGACAACAAAAATACTATAAACGCTCAGACTATGCAACTCAAACTATGTATAAATAACCTCCTCTACTAAAAATAGTAATGCACAAAGATAGCTGTGGAAATACCCATATGAATATAAGAGATCTAAACTGGTTGCCTGTTATCTATCTGCATTCTATCAGATATTTACGGGAGTTAAAAGGGTACCATTTTAAAAAGAGACAGTGACATGGTCTGGCCCTAGGGGGATAAATGCTATTGTGGAATGCCTTGGGTGTAATTTAAACACAATTGTGTTGTTGCATCAAGCTATGTTAACTTGTTAACAACATACTATATCACAAATGTTCGCGCACATCCTAGTGCGCATGTATTTTTGTCATGTATAGTGAATCAAAAGTGCACCTATGTATTTTTCGCATATGGTAATATATTATTGGTGCACTGAAACAATTAGCACTTTCTTTGGATAGTGTTAGTAAAGAGAAAAAAAAAAGAGCTGTGAATTGTCACCATAAAATAATTAACTCCTTACCACACAACAAAATTTTAGGCCAGTCCAAACTGAAAGTATTTGTAGTCGACAATTTATATGTGCCCCAATTGATTGGGTTTGTTCTTGAAAGGTTAGAAAACATTGTGGGAAAAGGAGAAAAAGCTGGTTACCAGCAGTTTCTCCTTTTCCCACAATGTTTTCATAAGTCTTATTTCCCTGGGTCGTTAAAACTCGGGATTGTGTGGTAAAGGGTTAAAATACTGATGACGTGGCATCACACACAAAACAAGCAAACAAAAGCAGGAAATTTAAAACTGTGGAAGTATAGCTGTTTCCACTTTGAAAATTGTTGTGGGAAAAAGGAGAAATCGCTTCTGATGAGCAATTTCTCCTTTTCTGCATAGCTTTTATCCTATTTTTTCCTTGAAGAAATTAACTTCCACAGTGATTGATTGATTGATTGATTGGTGTTTCACGCCGTTTTTAACATAATTTCAGTTATATCGCAGTGGCCAGTGCAACATTATTTCAGTTATATTGCGGTGGCCAGTGCACCTATCCATGCTTTGCTGGAGTCTCTTTTACCAGTACTCTGCACAATTTTTCCTTCCAAGCCACTGGCTGCTTTCCCACATAACCATCATCGAAACAATAATTAGGGTTGGGAGAGGAATGAATCCTGTCATCAATCCTCTGAAGAAAATTGGCCGAGCCGTGGATCGAACCCACGACCCCTGTTCTCAAGTCCTGAACGCTACCGAGTGTGCTACCGGGGCTCGGCAACTTCAATAGTGACCTTCATCCCTGTTTTCTGACCAAATAAGCACGGATAGGTGCCATTCTTATTTTTTCATATTGTTTAGAATTATAAATACTATAAATACTATGAGTGTGGAAATTTTAAGAAAAATCTGTCCGTTTGAAAGTATGTATTTATTAAAGATTAACCCTAATTCGGTCAAATTATCTCCCTTTTTAACTCAATATTGTATATATAACATGCATATTTGTACATTTACCATGTTCAAAACCAGCCTTTATATATTTTTTGTGCAAAACTAAATGAGTTTTTATTAAAATGATGTATATTTATATATTCTTCCGGTAATTTTCCTGTTTAACTGACTATTAAAGAAAATGTTTTTCAATCCAATATACTGGTAAGCTGAATTTTGGAACTGTATATGCCTTTTTCATAGGGAAATTTCTCAGAAAGGAGCACAGTGACCCATAGAGACATGATGAGCTTTATATGTGCAAGGCTTTAAAAAATCTGTTAGCAAAATTTGTGATATATGTTGTTAAATTTGTATTGCATGTTGAATTCGAAGTATCCAGACAATTATGCCACCTTAAGGCATCAAAGACTTTTTCAATACAAGGACATTCAGTCTGTGTAAACCAAATAATACTTATGTAAATTAAGGGCAATCAGCATCATTTGCCTTTGAAGAGGCAGTGGCATTGTGAAAAAGTAAGAAACTTTTTTTTTTCTACATATTGTTTATGTGAGTATCTTTATGGTTAAGACACTTGATTCTGTAAAAGGTTTGCTAAATTAAGGTTATTGAGATAAGTTTCATCTGCAGCACACTCAAATTTTTCACTCCCCCCTTTTTGATTCTGTGATGGGGGATCTCCACCTCTCCAAGGTCATCCTGGATGCAACACTGAGGCAGCTGTTGGTAAAATACAAGGACATAAACTAGCAGTTGCCATAATGCAACTGACTGAAAAACAGTTGGAAAAGGTATAAAGGATGATTCAAACAAATAAACTTTTTAACTGTATTAAACCTTCGCTGCAAAGTGAAGAAGGAATTAAAGGAATTGCCCTTGTCCATCCATCCATCCATCCATCCATCCATCCATCCGTCTGTCTGTCCATAACACTTTCCTGTCCGCCATGTCTGCTGAACCCTTTGAAAGATTTTTAGCTCACCTGAGCACGAAGTGCTCATGGTGAGCTTTTGTGATCGTGCTGTGTCCGGCGTCCGTCGTGTGTCGTCCGTCATTCGTCATCCGTCGTCAACTTTTACCTTGTGTACGCTCTAGAGACCACATTTTCAGTCTGATACTCGTGAAACTTATTCAGAATGTTTGTCTTGATGATATCTCGGACGAGTACGAAAATGGGTCATGTTGGGTCAAAAACTAGGTCACTAGGTCAAATCTTGGAAAAACCTTGTGTACGCTCTAGAGGCCACATTTTCAGTCAGATGCTCATGAAACTTGGTCAGAATGTTTGTCTTGATGATATCTTGTACGAGGTCGAAAATGGGTCATGTCAGGTCAAAAACTAGGTCAGTAGGTCAAATCTTAGAAAAACCTTGTGTACGCTCTAGAGGCCACATTTTCAGTCCGATACTCATGAAACTTGTTCAGAATGTTTGCCTCGATGATATCTTAGACGAGTTCGAAAATGGGTCATGCTGGGTCAAAAACTAGGTCACTAAGTCAAATCTTAGAAAAACCTTGTGTACACTCTAGAGACCACATTTTCAGTCAGATACTCATGAAACTTGGTCAGAATGTTTGTCTCGATGATATCTCGGACGAGTTTGAAAATGGGTCCCGTCGGGTCAAAAACTAGGTCACTAGGTCAAATCTTAGAAAAACCTTTTGTACGCTCTAGAGGCCACATTTTTAGTCAGATACTCATGAAACTTGGTCAGAATGTTTGTCTTGATGATATCTCGGATGAGATCAAAAATGGGTCATGTCGGGTCAAAAACTAGGTCACTAGGTCAAATCCTAGAAAAACCTTGTGTATGCTCTAGAGGCCACATTTTCAGTCCGATACTCATGAAACTTGGTCAGAATGTTTGCCTTGATGATATCTCGGACGAGTTCGAAAATGGGTCATGTCGGGTCAAAAACAGGTCACTAGGTCAAATCTTATAAAAACCTTGTGTACGCTCTAGAGGCCACATTTTCAGCCCAAAACTCTTGAAAGTTGGTCAGAATGTTTGTCTTGATGATATCTCAGACTAGTTTGAAAATGGGTCATGTCGGGCAAAAATCTAGGTTACTAGGTCATATCTTAGAAAAACCTTGTGTACGCTCTTGAGGCCACATTTACAGCCCAAAACTCTTGAAAGTTGGTCAGAATGTTTGTCTTGATTATATCTCGGTCAAGTTCGAGAATGGGTCACGTTGGGTCAAAAACTAGGTCATGTCTTAGAAAAACCTTATGTATGCTCTAGAGGCCACATTTTCAGCCCAAAACTCTTGAAAGTTGGTCAGAATGTTTGTCTTGATTATATCTCGGTCGAGTTCGAGAATGGGTCATGTCGGATCAAAAACTAGGTCACTAGGTCAAATCTGAGAAAAACATTGTGTACGCTCTAGAGGCCACATTTTCAGTCAGATACTCATGAAACTTGGTCAGAATGTTTGTCTTGATGATAACTTGAATGAGTTCAAAAATGGGTCATGTCGGATCAAAAACTAGGTCACTCGGGCAAATCTTAGAAAAACCTTGTGTACGCTCTAGAGGCCACATTTTCAGTCTTATACTCATGAAACTTGGCCAGAATGTTTGTCTTTATGATATCTTGGATAAGTTTGAAAATGGGTCATGTTGGGCAAAAAACTAGGTCACTAGATCATATCTTAGAAAAACTTTGTGTACGCTCTAGAGGCCACATTTTCAGCCCAAAACTCTTGAAAGTTGGTCAGAATGTATGAGAATGGGTCATGTCAGGTAGATTTAAAATGGGTCATGTTTGGTCAAAAGACTCAGGTGAGCAACTTTAGGGCCATCATGGCCCTCTTGTTATTAAACTGGTCATTTGTTCATCTCAGAAGGTGTGCAGAACCCATGACTCAACTATGCAGACTCGAGGTCAAGGTCATAGATAAAGGTCATGGGATTTAGCCTTGAATTTTGTGTCCACTCCATATCTCCTTCATGCCTGGAAGGATTTTCATTAAACTTTGGTTAGATGTTCACCTCAGTGAGATAGTATGTAAAACCTTGGACTCAACCATGCAGGCTCAAGTTCAAGGTCACAATTGAAGGACATGGGATTAAGCACTTAATATTGTGTCCGCTCCATATCTCCTTTATGCCTGGAAAGATTCTATTAAACTGGTCAATTGTCCCCCCCCCCCCCCCATCCGAGATGATGTGCAGAACCCATAATTTAACCATGCAAAATAATTTTCTAGGTCACAGTTGAATGTTATAAGTTTGAGCCTTTAATATTGTGTCTGCTTCATGACTCCTTTACCCTGAGAAAGATTTTCATTGACTTTTTGATAAGATAATTACCTTAGTGAGAAAATGTGCAGAACCTATGACTCAGCCATGCAGACTCAAGATCAAGGCCACAGTTGAAAGTCATGGGATTGAGCCTTGAAGTTCATGTCCACTCTATGTCTCTTTTACCCCTGGAAGGATTTTCATCAAATTTTGTTAAAATATTTGCCTCATTGGGATGATATGCAGAACCAATAATTCATCCATGCACACTCAAGATCAAAGTCACAATTGAAGGTCATAAGTTTGAGCCTTTAATTTTATGTTAGCTTCATAGTTCCTTTATTCCCTAGAAGGATTTGCATTAAACTTTGATACGATATTCACTACAGTGAGATAGTGTGCACAATCCATAACTCTACCGTACAGACTCATAGGCAGTTGAAGGTCATGGGATTGACCCTTGAATTTCATGTCTGCTCCTTATTTTTTTTAACCCTGGAAGAATTTTCATTTGTCTTTGGTTAAATGTTTCCCTCACTGAGATGATGTAGAGATACCATAATTCAACCATGCCAACTCAAGGTCAATGTCACAATTGAAGGTCACAAGTTTGAGGCTACAATTTTGTGTCCAGTTCATATCTCCTTTATCCCTGGAAGGGTTTTCATTAAATTTTTTATAAGATGTTCACCTGAATGAGACACTGTGCAGAACCAATAACTCAACCATGGAGACTCAAGGTCAATGTCACAGTTGAAAGTTATGGGATTGAGCCTTGAATTTTATGTAGGCTCCATATCTCTTTTAACCCTGGAAGTATTTCCATTAGACTTTAGTCAAATATTTGCCCCATGTGCAGAAATCACACTTGAAGGTCACAAGTTTTAGTCTGTACTTCTATGTCGGCTCCTTATCAGCTTTACCCCTGAAATGATTTTCATAAGATTTTGGTGAAATGTTTGGTTCACTGAGAGAATGTGCAGAACTCATGCCAACATGCTTGCCCAAGATCGGGTTCACAATTTTAGGTCAAGAGTTTGAACCTTTGATTTCCTGTCTGCTCTATAATGTCCTTTTTGCCTGGAAGGATTTTCATTGAACTTTTAGTCAAGTGTTCGTCTCGGTGAGACTGTATGCAAAATGTATGTTTCATGCCAACACAAGGTCAAAGGTCACAGTTGAAGGTCAACAGTTTTAACCTTTGACTTCATTTTTTTCACAACATCTTTACCCTAAAAGGATTTACATGATTTTTCTTATAACTTTGGTAAATTGTTTTTGTTGATGAGAAGGTGTAAAGAACTCAGTGTGCTTAGTATGCTGGCTAAAGGTCAAGGTCATAATTTGAACCTTGGATTTCATGTCAAGCCTCGAAGGTTATTCATTTAACTCTGGTAACATATTGACGTAGGTAAAAGAAAATGTGTCCAGAACACATATCTATGGCCTTTCCCAGGACACTTTCTTTTATGCAAATATTATATACTGTTCCCTTCATTTACTTAAATTTATCTGCTGCGAAGCATAAAATATCAGTAACAGGGAAAGGGTTAAACTGACTTTCTCTCATACCAAAGATATGGATGGATGGATGGCTTGGTGTTTTATGTCTGTCAACAGTGTTTCAGTCATGATACGACAATGGAAGAGTGATTATTGATAGTTTAGAGGAATGAAGTGCTGTTTAGGTTCAGCAGGAATCGAACCTGAGACTCCTTGATCCAAAGTTGGTAGCACTTACTGCATGGACAAACAACCAAAGGTACCACTACTCTGACTGTCATTCTGCGGTGGGAAATATAGCTGTCCTTCAGACTGCCTTCCTGTCTATGTTAAAAGGTAGTCCCATGTCTAAATTCCCGCTGAATACGAATACACAGAGGAACTTTATTTCCAGTAAATAAAGGCCTCCGCCCAAAATACAACATTTGATTTGAACCTTTAAGTTTCAAGTTGGGTTTTTAGCTCACCTGAGCACAAAGTGCTCAAGGTGAGCTTTTGTGATCATGCTGTGTCTGTCATCCTTCGTGCATCGTCAGTCGTGCGTGGTGCGGTTGTCACCATTTACCTTGTGTGCAGTCTTAAGGCCACATTTTCTGTAAGTTACTCATTAAACTTGGTCAGAATGTTTGTCTTGATAATGTTTTGGACAAGTTTGAAATTGAATCCGGACAGTCAAAAAGTAGGTCACTGGGCTAAATCTTAGAAAAACCTTGTGTGCACTCTAGAGGCCACATTTTCAGCCTGATACTCTTAAAACTTGGTCAGAATGTTTGTCTTGATGGTATCTCAGACAATTTTGAAATTGGATTATGTCGGATCAAAAAGTAGGTCACAGGATCAAATCTTAGAAAAACTTTGTGTGCATCCTAGAGGCCACATTTTCAGCCTGATACTCTAAAAACTTGGTCAGAATTTTTTTCTTGATATTATCTTGGACAAGTTCAAAATTGGATCATGTCTGTTAAAAAAGTAGGTCACTATGATATCTCATAAAATCTCTAATATGGGTCATATTTGGTCAAAAAGTAGGTCACTTGGCCAAATGTTAGAAAAATCTTGTGTGCAGTCTAGAGGCTACATTTTCAGCCTGGTTCTCTTGAAACTTGGTCAGAATGTTTGTCTTGTTGATATCTGGGACAAGTTTGAAATCGTATCATGTCTGATAAAAAAATAGGTCACTTCATCTCATTTGTTTTACATCATCACAAAATCAGGATTGCTGCAGCTTTATCAATACTAGATGACTTTATTCAGGTGAGTGCTTTAGGGCCAATGGCCCTCTTGTTTCAAAGTTGGTAGGGTTTTAAATGTTTGACACAGTTAAACATTCAGAAATTCTTAATAAAGCTGTTGCATAGAACAACAACTGCCAATCACCTTGTATCTGTTCTCATGAGTTTTCCTCTATTATTCATTTTCAGAGGAATATCATGTTCAGCTTTGACAGAGACAGAGGATGAGACAGGCAAATCTTCCAAAGATGAACGTGAACACAAAGAGGAGAACCAGGACACTGGGCCAGGCAGTAATGCGAGCACTCTTTCAACAAATTCACAAGCAATGGATAAGGATTCTCCAAATTCAAGCTTTAGTAATGAAGAACATACAACATCAGAGTATGAGATTGTAAGAGCGGTGTTGTACTCTACTAGAGAAAATATCAACATAGTACATGAAGTGTTCAGACAGGTAAATTTTTTTAGGGCTCTTTGTCAATTTTTATTTTGATTATAAATTTGTCCAAACTGCATATCAATTGTTACTGGCTTACAGCAGACCACTTTGCAACAGCATTGGAGAAATGGCATAGAGCAATATGCCATTTGGTCATGATGTTTTCATGTAATCATTAAACCTTATGTGTAATATTCATAGCGGCTGTTTGGCACACAATTTACTAGAACCAGTGATGCAGAGAACTGATTGAATGAATGATTGTTTCATTTGTATAGAAAACATTTGTAAAAATGCACAGCTCCTGCTGAGGAGCAGTTGGGTCCTTCCCCTTAATGGTTATGAAAATTGTGTTTTGCATTTATGTAACTAGCTGTAATGGTGCTGTAGTTAGTTAACCCTTTACCAGTCAATCCAGTGTTTTAACTACCTTTGGGAAAAGAAGGGAATGCTAGTAACCTGCTTTTGCTCCCTTTCTCATGTTTTCTACCTTTCAAAGACATTTCTTTCAGCCCGGATTTTTTTCGTTAGACACTAAGGCTTTCAATATAAACAAGATTAAAACTTTATTTCTAGTAGAAGGTTAAGTGACAAGTATGTGTAGTTGCAAAATAAAATTAATATTTAAAACACTGACACATCAAGGCCGATGTAGTGAATACTAATTGAATTCATTAGATAGATAATTCCAGTGAGTTTCCTTCACCCAGAAAATTCCATGAAGTACCCAGAATGTGGATTTTTTGTGTTGAATGCAAAGAATTTCTTTTTTATTTTCAGGCACTGTTGTTTTCATTCAAACATGCTGGTGCAATTAGACGTGTAATAACTGTGTATAAAGATTGGTTTCAAGTAAGTTTTTAAAATGATATGCATGTATGACAAATAAAAAAAAATTGTATCCAGCAGTTTATCTGAAATTTTATAACCTCTTTAACCCTTGCTGTTCCAAATATAGCAAGTAATCTTACACAGGGTCTAAATGACAAGTCTGCTTTAAAGGCAGATACCTTTCGGTTATAGTATAGATTTGTGTAGCTGAAGGTATAGAACAAAGATCAAACCTTTTGTTCTTACAGTCTGAGCTCAATCTAATCCATCCATTAAAGCATCCTGTGTTGACCCTGTACAGGAAATGGTTAAATCCTGGAAATCGGTAAAATTGCAATATTAGAGTGGTTACAAGAGAAATTAATTACCCCATTGCCATACATACCACTGACCCTTTGAGTGCTAAATAAGTAAAAGAGACATTTCTTGTCGGGAAAATAAACCTTTAGATTGCATTTTCAAAGTTGTAGTATGCAACAAAATATCCTGGATTAGCAGATTGTGTAGATCAAAGAGCAGACTGCTCTTTCTGTGATGTCTGATCTTGATCTATACTGTCTACAAAAGGCAGTCTGATCTTGATCTAATATTGTAAAACCAAAATATGTTGTACTAAGAGATCTAATGATTTAGACTAACCAGTAACTTGTACAAGTGAACAATGAAGAAACAGTTCAAGAAAGAGCAGTTTCTTTTTGAAAACTTTTTTGAATAACACTGCTGGAAATAGTACTGGTGCTCGTACTGAGCAATTTTTCCTATTACTCCCCTACTGTTTGCAAAAGCAGGCTGGTGAAAGGGTTTTAGAAGTGGAATATGTATGGTAATGGACCAATTGTACCTGTTCCTGCTAGTAAATAGCATCCCAATTAAAGTGACATTGTTAGTCATGAACTTAATGGTGATGAAATGGTTTGTATTTGATACACAATGTTTAACCCTTTCCCACACAATCCCGAGTTTTTAAGATCTCAGAAAGAAAGCTTTTGAAAACATTTGGGAAAAAGAGAAAATGCTGGTAACCAGCATTTTCTCCTTCTCCCACAATGTTTTCTACCCTACCAAAGACAGAAATTATCATTTGAGCTACATTTATTATGTGGTCTGCAAATGCTGAAAATTTGGTGGAGTCCAAAAGTTTGTTATTTAGTAAAGAGTTAACACGGTACATGATTAGTAGAGTCATAATTTCAACTTTCATTATCACTGGAAGTGTACTTATGTTAGACCACTTATGTGAGATGGAGGAGAAACATTTGACAAAAATGAAAATAATTTTCTTGAATTATATGGAAAACAAAACAGTGAAAGAAAAGGAGCAATTGTTTAGTAAAATCAGTTGCTACTTTTCAGAAACTGTCTTCAGCATGGTCATAGTTTGTCTTATTTGTGCAAGAATGATTTCCATACTTGTCATATAAGAGGACTGTTCGATATGTAATGTGTATTGTACCACAGCGCGATAATACTTTGCAAGATTTCGTGGATGATGATACGCTTGAATAGCTCTATTCAATACCTTTCCAACGGTATAAACACGAGCCTTCAGCTCCACATAGTTTTAAACTTATAGTCATTTCAATAGAGCTAGTCGTTGACCACTGTTGTAAAAATGGTTGGGAAACGGATTAAGAATATTAAAGAAATTAGAGCTTATATAAAAGTTCGCACAAAACTTGGTCATTCGGTAATGCAGATTTTTACTGAATTGGGGGAGGTTTATGGGTCTGATAAGGTATCTTATGAGACAGCTCGTAGGTGGAGAAAGAAATTTCTGACTGGCACAGAGTCCATCAAAGATGCAGCAAAATCTGGCTGACCTGTGACTGTAACAGGCAAGGCAAATGTCTCAAAAGTCAGGGAAATAATTGAAAGTGATGGCAGATACACGATTTGTGATATTGCCAACGCTGTTGGCATATCGCTATCACGGGTGCATTTCATTTTGAAGAGTATTTTGAAAGTACGAAAGATTTCTGCCAGATGGATACCGCATATATTGACAGATGACCAAAAACGGGTATGAGTACAAACCGCTAAGCAATTGCTCAAAATGTTTCCCAAATTCAATCAAAGACAATTTGCTAACATTGTTACTGGTGACGAAACATGGGTTCACTATTTCGAACCAGTAAGAAAAATTGGAAACAAAATATGGCTAACTAAACACGGTAGAAGGCCTGTATTTGACAAAAGAAGCATAAGCACAAAGAAGGTTCTATATTGCATATTCTTCTCATGTGATGGTATAGCCGTACAAATTCCGGTGCCGAAGGGCAAAAGTGTTACAGGTCGGTATTACCAAGATGTTATACTAAAAAAGGTCAAGAAATATTATCTTAAACAACGCCCTGTGTCAGGATTTAGGCATGTTCGTCTACTTCATGATAATGCTCCATCACATACATCTGAGCTTGTGAAGCAATTTTTGAAGTCGGAGAAGGTTACTGTCTTGCCACACCCACCATACTCTCCAGAACAAGCCCCATGCGACTTTTTCCTTGTTCCAAAACTTAAAAAGTTGTTATCTGGTTGTCGTTACAAGTCCCGACAAGCCCTTGGCTCAGCCATCAGTCAGTGCCTCAGAGGTCTACCTAAATCAGCGTACCGTGACGCATTTCAGAAATGGATTCAGAAATTGAAATTATGTATTTCAAACCGAGGAGAATACTTTGAAGGGATGTAATGTTCATTCCACTATTTGAGTCGAATGCTTTTGAGATATGGTACAATACACATTACATATCGAACAACCCTCGTATATATGAAAACTGCAACATTAACAATAAGATTCTGCCCTGGTGCTGGTATGATTAAAAATTATATACTGTATCAGACTTGGTATATAGTTTGTATTGAAATTTTCTGATTTTGTTTAGAATCCAAATTTGCACGTCAAACTATACCCTGTATGAGATTTGCATGTTTGTGATAGAACCAGAAAAGTGAACATTAGATAACAGATTAGATAAACAATTTTGTCTTCAAGATTGAAAGTAGATGATAGATGATAATATATTAGACTGTTATAATGCCCTTGGCTGTGCCTGTCATATTTTGAATTTATTCAAGGTGAAAGTTGAATCATTAAGTTATGTGAGGTGGAAGTTGCTGTATGCTGTATTTCTTGTATTTTTACAGTTTGGTGTCAAATTTCTAATGAAATGATATGCATTAAGATTGTCTCTATTTCATATACTGAAGAAAATAAAACTAATCTGATTGGGTACTTTAATTTGAATATAAGCTTTTTAATAATAATACTATATAGCTAAATTGCCTACAGGGTAAATCTTTTAACAGCAACTTCATATGCCCACAAAAGCATTATTTTGTACAGAGCTTCAGATTGACGGTGTGCCCGTGCCAATCCCGCATGGTTTCAAAAGATGACGCACATATTTAGTAAGTCGTGCGCCATACAGGCGTGGGCATTTACAAACAAATTCCAGACATGCTTATTTAGGGTTATCAAATATCTACCTGTGTTGGTCATTTGTTTTTGTTTACACGCTGTTACAACATTAACTCCTCCGATATAAAAAGTGTATATCCAATCGTGTTTTTGATAGACAGATGTGATTGGTACCCGCTTTTCTATAAATAAAACCCATAGGGCCCGATACCCAGTCTAGTTTCAGTTTATAATATCCGGTTATCAGAATGTCGGACTCGAGACAGACTCGTGAACATCGAACGTTTTTTCAAAAGCTCTGATCCAGTCAAGCGGACGTCAGTTGGAGATAATGCTGGTAAAGAATGAGAAATACTTTGAAATAATGATAGTTTGCTAATAATATCATTGGAGGAAAACTTTTTCAAACATAAATCAATATTTTGTAGCGTTAGCAGACAACTCTTACTCTGACTGTCGTCTCGTCACGGCATATTACTTGCGCTTTCAACAGCCCTGTTTGGCAAATAATGCCATATAGATCTACAATTCCACTAAAATTTAAATGGCCGAAATGTTCTTACAGGTTAAATTTGTATTATGACCTACACTGTAAGAAACTTTGTGAAAGAAGAAATTGCTTAATTTGGGGAATTTCTCCGTTTCCCAAAATGTTTTCCAAAACGAATTTTCAGTATCTGTAGAAACCGAAATTTGTTTTAGAAATGTTATAGTTTAAGTTTGACCCATGGTTTTGAAAAATGACCCCTCAAATTCCTGCTAGATGGGTCATGTGGCCCACAGGCAGTGAAAACAATCTGAAGCTCTGTTTGTATTATATGTGATTGCAGCACTGATTAACTCTATTGCGTACTACTTGCAAGACTAATCCATGGTAGTTTTTGAACTTTAGAAGGTGCTGTGTAATGTTCTTTGGACATTTCTTATATTGTTTTCTTTTTTTTTTTTTTTAAAAAAAAAAGTGATTTTCCTACCAAATCTCTATACTTCCAATTCATTTCAGAAATTTGTAATGAATGATGTCTACTTGCCCATATTTGATCACTGACCATAAACTGCATGAACTTGAAAATTCCTTATGTAATTTAAGGATATTGCACCACTGTAACAGAGAAAAATGCATTTTGATTATTCTGTGTTGGAGTAGCATGTAACTTTTTATTTAGTATACAGATTTCCTTTTATTCTAAGATAGGTTTAAAACCCACATAGTATTGCACATAATGAAAGCCACAAACAATCCCAACAACCTACATTTGACATAATCAATCTGGTTACCTAAGTTTTTGATTTAGTACATACATGTTAGTTGGTTGTATGGTGTTTAACGCCGTTTTTAACATTATTTCAGTTATATTGCGGCGGCCAGTGCACCTATCCATGCTTTCCTGGAGTCTCTTTTACCAGTACTCCGCACAATATTCTTTCCAAGCTACTGGCTGCTTTCCCACATAACCATCGTCGAAACAATGATCAGCGGTGAGAGAGGAATGAATCCTGTCGCAATGACTATCATCAATCCTCAGAAAGAAATTGGCCGAGCCGGGATTTGAACTCAGACCCCCTGTTCTCAAGTCCTGTACGCTACCGACTGAGCTACCAGGGCTCGGCATTTAGTACATACAAGGGTCCTGCTTGGCTCAGTAACTAAGTCTAGGACTTGTAACCTGGAGGTCACAAGTTTTAATCTAAGTGGAAGCTCTGAGTTTTTCGTGGAATTGTCCTTAGACAATAAGCTTCAGAGCCCTGGCCTAGTACTGGTGAAACCCAGGACACACATGAATATGTGAACTGTTGCCGTAAAATGGCACAGAAACCATTCAATCAATCATGATTCGGT
This sequence comes from Hippopus hippopus, assembly GCA_946811185.2. Lineage (NCBI taxonomy): Eukaryota > Metazoa > Mollusca > Bivalvia > Cardiida > Cardiidae > Hippopus > Hippopus hippopus. Next base: position 53,666,478 of record OX328097.1, on the reverse strand, counting down.
ACATGCAACTTTTCGGAACATTCTGAGTATCTTTTATTTTGAATTACATTTACAAAAAAATTATTATTTTGAAACATGAATAAAATTTTAAGATTTTATTCATGCAACTTAAAAATTGTACTGCCTTTATTAATCTGTGCTGAAGTAACCTTGTTATGTACTTTATTTCCTTGGTTCAGCATGATACCGAGAACAAACCTGTGTTTATGTTAGAACCCAGCGACTCCATGCTCCCTCTTGGGCTTCCTCTGGAGCTTTCCCATAGTCTCTCGGATATCTTAGAGGAAGACGGGTCCACTGATTCTATGGTATGTGGGATCTGACATTCAACTCCTTCACTTAATGGTATTATGTCATCTGTCAGTGGTATTGTGTCAAACAGAAATTGAAAGGAGAAGCTTTTAAACACTACCTCCTGCAGACAAACTTTTATTGGCTTTCAACAGACATTTTTAGCTTGGCTGTTTTCGAAGAAAACATCCAGGTATTGTCATAGCCCTGGCATCATCATCTGCGTTGACATCTTTGTCATTGTGCAAAAATTTTGACTTTTTACAATATCTTTGTTACAACAGAAGATATATGTTTCAAACTTGGACAAAGTGTTTACTATCAAAAGGGGAACCAACACAATGAGGGCAGATAACCATCAAAGTATTTTTTTACACAGTTATGCCCCTTTTTTGACTTAGAATTTTCACTCAAAATCCAGCAACTTCAGCAGAGCGTTGACACTTGCATATGCTCTTGTTTAAAATATTGGGATAAAAGGAGAAACTGTGTGAAACCAAAAATGCTTTACAAAATTCATAGCAAGATTTAAAGAGTGAGTTATGCTGAGTTATTTTGACAAGAAAAGTTGCCCCCTGTAAATTTGTTTTAGGAGGTTATTGAGTTTTTCTTTGAAGAAGGAGTTCAATGGAAGTGTGGTTTTATTTTATTTTTTTAGTATGAACTTTTAGTAATGATTGTGTCTTTAAACTAAACTTTCTTTTTTATCTTCTCAAATTATCATTTTTTTCCCCAAGTACATGTACATGTATATATGCATATTGTGTTTGCTATGTTATATTTTTTGTTGCTTCCGCTTTTTGAACTGAATTCTTTCATCCAAAGTACGTAGCCACAAAGCTTAATGTAGTCTTGTAATGTATAATATCCTTTCTGTAAACACCCTATTTTCCTCCATTAGTCAATAACATTGGTCAGTTATTTAGGTTATTGACAGTGGCTCTCAGATAATATACTCTTTGATGTTGTGTATTTCCTTCAACATGGCAGAGCTGCTAGATGCTGTCAATAGTCCAAAACTCTCATAGCTTTATTTATCATGTGCTGGTGCCAGATCTTTGGTCATTTTTAATCCTTTTTTAATGTGATGCAAAATGAAGCAAAAAGTTCAGATAGTGTGCTAGAACTTCTAGGACTTTGAGCAATATATTTTAGCAGTGTGACAGGCAAAAGGAGACTTACCTTCCTTGGAAGAAAAGGAGTGAGATAAGGGGTGTTTCAAGTCCTTGGCAAATGCTTGTTATTTTATTTTTATTTCTTGCTTTGAAAGCTATAAGAATACAGGATTAAATTTTTACATTGTATGTTCAAAGTCTTTTCTTCCATTTTGTGTTTACATAGCCATTGGTGTTGTACATCATCGTCTGTATGCCATCCAACAAAAATTTATTATGGTTTTGATGATATTTACTTATAAATTACTGACTGGTTACAGGAGTCTGCCCCGACTTCCATGCCGCTCCAGCTTTCCAGAGATTCAGGTGATTTAAAGACCTGGTTGAGAAATGCTTCCTATCTAGGGGCCATACAGGACCTTGCAGATGGAGGGGACTTGTCACATTATGATGTAAGGGCTGGCCAGCAAAAGCTGATACAGATCTGTGTGACTAATGCTGCAAACATATTTTTGCTGACAGCTGACTCGGATGGTGCCTTGCAGGAGCAGGTATACATGCATACAAATAAATTGAACACAGTATACACTCAATATTACCCCCTGCAGATGAATTTTCTTTGTCTTTAAGCAAAACATTTTTTGTTCATACACATAAAGTGGCAAATTCATTTATCTGGTTTGGAAAGGGTCAGGCTGTATGCATGTAGCTAGTAAAGTGAAGTCTTGACCTTCCAGTACAAAGGGTACCAGGACAGTGGATTGGTTTGCTGTATGTTTAGCAATCATCAAACTGTTAACTTTATCCAAGACAGTTTTAACTGATCAGCAGTACATGGATATGAACCGTCAGTTTTTCAATATTTCAGATGTTAACTGGTGAAATGTGTCTCAGAAGGATTTTATGATTTACATGTTTTCAAAATCAGGACATAATCAGTCATTTGTGCATTAAAGTCGGCATGTGGCAAAACGGATAAAGGTCATAGATGAGTTGTTCCAAAGATTTAGAAATTGACAATTTGTTAAAGTCAGTGACCATTGCCATCCATACACAAAAGCCAACCTTTGTTAAAATCATGGATAATTCAGTTAGGAAATTTAGAAAATGTAGAAAAAGCAAACTGTTTGTTAACTTTTTGGATTATCACGTGATTAAAACCAGTAACCATCAATGTCTTTACTTATAAGTCAACTTGTGACAAAATCTATTTCCTATCTTGATAAGATCATAGTCTTTTTATGAATTGGAATGAGAATTCTTTAATGTAAACAGTGCTACTGATTGCTTATATGTCGTTGGACAGAATATGGTATAAGCACTTTTTTCTGCTGGGTCCAAATTCTGCGTTTTTTTTACCAAAACAGCGGGTCTTAAAATTTTGCGGACTTTTTTTTCTGCGCTTGTTAGTTTGGTCATCAGATGGATTTAATTTCTACGCTTTTTATACATTCTTACCACTTCCGGTTTGGTTCAGTATAAATACCGTTATAACTTTGTGTAATTAATACTACGTTACGGTCATTATCGTGTTATGGCACACAAGGTCAGTGCATAGAACGATGCACTAGAAAAACAAACAGAATGATGTATACTCGGTGAAATGTTTCCTAAAGAAAGACACATAATTATGTGTTTACATTTGACCAAAAGTTTTGCTAAGAAGACGAATTTTGTCTTTACATCGATGTATTTTGTCTAATATTCACATGTTTGTCTTCATGATGACACGGTTTACATGTTGACATAGTTGACCCAAGTGGTCACAAATACAGCAAGCAAACACTATATAGAACTAAAATCAGCACTGCTTTTAATCATACATGCATATTCATATCTAAAGAATGAAAAATACACATTACCTTCGATCGATAGGGAAATACTATCATTTGGGCCGAATCTAGTGTGTCGTATGCAAGGGCTTTCAATTTTGGTAAAGTGTTAAGAGCATAAAAGAAAACAACTTTGAAAGAAAAATCATTCTTTCATGACCAATTAGTTCTCTTTCCAAGATGTTTAGGTAGTAGCCTGAAAATCTTTATAACTATATACTGGTAGAACTACACTCGTTCTAACCAGGGCAAAAAAGGTAAGTGTGAAAAAAAAAACCCACCTGATAAATCTACCAGTCAAACTGAAAACAATCAGTCACACCTGTAAAAATTTAGCTCAAAGTATTCAAATTGGCTTTGATAGTAAAGAAACTAAATTATATTGAGCGATAATCAAATTTTCACTATGCATTTAGTGACATGCCATAAAGTAACGGTAAAAGGATGATACTGACATAATGGATTCAAGTTTATACAGGACCCAAAAAGAAAAATAATATCAACAAATTAATGATGATTTGGGTTAATTTTTCACGTATTTTAATTCTGTGGTGCCGTCCCTGATTGCAGAAAAAGCAGAAATAAAGTACCCACAGAAAAAAGTGCTTATACGGAAACCTTTACCTCTGTACACTTGATAATGAGCGACAGCGAGTTATGGGTGAAGCCCTTTACGAGCAAAGCTCGTTTTGCGGTAACACCGCTCTAGATTTTTAAAAATGAAATTCCGACTTTGTTATGGTTTTTAGTCTAAATCTAAATAGCGATGACTAAAAATTGAGTGTCTTCTGGTTAGTTGCACAGCGTCACATGTATGACAATCTTTCGCGCAAGTATCTGATAGGTCAAAAATGGCAATAATTATCTACCGATGGGATGATTACTTAAAAATCATTATGGTTTAATGAGTACAGATTATCTAATTTCTTACTTACTTTCAGCGTATTAAGCGTCTATTTGTGTATAAACATACGCAATGATACATGCTAGCAAATAATTACGTCATTATTCATACTATTCTTACGCCATGCACGAGCCGTTTTTTCGCAGAAAATATTGTGTCGTAGAAGTCATGACTAAACTAGTTTTTTGACTGTTTCAAAATAGTCTACCATTTACAGAGAAAGCGGGATTTATGATCTGTAAAAAGGGGGCTTAATGCATCTGCAAAAACTATCGACTCAGGTCTGCCTGTGCAGTCCGCACAAGCTGCATGTCAAAAGACCAGTATGCATGGATTTTGATTCAGTCAGTTATCATACAATATGGATGTATAATTATGTGATGACTTGCTTGGTATCATGCATCATGGAGATGCATTAAACCCTCTTTTACCGCAACATGGCTCAAATATATTTATTTGTTACGAAAGCTTGTTGATAGATTGAAAAGTTTGGTGTTTTTTTTTTTTTGTCATAAGTTGGATATCTATCCGATAACTCGGCAAGTTTCATTCCTAGGATTGATGATAGATCTAGATCTAGTCATTGCGACAGAATTCATTCCTTAATCTACACTGATCACTGTTTCAATGATGGACGTGTAGGAAAGCAGATGGGATGAAAAAGGAAAGCTACATATAATCTGATTTTAGCGATCTACGCACTCTGATTTTAAAGAAACTCCAGGTAAAACATGGGTAGACCTGTGCACTAACGAAGAAATGGAAAAAAAAAAAAGATTCTGTTTTTATTTGTTTGTTTGTTTGTTTTTTCCTTTTGTGTGTAGATCTATATTCATTGCGGCGGCAAGTGCACCTATCATGCGATCCTGAAGTTCCTGTTACCAGTACTTTGCTCAATATTCTTGTCAACCTACTGACCGATTCCTCGTAAAGATCAAAACCTCTCTTATATAGATCTAGATCTACATGCTGTGAGGAAATGTTCCTGTAAAATGGTCTTTAAAAGTTTGTGAACCAATAATCATTCCAAGTTATTTTTTTCTGGACATAAATTAACAAAATTGTCAAGGAACTGTCTTTATTTTGTTAATGAAACCAGGGACAGTTCTCCCTATTTCACATGTATAAATCTACGAAAGAAAAATGCTTTCTACTTTTGACAACGCTCAAAATTAGTTTTGGCAAAGCCGGAATTTGAACTCAAAACCCTTCCATTTCAAAATCTAGAATTTAGCTCGTCATTCGAATTAATAGATATTTGTTCCACAAATCATTCACGTCGTTCGTATTGAGGCTTTGTCTTTTTCATATTAGTTATCTTAGTTTTTAAGTTTAGATTTATTCTTGCTGCTCACAAGTTCCTTTTTGCACAACTTTTACCTTGTTCATTCTACTGCAGGTGGATGTTTGTAAAAGGGTATTGAACATATACAGACACATGGTAATGAAAATAAACATGGACCAGAAAACATGGTAAGGTAGTATAAAGGGCTCATAAAAAACATTTGAACAAACAAATTCTCATAATTTAAAGTCAGCATTTAGAATAAAATGTATAATCATTGTAGTCTCATACATGGTTTGGAAAAAAAACTGACAAAGGGTAATTTCTTAAATCTGAATGGTATGTGTTTCAGATTAAAGTTGATGATCTTTTAAAATTTTAGTATTTAGAAATCATTTTTAGAGTGTGATGACCTTTCATGTCTCACCTTCTTTTGTCAAACATCAAACTGAGATCCTGTAACGACAAATCACTACCATGTTTCAAGAAAAATAGGTCTTCATAGATCAGTGAGCGGATGCGTTTGTGTCATTTGATATGTGAAAATAACATTCGAATTAAAAAACTGTGCAATCTAATTACACACACAATGAACTTCAGAGTTTAAAATGATAGAATTAGTGCTGATTTGAAATTGGCCTCGCTTTGCAGCTTTGATAATACCTAGTTTACCTAGATTAGTCTTAATCTTAGATGAATAAGGAAGAGAAACACCCCAAAACACCTCAAGCCACTTGAAAAACACCCCAACCACTTTCATTACTCCAGAAACTACATTAACTTTCCCAACACCTAAAAATGCATGCAAAATGCTTTATTACATGAGCTTATAGAAAATTGTCATGAAATAATGCTATCAGTCTCAGGAAAAAAATCTTGTTAACTGTCAGATGAATGAATTTTTATATGCCCGTCGAAGACGGGACGTATTATGGGATCACCCATGGCTTCCGGGCGGGCGTATGGGTGGCGTCCAGTTCTTTGTCCGGAGCATAATTTTGTTATCTCCAGTCTGATTGACTTGAAACTTAGCATTTGTGTTTGTTGCAATAATATGGAGTGCAGTGTGAAGGAACCATAACTCTACCTGGTGCTGTCTTTGAGTTATTTCCCTTTGATCGTCATTTTTACAGCATTTTCTGCTTGTCAGGAATATAACTTTGTCATCTCTAGTCTGAACGTCATCAAATTTGGTATGCATGATTGTTGAAAAATTACGGAGTGCAGTGCACAAGAACCATAACTCTTCCTATCACGAATTTTGAGTTATTCCCCCTTTGATGTTCATTTTTATAGCATTTCTTGCTTGTACGGAGCATAACTTTGTCATCTTAAGTAGGAATGACGTGAAATATGGTATGCTTATTTGTTGCAATATTTGGAAGTGCACTGCACAAGAATTATAACTCTACCTTGTGCTGTCTTTGAGTTATTTCCCTTTGATCGTCATTTTTACAGCATTTAGTGCTTGTCCGGAATATAACTTTGTCATCTCAAGTCAGAACGACTTCAAACTTGGTATGCATGTTTGTTGCAATATTACGGAGTACAGTGCGCAAGAACAATAACTCTACCTAGCGTGGATTTTGAGTAATTCCACTTTGATCTTCATTTTTACAGTATTTCTTGCTTGTCCGGAACGGAACTTTGTCACTTGAAGTTAAATTGACTTGAGACTTGGTAAACATGTTTGTTGCAGTTACGAAAAGTGCAATGCACTGGAGCTGTAACCTTACCTAATGCCCTTTTGGGATTATTCCCTGTTCATTATTTTTTTTTTTTTACAGCTTTTCATACTTCTCTACAATATAACTTTGTCTTTTCATGTTGGAATGACCTGAAACTTTATATGCATGTTTCCTTAACATTAGAGGAGACATTCATGCCTATTTCAATCACTTACATGATTTCTGGTGCACTACTATTTTCCTCTACCTGCCCTTTACGATTATTATCCCCCCTCGACAACTGACGGTGGGACGGGCATATCTTGCAACAATTTGCCGCTCTTGTTATAAAATGGTCCTCTGTTAAAAGTTATTGCTAGGAAATTCCTACCATCAATGTCTTCTAGTACTTTCAGTGCTTTGATTTTAAGTGCAGTTTACAGCTTTGGAAAACATCCAGCAGGGAAAAAACTTTTTGCCAGTGAAAAAAAGTTGTTCCTTTCCCCACAATGTTTTACATACTGTTGAAAAATAGAGTTTATTTCATCAGCTTGTGGTTAATATGGGGAAATATTTGCCGAAAAAGGGAAAGGTATGCGAAAATAACGAGTGCCATAAGGCACAAGTTATTTTCGCGGACCTTTCCCTTTTGAGGCAAATATTTCCCCATATTAACGACAATCTGATGAAATAAATTATATATTATATTTCCTCTGATTATTTTGTCAACGAATGCCACTTTTAAAACTTAAAAACTTAAAAAACTTAAAAAAGTAGTTCCAGATTTTCGGCAGGAGGAAAATATTCACTGTGACTGGGAAATAATTCCCCCCAGCTTAAATTATGACATTTCTTTACCCATAACATTTCTAAAAATAGACACATGAAATATAATATACAGTGTTATTATTTCCTTCAAATGTCTAGTCTTTTTGTAATTTGATATAGTTTATAGTTTTTTTTAGCTTGGCTGTTTTTGAAGAAATTGTTGAAATACTGTGGCAGCCTTGGCTTTGTCTGCGTCATCATGCAAAAACTTAGACATTTTATAGTATCTCTATTATTACCAAAGATATTTACTTCAATCTTGGACAAGTTATTAATATTAAAAGGGGAGCCTACACAACTAGGGCAGGTAAACATCATGTATTTTTGACAGTTATACCCCTTTTCAACTTTGAAATTTCATTCAAAATTGAGCACTTGCAGCCATGCATTGACACCTACATGCGGTGCTCTAAAAAGAGCTGTCAACAATAAAGAATTGAATTTTTTCTGTAGGGAGCAAATGTTGAGAGTATTACTGTGCATCACATCAGGAGTTCAAGGTCAGCAGCCTTTTGAGAACAGATCTAGATGTCTGGGTGGGAAACTGGCACAACCCATCTTCCAGGTAGGTAATGTAGTACTAGTTTAATGCAGTAATCAGTTTAATTTAGTTGAAAACTATTTAACAATTCATTTTGGAATAAGTTACTTTCCGTCACTCCCAGTTAATTCCTCTTGGAAACTGAATATGTAAAATCAGTGTGAATTTCGGGTGAAATGCATGCATACAGGTCAAAATGTTTTGGTAAAAAGTTATTATTTGTTGTGAGAATTTTCCTCATTTACAGCAGTGTTTTCAAAAGTTTTCTACTGCTAGACACATAGATGATAATGATTCTGAAATTTTCAAGCAAAAATTAATTTTTTTTACATTATTCAATTTGAATGATATATGTAAATGTGTCTTTGACAAAGTGGGAAAAAAAGATGTTTCAGTTCCAATTACACATGTGAAAAATCAGAAGTACTGCTGCAGATTTTTAAAATAAAATTCATTTACATTTTTATGAAGGTTGATTTACAACACAAGTATATGTACTTTTTCTTAAGTCTTCACCAAAAAACAGTTTCAGACTTGTCCAAATTACCGGTAAATTATTGGCAGAAAAGATTTTAGATGTAGCACAAATGATTGGTTTCATCTTTGGAAAGGTTGAAAACGTATCATAGGATTTTCCTCTTTTTCCGTAACATTTTCACAAGCTTCATTCTTCAGCATCATTAAAACGTGGGACTATGCTGGAGAGGGTTAATCCTTTGCCACACAATCCAGAGGTATAAAGACATTGGGAAAGAAGCCTTTTAAAAGCATCTTGGGAGAAGAGGGAAATGCTGGTAACCAGCGTTTTCTTCTTTTTCCACAATGTTTTTAGCTCCACTGGCCAAAGGCCAGTGGGCTTATGTCATGGCCTGGTGTCTATCGTGCAGCTCTCTGTCCGTCGTGTGTGTGTGCTTTAACTTTTATTTCAAACATATTCTTCTCTGAAACTACCCATCCAAGTTTGATGAAACTTCACAGAAATGATCCTGCTATGGTCCTCTTCAGAATTTCTTGAAAGCATTTGATTCCATTTAAAATTTTGGTTGCCATGGCAACAAAACTGAAAAATATTGCAAATTTTTAAAAATCTTTTTATCTGAAACCATAAGGCCTAGGGCTACCCAATTTGACATGTAGCTTCATCTGATAGACTTTTACCAAGTTTCTTAAAATTATCATCCTGGGGTCACAAGTTTAACATATGCATATAATATTACATCCTCGGAACCCAGGTTTGAAGCATTACGTTACTGTCCATGCATCTACCCCTGGGATAATTGACTAGCAATTCGTCGTTTCTTATGAATATTCATATGGTCGGGAAGTACCCTAATAGCCAATCGAAAGATCGATAACATTATGGTAGTCTCTTGTAGAGAGGGTAATTTCATTTCTTCCGTTATAAAAAGTAACCCCACTATGGAAAAAACCCGAGGTTGTCAACATATATGGCCCGTCAGCGTGCTTGTCTCCTGTGAGATATGCCATTCTGCAATACAGAGACGACACTATCGATCTTCGTGTACGCCGAAAATCTCTTTTTTAAAAACGCTTCTCGAATGTGGTGTTGATGGGCGACGCCAGATTTAAAGTATCGCTAAGCTTGATTTGCGACGAATGATGTGATTAGATATCGACAAGTTAAAAATAGAAATGACGACGTATTTGTGATAAAAATAGTTTAAATTTTCTCAAGGAAAAACTGAGATCACCAATCAAAATGCTTCATGAATAATTCATGAGAAGGAGGAAACGCCAGCGAAATAACCCAGGGTCGATTACAGAATGAATCGAAACTGGGTCAACGAGGATGATAATATTATAGTGACTTCAATTTAAATAGTAAACAAGGGAAATAACTCCTGTTATAAGAGATAAAGTTTGTTACTATTTGCCTCCCTTATTAATCAAACTGCAGTAATACATGATTAGTATTAGGTATTTAAGGTTTTTGGGTAGAAAATCTTTTTTCAGGGAGACTGATTTATTTCGATGTTAATAGTTATGCTCACATGAGTGGAACATTTGATTTAAAGTCGGGTTCTATCATTCAGTTTTTAGCTCACCTGAGCACAACGTGCTCAAGGTGAGCTAGTGTGATCGCCCTATTTTCGGCGTCTGTCAACAATTTCTTTAAACATCTTCTTCTCCTAAACCAATGAGCCAATCTTGATGAAACTTGGCAGGGATGTTCCTTGGGTGAAGCTCTACCAAAGCTGTTCAAAGAATTGAATTCCACCCTTAACTCTGGTTGCCATGGCAACAAAAAGGAAAAAAATGCAAAATCTTTGAAAATCTTCTCCTCTGAAACTAGAAGGGATAGAGCTTTGATATTTGGTATGTAGCATCTCCTAGTGGACCTCTATCAAGTTTGTTCATATGATGCCCCTGGGGTCAAAACTGGCCCTGCCCCGGGGGTCACAATTTCGAACATAGGAACAAAGAAGGAAAACTTTAAAATTCTTCTTCTCTGAAACTGGAAGGCATAGAGCTTTGATATTTGGTATGTAGCATCTCCTAGTGGACCTCTACCAAGTTTGTTCAAATAAACCTGCTGGGGTCCAAACTGGCCCCGCCCTTGGGGTCACAAGTTTGAACATAGGAACAAAGAAGGAAAACTTTAAAATTCTTCTTCTCTGAAACTGGAAGGCATAGAGCTTTGATATTTGGTATGTAGCATCTCCTAGTGGACTTCTACCAAGTTTGTTCATATGATGCCCCTGGGGTCAAAACTGGCCCAGCCTCGGGGGTCAGAAGTTCGAACAGGAACAAAGAAGGAAAACTTTAAAATTCTTCTCCTATGAAACTGGAAGACGTAGAGCTTTAATATTTGGTATGTAGCATCTTCCTAGTGGAACTCTACCAAATTTGTTCATACGATGCCCATGGGGTCAAAATTGGCCCCGCACGGGGGGTCACAAGTTTGAACATGGGAACAAAGAAGGAAAACTTTAAAATTCTTCTTCTCTAAAACGAGAAGGTGTAGAGCTTTGATATTTGGTACGTAGCATCTCCTAGTGGACCTCTACCAAGTTTGTTCATACGCTGCCCCTGGGGTCAAAACTTGTCCAGCCCCGGGGGTCACAAGTTTGAACATGGGAACAAAGAAAGAAAACTTTAAAATTCTTCTTCTCTAAAACGGGAAGGTGTAGAGCTTTGATATTTGGTATGTAGCACCTCCCAGTGGACCTCTACTAAATTTGTTCAAATGATGCCGCTGGAGTCAAAACTGGTCCAGCCCCGGTGGTCACAAGTTCGAACATAGGAACAAAGAAGGAAAACATTTAAAGTCTTCTTTTCTGAAACTGGAAGGTGTAGAGCTTTGATATTTGGTATGTAGTGAACCTGTTCTAAGTTTGTTAGCCCACCTGAGCACAACATGTTCAGTGAGTTCAAAATTGGATCACCTGTGATAATAAACTAGGTCACTAGGACAAATTAAAGAAATAACTTGTGGGCACTCTAGAGGCTACATTTATTGCTCAAATGACCTGAAATTTGGTCAGAATGTTTGCCTTGATGAAATCTCAGATGAGTTTGGATTTGGGTCACCTGGGATCATAAACTAGGTCACTAGGTCAAATTATAGAAATACCTTTAGGGCACTCTAGAGGCCACACTTTTTGCTCAATTGACTTGAAAATTGGTCAGAATGTTTGTCTTGATAAAATCTCACATGAATCTGAATTTGGGTCATGTGGGGTTTTAAACTAGGTCCTTAGGTCAAATTGAAGAAATACCTTCAGGGCACTCTAGAGGCCACATTTATTGTTCAATTGATTTGAAAATTGGTTAAAATGTTTCTCTTGATGAAATCTAAGATGAGTTCAAAATTGGGTCACCTGGGGTCATAATCTAGGTCAGTAGGTCAAATTAAAGAAATACCTTAAGGGCACTCTAGAGGCCACATTTCTTGCCCAATTGACTTGAAAATTGGTCAGAATGTTTGTCTTGATGAAATCTTGGATGAGTTTGGATTTGAGTCACCTGGGATCATAAACTAGGTCACTAGGTCAAATTAAAGAAATACCTTTAGGGCACTCTAGAGGCCACACTTTTTGCTCAATTGACTTGAAAATTGGTCAGAATGTTTGTCTTGATAAAATCTCACATGAATCTGAGTTTGGGTCAACTCGGGTCATAAACTAGGTCACTTGGTCAAATTAAATAAATACCTTTAGGGCACTCTAGAGGCCACATTTTTTGCTCAATTGACTTGAAAATTGGTCAGAATGTTTGTCTTGATAAAATCTTACATGAGTCTGAATTTGGGTCAACTCGGATCATAAACTAGGTCACTAGGTCAAATTAAAGAAATACCTTTAGGGTACTCTAGAGGTCACATTTCTTGCTCAATTGATTTGAAAATTGGTTAAAATGTTTCTCTTGATGAAATCTAAGATGAGTTCAAAATTGGGTCACCTGGGGTCATAATCTAGGTCAGTAGGTCAAATTAAAGAAATACCTTTAGGGCACTCTAGAGGCCACATTTCTTGCTCAGTTGACTTGAAAATTGGTCAGAATGTTTTTCTTGATGAAATATTGGATGAGTTTGAAATTGGGTCACCTGGGATCATAAACTAGGTCACTTGGTCAAATTAAAGAAATACCTTTAAGGCACTCTAGAGGCCACATTTATTTCTCAATTAACTTGAAAACTGTTCAGAATGTCTGATAAATATTTTGATGAGTTCTAAATTGGGTCACGTATGGTGATAAAGTACGTCACTTGGTCAACTTACGGAAATTTCTTGTGGATGCTCTAGATGCCACATTTTAAGCTCAATTGACCTGACAATTGGTCAGAAATTGAATTTTGCATGCGGAGTGAAATTTCGCCTATTGACTCAGGTGAGCGATCCAGGGCCATCATGGCTCTCTTATTTTTTTATTTGCAGAACTTTACCTTTCATTCCAATAAATAAACCTGCATGTATTCACTGATATTATCTTTGCATTTAAAAAGATATGACTCTTTTTTTCGATGGGCAGTGGGGAGGTTATGTTTTCCAAGTAAGTTTTTTACCTTCCAGACATTTTATGCTGTATGTCTCTGTCAATGTCAATTAAGTGCATAATACATTTATTTTAGTCTTTAAGAAACGACAGTTTTTTTCACTGGACCAAATTAGAAGCCATTGCAAAAGACAAATTGAATGTAGCTTAAATGATTATTTCAGTCTTTGATATGGTAGGAAACATTGTGTGAAAGGTAGGAAATACTGGTTGACAACATGTTCTGCTTTTCCCACAATGTTCTCAAAAGCCTTCTCTTTCATGGTCATTAACACTCTGACTTGTGTGGTGAAGGGTTAAAAAGCCAGTGAGTGATGCAGGGCCATCATGGCCCTCTTGTTTTAACTACTCATTGACAAATAATTTCATTTGAAAATTATTTGAATTGTCATCCGTAAATTCCTTCAGAATTCACAAGTTTAAAATTTTGCCATTTGGTAAGGGGTTATGAAACCTACAAAACTTAAGAATGTTTAACAAATAGATCATTTGTATAGTACAGATGATTCAAATTTATATACTGGTTCACCCTACATAGGGACTTGGGTTTCATTGTATTTTATTGACAATGTGGTGAGTGTTGAGACAATGACATTTAAGATTGTTTCATTGTGCGATTTCTCACCTGACATTAAGTAAGATTGAGCCACAGTGTCAGTTTAAGTAAGCTTGACACTTGCCGAGGGGTCAAACATAATAACAATATTTTCTCATTGAGATACAATAATTTGTGAGTGTTTACATTTTCTTTGCATTGGTTTCCAAAGAGAGACAAAAGAGCCTTTGTTAAAAAAAACATTTTGTTCATTTTAAAACCATGCATGTAAGAACAATCGAAAGTTATGTTTTTAGTTAGTTGGATATTGTGCAACAGTTTTATTGGTACTTGGTTCTGATAAAATGCAACTTGTATCTAGGTTTGTTTCTTACATGGTATTTAACATTGCTTTCAATATTATTTCAGTCATATTGCAACCAGTGCAGCTATCTAAATTTTCCTGGAGTTTCTTTTACTAGTATTTTGCTTGAAATTATTGCAAAGCCACCCACTGCTTCACCACAGAACCATTGTTGAAATGGTGATCAGAAGAGAAAGAGGACTGAACCTTCACAATGACAATCATCAATGACGAAAAATGCCGAGCTTGGGATTGAAACCCTCAGGTTTCAAGTCTTGTACACTACCGGCTGCACAAAGAGGCTTGGCAGCTTTCATCTAGGAAATAGAGGATATATATTTTTTATTTTGGTGAAAGATCGAAATTTATTTCATCGAATGAACGTCATCGGTATTATTTTCATGAGTGGCACAGCCACAAGTGAAAATTTACCTATGATGTTCAATGGAAATAAATTTCGATTTTTTGCTGAAAAACAAATATTCTATTTATTTCGTGCTTCTAACCGCTTTTTCGTTGGGGCTTTCACCATGGTCCAGTAGTTGTTTTCGGTAATTCCCTGTGGTGTAACCCCCCCATTAGATTAACATTACAATATTACGTAAAGCATGAGAACCGTTGGGTAAGTAGGCGTAAAATTACGTCATATGTCTGTCTTGTTGAATGGCCTGCACTGTTTACCTAGGTGACTAGTGCATGGGAACTACTGTTTCTGCCTTCATTTGAAGAACTTTGAAAGCTTTTTTGGCTAATTTCACTGGTTGTTACCATGAACTATCAAATCTTATAATCCACCATTATTTCCTGATAAGCTACTGAAAAACATGAAATAAAACGGTGTATTGAATTAGCAGTCTGGTGTTTTCACTGGTGAAAATGAATTTAAAGATTTCATGTAAGGCAGGAGTCTATCTAGGAAAACTGCCTTACATGACATCCTTTAATTCATTTTTTCTGGTAGAAGCATAAGATTGCTAATTAAATGGTATAAACGTTTTCATTTGACAGACAAGACCCAAGTTTTGTTTAATTCAAGACTTTTTGCAAGGCAATGGAGATCCAAGATCAGACTACAGGCTCAGTTTGGCTGGCGTCTTGATCTATACAGTTGGTTTAAACATAATGTTAATAATACCTGGTGATGATTCAAGCATTCAAGGAGTTGACTTTTTTCATAAAAAATGGGAGTTAGGCTTTGAAATGTAATTTGTTATTGGAAATGTTGATTAATTTCATATATGTTAGAGTTATACTTCCATTTTGAATCTGAAACCATTGCTGTTAAAATAAAACAGAGCCATGCACTGGGAAAATGGGGTTTAACTCTTTACCACACGAGAAAATTTTAGACCGGTCCGAATTGAAAGCATTTGCAGACGACAAAATTAATGTGACTGAAAAATTGAAATTTGGTTTGGGAAGGGTAGAAAACATTGAGGGAAAAGGAGAAAATGCTGGTTACCAGCATTTTCTCCTTTTCGCACAATGTTTTCAAAAGGCTTCTTCCTCAGGGTCGTGAAAACCAGGGATTGTTTGGTAAAGGGTTAAGCCATCTGCAAAAAGTATTGACCTATATTAGCCGAAGCAGGCTGACATGGGTTGATACTTTTTGCCATTTGTAAATTTTCTGCTTGTCAAATTCTATCACAGGATTTAGTTGGTCGATAGACAAAATTGATTTTATGGATCCATGATTATGTGATGACTTGCATGTTATAATGCATCATGGGGATGCATTCAACCCCATTTTGCCAGGGCATGGCTCAATTATTAACACCAATACTGTTTGAAGTTTTGAAAACTGCTTGAAAGGAACTATTTCCTTTTAACAACTGATTGCTGTTTTCCCACATTTCTATTTACTCAGTGTTAGAAAAAGTTCCTTACCTTGAATAGCTTGTCTTTCATGAAATTATAGTGTGTTATAAGTCTAAAAATAATAAGTATAGTAATGGGTTAATATCAGTGTAAAGAGCTACTTGTGTTTTCAGACATTGATTGTGACTTGGATAAAAGCCAATCTGAATGTTTACATCAGCACTGAGCTGTGGGATCAATTTCTACATGTATTATCATCTCTAACGTCTTGGTCAGAGCTGATCACAGAATGGGCAGTAAGTGGATTTTACTCATTACCTCATGAAACAAATTTCTTACCAACAATGTCAAATGGCTGTATAAAATTGCAGTAATCGATATAAATTGATGACGTGAAACCTGACAGCAATTTCTACTTTTTCAACTGTATTGAAATGCCCTTTTTAATTTTTTTTCTTTAAGTATAAATTACCACTATGTTTTTAAAAGTCTTAGGCTGTAAGATTGAAAAAAAAAAAATCTGTGCAAGGCATTATGAAAATAATGGGGGAGGATATCGATGAGAATACTTTTTTCTGATTTTCAATATTTCAAAATTGAAAAGTAATTAACTAATTACAAAACAACAATATATTAGACATAACCATATATATTTGCAGACTTTAAGTCAATTTAGGCTTGAATGGAGGACATTGTCATTTTATAGAAAACATCATGGGAAAAAGAGAAAATGCTGGTTACCCACATTTTCAAAAGCTGTCTTCCTCAAGACTGTTGAAACATGGGGTACCTGTGGTAAAGGTTTAAATATAAAACTTAGTCAAGCATACAAGTCATAAACTTACACAAGTAGCATGAAGGAGAAACATTTGCTGGAATGAAAATCATACAGTTTTTCAATGATATGGAAAACATTGTGGGAACTGGAGGATTTGCATGTCAAAGCTTTCTTCTTAACTCTGTACCAGACAACAAAATTTTATATCTGTCCAAATTGAATCCAATTGCAGACAACAAATTAAATATGGCTCAAATGATGGGATATTTTTATGAAATAACAGAAAACATTGTGTGAAAAGGAGAAATTGCTGGTTACCAGCTTTCTTTCAGTGTCGTGAAAACGAAGAATTGGTATAGGGTACAGCTTATATTAATAAGTTTAAAGCTTGAGTGAATGATTCACACAGGCCTGCATACTCAGGTTATCGATGAAGTGTCCTGTTTCAGATAACATCTAGCACAGAAAATTAACTGATTGAAATAATGCTGAAGACAGAAAAAAAAAAATTAACTAATATGAAATATTCTATTATGCCTTATGTTTTACTTTTTCAGAAAACTATGGAAACACTCACTAGAGTCTTGGCAAGGCAAGTATACAACCTTGATTTGTTGGACCTACCCCTGCAGAGACTAAGTGAGCAGAAAGAAAAAAGGAGAAGAGGCAAAAGCCAAGGTATGTTGTAAACCATTCCCAAACAAATCTGTTTTTATAACCTTTGGGAAAAAAGCTATTGAAACATTTTGAGAGAAGGAGAAAATGTTGATGACCAAGGTCTTCTCCTATTCCAGTGCTTTTTTTGTAACCATACAAAGACATATTTTATACTTTGAGTTACAATAAGTTTTCCCTGCCAGTGCTTTCAAAATGGACTGATCTAACATTTTCTTTTCATTTTGTAAAGAGTTTAAGTGTCTACAGGATTGCTGCAAATTGATTTACCACGTCACTATAAACTCCAGGGCCCTGTTTCACGAAAAAACTTAAGCCTCATGTTTTGCTCAAATCTGCTAACTGACTCAGTTTCCAACTTTCAATATTTCACTAACATTAACAGACTAAAGCAATGTTCTCAAATTCTGAACTCACTCAATGTTTCACACTCAACTCAGCAAAATAGTGTACTTATGTCTGTTAATTGAGTTATGTTCTTTTATTTTGCTATGTTGAGTCTGAAACATTGTTTCAGCTTAGGATTTTAGAATGTTACTTAAGTAAATGTTGGTGAAACGCATCTCAAATAATAAACTAATTAACTTAAAAATGTTCAGAAACTTAGTCTGTTAGTGGATTTGAGCAAGGTAGGAGACTTAGTTGTTTTGTAAAACCGGGCCCAGATTGCTATCTGCGTAGCTTTATTAAGAAACAAACATGGCCCAGATTGCTATCTGTGCAGCCTTATTAATAAACAAACAATTTTGTCTTAGATTTCTGAGATATAAAATCCCCTGCCTACATTTGTGAAGTATGTGTAGGACTCTTAGCCTGTAGGCCCCAGGTTGGAGCCTCACTAGAAAGACTGTTTTTTAGCTCTACTGGCTGAAAGCCAGCAGAGCTTATGTCATGGCGTGGTTTCCGTCCAGTAGTCTTTTTCTTGTTTATGCGATAAAGTCTGCATTTGTGGTCAGATTTTCGTGAAACTTTCACAGTTTGTTTATCTCATCAATAGCTTCAACCCTATTGATTTTGAAAAAAATCCAACTAACAGTACCGGAAAAGTAGCCATTTCAAGTTGAAAATTTCCATTCCTTGTTTAAGCAATAAAACCCCCAGCTGGGCGGGGGGATAGAAATAGCTCAGCTGTCGCACTACAGCAGGGGTAAGACCCCCCCCCACTGTGCCTGCCTGTTTGCCGTGGGCTGCAACTCGTGTCATTCGATGACGGGATCCTGGTGGTTGAGTGGATTCAGAGTATGGCCCTTTGATAGCTCTGTTTTTGCAACACACCACTTTGGCCTTGAACTGAACTAAATGAGGGGTCAGGAAGGCCCGTCCTGATCAATCGGCTGGTCATGCCGAGCCCTAGGGTGTTTCTCTTTGTTTTCCTAAACACGTACATACACAAATACATAATAAAAGTCATTTCTCTTCTCTGTCGTCAGTTGCTGTATGTCAAAACCCTAGAAGGCGGTGGCTCATGGGCTAATCAGGTGAAAGAATGGTGTTTGGTTGACACTTGTAAATGTCCAAAGACAGTCTATGCTTGGTGTGACATTCTGCAGGCCTACATTTGTCCAGTCTAGCCCTTTCACTTCGAGTATGTCACCGATGTATCCTTGTCATGATCTGAGTTGGGTTTCCCCAGATCATGTCCCCTTGTTGGGCTCCGGGGCAGGTGGGGAACATTGGTGATGAACCCTATTAAACAAACATGGCAACAGAAAAGAAAGCCAGGCGTGTTCTTTCTGACTCTGATTCAGAGTCAGAAGTATCATTCAACACAAACACAACATTTGCTCGTTTTATTGTAATAGAGGCAGTTGACCCATCAAAACCCATCTCAAAACTTTCTCCGTTTGTTACAGAGAAGACAGTCTCTTCCATTTTGGGCACACCAAAATCTATCAAAAAACTGAAAAATGACACTCTGCTTATTGAATGTCATTCTCAACAGCAGGCCAAAAATCTCCTGGGACATAAAAGATTTTACAATTTGGACGTAAAAGTGTACCCACATAAAACTCTTAACACCAGCAAAGGAGTCATCAGGTGTAAGGAGCTATCCTACTGTGACTCGGTGGAAGAGATTAAAAGTAATCTCAAATCTCAGGCTGTGTCTGAGGTCAAACGGATCTCTGTTTTCAGAAATGGTATGCGTAGAGATACAAATACCTATATCCTTACCTTTTGTACACTGATTCTTCCTGCTTCCATCAAAATAGGATTTCAATCTGTGAAGGTCGACGTGTATGTGCCTAACCCTCTGCGCTGTTATAAATGCCAGAGGTATGGCCATCACGAAAGTAATTGCAAAAGCACACCTGTCTGTCCAAAATGTGCTTTTGAGGGCTCTGATCATGAACCTAATACTTGCAATAACCCTGTGCTCTGTTTTAATTGCAAGTGCCATCATTCAGTCTTTTCTAAAGACTGTTCAGTCTGGAAGGATGAAAAAGAAATCCTATCTATAAAATATAAAGAAAATATTACTTTTCTGGAAGCACGGAAGATAGTTGAAAAGCGCAGAAATGACCAAACATTGTTGAATTGTTCAACATCCTATGCAAAAGTGTCATCTGCAACATCTGGAAAGGAACACTGCTCTACTTGTGAACTCTTGGCAAAGAAACTTCTTGAAAAGTTTCCAGAAATGGCCAATGAGTTGAAGAGCTTAGTCCCTGACATTCAACCTTCCGAACCTCCAAAGCCTCCTAAACAGACACAACCTATATCCAAACCCACCACTCCATCCACTACCCTAAAAACACCATCTACCTCTTCTCAAAGTATTTCTTCAAAAACAACTTCAAAACCATCTACCTCTTTGCAAAACATCTCCTCACAAAAAGCTTCAAAGCCATCTCCCCCTTCACAACAACCTCCAAAGAAACCCCAACCTCCATCTTCACAGTCTAAAAATAAATCTAACATCTCATCTAAAGATAACAAATCTAATAATGTACCCCGATCTCCTAAAAGGTCTTCTTCAAAATCTAGACCACATCCCAGAGATACCCAAGGATCTTGTGAAATCACTGTCAAAGTAAATGATCCTGTCCCTACCTCCAACAGATTTTCGGAGCTAGAGGACATGGATGCAGATGCTGAAAATCTGGAAGGTGAGGCTTCAGATTCAGAAGCCTCTATTTGGTCCATTTCCAAAGATCCTTGGAACAAGGATGCTGACACTTGGCATTCGTCCAAACCTGAGACAACTGTAATGAAATCTTAACCAACCTATTTTAAAATGCATTGGTGTACGGCCTATTTTTTTACTTTAGCTTTTATACTTTCCTCATGCACTATGGATACCATAATCCAGTGGAATTGTCGAGGTCTGAAGTCAAACTTTGACGAACTTTCCCTTTTAATCAATGATCACAAACCAGTTGCTGTTTGTCTGCAAGAAACCTTCCTTAAACAGGAGGATGATATCACTATCAAATATCATTCCATTTACAATAAGATTTATACCGAAGGCGAAGAAGCCAGAGGTGGTGTTTCTATTATTGTTAACAACAACATTCCTCATAAAGTTATCTCTCTTAATACAAACTTGCAAGCTGTTGCCATCAGGTTATCTTTACACAGTGCTGTTACACTGTGTTCTTTATATCTCCCCCCCGAGCACACCTATCAATGAGACCAATCTGAATGATTTCATTTCCCAATTGTCATCCCCCTATATTCTTGCTGGGGACTTTAATGGTCACAATGTTATGTGGGGTTGCGATGACACCAACCAAAGAGGTTTACAGTTGGAAAGCTTCATTTCGAACAACTCTTTGTCTTTCATGAATGATAAGAAGTCAACCTACTTGCATCCAGCAACTGGATCTTACTCTTCTATTGATTTAACGTTATGTAGCCCAGTCTTACTTCCCAATTTCACTTGGAAAGTGACTGAGGATTTGTGCGGAAGTGATCACTTCCCCATTATCTTTTCATCTACACAACCATCCAGCAGTGTACGACCGCAGAAATAGAAGCTTTCCAAAGCCAATTGGAATAAAGTTGAAACCCTCTGTGAACAGACTATTACACATGACAAATTTGGAGATTGCGATGATCCGGCAAAACTTTTTACTTCCCTATTAATTGATGCAGCTAAACAGTCCGTCCCTCAGACCTCGACAAATCCAAAACGTCCTGACAAGCCTTGGTACAATGATGATTGTAAACAGGCTGTCAGAGACAAAAAACAAGCCCATAGAAAGTTTAACCTCAGGCCTACCAAAGAAAATCGTAACTTATTCCGTATTTCCAGAACAAAGGCTCGATGAACCATTAGAGAAAGTAAGCGCAAGGCTTGGAGACAATATGTCTCTAAATTAAATAGTAGAACTACTACTAAAAAAACCTGGGACATGATTAGAAAGATCAATGGCAAAGGCCAGCCCCCTCTTAGTCACCTTGAAGCTAACAATACTTTGTTGGAATCACCCCAAGATATAGCTGATGCTCTTGCCGACACCTTTTGCAAAAAGTCTTCCTCTGCAAACTATTCTGAAAAGTTTCAGAGGAATAAAGCCAGAGAAGAAAAGAAAAAACTTAATTTCAATTCTTCTAATTCAGAGCATTATAATAAACTCTTCACCTTTAAAGAATTAAAATCTGCTCTGAATAAAGCTCACGATTCTTCTCCTGGCCCAGATCAAGTTCATTACCAGTTTTTAAAACACTTACCTTTTACTTCTCTCTCAGTTTTACTTGATATTTTCAATGATATCTGGCAGTCAGGTGTTTTTCCTTCATCCTGGCGGGAAGCACTAGTCATTCCTATCCCAAAACCTGGCAAGGATGCTAGTGACCCAGCTAACTATTGGCCAATAGCTCTTACAAGTTGTCTCTGCGAGACCTTAGAACGTATGGTCAACGACAGGCTGGTTTGGTTTTTAGAGAAAAACAACCTCATCGTTGATATACAGAGTGGATTTCGACGTCAACATGGCACCATAGATCATCTTGTCCGCTTTGAAACCTTTGTCAGAGAAGCCTTTATTAACAGACAGCATGTAGTATCTGTCTTTTTCGACCTTGAAAGTGCTTACGATACGACTTGGAAATACGGAATTCTTAAAGACTTGCATGACTCTGGTCTTCGAGGCCGTCTTCCTCTTTTTATTTCAGCCTTCTTGGATGAACGTCTTTTCCGTGTCCGAGTTGGTAATACTGTCTCGGGAGCCCGTGAACAGGAGATGGGTGTACCCCAAGGATGTATTCTCTCTGTTACACTTTTCAGTGTGAAAATAAACAGTATAGTTAAAGCTATGCTTCAGATCTCGAAATATGAATATTATTGAGAGACAACTTCAACAGTGTCTCAACAAACTCCAAATGTAGTCTGATGAAAATGGCTTCAAATTTTCCAAGTGCAAAATGAAGTGCATGCACCTTTGTAATCTACGTGGTGTTCATCCAGACCCTGAACTGTATTTGGACAAAACTAAAATTGAAGTCGTATCTGAGTTTAAATTTCTTGGAGTCATCTTTGACAGAAAGCTTTCCTTCCTTCCTCATATCACTGCACTTAAAAAAAAGTGCAAGAAGGCTCTTAACCTTCTAAAGGTTGTGGCCCATTCTGAATGGGGAGCAGACCGTAAAGTCCTCTTGCGGCTTTATCGGTCTTTAGTTCGCTCCAAATTAGACTATGGATCTATTGTATACGGATCTGCCCGTAAATCTTACCTTAAAATTCTTGATTCTATATACCACAAAGGTCTGCGTCTTGTACTTGGAGCTTTCAGAACTTCTCCCGTCAATAGTCTCTATGTTGAGGCTAATGAACCTTCTCTTTCTTACAGGAGGGAAAAACTCTCGCTTCAATATCTTTTAAAACTGAAGTCGAATCGTTTTAATCCAACTCATAACATTGTTTTTAAACCTCAATATAAACGTCTTTTTGAAAGGAAACCAAATGTTATTCCTCCATTTGGTATGCGCATGGAGCCCATTGCAGATAACCTTGGCATAGACACTGAGTCTATTGCCGACTATAAAATCTCTGAAATCCCTCCATGGACATTAAATAGTGCAGAATTCAGATTTGACCTTGCATCTGACAAAAAGTCTGTCACGGATAGAACTGTGTTTCATGCTAGATACAACGAGATAAAGGAGCATTATTTTTCCTTCAAACCCATCTATACAGATGGATCTAAAGAAGGAAATTCTGTAGCAGCTGCCGCTGTTTATGGACAAAGGAGCTTAAAGTGTCGCCTTCCAAACAACTCCTCTATCTTCTCTGCTGAAATCAAAGCAGTTGATCTTGCCCTTAATCTAGCTGAACGTTCTAATTCCAACCGTTTCATTATCATTTCTGACTCTTTGTCAACATTACAAGCCCTTTCAAATCAACGCCTTGAGAATCCCTTAATCTGTAGTTTACTCAAAAGGATCTCACAAATTTCTTCTATGAATAGATTGGTGTTCTGCTGGCTTCCAAGTCATGTAGGCATCGGAGGCAATGAAAATGCCGATAGGTCTGCTAAATCTGCACTTAACCTTCCCATTTCAGATTTTAAAGTTCCACACACTGATTTTAAATCCTCCGTTTTAAGACATATCCAATCTTCTTGGCAATCCCAGTGGGATGCTGACGTTTTCAATAAACTGCATTCAGTTAAACCGTCCCTTGGCGAATGGTACCCCGTTTACAGGTCTGTTCGTCGAGAAGAAGTGATAATTGCACGACTTCGAATTGGCCATTCACGCATCACACATTCCTGGCTCTTGACCAGAGATGATGCCCCTGAATGTATTCCATGCAATGCATCCTTTTCTGTAAAACATATCCTACTAGATTGCATTGACTTTCAGCCAGTTCATTCAAAATATTTCAACGTCAATAGTTTGAAAAATCTTTTTGATTCTGTCAGCGTTGAATCTATTATCGCTTTCATAAAGGAGATTGGCATTTACAATAAACTGTGAATTTACTCTTGCATTTCTTACCCATCTTTTTACAACATTCTTTTTTCCTTTAATATTCAGTTTGCATCTCCTTAATGGGAGGATTAGCCCTCTTGGGGGCATCTTATCTCATTGGAGACGGACCTCCTTAATGGGAGTATACTGATCCCATTGGAGGCTCCAATCTTTACCAGTTTTAACACTCATTTCCAAGGAAAAGCAATATCGTCAGTTTTACCTTTTAAAAGTCTTGAGTGGGCAGGGAATGCCCAGCCACTCAATATCATGTTTTATGCACATTATAAATGACACATATTTCTTCTTCATTTAAAGACTTCTCACTATCAATCCAACATTTAGTTCAAACCTTTTTATCACATTCTTAACTCTGTCATTTAAAACTTTTGAGTTGATAGGGATTGCCCTGTCACTCAATAATGTCCTTTATACATATTAAGATCACACATAATCCTTCTTAATTCAACTCTTTTACTATTATAAATGTATTCAAACCTTTTTCAGTTTAAAATCACACTTTTACTATCTTTTAACACAGATATGCGCGCTAAATGACCAAAGCTGTCGATGCGCCATAAAACGACATTCATTCATTCATTCATTAAGCAATAAAGTTTGCATTTGTGTTCAGATTTCCGTGAAACTTGTACAGTTTGTTTATCTTATCAATAGCTTCAAGCCTATTGATTTTGAAAAAAATCCAACAAACAGTACCGGAAAAGTAGCCATTTGAAGTTAAAAATTTCCATTTCTTGTTTACGCGATAGAGTGTGCATTTGTTATCAGATTTTTGTGAAACTTGCACAGTTTGTTTATCTCATCAATAGCTTCAACCCTATTGATTTTGAAAAAAAATCCAACAAACAGTGCCAGAAAAGTAGCCATTTCAAGTTGAAAATTTCCATTTCTTGTTTACATGATAAAGTCTGCATTTGTGGTCAGATTTCAGTGAAACTTGCACAGTTTGTTTATCTTATCAATAGCTTCAAGCCTATTGCTTTTGAAAAAAAATCCACAAACAGTATGGGAAAAGTAGCCATTTCAAGTTGAAAATTTCCAATTATTGTGTACATGATAAAGTCTGCATTTGTAATCAGATTTTTGTGAAACTGGTACAGTTTGTTTATCTCATCAATAGCTTCAACCCTATTGATTTTGAAAAAAATCCAACAAACAGTGCCAGAAAAGTAGCCATTTCAAGTTGAAAATTTCCATTTCTTGTTTACTTGATGAAGTAAGCATTTGTGGTTGGATTTTCATGAAACTTGCACACTTGCTTGTATCATAAACAGCTTCAACCCTATTGATTTTGAAAAAAAATCTGACAATCAGTATGGGAAAGGTAGTCATTCAAAGTTGAAAATTTCCATTTCTTGTTTAGGCAATGAAGTTCACAGTGTTGATCCAATTCTTTTGAAACTTGCAAAGATTCTTCAAGGAATTGAACTCTATTAAAAGTGAAGAAAATCTAGTAAACCATTCAGGAAAAGCAGCCATTTGATGACTTAGTATCATTTACTCAACAAAGTCCACATTATTAGTCACATTTCTGTGAAATTTGCTGGGATTGTTTAATACAAGGTGTACTGAAACCCTATCAAATTTGGCAGGATTCCAAACATTTAGTTTTGAGAAATTGCACTTCATTTTTTTTCACTGTTTGTTCAATTCACCATGCCTACTTCTGCTGTCTTAGTGGGTTCAAGCTCAGTTGCAAGAGCACATTTTTGCCTTTTTTTCTTTTTGCATCATGAATTCATAATGTATGCTAGCATAAAAGCAAAATCACTGCCAGTAGAGCTATTTCAGGCCCTCAAGGGCCTCTAGTTGTGGGATTGTCCTTGGACAAGACACTTCAGAGCCCTAGCATAGTACTGGTGTAACCCAGGACACTCAGGAATATGTGAGCTGTCACTGTGATATGACTGAAATAATGCTGAAAGCAGCATAAAGCTCCATTCATTCAATTTATTTTTCAGAGTGTTTGTAGTAATTAGGGTTCAACTTCTCTTCCCCTTCTGGACATAGGGGTCCGTAGTTTGATTCCTGGCACCCATAGACTATATATTATAAACAAGGGATTTAACTGTATGCAGTCCGTTACTCGCCAGCCCGCCCGGGTGGCTCAGTGGTGAGCGTGTCGGACTCATGACCTGGTGGTTGTGAGTTCGATACCCGGTTGAGGCGAACTTTCTTTCCGGCGTATTTTCGCCTCTCACCTCTGCTGAAGCATGTGAGAAAAGTAGTCGGTGGCTTTGGAAAGAAAGTTGTGTTAGTACTGGTGTGAGAAAGCCAGGAAACACATGTGCGTCACCGACCGCCATGATATGACCTTAGCTGTTAAAGTGGCGTTAAACCCCAATACAACCAACCAACCAACCGTTACTCGCCCCTGGTTACAAAAAACAACGTATCTTTTCTACCCCATCAGTTATTCTGCTATTTTTTTCTACAGCTGAGAGCTAAAACATTTTTCTACCAGAAAAACACAACTGTTTGTCAGTGGCTAATGCAGTCTGGCTGATACATTCGCTCGAACTCGAACTCGCTCAAAAATCAGCACCATTGACACGGGTTCGTACATCCGTTTTCAAGATATAAAATGCACTTTAGATCCAATGAAACGCAGCATTAGCGGCACCCACCCTTTAAGCATGTTTAAAAATACTACTGACCTATAGTCTTTATCTTCAATAATGACGAAACGCCTCAGAATTCGTTGAATTTGTGATCCACGTTCTTATTTCGAACAGCTGCAGCCATCTTCTGTCATGTGACATTGTTTGGAACGAGAAATTTCATCGGTTGATATGTACTAACAGTCGTGAATTCAACCAATGAAATTTCGTACAGCTGCTCACACCTTTTTGTCACGTGACAGTACGGTGACACTGTTTGGAACGAGAAATTTCATTGGTTTATATGCACGAACGTCAGTATCAAATGTACGAACCCGTGTCAGTGGCGAAGATTTTTTGAGCGGGTTTACAAGTTCGAGCGAATGTATCAGCCAGAATGCATTAGCCACTGACAAACAGTTATGTTTTTCTGGTAGAAAAATGTTTTAGCTCTCAGCTGTAGAAAAAATTAGGAGAATAACTGATGGGGTAGAAAAGATACGTTGTTTTCTTGTAACCGGGGGCGAGTAACGGGCTGCATACAGTTAAATCCCTTGTTTTAGTCTATGGGTGACAGGAGTCAAACTACGGACCCCTATGCTTCTGGATGTATAGCAGAAAAAGAAGGAGAATTTGAACTGATTATACCAGCTCAAAACTCATCTTCCAAATCATGCTGATACAAAGTTGAAAAGGCGTGAAACAGCATAAGACACCTATCTGATATGCTTGTGTGTTTCATTGCTACATAATCAGTTTTGCAAGGTTGCACTTTGAAAATCTTTAAATTGTCTTTTACAAAAGTGGTGTTGAATTTTTTTTTTTTGTATGGCTATACACAGTATTTTTGGTGAAGAATTTCAGTGTTTTTCAAACGCATCTTCAACTTGTGACTGGTCATTTTATCCATTAGTGCACAAGACCTAACTGAATTATTGAAAGCTACACAAAGGATAGACATGTATGGAAAACATTATAGGAAACAGCTATTACAAGATATTGCTCCTCATCCCACAAATTCTTGACCTGTATGGTTGGCAAAAGTGATAGATGTATAGGTTGATTGATACTATATCTTGCCATTGAGCAAGTTTTAGTTTTTAGCTCCACTGGCCGAAGGCCAGAGAGCTATTGTCATGGCGTTGTGTCCGTCGTGCATCCGTCCGTCAGTCCGTCCGTCCGTCCGTTCGTGCGTCCGTAAACTTTTTTTTTAAAAACTTCTCCTCAGAAACTATTGACTGGATTTTTACCAAATTTCACAGGAATGTTCCTTTGGTGGTCCTCTTTCAAATTCCTTCAAATAATTGTGTTCCATGAAGAATTCTGGTTGCCATGGCAACCAAAGTAAAAAACCTTTAAAAATCTTCTCCTCCCAAACCGCTATTTGGATAGCATTATTATTTTGCAGGAATGTTCCTTAGATACAGGTTTACAGAATTCCTTAAAAAAAAAAAGATCTGTCAAAAAACATGGCTTTTATGGGAGACTCATTTTCCTTTTATGGTATAAAGTAAAATCTTTGAAAAATTTCTTCTCTAAAACTATTCATTGGATTTCATTGTTGTTTTGCAGGTAAGTTCCTATGGTGGTTGTCTACCAAATTGTTTCTTCAGTGAGCTAAAATGCAGGATTGAATGATAATTGTTAAAAACTTCCTTTTGCCATTATAGAAATATCAGGCCTGTGGAGCGATACAGGCGCTCAAGCGCCTCTAGTTTGTGTTATTATGCCCCCCTTCAACGAAGTGGGGGTATATTGCTTTGCTAATGTCGGTCGGTCGGTCCGTCCGTCTGTCGGTAGACCTTACCTTGTCTGGATGATAACTAGACACAGAATTGACCTAGGTTCGTCAAATTTGGCACAGACATGTGTCTCGGAGTGTAGATGATCCCTATCGATTTTGAGGTCGATCAGTCAAAGGTCAAGGTCACAGTGACCGTCAACATGTTGATATATAGACCAAATCTTGTCCGGATGATAACTAGACACAGAATTGACCTAGGTTCGTCAAATTTGGCACAGACATGCATCTTGGAGTGTAGATGATCCCTATTGATTTTGAGGTCAATCAGTCAAAGGTCAAGGTCACAGTGACCGACAACATGTTGATATATAGACCAAACCTTGTCCGGATGATAACTAGACACAGAATTGACCTAGGTTCGTCAAATTTGGCACAGACATGCGACTCGGAGTGTAGATGATTCCTATCGATTTTGAGGTCAATCGGTCAAAGGTCAAGGTCACAGTGACCGTCAACATGTTGATATATAGACCAAACCTTGTCCGGATGATAACTAGACACAGAATTGACATAGGTTCATCAAATTTGGCACAGACATGCGTCTCGAAGTGCAGATGATCCCTATTGATTTTGAGGTCAATCAGTCAAAGGTCAAGGTCACAGTGGCCTTCAACTTAATGATATATAGACCAAACCTTGTCCAGATGATAACTAGACACAGAATTGACCGAGGTCCTTCAAATTCTGTACAGATATTCATCTTGGAGTGTAAATGATCCCTATCGATTTTAAGGTTAATCCGTGAAAGGTCAAGGTCACAGTGACCACCAGATGATTCAGGGCCCGCGCTGCCATTCACCACCTGAGCCATTTGCTAAAAAACAATTAAAGTGTCTCAAAAATCATCATATGTGGCTCAACTTGTGGCTCCAACATTTTATTCGCGTATTATCGGGGACGTAGTAAGCATCAAAATTGACTGGGAAAAAGCGGAAGTCGAATGCGCGTGCCGAAAAAAAAATCGATAACCCAGTCTGTGTATCGGCGACTGTTTACAATCTTGTATGCATACACACGGCGGTGTGTATAATTATGCGAACTGTTGACAGATTATCATGTTTAACAATTGAAGTGGGCTATAAATCAAAAAGATGACATCGATATTTCCCAATCAATTCTTTTGATATCAGTTTATGAACTGTGCCATTTCCTGTATCAGTGTGGCAGTAGGGGGGCATGACTGTTTTACAAACAGACATCTTGTTGAACATTTACACTGAAGCCTCTCCATTCAACTGGTTTTTGATTACTTAGATATTCCAACCAAGACAAAGGCAGATGACCAGAGTTTTTCACGTGCATGGAGTAAAAGTGAAAGTCAAGGGGTACCAGACAGACCTCTAAGCTCTAATTTGTCCCAGCAAGCTTCATTTGAAAGATCACAAGGAAAATATAAAAGTGATGGTATGAAGATTTTTTTTTCTCTACCCAGAGAGTAGTTGTGTACATTGATTCTAATTTGCTCCAGTAATTTATGTAAATTAGGTCTTGTATGCTATGTATATGCCGTGTCATAATCAACTTGTACCAGCATAACTGGTTGTTTGAAAAGGGTTTGATGCCAGTGCTTAAGTTTTATTATGCTTACATCTCATGTATTTTATTCATATTTCATCATTTAAAAGCTGGGCATCTAAATTACATTGCCCTAGGGCATTTGCACAATTAGGACCATCAGCTTAGATAAATCATGGAATTAAGAGTTACACACAAAATACAAGTACATGTGAGGCAAGAGGGATCCTTGTATGTGATATATGATGATACACATACCCATTATGTGAGTGACTAAAGAGTTGGATGTTATGTGAGATATTCTTAATCGAAACAGTTTTGAAATTGCAATGTTCAAGTTGTTCTTACTAGGTGAATAACCGTTGATGCTCAAGTGTTTTTAGTTGCACCAAGTAACTATTGATTATATTTGAGCAATGCTCTGCGAAAAGGGGGCTTTATGCATCTGTAAAAAGTACCAACCCAGGTGAGCCTGTGCAGTCCACACAGGCTAACCTGGGCAGAAACTTATTGCTATTGGTCAATTTTCTGTATGTCCAAGGATCAGTCTTTCTCATGATTCTGTTGGTTGTTAGACAAAATGAAATTTATGGAACCATAATTATGTGATGACTTGCTCGATGGAATGCATCATGGGCATGCATTAAGCCCCTTTTCACAGGGCATGACTCAATTTTATAGGTGCAGGAGGAACCAAGTCACGTCCTGATATGTCTAAACAGAAATCTCTGAGTGGATCACCCTCACCTAGTCACTCTAGGTCAGCATCAACATCCTCTGTGCCAGGTGGGATATTAAGAAGTAGTAGTGAAGGAAACCTGGCAGATCCTGTGGAACTAGCTGAGAGACTTAAACAAGGTTTGTGGTTGATTTGGGATCTGGTTATTATACGCCCGTCGAAGACGGGACGTATTATGGGATCACCCATGGCGTACGGGCGTCGGGGCGTCTGGGCGGGCGGCATCCAGTTCTTTGTCCGGAGCATAACCTTGTCATCTCCAGTCCGATTGACTTGAAACTTGGCATTTGTGTTTGTTGCAATAATACGGAGTGCAGTGCGAAAGAAGCATAACTCTACTTTGTGCTGTCTTTGAGTTATTTCCCTTTGATCGTCATTTTTACAGCATTTTCTGCTTGTCCGGAATATAACTTTGTCATCTCTAGTCTGAACGTCTTCAAATTTGGTATGAATGATTGTTGAAAAATTACGGAGTGCAGTGCACAAGAACCATAACTCTTCCTAGCACAAATTTTGAGTTATTCCCCCTTTGATCTTCATTTTTATAGCATTTCTTGCTTGTCCGGAGCATAACTTTGTCATCTTTAGTAGGAATGACTTGAAATATGGTATACTTATTTGTTGCAATATTTGGAAGTGCACTGCGCAAGAATTGTAACTCTACCTCGTGCTGTCTTTGAGTTATTTCCCTTTGATCATCATTTTTACAGCATTTAGTGCTTGTCCGGAATATAACTTTTTCATCTCAAGTCAGAACGACTTCAAACTTGGTTTGCATGTTTGTTGCAATATTATGGAGTACAGTGCGCAAGAACAATAACTCTACCTAGTGCGGATTTTGAGTAATTCCACTTTGATCTTCATTTTTACAGTATTTCTTGCTTGTCCGGAATGGAACTTTGTCACTTGAAGTTAAATTGACTTGAGACTTGGTAAACATGTTTGTTGCAGTTACGAAAAGTGCAATGCACTGGAGCCGTAATCTTACCTAATGCCCTTTTGGAATTATTCCCTATTAATTTTTTTTTTTTTTACAGCTTTTCATGCTTCTCTACAATATAACTTTGTCTTTTCATGTTGGAATGACCTGAAACTTTATATGCATGTTTCCTTAACATTAGAGGAAACATTCATGCCTATTTCAATCACTTACATATTTCTGGTGCACTACTATTTTCCTCTACTTGCCCTTTATGATTATTATCCCCCCTCGACAACTGACGGTGGGACAGGCGTATCTTGTGACAATTTGCTGCTCTTGTTTTAAGTGTTGTTTTCTTCCATGTATATATATGTTTTTTCCTACATATTTAGTGTAAAGCAACTATTTGTATGCAGTAGATTAATATGTTGCAGTTAAGTAATTATAAATCAGCCTGATTTATCAAAAGTTCCAGATAAAAAGGGCAAACCATCAAATTCTAAAATCACTAAACATATCTTCATTAAAAGCTATGTGTGGGGTACTTATTTGAAATATCTTGAGATGAATCGGACAAGAGATAATATTCTTTAAACCTGAAACTTACTGGTTCTATCATAAAATATTGCAGTGTATCACATAAAACCTCCTCTAGGGGTGTATTAAATCCATGACTTACTTTTGTTAATACATTAGTGTAGTGTTGATTTTTGGTCTTGGTTCTGGTTAATTTGTATTTAAGTGTACAGTCAAGGGACATAACTATTCACCACCCCTGAACTTTATTGATTTTCTAGTAGAATACCTCCGATAATTATACGCCCGTCGAAGACCGGACGTATTATGGGATCACCCATGGCGAACGGGCGGGCGGGCGGGCTTCCTGGTGGGCGGGTGGGTGGGCAGCGTCCAGGTCTTTGTCCGGAGCATAACTTTGTTGTCTCCAGTCCGATTGACTTGAAACTTGGCATTTGTGTTTGTTGCAATAATACGGAGTGCAGTGCGAAAGAACCTTTACTCTACCTCATGCTGTCTTTGAGTTATTTCCCTTTGTCATTTTTACAGCATTTTCTACTTGTCCGGAGCATAACTTTTGTCATCTCGAGTTTGATTGACTTGAAACTTGGCATTTGTGTCTGTTGCAATAATACGGAGTGCAGTGCGAAAGAAGCATAACTCTACTTTGTGCTGTCTTTGAGTTATTTCCCTTTGATTGTCATTTTTACAGCATTTTCTGCTTGTCCGGAATATAACTTTGTCATCTCTAGTCTGAACATCTTCAAATTTGGGCATGATTATTGAAAATTTACAGAGTGCAGTGCACAAGAACCATAACTCTTCCTAGCATGAATTTTGAGTTACTTCCCTTTGATCGTTTTTTTTTTAACAGCATTTAGTGCTTGTCCAGAATATAACTTTGTCATCTCAAGTGAGAACGACTTCAAACTTGGTATGCATGTTTGTTGCAATATTACGGAGTACAGTGCGCAAGAACAATAACTCTACCTAGTGCAGATTTTGAGTAATTCCACTTTGATCTTCATTTTTACAGTATTTCTTGCTTGCCCGGAACGGAACTTTGTCACCTGAAGTCAATTGACTTGAGACTTGGTAAACATGTTGTTGCATTGCCTGCTCTTTACAATTATTATACCCCATCGACAACTGGTGGTGGGACGGGCGTATCTTGCGACAATTTGCCGCTCTTGTTTTAATTGTTTACTCTTTAACAGTACAAGGTCATTTGATGAAAATTTGGTCAGTGAACCCTGTCTTGAGTGTAGATGATGTCATAATTTATCCCCTTACCACGCAAGAAAATTTTAGACCAGTCGAATTGAAAGCATTTGCAGACGACAGTTTCAGTGTGGCTCATATAAAATGGTTTTTCTTTGATAGGGTAGAAAACATTGTGGGAAAAGGAGAAAATGCTGGTTACCAGCATTTTCTCCTTTTCTCACAAAGTTTTCAAAAGCTTTCTCTTTCATGGGTGTTAAAAGTCATCATTCTGTGGTAAAGGGTTATAGATTATGATGTCATCAACTTCATGTGAGATTTATTTGTGGTTTACCATATGGCACCAAAAACAAAGGAAATTAGCACAGAGGTCAGAAAATCAGAAAGCACAACAAAGAAGGCAAAAATCAGTGTGAATTATCAAGATTTTTTGGAATACCTAGGTCTACAATTAAGAGTATTTTGAAAAAAGTTTGAAGAGTTTGGTAATGTAGAAAAGAGGTCCGGAAGAGGAAGAAAGAAACTGTTTAACGAGATGATCCGTGAAAATGGAGAATAAGCCAAGCTTATAACTTGTGATTTGGTTGGGCCCAATTATTTACAATTTTTTGGTGTAGGAATATATATATATAGCTTAGCTACATTTTTTCTTTGTTTATTCCTGTATAATATTGTGCTCTAATGAGTATCTATTTTGCATATAAAGATGTATATACCTAACAATTTTATATTCTTTATTTGAATCTCTTAACTTAAGAAGAGGATTTTTTGATAAATTTGAATTTTTATCAGTCCTATTTCAAAAGAAAAAAGTATGGAAAGAGTAGAGTTGATCCGGGTAATTCCGTACACCTTCGGATAAAGTTGAAATTTGCATCGTCAGCTTTATAACGGTGACCATAAAAATGTAGTTATCATGAAAATCAAACTTTCTTCTTTTGAATACCATCACTAGAATACGTTGATTTGATAGGTTGTCATAACAGGTGCGGGAATAATGGATAGATGAAGAGGTTGTCTTACTCCATACACCTCGCGGGTTAATCTGTACACACCTTCGGGTAATTCTGTACGCTTGTTTTAATCACCTCTCAGAACATGTATTACGGTTTTACCAAAAATGTTTGTTTGTCTAGGTACAGAAAAAAGGAGTTGAGAGTGACAAGTTGAGGTCTTTTTTCTCCACAAAATATCAGAAAATGGTTTTGTAACCAGAGTTCAAAAAGCACATCCTCCACCCAGGCCTCCTTCTGATGTGTAAGTTATGCCACTGGGAACACTCACTTTTGTATTAGGCATGCAGACTGTGTTAAGATCAATAAAATATTAATTTTTGTACAGAAAAGTTGTATTAATGAAAAACTCAAAGACATTTAGACACAATATTGATGCTTGTAGATCTATACGGTAACCTGCTTTGAGAGTTTTATACATGTATGGAATTACCCACATCCGAAACAAGCCACTATTTTCACTTGAGGCTAAATCCATACAGATAAAAAACAGTAAAATGACTACTTTATAATATTTTTAAAACAAAAACAAAAAAGAAATTGTAAAATTCAGTAACAATTCTTTACATCCATTACACTCTAGTTATTAATTTTATTCCAGCCTTGATAAAATCATATTGCACTTGCGTAAGTTGCTACTGAGTGACCTTCTGTGTTAATCTTGTTGGGGACGGTATTTCAAGGTTCGTTCGGTACAGTGCCGCGTCCAATCAGCGTCAAGAAAAAAGATTGCGTCATTGTATAAAGTTATTTTTTCAAGAAGGATTTTCCGAAAGGATAGCTTCATCAATAGAGGGTTATATTTAGAAGGAGGGGGATACAGTTTTGTGTGAAAGATGTCCTTTCTTTATGTGAACGGAGTTTGCCGCATGTACGGAATTAGCCGGATCGACTCTAGATGAATTAATAAATAATCTCTGCTCAAGTTTGAAGTACAGAAACTGTCTAGTAATTTGATACAGTGGTAAAGAGATCCATATATGCTTCAAACTTTGCTAGATTTTCCTATAGAATAATACTTTGCTAGATTTTCTTATAGAAGAAAACCTTATTCTAAGTTGTTTTGCATCAATAGTAAAAGAAGTTTTTACCAGCTATATCAATCACACTGCTCAGAGATTTTCTCCTATCTAACCAGTACTCACATCAATGTAGGAGTAACCCCAAAAATTTATTCCACTCAAACCTAGGTTCCCTGTAGTGTAAGGCTGATGCTCATGCCATTATAAAAAGTCTCTGGTAGACTGAAATAGCCCTCCTTGTGTGATGATAAAGACAGTAGGGTTTTATGCTGGCTTTTAGAAACATTTTCAGCAGATACAGGGTTAACCTATTACTACACAATTAGTCTTACAAACATTGTAGGAAAAGGAGTGATGGCTTTGAAAACTGCTGGTTTTTTTTTTCCATACAATGTTTTCTGTATTACTCAAAAAGGGTAGACGTGTCTGAGTTTCAGTGGATTGTTTTTCCAGACATCGAAAGAAGTAGACACCAGAGTTTATTCATTAGGTGCAGAATTAAGCAATTTCTGGTCACCAGACCAGACTGTTACTTATCAGTATTTATATTCTTTTCATTGAATGTCTTCAGTAGCACTAAAATTTTTATGCAAGTTTAGAAGGTTCTTTATACATTAATGCAGTAGACTGCATATGTCAATATTGACAAAAAGAAAAGGTTTTTTGAAAAAAAAAACAAAAAAACATGCAAGTAAAGTACAGTCTCTTGAGGATCTACACTATTATTGTATTTTAGTATTAATTTCTCAGTTACTTTTAAAGACAGACAGTCTTGAAATTTGGGGTATCAAGCTATTATAGTCCACAGTTTAGTTCATAGCAGTTGTACAAGGTTTGAAATAAAACAATCCTATATGAAAGGGAATGAATGTTTAATAAATACAGTTTAGCTAAAAATCAAACAAAATCATACATGTCTTTACCTTTTAAAATAATCCCCATCAGACATTTCTGAAAATATATATTTCGAGATAATCAATATAGAATTAATCTTTATTTTGTGACCGAAATTTATACCTATCCACATTGATAGCATTTGTAGACAGCATATAAGATGTGGCTTAACACGTATGTCGTTGATAGGATTGAAACATTGTGGAAACATGGGAAAATGCTGGTTACCAGTATCTTTTCTTTTTTCCACAAAGTTTCCAAAGGCTTTCAGCCTCAGCATTGTTAAAACATAAGATGCTTTGCTAAAGACTTAATTGGGCCCAGCTGAGAATCTGGAGGGATTCTTTAAGATGTAATTTTACATTGTGCATTATGTAGGAATTATACATAGAAGCTTGATGTCAACTCCCAATAAGAGTTCCCACAGTCTTGGAAATGTATTAATGGCACACCCTGATATTAACCACAAAACAATTGGTATGTAGATGTCATCACCTAACAAAGCATGTTTTAGTTTGCTTACCTAGCAGGTATATCTACACTAATTGGAATTGTTTAATGGTTATGTTACCTGCTTAATAATAGCACTTTAGATATTGTTATAACATTTTATTTACACTGTTGATGACATTTTTCTTAATTTTATGATTTTAAGCTCCACTGGCGGAAGGCCAGCGAGTTTATGTCATTGCCCTGTGTCAAGTCACCACTTTTACAGTGGCTTTATCTTGTTGAACTCTACCAGGATTCAAGTAATTATAGCTCTGTGGTAAAAAAACAGGCTTCGCCCTGGGGTCACAACTTCACATTGGCTTTTGTAGAGAAAACTTGATAAGTCTTCTTGTTTGAAACCATTTAGCCTAAAATTGTTATGTTTTGTATGTATGTGTTGTACTTCATAGCCAGTGGAGCGATACAGGACCATCATGGCCCTCTTGTTGTAGTTTATGTTTTATTTCATTTACCTCTCCTCTGCCCCCCTCTCCCATCCGAAAACACACACACACACACACACACACACACACACACACACACACACACACACAGAGAGAGAAGTTATTGGTTTACATGACACCCATTACAGAAAACTTTGAACTTTAGTATTTGTGGTATCTTTTTTACCCTTTACCAAACAATCTTGTGTTTCAACAACCCCTAGGAAGAAGCATTTTGAAAAAAACATAGTGGGAAAGTGAGAAAATGTTGGTGACAAGCAATTCTACCCTGTCAGAAAACCTCTGCTCACCTTTGTTCATCTGTACCAATTTCAAATTTGTTGTCCACAGATACTTTCTGTTTTGAAGAGCTTGAAATTGTCATTTGAGAAAGGGTTAAATGTTTTATAGCTGTAATATCTGTAATATTCTTAGTCTGTCCATAAATAGGTAGATGCAACAGGGGCTTTGTCATCATTCCTTTGCCTAGTTATCCCTTTTTAAACAACCCTGAGGAAAAGTTTTTTCAAAAAACTGGGAGAAAATGGTGGTTACCAGCATTTTCCACCCTCTTTTCCACAATATTTGTTTACCCTTTCATATACATATGCTCTCACATGAGCCACATTTATTATCTGTAAATGTTTTCAATATAGACAAGTTTATTATTGTGTTGTCTGGTAGAGAGTTAAGTTAGATGTAAAGGCTGTATGCGTGCAATCTGTACCAGCATTCACCATTAATTTCTAATTTCATTCTTAGTTTTATTTTAGGTTTAGAAAGTAACACAACTTCTGATAGGCTAACACATTTGGTTTAGCAAATATGAAATTTTGTTACTTTCAAATTTAGAAAATTCTTGAGATAAGACTGGGAATAATCTTAAGAATGGTTGATTGGTATGGACCCTGTTATTATCTTTTCTTAGTATTTGTCAAACTCAGTATGATCGACTATTTGTCTAATCCTTAATCCATTGACTAGCTATCTTAATGGTGAAGATATTGTGTCCCAGCCAGCAAAAAGGATAGTCTTAAAATAGATGAGATTTCAAAGCGGGATATCGGTTGATGTACCAGCTACCATATTGACAAACTTTTGTTGGAGATGGTAATAGTGTAAAAACCAAATCAACACACAGATCTGAATAAAAACAAGTAAAATTTTAGTAGCTGCATTGAAGCTTTTGCTACAGAATACTCTATTTGGAAAACAGGGCTGTCAGGATATTTTTTACACAATAGGACCTCAATAAAATAATATTAAATGCAGCAAAAGTACTGCAGCAGGGTATCCTAATATTGTGTTATCTTATCGATGATGTAAGGCTGGTTGGTACAAGTTGATATGTAAGTTGAGGTTTGTGATGCTAATTCAACACGTATATTTCACTAAAGCGTCACAGTGCCAACATACAGCAGGTTTTATTGGCCTACCATCTGGTTATACCAGGTGTCGGCATGTCCATTTGCCAATAATACTTGCAGGGTTGTTGCCTTTTTTGTATTTAGAAAAAGAAACATATACTAATCTTGCTCTTCTCCTCTGAAACACCTGGTATGATTTGGATGAAATTTTACTGGTAAAAATCAAAATGGTAGTTTGTTTCATTCTCTCTCTGATAGGCATATCAGTCACTTGTGATTTCTTCACTTTTTAACCCTCTACCACACCAGCCCAAGTTGTAACGAACCCTGAAGAAAGAGGCTTTTGAAAACATTGTGGAAAAAGGGGAAAATGCTGGTAACCAGAATTTTCTCCTTTTCCCATAATGTTTTCAAACCTTTCAGAGAAAGCTACCATCATTTTAGCCACATTTAATTTATCTGCTTATGCTTTCAGTTGAGACGATTGTAATATTTTTGTCATCTGGTAAAGAGTTAACCCTTTATCGAACAATCCCGGGTTTTCACGACCCTGTGGAAGAGACCTTTTAAAAAAAATTTGGGAAAAGAAGAAAATGCTAGTAACCGGCATTTTCTTCATTTTCCATAATCTTTTTTTTTCCCTTCTAAAGGCAAATTTCACTTTTTGAGCCATGCCTAATTTGTTGTCTGCAAGTGCTTACAATTTGGACCAGTCTAATTTTTTGTCGTTTGGTAAAGAGTTAAAGCCCAAAATGTTTGCTCATGTCAGGTTCTGCTTTTTTTTTTTTTTTTATACATGTGATGAAAAGGGAATTTCCATACTTATTTCCATACCAGTGTTGTATGTTGTACATAATTTTCCCATCGCAACCTTTTCATTGATGAAATTCAAGGTAGCATAGATGTTTGTGGTTATCTGTTTCTGGTAATTGTGGCATTTCATGATTTCCGAAAGAGTAGAATTGTCACTTAGTATCCAGAAAATAGGATTAACTTTTGCATTAACCCTTTAGCATACAACTCATGATGGTTTAAATGACCCTGATGAAAGCGGCTATGAAAAAATTGTGGGAAAAGGGAAAATGCTTTTCTTCAGCATTTTAGGAAAAGGGGGAAATGCTGGTGTTTAGCATTTCTCTTCCTGCTGTTAATTTACAGCAAATACTGTGAATTTAGATGAGTCTAAAACCTTGTTGTTAAAGGTTAAGCCATTGTAGATCATTGGTATTTACACAGGACTAGTCATTTAGCCTTTACCACACGATACCTTTTTTCAACGACCATGAGGAAAAAGGCTTTTGAAAACATTGTTGAAAAAGTAGAAAATGCTGGTAACCAGCAGTTTCTCCTTTTGCCACAGTGTTTTCCACTGTTAAAGACAATCTCCTCCCCTGAAGCTACATTCAATTTATCGTCTGCAAATGCTTTAAATGGTCTGAATGTTGTCATATGGTAAAGAGTTAAGTTTTTACAAGCTGTAATCTTAGATTCAGTATAAATACTCTCCATGGATTGATCAGTCATTGCTGACATCAGAAATCATTCTTCTCTTGCTGTTTAAAGTTGTTTTGACTTCCTTCATTTGGGAAATGGCCAGTAGCTTAGAAAAAGTACTGTGTAAAGTACTGGTATATAAGAAACTCAGTTTTAGTCACACAGAAAAACAACCTTTTCCTTGGTTATTTATTTTTTTTTTAGCTCACCTGATCATAGCTCAAGGTGAGCTTTTGTGATTGGGCTGTGTCCGTTGACCCTCGTCCCTTGTCTGTCAATAACTTATACCTTATGTACATTGTCAGTCCTCACATCCGGTCATAAACTTTGTCATTAGGTCAAATCTTTGGAAAGCCTTGTGTACATCCTACAGGCCACATTTTTAGTTTAATACTGAGGATAGTTGGTCAGAATGTTTGTCTTGATATATTGGACAAGTTTGAAAATGGGTCATGTTGGGTCAGAACTAG
Organism: Hippopus hippopus; assembly: GCA_946811185.2. Classification (NCBI taxonomy): domain Eukaryota; kingdom Metazoa; phylum Mollusca; class Bivalvia; order Cardiida; family Cardiidae; genus Hippopus; species Hippopus hippopus. The sequence goes on along the minus strand of OX328097.1, from coordinate 53,625,381 downwards.
GTCACTAGGCCAAATCTTAAGAAAGGAAAAAAAAAAGTTGTGCAATCCCTATAGGCCACATTCTCAGTCTAATTCTTATGTAAGTTCGTCAGAATGCTAGTTGTGATATCTCTGAAGAGTTTGAAAATGGATTAGGTTTGGTTTAAAACTAGGTCACCTGGTCAAATCTTTGAAACACCTTGTGTGTGCTCTAGAGGCCACATTATCTGTCCAGTACTAATGAAAGTTGGTCAGAATTTTTCTCTTGATAACATCTCCAACCAGTTCGAAAATGGTTCACATGGGGTCTAACATAAGGTCATCAGATTAAATCTTAGAATAGAGGCTACAATTTCAATCCAATATTCATTAAAGTTGGTCAGAATGTTTGTTTTGGAGATATCTTGGATAAGTTTGAAAATGGGGCATGTTGGGTCAAAAGCTAGGTCACCAGGTCAAGTTTTAGATACAGCTTGTGTACACTCTAGTGGCCACATCTTCAGTCCAATACTCATGAAAGTTTGTTAGTGTTTGTTATAATGATAATGGGATCAGTGTGAAATTGGTCATCTCTGGTCAAAGACAAGGTCACCAGGTCAAATCTTAAAAAAACCTTGAGTATGCTCTTTCGGCCGTATTTTCTGTCCAATACTCATGAAAGGGTGTCAGAATGTTTTTCTTGCTAATATCTACTTATGGTTGAAATTGGACTATGTTTGGCTACAAAGTAGATCACTGAGACATATTCAAGTTAAAGCTTCTATACTCTATAGGCCACATTTTCAGTACAATACTCATCAAAGTTTGTTAGAATACATGTCTGGATAATGATCTTGGAAGAGTATTTTTTTAAAAAGGGCATGTGTGGTCAAAAGGCTCAGGTGAATGACCTCAGGGCCATCATGGCCCTCTTGTTGTTTTTGTTAGACCTATCTTGACTTCATTTACTTCATTTACTGGTGAGAGGATGTATAGATTTGTTCAAAGTACATTTATTTCTGATTTGTTGAATTATATGCTTTTTTAGTATAAATAGTTCAAGAATACTATTTTTGAATACAAGTACATGAAAGTTGAAAAGCTCTCACAGCTTTTGTGTCTGTGTTGTTGTGTTCTAATGCGCAGTCTTAATTAAAAAGCTGAGTCCCATTAGCTCGGTGGTAGCAAGCAGTGCCAGTAAACTAAGGGTTCTAAGCTTAAATTCAAAATGTTTTTAGCTCACCTGAGCACAAAGTGCTCAAGGTGAGCTTTTTGATTGTACTGTGTCCGGCGTCTGTTGTCTATTGTCTGTCATCACGGCATCAACAATTACCTTTTGTGCTTTCTAGAGACAACATTTTAGTCAGAATTTTTGTCTTGATGATATCTAGCACTAGTTTAAAATTTGGTCATGTTGGGTCAAAAAGTAGATCATCGAGAAATCGTAGATAAATGTGTGCTCATTGGAAGCCATATTATCAGTCTGATACTCAAGAGACTTAGTCAGAACGTTTGTCTTGATGATATTTTGGACAAGATAAAATTGATTTATGTCTGATGACAAGTAGGTCACTGGAGTAAATCTTAGAAAACCTTGTGTGTACTCTTGAAGCCACATTTTCAGTGTGATAGACATGAGAATTGGTCAGAGTGTTTCTCTTGATATTATATAGGCGTTGTCTGCGCATGTCATATTCTTCGAAGATTCGACCTGTCTGCTATGACGCATCACCCATCCCCTTATACTTGGGAAAAGTAGGGCTTATACCGAAGCTATTACCCAAGACTGTAGCCCTGGGCTGTTTTAATAATAAATGGCCAGTGCATAGGTTACATGCTAGCTGATCATAGCTGAATGAATCGCACCAGGTAGCGTTTTATTGAGTAAAGGTTTATTTCAATTTTGAAATTCAAAGTAACGGTTGTCGTTTTGAAAAGTAGTCCGGTTCTGTACCCAGAATGCCCAAATTAGATAGATGTGTATTTGTAGAATGCCATCTAGCGGGAGATAATGATTATATAGGTGAAAATTAGTAGATGTGGAGAAAAAAATAGAATATTACCGGGTATGTATGCTGAGTTTTGTTATCATTAGATGACGCTAACCATGATGTCAAATAAGCTTGTTCTTTTACTTTCAGGACATACCTGATACTATTGCCCATGTTGTGTGTTTTAATTAGAATTACCTCAATGAGATAATAATGTATTGTACCTAGAATATTATGTTTATTGTGAAGTATTAAAAAATATTTTCTTCCTAAAATCCCAAAATACAAGACTGATCAGCGCTTCATTACTCTTATATCCCACAAAATATCATAGATTCATTTGAATTGCTAATGTCATATTTGCTTCATATATTTGGTCTCGTATTCATAATGAAATCTGAATTAATCCAATACCCTGTGCAACAACTTTTTGTTGCTTGTATAATTAGAGACTTTTTTTTTTTTGGTGATGATTTGAGATATTTCTGAATGGAGCCTTCTTTTCTATGTGTCAAAATTTCTTGAATTTTTCTTACACCATTACTTTGATTTGATATTATTTTTCTGTAGAAGCCTGTAAAGTAGAAAACAAAAGAATTTACAATTTGGTTCTAGTCAAATGGAAAGATCCTCTTATATACAGAAAGTCATAGCCCCCAAGATAGTTATTTGTCTGTATACTCTGGTAAAATTTGAAACTGTCGCTAAGTCAAGGAGAGAAAAATATAGAAGGCGATTTTGCTCTACTGCTCTTGCTGTACTGCACTTTGAAAGATGGCCATTGGTTTATTGTTCTGAAATAAGGTATGTTCAGGGTGCTTTCATTTGCATTGTTAATTTTCCTTGTTATAAATTGTATTCTTTCTGCTTATCTCTGTATGGGTGTAGGTGTGGATATCCTATAATAGTGATTTTCAGGGTCATATGTGGCTGGATGGGTAAGGTATTTGATTTATAGAGTGGAAATGTGGGTTGAGTTCTGCTGGTTATGCTGTATTTGCATGTCCATGGGCCAAGGGCCTCTGAACCCCAGCCAGGTAAACCATTAACAAGTGTGCTGTTGCCGTGATAACCTGAAAAACAGTTAATGGCCTAAATCACCATTTGAACAAATTTCTAGTTTGGAGTACCATAGTCAGTGGTTTCTCTCTGCTTGGTAATGATGAATATGTACAAATTTTTTTGGCAGATTTCTATCACACTGAATTCTATGTTTATGTATATGAATTACCATTTTTTAATACATGTAATTATTCTATTCATTCATGAATGAAGTGGATTTCAGACTAAACTTTAAAGTACATTTTACTATTTCTTGGAGTTAATTAGCTACTTAACTCTTTAAATTCCAAACTAGGAAAAAGACTAGGTCAGGCCAGAGTTTTTGACATTGTGTAACCACAATCAGAGTGCATGTTTGGTGGAATCACATCTTAACTTTACATTCAGTAATACCTTTTCAGCACCATAGGCAATAAACAGTTGCTTTTGTGGGATTGCATAGATCAAGAGTAGACTGCACACAACATCTTGTATATACCATGTGCTTATTTCGTCTAGCCTATAAGATAAAAAATGTAAGTCTCGGTGGATTATTTTTTTATCTGTGGAAAGAGCTGAAGATTATATATTTGTTGCTGAAAAGTTAAGCCATGCCTTGAAGACTAGGGATTGATATCGTACTTGTTTGACACTGTATGACATTTCTTATTCTATCATTTCTCAGGCATTGCAAGTTGCTTGGATCTGTGTTGGCCTTTCCTGCGATCAGGTTGTGATTATATCGATTTATGATTGTAACATTTTTCATTATGCTTCAATTATTACATCTATACCTATACTTCTGTATGTTATTGGTTGGTTAATGGGGTTAAATGTGCATGAGAACATTGAAATTGTTTCTTTTTAGTATGATTATTTCTTTGAATGCTCTACTTTGAGGCTTTTCATTTTGGTACAAATTTTTTTACATGTCTGTCAAATTTACTCTGATTTTCATATTTTCAATTGTAGATCTAGAGATGATATAAATCATATGTACAAATATACCACATACATTGTATGAAAAAAAAATGTCGAGGGTTATTATTGGAAGTTGAAGTTCAATTCAGGGTCATACTGTGGGGGGTGGGGTTTAATGAGAAAATGTAACGGAAATTAGGAAGAGGGTGATGAACAAGCATATAATTATGTATTGATGTAATAGATACAGTCCAATATTGTATTCATTATATGTTATTATCTTGTATGAACATACCAATTTATAAAATAATTCATGGGAAGAAACCAAGACTAAAACAGAGATAGGCAGGCGCTATCTGGAATGGCTTTGTCCCCTTTGTTTCTTTCAGACTTATTCAGCAAAGCTTGGATGATCTGTTGAACAAGTCCTTTGGCTGAATTATGTTGTATGATATTTCCACATACCTTACATTTCTCTGCCAGAAATAGACTGGTTTACTACTCTGAAAATCATAACACTACTTAAAAGAATACACTAATTACAGTGTTGGATTGAAATTGTTTTAAATACATTTCAATTTACATTCAGTTTGTTGTTATTTCACTTATTTTATGTGATTTATCAGCTTTGATGGATGTTTTTTCCAGTGACAGATTGAGAAATGTACATAAATTCACTTTATTTGCTGTTGTCATTAATTACAAGAATTTCATGGGCACAGCCATGTTTAAGGTTGTGTGAATGAAAGTATTTCCAATGGAAATTTCCTTGATATTGATGAGTTTAGATGAAGTTAGGAATCAGCTGTGTTGAGACAAGTGCTTTTGAACTTTGATTCCTGTAGAATGTCCAAATTAACCTTCTGGCCTATATGAAAAGTTTTGCTGGCTGTGAGCACATTGGTAGGAAAAGAAGACCATAGTACCCATCATTTCCTGACATGTATCCCATCACTTGAGCTGCATTTATTTTTTGATATGATGCCAACTGTCCATCAATAACCTAAAATCTTGTGTATACAGCATATAACCCAATGATATATACATTTTAAATTTGCTTTCCGCAGGAGGCATTGAAGTATACCATACAAGACTTGGTCATAGTGTTCCAAACAAGATCTATTGTCTTGCAGCAGGCTATTTTTAAACTGTGGCAAAAAGCGAAATTTCGTGTGACAAGTTATTTTCTGAAGCAAAATATGTTTCGGGAGGTAATGGGTAATAGGAAATAGCGCATGAAACTGAATTAGGTTGAATTGGCTTTCAAGATTTGACAAATTTGCTCATAGCCCAGTAGCAAAAAAATCTTTTGTGAAGACCCTGAGGAAAAACACTTGAAAACATCCTGGATAAAAGGGAAAATGTTAGAAACCATTATTTTCTCCTTTTGCCACAATATGTCCCCCCCATTTCAAAGATAGTTCCCATCATTAGAGCCACATTTGCTTTGTTGTCTGCACATGCTTTGAAATCAAATGAGTTTGAAATATATTTTTTCCAGGTTAATCAAGAGTTAGTTTAGTTTAAACTTATTTATTTTACATCGATTGAGAAACAAGTTCTTACAACTTATACTAATCTCTCTCGATTCTGCTTCCTGGGAACTACACCAGTACTCACGCCGAATGTGTGGGCCAATGAAAAATCCCAAAGTTGACACCCGCTCCCAGGTATCGACCTCGGGACCTTATGGTTACGAGGCCGACGCTCTACCTCACAACCACGGACACCACGAGTTAGTTCAAGAGTTAGTTCATATCCTGTGCATTGGAAATTTTTAACAGAAACTGAATGGGAATTATGAGGCTTTCCAGAAAATCTTGTGGTACTTCCAGAAATTTGCTCTAAAACCCATTCTGTAAGCAAGCACCTTTTTTTGTTACCCACATACAAAAACAGTAGAAAATTGCTCAAAACAACAACAACAAAAATCTCATGATGTGAGAAATGTGTACCAGGAGAAAGTTTTTTAAATTTCTTGGAAATTTTTTTTTTCTGTAAGTGTTAATGTTTAATGATAAGATTGTTAATTTAATGAAATAGACATTTCAGTCAGTTCAAGAAACCAAAATACGACAAGATTTCGAAAAAAAATTTGACCAAAAGCTTTTTAGAAATTTAATTTTATTTAAGAAATAATCCTCTTTCTATTTTGGTTTATCATTCAATAAACCATGGTTGTGAGTTATGAGGCACAATAAATAATCCACGAGGGCGATAGCCCGAGTGGTTTATTCATTGCGCCTCATAACTCACAGTGTGGTTTATTGAACAATAAACCACGATAGAAAGAAGATTATTTCCATTCTAACATGACCAACTCTCTATCAAAGGAAATCAAGTTCATACTTAGTGTATAAGAGCGGATGCAGACAATATTCCCTTGAATAAACCATGGCTGTTCCAATTTCTAACCAAAACAAAACCCCACTGACCAGTTGGTAAATACAAAAAGAATAAAAATTTCAATAAAACCTAAGGAATTGAACAAAGCATAAAAAAAGTACCATTTTACAATTATATTTTCTCCCTTTCAAATGACAAGGAAGAATGAATGTATCGTCAAGCATTAGAGTTGCAGTCGCTTCGAATGCTCTGAATATTACTCCACCCACTCCCAATCCCATTTGGCATTCCAATGCAACACTGGCAAATTTTGAACTGACGTTTACCATGAAAAGACACCTGATTTCTATATGTTTACTGGTAACATTTTAAATAGTTCTGTTGTCGTCAATTTTTATCAAAAACAGTTAATATTGGTAAATGCTTAAGTTTTTTCTTCCTCCTCGGTTGAGTAGCGGAAAATGAGGATTTGTTTACGTCAAGTGACATTCATTGATAAAATATCGGAGGGCGGAGACATGGAACAGCCATGAGCGACTTACTTTACATAGATGACATCACTCTATATAGCATGACGTCGATTTTACCATGCTTTTGTTGCACTTTGTTTATAAAGCTGAATTCACGTGTCATGTTAGAATAAATGTTATAAAATTAGGTTGTGACAGTTAAACAAAATATCAAGTGGAAAAAAAAATGTTGTCACTGGGGTTTGATCTTTGGACCCTCAAAACTAAAGCCTGGCACCTGCATTGACTAAGCAAACTGTGTATTACTAATGAGCCATGCTCTGTGAAAATGGGGCTTAATGCATCTGTGCAGGCTGACCTGGGCAGAAACTTTTCACTGTTGGTCAATTTTCTGTATGCCCAAGGATCAGTCCATCTCATGATTAAGTTGGTTACTTAAAACAGTGGATGTTACGGATCCATAATTACCGGTATGTGATGGCTTGCTTGGTACCATGGATCATGGCGATGCATTAAGCCCCCTTTTGTCAGAGGATGGCTCATATATAAAGATTGTGTAATTCTTTACGACACAATTAAACTTGAGACTTGTCCAAACTGAAAGCCTTTGCAGACAACAAATTTTATGTCACCCACATTATAGGTTTTGTTTTTAAAATGATTAAAAATTTCCTTGGAAAAATGAAAATACTAGTTACCAGCCTTTTCCCACAATGTTTTTAAACACCTTGTTTGCCAGGTTTGTTTATACATGGGATTATTTGATAAAGAGTAAAGATGTGTATATACCTTTGCCATGCAAAAAGGGCTTCTCATGATAAAAGGTTCAGAAATTTAAGAGAAAGTGACCAATAAATAGAACATCTGTCTTGCTTCATGCAATGTCCTTATGTTTTTTGAGTTTATTTTCGCTCAGCATCTCAGTTTTACTCTTTACCAAATGGCAAAAGTTTAGACCATTTTGAAAACATTTGCCGACAACAAATCAGATGTGTCTCAGATTTTTGAGATTTTTGAGATTTTTCTTTTGAAGGGAATGTTGTTGGAAATATGGGAAAATGTTGGTCACCAGCATTTTCTGATTTCACCACAATGTTTTTGAAAGCCTTTTTCCTCTGGGTCATTATAACTTGAGATTGATTGGTAAAGGGTTTAAGAATAGAGTTTATTTAAAATAGTCATTTTTTCGATGATACCGGTAAATCCTTGTAACAACTTGAAGTAGTTAACTTCTCCTCTTGATTGTAGTTTGGAGTAATGGAAAAATCTGTGTTTCTATTGAGATGTTAATTACTTTACCCTTCATGACAGAATCCTGTGTTTTAATGATCCTGCGGAAGAAAGCTTTTGAAACACTTGTTTGAAAAGGAGAATGCTGGTAACAAGCATTTTTCTGATACCACAGTGTTTTCTTCCTTTTCTAAGACATATTCTCTATTTGAGCCATGTCCAACCCTTTACCAAACAATCCTGGGTTTTAACAACCCTGGTAAACAGGTCTTTTGAAAACACTATGAGAAAAGGAAAAACTGCTGGTAAGCAGCATTTTGACCTTTTTCCCACAGTGAATTCCTCTCTTGCAAGGACAAATTCAATCATTTTAGTTACACTTAAATTGTCATCTGCAAATGCTTTTAATTTGAACTAGTCTAAAATTTGGTCATATTGTAAAGAGTCAATTTATATTCTGCAAATGATTTCAAATTAGTCAAGTCTTAAATTATTGTCATGTGGTAAAGAGTTAATATAGCAAAACCTGTTCAGGTATCTCCTTATAATTTAATTTTAATCTATCTCTATCTGTCTAAAAGGGACATCAAACCAAATTTCATTTCCTGAGTTTTTTAGAAAATCTTAAGAAAGATGGCTTTAAACCATAGACAGAAATACATGTAGAGAACACCAGATATTACTGACCTTTTTTAGCTCACCTGAACACCAAGTGCTCAAGAAGAGCTTTTGAGAGACATGCTGTGTCCATCGTCCATATTCCGTCATGCCTCACCAACTTTTACCTTGTGTATGCTACAGTGGTCACATTTTCAGTCTGATACTCATGAAACTTGGTAAGAATGTTTGACTTGATGATACCTTGGATGAGTTTGAAAATGGGTCATGTTAGGTCAAACACAAGGTCACTAGGTCAAATCTAAGAAAAGCCCTGTGCACACTCTAGAGGCCACATTTACAGTCCAGTACATGGGTCAAATGGGGTCAAAAACTAGGTCACCAGGTCAAATTGTTGAAAAACCTTGTGTACTCTCTAGAGGCCACATTTTCAGCCTGATACACTTGAAAATTGGTCAGAATGTTTGTCTTGATGATATTTTGGACAAGTGTGGAAATGGGTGTTGTCTCGTCAAAAACTAGGTCACCAGATCAAATCCTCAAAAAACCTTGTGTATGCTCTAGAGGCCACATTTTCAGTCTGATACTAAAAAAAACTCAAGTCAGAATATTTGTCTTGATGATATCTCAATTGAGTTTCAAAACGGGTCATGTCAGGTCATAAAGAAGGTCACCAGGTCAAGTCTTTGAAAAACTTTTTGTATACTGTAGAGGCTACATTTTCAGTCTGATACTCATAAAACTTTTTCAGAATATTGTCATGAGAATATCGTGGATGAGTTTGAAAATGGATCATATGGGGTCGTATTTTAGAAAAACTTGTGTACACTCTGGGGGCCACATTTTTTGTCCAATACTCTTGAAAGTTAGTCTGAATATTTGTCTTGATGATATCTTAGATGATTTGAAAAAGGGGTCATGTGGGATCAAAAACTAGGTCAAATCTTTGAAAAACCTTGTGTACAGTCCAGAGGCTTATTTTCAGTACATGACTCTTCAGAGTTGGTCAGAATGTTTGTCTTAATAATATCTTGAGTTTGAAAATGGGTCAGATGGGATTAAAAACTGGGTCAAATCATAGAAAACCCTTGATTACACTCTAGAGACAACATTTTCTGTCCAACACTTATGAAAGTTGGTCAGAATATAATGTCATAATGATATCTCAGACTGAAAGTCTGTCACATTGGATGAAAAATTAGGTCAATAGATCAAATCTCGGAAAAATTTTATGTATGCTCTAGAGGCCACATTTTCTCTCCAATACTCATGAAAGTTGTTCAGAATGTTTGTTTTGATAATTTCTGCAACAATTTGGAAAATGGGCTATGCTGAGCTTTAGAGTAGGACACTGAGGCGAATTCTAGAAAAAGCTTGTGTACACTCCATAAGCCACATTTTCAGTCCAAAACTAATGAAATATTGTTAGAATGTTTGTCATAATATCTCGGAAAAGATTTGAATTGGGTCATATTTTGTCAAAAGGCTCAGGTGAGCGACTCCAGGGGCATAATGGCCTTCCTGTATTTGCTCATCTGAGCACTTTGTGCTCAAGGTGAGCTATTGGTATCATGCTAGGTCCATCGTATGTAGCGTGTCATATGTCAGGCATCATGCATCGCCCTGCTGACAACAGTTACCTTGTGTGCACTCTAGAGGCCACATATTCAGTCGGATACTCATAAATATTGGTAAGAGTGTTTGTCTTGATGATATCTCAGACAAGTTTGAAATTGGATCATGTCAGGTCAAAAACTAGGTCACGGGGCCTAATCTGGGAAAAACCTTGTGTGCACTAAAGAGGCAACATTTTCAGTCTGTTAATCGTGGAATGTTGTCAGAATGTTTATTTTGATAAGATCTGGGACAAGCGTGAAAATGGGTTATGTCTGGTCAAAATAAACAATCTTGATGATAAATCAGACAAGTTAAAAAATTGGGTCATGTTTGGTCAAAAAGTAGGTCACTGGGACAAATCTTAGAAAAGCCTCTTGTGCATGCTAGAGGCAATATTTTCAATCTGATACTCATGAAACATGGTCAGAATGTTTGTCTTGATGAGATCTCTGACAAGTTCGAAGATGGGTCATGTCGGTTAAAAAGTAGGTTACTAACACTCATTTATTTTTGCATCATCATAACCAGGATATCATTCTTCAGCTTTGTCAATCCTAGATGACTTTACGCAGGTGAGGGTTTTAGGGCCAATGGCCTATTTGTTTTATTTAAACTGCGAAATTTCCTATTCTGTTGGTAAGGGTATAGCCGTCATTGCATAATGCAGACGTCACACTGTCCCGAAATTGCTACCAGATGGACACATGATAAATGAAATGTTCAAATTCGCATCTGATCGTAAAAACATCGGGTCATTCGTGAGGGCATCTTAAGCCATCGTATGACCGCCGGTTGAGTTCCTCAGGCTTTGGCAGAAACTTCATGAGCGATGACAAAATCTTTGGCATGTCAAAAAATTGCCGGAAGACCTTGCGAAGGTTCATTTTCGTGTTGAATTCTTGTGTCCATTTTGTCCTTCGTAATGACATCGTGAGGGCATCTTGTCAAATTGTGTGATCTTTGTCTTTACCTCGTGTGATCATCGGTGCCATCGAGCATTTTTCGCCTCACGAAGATAATATGAAGGAAGTAAGAAGCCACCCGATTGTCTTAGGAAGGCAACACGACTACGTGAAGTCCTCGCAATGCCGCCGTGTAGCCATCGTATTATAGCACGATGACATCGAGATGGGACCACGGTGTGGCCGAAGACGGCCGAATTTGAGTAGCTGCAGCGTTTCACATGTGTCATAGTACTTTACGGCGTTTCGTCGGGTTGTCAGTGTGCAACATTTTTGTGCATGTCTCTTCGCTTCTCTGTTTTCTAGCGCGTAACTTTGTCTGATTGTAGTACTATTATTGGACTACTGATTTTTGCTGCAAGACGTGGAGAAAGTAGTGGTAGATACATTTTTTTTCAAATATCGGTTTATGAAGGTGTAAATCATTCCTAAACAGCAAAAACGGAACATGTACATTTGTCGGACATTACTTATCGGGATAGTAAGTTTAGTGTGGTAAAAAGAGAAAATTACAAGTACGAATTTTCTCCTTTTCAATGTTTTCTAACCCTCTTTTCTGGGTATTGATAGAAATCAGGATCGTTTGATTCATTTTGCTATAAGGTTCGTAAGTAATCTATGCCTTTGAGTTATTCTGGACAGTTCTACTTGTATTGTTCTTCCATTCTCCCATCTGTTAAAATATACCACATGTATTTGGTATTAACCCTTTCCTAAATGAATTAAATTGGAACTTCAAAATTGAAAGAAGCTGCAGACGACAAATTAAACAAGGTTTAAATGAGATCAAAAGAACCGTTTGTGCAGAAAAGGTTGTGGGGAAAGGAACAATTGCTTGTAATGAACAATTACCCCTTTTACCAAAATGTTTTCCAAAGCCGTCCCATACCAATGTTAAATCGAGACTATATCAAGGAAAGGGTTGACAGAGTACAATCTTTATTGTGAAAAAAACATGATTTAGTGCTAGAAATAATACATCTTACTAAGTAATTTGAAATCTTGGGTGTTTTGTGTCACTTTCTTTGTTCCAAGGGAGGTAATTGGGTTCGAATATTGGGAAAAGTAGCCTGGCAACCTATCTTTTTTTTTGCATTTTTTGATAAAGGATATATTCATATATATTTCTGAGAAAAATGAGAAAAATCTTTGCGCTAGATTTTTTTGAGGGTCAAATAATGTCCTGATTTTCTGTGATAAAATAAGCAATTTTGTGGGCTAAGGGTTTTATTGAAACATAGATAGCATATCATTAATTTGAAATATCTGTTAATTTCTCATCAAAGTCAGAGGATCCATTGTTTCACTATGAATTTAAAACACAGAGAACATGATTTGACTGAAATTACAGATTTTAATCACGAAATTCTGACGTATGCTGCAATAATTGGGTTTTTGTGTAATTTGAAAAAAGGGTATGTTCTTCGTGGGCTCAGAACTTTTTGGTTCATCAGGCAATGTCTGACTATCTCTTCGCATATTGAAAGAACATACTTCGGAGTGTTTCTGTGTCAAATTTCACGAAATTCTCTGCGTTAGAAATAACTCGCTGAAATGCCTTTAACGTGGATATATAAAAGGCCAGCTTTTTCCTCAGTCAGTCCTGAGCAACGGTTCTAAAGCTTTAATCACAATTAATCATAATTCATTTCCAGCAGAATGGCATACTTTGACGATGAGACAACCAGGAAAAAGAAGGCAGCAGCATTGCTTCTTTTGATAGGCCTACACCTAAGAGAACATGATGAGCAACTCTTACAGGCTCAGACAGCCGCTTCCCTTTGCTCCTTCCTGCCTTTGGTGGCATGATACAGGTGAATAAAAGATTGATTCTGTTTGAAATAAATAAAGAATACTGCGTATTCTACCCTAATAATTTCTGATCAGCAATTGAATTACCCACTGTTGGCTGAAGGTTTTATACCATCGACAGGTTATGTGATGTCTTCGTGACCTAGTTCGAACGGATTATACTCTCAACACGAAGTTGTGTGGTCTTTGTGTGTCCTGCGGGTAAGCTACTTAATATATAAAATTCACATATTTGTGTTGCCTTCGTGTCTGGTTCGGGTGCCATCGCGTGGCTTTCTGAAGGCACCGTCTTTGCTTCAGCTTTCAATTGGCTGTTTACCAAGTTCGGGACGATCTTCGCGCGAAATTCCAAATTCCAAATTCATGTGGCCATCTGATGTTAATTTCGGGACTGTGTGACGCCTGCATAACAAGGGATAAATACATTTTTATCACATGAATATATATTTGTTGGCTTCATAGCTGTTTTGGTCATCAACTACAGTTTTGAATGTGGTGGATTTGAGTCCCACCAGAGGAAATACTTGTATTGCTTTTCACTTACAGTTCATAGGCATGTCCTGAGGATTATTCTTTGATACAAAATAATTGACTTGTCCAAGTTGCAAGCATTTGCAGATGACCAATGCATCTCAAATGATGGCATATGTCTGGAATGATGGAAATGCTTTTTCTCCTTTTCTCATAATGTTTTGAACAGCTATTTCTTCAGGGTCATTAAAACCATGGAGTTGTTCAGTAAGGGGCTAAGTGAATTCTATCATGATGGGAAAACAAAACCTATTGATTCTATTTTGAAAGTCTGTTAAGGCCAGAAAAGATCACAGTGAAAATCCAAGATCATGCTGCACATTCTCTGCAGACTGATCTGGATCTGCGTAGTCCACATAAACAATTTTGATTGTGCTTTGCACTCTAATTGTAAATTAATGATAATGTTCATTAGTTCTTCTGAATTTATGATGTTGATTAGTTCCCTCTGAATTGTGTTCTGTATTTTCTCAGTAGTTGGCAAACATGTCAGAATCTGTCAAGAGTATCTGGTAGAATGAACTGTTGATATGTATTTACTACAAAACAACACACTGATAAGTTTATACTCTTGTTGCCTGCACTAGGTTTTATGTTCTTTATAATTAGTTAGAAATGTTCAATTTACCTGCAGATTTTTTTCTTGCCTAGCACCAAATAAACCCACCCAACCAACAATGTCAATCTAGAAAAAAGAGTTTATGATAGCTATGTCTAGGTTGCAAAGTTGCTATTGTCAAGAATATCCCAGCAAAGTGGACAGTCTAGATCAAAGATCAGATTGCACATTTTGTGCAGTCTGATCTTGATCTACACTGGCTGCAAAGGCAAGTATAGGTGTGAAAGGTGCTTCAAGGGCTCATATCCTTTTGGTTTGGCATTACAATGAAGTTTAGTTTGGGTTGATTGTTTGTCTTCAATATTGTACAACCCAGCTAATGAAATGAACACAGGTAGCTTGGTCTCTTTGATGATTTTAATTTTCTTTACAGTATAGAATCAATGCATTAAGTCTTTGCCACACAACAAAATTTTAGATCAGGCTTAGATAATAGCAACTGTCTTTCAAAGGAAAACAATAATTGTGAGAAAAGGAGAAAATACTGTTAATTTTGGACTTGTTTAATTTGAGTGTGTTTGCAGACGACAAAGTAAATCAGGCTCAGATAATGGGAACTGTCTTTTAGAGGATAAAAACCATTGTTGGAAAATGCAAATGCTGCTAACTAGCATTTTTAGCTCAGCTGTTTTTGAAGAAAAACGACGAGTTACTGTTTTGTGAATAGAGGCTGTCTTGTTGGTTTGATCCTGCCAGATCTTCAAAAGGCCTTTGACACTATCGATCATTCAATTTTACTAATGAAATTTGAGGCACTTGGATTTAGTCAAGATAGAGTTACATGGTTTAGGTCTTACTTAACAGGTAGGCAGCAACTAGTTGACATCTTGGGTATTAGGTGAGAGCCTCGTAACATCACATGTGGTGTCCCTCAAGGATCAATCCTAGGCCCATTACTATTCTTAATTTACGTTAACGATATGTCATGTCATAAAAAATAAGGTACTACCTTATGCAGACGACTCTGCTATTATTGTGTCTGGTCGAGACAGACTTTATATTGAAATTAATTCAACAAAAGATCTCGGAACTGTTAGTCATTGGCTCATAGACAATAAGTTATCTTTACACCTAGGTAAAACAGAATCAATAATCTTTGGATCTAAGCAAAGAATAAAATCTAGTTCTGATTTGAACATAGAATGTAACTGATACAAAGTCCAATCTAATTCATCACTAAAATATCTAGGGGCAATGTTAGATCAGGGCCTTACAGCTGAATCCATGGCCCAGTCTGTTATCAGAAAGGCAAACAGTAGGTTAAAGCTGTTGTTTAGAAACAAAGCTTACCTTACGGAGAAAACAAAGAGACTGTTGGTTTCAGCTCTAATTATGCCCCCCTTCAACGAAGTGGGGGTATATTGCTTTGCTAATGTCAGTCGGTCGGTCGGTCGGTTGGTAGACCTTACCTTGTCCGGATGATAACTAGACACAGAATTGACCTAGGTTCGTCAAATTTGGCACAGACATGTGTCTTGGAGTGTAGATGATCCCTATTGATTTTGAGGTCAATCGGTCAAAGGTCAAGGTCACAGTGACCGTCAACATGTTGATATATAGACCAAACCTTGTCCGGATGATAACTAGACACAGAATTGACCTAGGATCGTCAAGTTTGGCACAGACATGCGTCTCAGAGTGTAGATGATCCCTATCGATTTTGAGGTCAATCGGTCAAAGGTCAAGGTCACAGTGACCGTCAACATGTTGATATATAGACCAAACCTTGTCTGGATGATAACTAGACACAGAATTGACCTAGGCTCGTCAAATTTGGCACAGACATGCGTCTTGGAATGTAGATGATCCCTAATGATTTTGAGGTCAATCAGTCAAAGGTCAAGGTCACAGTGACCGTCAACATGTTGATATATAGACCAAACCTTGTCCGGATGATAACTAGACACAGAATTGACCTAGGTTTGTCAAATTTGGCACAGACATTCGTCTTGGAGTGCAGATGATCCCTATCGATTTTGAGATTAATCCATCAAAGGTCAAGGTCACAGTGGCCTTCAACTTAATGATATATAGACCAAACCTTGTCCAGATGATAACTAGACACAGAATTGACATAGGTTCTTCAAATTCTGTACAGGTATTCATCTCAGAGTGTAAATGATCCCTATCGATTTTGAGATGAATCCATCAAAGGTCAAGGTCACAGTGGCCTTCAACTTAATGATATATAGACCAAACCTTGTCCAGATGATAACTAGACACAGAATTGACCTAGGTCCTTCAAATTCTGTACAGACATTCATCTTGGAGTGTAAATGATCCCTATCGATTTTAAGGTTAATCCGTGAAAGGTCAAGGTCACAGTGACCACCAGATGATTCAGGGCCCACGCTTCCGTTCGCCACTTGAGCCATTTGCTCAAAAAAAATTAAAGTGTCTCAAAAATCATCATATGTGGCTCAACTTGTGGCTCCAACATTTTATTCGCGTATTATCGGGGACGTAGTAAGCATCGAAGTCGACTGGGAAAAAGCGGAAGTCGAACGCGCGTGCCGAAAAGAAAATCAATAACTCTGTGTATCGGCGACTGTTTACAATCTTGTATGTATACACACGGCGGTGTGTATAATTATACGAACTGTTGACAGATTATCACGTTTAACAATTGAAGTGGGCTATAAATCAAAAAGATGACATCGATATTTCCCAATCAATTTTTTTGATATCAGTTTATGAACTGTGCCACTTCCTGTATCAATGTGGCAGTAGGGGGGCATGACTGTTTTACAAACAGACATCTTGTTCAATGTTACTTTGATTAGGCTTGTTCGTTTTGGTATATTGGTCTTAGTAAATTATGGAAAGACAGACCTCAAGTCACCCAAAAGAAATTAATAAGATTTGAACTAGATTTAGATTTCAAAACATATATTGATAATCAGCGTTTTAAGTCAGTCAACTGGTTACCTGTAAATAGAAGGGTTGAACAGATTGTTCTCTACCATGTTTTCAAAATAAAAAACGGATTAGCCCCAGAGTACTTGTCTCAAAATTTTAATGCGTCAGCCAATTTACATGGGTATAAAACACAATCTAGTGGTGCTTTTTGTATTACCAAGGGTGAGGAGCTTTGGCATGAAGTCCTTTTCATTTGCAGGCTGCAGTTACTGGAACAAATTATCTCATGAAATTAGAGCTATCCCTAATCTTTATGCATTCAAGAGAGCTGTAAAAGAACGTTTTTTTTTTAGTAGATGTAGATATCATGTCAGACAGTGAAGCCAAAGATCAGTATGCAAAGAATGTGCAACCTGTTTTTGAATCTATACTGTCTGCTTTATTTCAAACGTTAATAATTTGTAGGTTTTAAGTCCTAGAATGTGATACTCAAGTCTTAATGTGATATGTACAAGCATCTCTGTGATTTGTCGATTTCCTAAAAGAGTATTCAGCCATCCTGTGATTTACTTAAGCATTCAGCATAGATCAAAATGTTTTTCTTTTGAAATATTTCATTCTCATGTCTCTCCATGTCAGACCGTCAATACTTAAGGACCACAATGGAAATAAGGGATTCTTTCCCTTTTTTCTGATATCCTTGGTTCTGATGTGCCTGATATGGTTCTATGCACTTCCATCATATTTAACTTTTTATTATACGCCCGTCGAAGACGGGACGTACTATGGGATCACCCATGGCGTGCGGGCGGGCGGGTGGCGTCCAGTTCTTTGTCCGGAGCATAACTTTGTCATCTCCAGTCCGATTGACTTGAAACTTGGCATTTGTGTTTGTTGCAATAATACGGAGTGCAGTGCGAAAGAACCATAACTCTACCTCATGCTGTCTTTGAGTTATTTCCCTTTTACAGCATTTTCTGCTTGTCCGGAGCATAACTTTGTCATCTCCAGTCTGATTGACTTGACACTTGGCATTTGTGTTTGTTGCAATAATACGGAGTGCAGTGCGAAAGAACCATAACTCTACCTCGTGCTGTCTTCGAGTTGTTTCCCTTTGATCGTCATTTTTACAGCATTTTCTGCTTGTCCGGAATATAACTTTGTCATCTCTAGTCTGAACATCTTCAAATTTGGTATGCATGATTGTTGAAAAATTACGGAGTTCAGTGCACAAGAACCATAACTCTTCCTAGCAAGAATTTTGAGTTATTCTTCCTTAGATCTTCATTTTTATAGCATTTCTTGCTTGTACGGAGCATAACTTTGTCATCTTAAGTAGGAATGACTTGAAATATGTCATGCTTATTTGTTGCAATATTTGGAAATGCATTGCGCAATAATTTTAACTCTACCTGGTGCTGTCTTTGAGTTATTTCCCTTTGATTGTCATTTTTACAGCATTAAGTGCTTGTCCGGAATATAACTTTGTCATCTCAAGTCAGAACGACTTCAGACTTGGTATACATCTTTGTTGCAATATTACGGAGTACAGTGCACAAGAACAATAACTCTACCTAGTGCGGATTTTGAGTAATTCCACTTTGATCTTCATTTTTACAGGCCAGTTCCTTGTCCGGAGCATAACTTTGTCATCTCCAGTCCGATTGACTTGAAACTTGGCATTTGTGTTTGTTGCAATAATACGGAGTGCAGTGCGAAAGAAACATAACTCTACCTCGTGCTGTCTTTGAGTTATTTCCCTTTGATCATCATTTTTACAGCATTTTCTGCTTGTCCAGAATATAACTTTGTCATCTCTAGTCTGAACATCTTCAAATTTGGTATGCATGATTGTTGAAAAATTACGGAGTGCAGTGCACAAGAACCATAACTCTTCCTAGCACGAATTTTGAGTTATTCCCCCTTAGATCTTCATTTTTATAGCATTTCTTGCTTGTCCGGAGCATAACTTTATCTTCTTAAGTAGGAATGACTTGAAATATGGTATGCTTATTTGTTCTTCATTTTTACAGTATTTCTTGCTTGTCCGGAACGGAACTTGGCACCTCAAGTCAAATTGACTTAAGACTTGGTAAACATGTTTTTTGCAGTTACAAAAAGTGCAATGCACTGGAGCCGTAACCTTACCTAATGCCCTTTTGGAATTATTCCCTATTCATTATTTTTTTTTACAGCTTTTCATGCTTCTCTACAATATAACTTTGTCTTTTCAAGTGGGAATGACCTATAAAATTAACATGCATGTTTCCTTAACATTAGAGGAGACATTCATGCCTATTTCTATCACTTACATGATTTCTACTGCACTACTATTTTCCTCTACCTGCCCTTTACGATTATTATCCCCCTCGACAACTGGTGGTGGGACGGGCGTATCTTGCGACAATTTGCCGCTCTTGTTTGAGTATGTTGTGTGCTACTGTTAAAACCATATAATGTACATTTCAGAACTAAAATAAAAATAGAAATAGTAAATTGTCGTAGCCCTGGCATTGTCGGTGGTGGCATCTGAGGTGTCGTCGTTTAAAAAGTTATATCTCTGTTATTACTTAAGATACTTACTTCAGACGTGGACAAGACGTTATGTATCAAAAGGGGAACTCATACAACAGGGGCAGATTACCATAAAAGTATTTTTTACAAAGTTATGCCGCATTTTTGACTTGGAATTTTCACTGAAAACAAGCACTTGCAGCCGAGTGTTGGCACCCGCATGCGGTGCTCTTGTTTCTCTTTCCGACAATGTTTTCAAAAGCCTTTTTTTCTCAAGTTTGTGAAAAATGGAGCACCTATTACAATCTGAGTTTGCTTTGCAGGTATTGTAGATCTTCAGAATCATGCAGTGTGTCCTTGGATCTACTTTGGCTATTTGGCTGGGGTCAAATTTGGGTGGGGTATGGGGGCGATTGGTGTCACAACTTCTACAGGGGCTTTAGCTAGCCATAAGGCCTAGGCTACCAAATTTTGCATGCAGCTTTCTCTAGTGGGCCTCTACCAAGAGGGCCGAAATTATAGCCCTGGGGTCAATTTTGGCCCTGCCCCAGGGGTCACAAGTTTTAAATGGGCTTATATAGTGAAAACTGTAGAAATCTTCTTGTTACTAACCATAAGACCTAGGGCTAACAAACTTTGCATGTACAGTTATCTCATGGACCTCTAACTAGATTATTTAAATAACAGCCCTTGGGTCCTAAGTGACCTCACCCTACATGTCACAAGTTTTACATTAGCCTATATAGCGAAAACTTTAAAAAATGTCCTTCTTGCTAATCGTGAGCTACAGATGTAATATTTTATGAGTGTTATCATCTAGTAGGCCTCTTCCAAAATTAGCCCCATCCCATGGGTCAGTGCTTTTAGAGTTAAAATTCTAAAAATCTTCTTGCTCCAAACCATAAATCCAAGGGCTACAAATTTGGCACATAGCTTTATGTTGTAGTTCACTTCTGAATTTGTTCAAAATTTAGTCCTGGGATCAAAATTAGCCCTGTCTCAGGAGTCTGATGTTTTACAGGGCCTTTTAATGAGGAAACTTTGAAAACCTTGTTAATAACCATACATTCTAGACCTGTATTATTTGGTATGGGCCTTTATCTTGTGGACCACTACCAGGATTCAAGTAATAATAGCTCTGATGTCAAAAATGGCTTTGCCATGGGGTCGTAACTTTCTCAAGGGATTTTATAGAGAAAATTTTGTATCTCTTGTAGTTTTAAACCAATTGGCCAAGAATTGTAGTGATAAGCGTGTACATATATCACTTTTTAGCCAATGCAGAGATACAGGGCCATCACAGCTCGCTTGTTTTGTGAAACTGGTCCCTGATTTTCTACTTTGCCATGATGTTTTGAAAAGCCTTCTTCCTCACATAAAATATTTAATTGTTGGTAAAAGGTAAATATTTTGGCAAATTACCTGTATGTAGGATTAAAATTGATTAAACATTTGTGAATAGTTAAAAATAAGTACTATAATTTACTACTGCTGGGGTTAATATGCTAATAACAGAATGATAGTTTGACCCTTAAAGCCCCACACAAACCCAACACACATTTTTAGTCAAAATAAAAACTGTAATAAGTGCAGTGTCCAGGCTGCTTTTGTTTAGGATGTCTTGGCAAAGCCGACTGTGAAGATCAAAGGTTAGACTTGGTAATTTATCCAGGTTAATCTTGATCTATGCTGGCAGCAAAGGTAAACAAAAGTAGTGAAAGTTGCCTTGGGGGTTAAGTATTATATCAAAGACAATGGCTCAGCTGTTATTGCAGTTAGTGATAAGAGATTTTCAAAGTGCAACTTCCTTAATAAATATAATCCCTTCACCTCATTAATTTTGTGGTTTGTAGAAAACATAATCAGGGTCCTTTTACTCAGTGGTGAATGTGTAGGATTTGTAACCTGTTTGCCCGAGGCTCAATCCTCACTTAAGGCACTGGATTTTTTTTTTTTGTGAGAGTATCCTTGGGTAAGATGCTTTAGAGCCATTGCCTAGTGCTTGGGAAACCCAGGACACACATGAAGAACTGAGCTGTGCTGTAGTATGACTGAAATGATGTTGAATTCAGCTTAAAACATAAATCAACCAGTCAATCAGCAAGCATCTGATAGTTCAGCATTGTGATAATCATTTCACAAAAACTAGTGCACCTATCTTCATGTTCTTGGTTGTTCCTAGCCAATGGCTGCTTTCCGTCATTAACATTTTTGAAACAAAGTTCAGCAGTGAGAGAAAATAGATCCTGTAGCAATGGCTACCATCATTTTTCGGAAGAGGTTGGATTGGCTGGGATTCAACCTCATGACCCCTGGATAACTAGCCCTGTATGTTAGCAACTAAGGTACCATGCTTGGTGCAGTATGCAGTTATACATGAAGGGAATCACTAACATAAATTTGTTGGAATGAGAAGTTTTATCCTGGACCTCTGTATTATGACTAAAACTTCAATCAAGCTCAAAGAAATTTTTTGTCTGCTTTTATCCCTGTTCAGTGATTTGTTGGGTAATTATTTTGACGATTATCCTTGAAGAAGAAAAAGTGTGAAGTCTCTTACATGCGCCAGTAAGTGCTACTGTTTGGGAGTGTTTAACAGTGCCATTGTAATGTGGGCTTTGATTGAAGTTTCGAACAGCCAGTTTTGTGTAAGGTTCCTCCTATCTATGTATAAGTTTTAATCTTATTACCTTTATATAATAATCCTGTCTTGTAGTGTATTCATAATATTTTAGTCAATAAAAATACTCTTTTTCTGGAGATGTAAATGTTGCAAAACTTTCAAAAACTGTCTATGGCATTATGGCAGGACCTTGATGATAATGAACATGTTCTTGAATGGGGATGAATTGTGCATTGCAAAATGTTTAATTGCAGTAATTTCTATTTCATTTTATAGTTTAGCTTTAAAACATTTCCTTTAAAACATTAGTTTTAAAACATTTCCTTGAAAACATTTAGATGTCCGAAGTTGAAGTTACTTTTGGGGAAAAAAGATAGAAAAAAATTTGCCTTTTTTAGTTTTAAATGACATTTATGATTTTTCTGTTGGAATAATACTTTCCATCACAATATTGTAAAAAGAAAGACAGCAATAGTTTATGTAAAATCAAGTTTCTATTGTTATCAACATAATTAGTCTGAATGTTTCTCTGCAATGGCAGTTTTTCAGCGAAGAAATTCTTATTGTGCACCCATTATTTCTCTAGCTTAATCTCATACAGCACAACTTGAAGAGCTTAAAGATCAAGATTAGATTGCACTTGGTATGCCTTCCGATTCTGAATCTATACTGTGGTTAGTGGTGAAGGCATACTATTCAAAGCTGTGGGGCACGAGTATGATCCTCACTTGAGGTGCTTGTTTTTTGGTGTTTGTGTCCTTCTGTAGAACTCAGTACCACAGAAACTAGTGATTCTTTGCCATTATATAAACAAAATAATGTTGAAAGTGATGTAAAACACTATTCAGTAAATCAATGAATCTACGCTGTCTTTATATTTGGTGTAGTATTCTTGCCAAGACATTCTTGGAAAATGCAAGAATTTGGTCCAAAATCTCTCTATGTGAAAATGTCTGTTTTAGATTTTTTTAGTAGGTAATAAGTCTAAACATTGTTTTGTGGCATCATAATGTATCTACAGCCACTTTCATTTCCTTTCTTTTAATTATCTCTTGAAAAGAATTTGCTGCAGATGACAGTAAAATAGTATATGGATAATTAGTATGAATAAGTATGCAATATTTGAGTACATTTTAAAAGATTTTGGCAAATTGAAAGAAAGGGTAAATCACATTAGGAAAAGAAAAGTGCACAGGGGCAAACTCTCGTGAGACAGGATGAAGAATACTTATGTTTTCAGTTGTATTGTATGGAGTATCTTCTTCACATTTTTGCCAGTTCATTATATTGCAACTGCTTCAGCGAGAGTGATGTAATAAAAAGGATTGGATGTTTTAATTATTGGTTTGTAAAGGTATATTCTGAGTTTTTGGTTTTTCAGTCATACTAGTTCATAATGTACTTGGGGAGACAGCTTAGTATAAGACTGGACTACACAGAATGTACAGCCTGTTCTTGGTATGCATTGACTGCCCAAGCAACCTGTGATGCTTGGCATTGTAAGAGTTAGAGAACAGATATGTTAAATTTGTGTTATTGATGATTATTTGTTTAAGAATGAAGGTGTTACAGTTGTTTAGTGCCTGTGCATGCAGATTGTTGTAGATCCAATTAAATTGTCTGTTACATGTTGGACCACCTGCGAGGCATGGCAGCTGAAGCTTCTGACTGGCATCAGTGCATAGGGCTATGGGTACAGTCCACAGTATGTTTGTACCCAGAAATACGGTTTCTTTTGCTTACTTGTGTCCAGATTTATTGTGGAAGCAGTTAAGTTACTCTGCCAGTGGTAGGATAGTGTGATTATGTAGATAAGTTTTCATAAAATAGCCCAGAAAATGATTGCATGACTATTAATCATGTAATAAAAGGGCATTTACATCATGACAAATTCAGGATCTATAAACTTTATTCTTCACACATAAGCTCAAAATAACAACATATCTCTGCACCAGAAGGTAACACAACAAACAGAAAACAAATTTGAAACAACAACAGAATATGTACATAACATGAGGAACAACCCGTTAGTGAACCAGAGTGAATGCAAAACAAAATGCATTTATCTAACAAAATCTGCTGCACATAGCCTGTTTGTTTGTATGCACAAATTTTTTTGACACACTGAGTTAATCACATATGAGATCATTCTTCAATAAATTTAGAATTAGATGAGCTATTGAACTACAGTGTATACCAGTGAATGCCAAAATACCTGGCATACACTGTGCTAATTATTCATATACCTTAACAGAGATCTTTTTCATACAAGTACAAAATCCTAAAGTGAGCTTTTTCCATCAGTCTCAATGTTTTTCTTAAATGTATATATTGAAATGCGATCACTAGTCTACACTTATTATTCCATTCCGAAAATACTTTCATTAGTTTGATGGCCAAGAGTCATTATTTAGCCCTATACCAAATTATCCCAAGTTTTAACGACCCTGAAGAGGAAAGCTTTTGAAAACATTATAAAAGAAGGAGAAAATGTTGGTAACCAGCATTTTCTCCTTTTTTCCACAATGTTTTCCACCGCATCAGAGACCTTTGGCTATTTTTTACCAATTTTGAATTTGATATCTGCAGATTCCTTAATTTTGTCAAGTTTAAATATTTTTGTTTGGTAAAGAGATAATACAGTTTTTATATAGGTTTTCTATATACAACTACACTACATAGAAGTTGACAAAGAGGGTAAATAACTGAAGGTATGAATTTTTTTTGAATTGTTGGGAAAAAAAAACCTGTTGAAAAAAGGGGCAACTACTGGACAGCTTTTGAAAACATGTGGGAAAAGGAGCAACTGATTGTTACAAATACTTGCTCCTTTTCCCACCATATTTACAACAGCTGTATTGTCCTAAAAGGTATTTCTATCATTCCAGTGAGGAATTTTAAACATATATAGGTGGCTGCATGAGCCCTATGTTTTGGCAGTGCACAGACCCATAAAATCCACTGAAAATCTGTTTTTATAAGCTTTGCTTAGAAAATGTTATTGTAGTCAGTGATGCTAATTCCTCTTGAATTCTTTCTGCTGTTTTATGAAAAGCTAGAAAACTTGTAACCTATTAACCCATAGTCTGTTACATATAGTAATAAAAAGGATTTTTTAGTGACATATTTCTTTTTTAGCTGAGTCTGGTTGCTCAGTCAGTAACATACTAGGTTAAAACTAAGGGGTTGCTGGTTTGATTCCATTGCTGAACTTAATTTTTTTGGGTGGGTTGATGATACTCATTTCGACAGGATTTATTTTTCTCACTCTTGTGAACATTGTGTCTATTTTTATGTGGAAAAGCAGCGAGTGACTTGGAAAGAATGAGGGAAGTACTGGTAAATGAAATTCAAGGAAAGCATCGAGAGGTGCCTCTTATAGTTTCTGTGCTCTGGAAGTTTCACAGACGGTTTTAGGGATTTACTCCAGAAAAATTGGGTTAGAAACAGTCAAAATCTTATAGTTTAAAAATTGTAGAATGGAAAATACAGTAAAATCTCGATAATTTCAATCTCGAACATTTGAGGACCCCATATTTTTTCGAGGAATTTCCATAGTCCCGGCAAAAACTCCACTATATAGCACCAAAAATAGATCGGTAATTTCGAGTCTCGATAATCTGAAAATTCGAACACATGTGTTGGTCCCTGTCATCAATTTGTCTCTTTAAATTGATTGTTAATTCGAACACATTATTTTCTCACCTCTCAATTAATTGTTTTCACACCTTTCCTAGCAAAGGAATTTTTGGCGTCGGCCCGTCTACAGTGTAGTGTAAGTTTTACAATCTATGATAACTACTACCGAGCTTCATACTACAATATAATACTACGATTTTGAAAAGGAGTTGACTTTGATTTGATAATAAGAGGTTAATTATGTTAAGTTTGACATGTTTGCTTCTACCACCCCCTCCTTTGATTATGTTGTTTGATGTTTCATTCTATAAAATTACTTGAGTATTTCATTCCTGATTAGACAACTGATTTTATCCCCGACTTCATTTTTTGCCATATGTGCGTACATCGCATGTTCAAAGTCATTGTTGACGCTAAAAAGACAGTTTAAAGCGTTTGTGATCGGAGGATGTCTCATTTTTTATCATTTTTCGTGTCTATCTATTTTTAGCATCAGGTTTTCCCGCCTTCATTCTTTGATCGTTTTCAACACTTTTCAAATCGCGATATTCAAAGATATTTCATTGAAACATGGGTATCCGAGGAACTTAAATCCATATACGTGTAGACCTAAATATTTTTGATATCCTACCTTCTGCTGTTTTGTAAGGGTAAAAAATTAATAATGCGCTTTCTTTCCCGTGGGGTGACAGTTAATGGGGGCGAATACAACAGGGCAAATTTTACGAATTTGGAAGAAAAACTAGAGCACCGACCTTTCCAATACCTTACAGAATGAAGGGAATTTTAACGTGACTTATTTCCAAGAACTCATATGGTCAGATCCGCTGCATGTAGAGAAAATAACCCTTTCGATATGATATTCTTTGAATATTATGAAAAAAGGGAACAAAAACTCGGTTTTAAATGTTTACTTCACTTGCCGATCTTGAACGGAATTTATGTTTTCCACGGATATTTTGGATAATTCGAAAACCGCGATAATTCAAATATTTTGCTTGTGCCCTTGGAAATCAAGGTTTTACTGTAGATTTTTTTTTCTTTTCTGAATTTATTCTATTATAAACATTTAATCTGTTACAAAATGTGCTGCTCAATAAATGATAGGGATATTTTCATATTGTAGGAGAGAAGCTTAGACACTTTTGGCTGGAATATGTCCTAAATTGATACAAAAACCAGGTTGCATACTTTTAGCTGGAATTTGTCATAGAATAGTGGAAAAAAGCACTTGGTAACCTTTGCCTGTAATATGCCATAAAATAGTATAAATGAGAAGTTTGTAACCTATTCTTTTTGCTGGAATATATCATTAAAAAGTGGTTTGTAACCTACTCTTTTTTCTGTGATATTGTCATAGAATAGTAAAAAGGGCAGGTTTTAACCTAGTCCTTTTGCTGGAATAAGTCAGAAAATAGTGTGAAAAACAAATTGATACTGACCCTTTTTACTGGAATAAGGCATAAGATAGTGTTTAAAAAGAAAAAGTAGTTAAATACCCAATGGCAGGAATATGTCATAAAATAATGCACAAAGTAGGTTGTCAAAACTCTTTCTACTGGAACTTGTCACAAAATAGTGTAAAAAAGCAGTGTATCCTACTCTTTTGGGTGGAATATATGTGATAAACTGTGTAAAAAAGCCATCTGTAACTATCTTTTTGTGGCTGAAATATGTCATAAAATATTGCCCAAAAAATGTGGTTTGTAACCCCCTCTTGGCTGGAATATGTCATACAGTAATGTAAAAGGCAGGTTCTAATCTTGTCTTTGTA
Source organism: Hippopus hippopus (assembly GCA_946811185.2). Classification (NCBI taxonomy): domain Eukaryota; kingdom Metazoa; phylum Mollusca; class Bivalvia; order Cardiida; family Cardiidae; genus Hippopus; species Hippopus hippopus. The sequence continues at coordinate 53,597,856 of OX328097.1, read as the reverse complement.
ACATACTCTTATGGCTGGAATAGGTCATAAACAAGTCTTAGTGTATAAGAAAAAAATATCACCAACTCTTTTTTGCCGGAATATGGCATGAAATAGTGTTAAAAAGCAGTTTATTACCTACTCTTTTGGCTCATATGTGTCATTAAATAGTGTAAAAAAAGCAGTGAGCAACCTTCTGTTGTGTAGGCAAATGTCATAAAATGATGTAAAAAGTAGGTTTTAACCTAGTCTTTTGACCAGAACTAATATGTCATAAAAAAGTAGAAAGCAGGTTGTATTCAACTTGTTTGGCTTGAATTTGTTATGGAATAGCATGCATTCCAGTATGTAGTCTACCAGCACAAAATCTTTTCCTAGATGGATTTGTTAGCTCCTTCACTAACAATGATAAAATGAATAGCTTTTGCAAATGATGTAGATCAAAATCAGACTACACATTCTGATCAGTCTGCACAGTGTGAGCTTGGTCAGTATCAGCTCAAGTTAAGTCTGTAATATGACCGAACCATACCTTGATCTGAAGTGAAATTGTGATTTAAGATGTCTGAAAAAATCAAATTTAAATTGTCTTTCGTTTTCAAATTTTAAGCTGTAATGGCCAAAGGCCAGCGAGCTTATGCCATATCTCTTTGTCTGTCCTGCGCCCATGCGTTCCGTCCATGCTTAACTTTTATTTCAAATATCATCTTATCTGAAAGTACCCATCCAATTTGACCAAACTTCACAGAAATGATCCTGCCATGGTTCTCTTCAGAAGTTTTTGAAAAAATTTTGATTCCTGTAAACTCTTGTTTTCATGGCAACAAAACTGAGAAATATTGAAAATCTTTGAAAATCTTCTCTTCCAAGGCCATAAGGTCTAGGCCTACCGAATTTGGCATGTAGTTTTGTCAAATGGACCTGTACCACTACCAACATTCTTAAAATTAGAGCCCTTAGGTCAAAAATTAGCCCCACTCCAGGGGTCACACATTTTACATGGGCTTATAGAGTGAAATCTTTAAAAGTCTGTTGGTTCTAAACCATAAGGCCCTGAGCTACCAAATTTGGAATGTAGCTTCATCTAATGGACCTCTATTAAGATTCTACAAATGAAAGCCATGGGGCAAATTGGCCCTGCCCTGTGGGGTAACAAGTTTTACATGGGCTTATACTGTGAAAACTTTATAAATCTTCTCGTCTCTAACCATCTGGCCTAGAGTTACCAAATTTTGCAAGTGCCTTCATCTAGTTGGCATTTCTCAAAATAATACAGTGTACAAAGTATAACCTTTAGGTCAAATTTGGCCTTGTTATGGGCAGTCACAAGTTTTACATGGGCTTATATAGTGAAAATTCTGAAATTTTAATCTTCTTGTTCCTAACGATATGGCCTAAGGCTACCAAATTTTGCATGTATATTTACCTAGTGAAGCACCACAATTCAGAAGTTTTACATAGGCAAACTTGTTCAAATTAAAGACCTGGTGTAAAAAATTGGTCCCACCCAATGGGTCATAAATTTAATATGTGCTTATAGAGTGAAAACATTAAAAATCTTACTGCCCCTGACCATAGATCCTAGGGCTACCAAATGTAGCACATAGGTTTTTTTTGTGGATCACTACTGAATGTTTTCAAAATTTAGCACTGGTGTTGAGATTAGCCATGTCTCATGGATCTGATATTTCAAAAGATCTTTCTACTGAGAAAAGTTTGAAAATCTTTTTGTTTATAGCCATATATCTAGACCTGTATTATTTGATAAGTGGCTGTATCATGTGGACCTCTACCAGGATTCAAGTAATAATAGCTCTATGGTCAAAAATAGCCTTGCCCTTGGGTCACGACTTTTACTTGGGGTTGTATAGAGGCAACTTTGTAAGTCTTAATGTTCAAAACCATTTGGTCTTGAATTGTAATGTTTGGTATGTATGGTTTGTACTTACTAGCCAGTGGAGTGATTCAGGGCCATCATGGCCCTCTTGGTAGCTTGGCTGTTTTTGAAGAAAACAATGAGTTACTGCTATGATAGCCCTCGAGTCGACTTTGTCATTTTGTCATCTGCATTGTTGTGTGAAAACTTTTATATTTTGTAATGTCTCTGTTATTACTGAAGATATTAACTTCAAACCAGGACAAGTTGTTAACTATCAAAAGGGGAGCTTATGCAACAGGGGCAGGTAACCATCAAAATATATGTGGCAGTTATACCTCTTTTGGACTTGAGAATTTTCACTGAAAACCAAGCACTTGCAGGAGAGCGTTGGCACCTGCATGTGGTGCTCTTGTTTTTCTTTGGCAGCAAAGGAGTTGAATATTATATAGTGTAGATTTAAGATGTGGACCTTTTCAGTTTTTGGGAAAGAACCCACTGTTACAAAGTCATGATTGATTTGGCTAGATTATTTCATTGGAAAGTGTATATTCTAAATAACTGAAATAATTATACTCAAGTTTTAAGGTGCATATCCGTTTTAGGACCATATCCAAATGTTCAATAAGTATGACTGCTTATGCAGATACTTTACAAATATTTCAAAGTTTTAACAAATAAAATAGGCTTTTTCAGTTTACTATTTAGTCAACATTGTTAAGGCTTTAATAGTTCACAGAACATTGGATAGTATTGATCCGAAACTGTTTCTTGCAGCCTGATCGTAATCTACACTATCTGCGATAGTATTGATCCGAAACCGTTTTTTGCAGCCTGATCATAATCTACACCATCTGCAAGAATCTCTGATGATGCCTTGATTAACTCTGAAAGCACCTTGCAAAAATATAGTTGCTTATGTGGCCAGTGTAGATAGTGATCAGACTCCACCAAACATGCAGTCTTATTGTTGATCTTCACAGTCCGCTTTGCTTGGACGTTCTGCACAATAGCAGTTTTGTGATAATTTTGGCCTGGTTTCTAGACTAAAAGTGTCTGTTGCTTTTCATTGACATTTTAAGGGTGAGTATGTTAAGAGTACCCATCAGACACTGATTCATGAAGACTGCAGATTTTCCAGTACACAAAAAACCTGGATTTTTTTGTGAAGATTGACAGGAAAAATGACAGAGATTAATGATGAAACTGTCTGTCTAATTGCTTTCCTTTCTTTTCATGTTTTTTACATCATTAACTCTTTACCACACAAACCCGAGTTTTAATGACCCTGAGGAAATAGCCTTTTGAAAGCCTTGAGGGAAAAGGAGAAAATGCTGGTAACCAGCATTTTCTCCTTTTCCCTCTAGGTTTTCTACATTTTCACAGACGATCACCTTTGTTTCAGCTGAATTTAATATGTCGTCTGCAAATGCTTTCAGTTTAGACTAGTCTCAAATTTTGTCGTTTGGTAAAGAGTTATACTGTGTCTGCTTGCAGAAGTATGTAGCACAGCCCTATTTTTAAACCTTTACAAGATGACAACATTTTAGATTTGTACAAACTGAAAGCATTTTTGACACCAAATTAAGTGTAGCTCAAGTGATTAAAATAGTGCTCAAAAGGATATGAAATACTGTGCAAAAAAGAGAAAATGCAGGTAACCATTTTCTCCTATATAGACAATTTTATCAAAAGTCTTCTTTCTCAGGGTTTTTAAAATTCAGGATTGTTTGTTAAAGGGTTATCCTTTTTACAGGCTCATCCAAATTTAAAGCAATTGCAGGCAACAAGTTACCATAAGTGTCAGTCAGTCAGTATGATTGGTCTCTTAACCCTTTACCGTAAGTCCTGAGTTTCAACAACTCTGAGGAAGAAGCCTTTTGAAAACATTGTGGAAAAAGTAGAAAATTCTGGTAACCAGCATTTTCTCCTTTTTCCACAATCTTTTCTCTCCTATCAAAGACAAGTTTGATCATTTGAGTCACATTCAAATTTTTGTCTGCAGATGCTTTTCAGTCCCACATTTTTAAAATTTTGTTGATTGGAAAGATTTAAAGGGTAGAAATGTAAAGCTAATAGCTGTGAAGAAAACTTGGCACTGAAACACTGTTGGAAAATGGGATGCATGGTACAACAGGAGGGAGAATGGCGTGAGATAATTAAAGGAGAGAAAAGGATGCACATTTTGGGGCTAACCCCTTGAGTGGAATAAATGAAATGGACATATTAATCCTTTACCAAACAGTCCTGGGTTTTAAGGAACTTGAGGCAGAAGGCTTTTTAAAACATTTTTGGAAATGAAGAAAATGTTGGTGACAAACATTTTCTCCTGCCCTTGAATTGCTTTGTACTTTGGAATTGAGCTTCTGCTCATTTTCACCATATTTTAATTTTTCATCTGCAGATGCTCTTAAATTTGAAGAATCTAATATTTGTTCTTTGGGAAAGGGTTAATCAGTTGGAGTAAGTCGGAAAGGGTTAATTAGTTGGTGTAAGTCTTGGGGGGGGGGGGGGGGGGAACCTGATTCTAATTTCAAGGCTCTTCCACAGAATCTGTTCCTGATAAACACTGTCTGCTTCAGCAATTACATTTGCACATGAGTGTCTAAAGCTTACCTCTTCATTATATGTAACTTCTCAAGTACCAGCTTTTTAAAATTATAGTTTTTATTGTATGTATTATGCATAGGCATGATATTTCTATTGTCAAAACAGAAACAGATGATATTGGTATTTTGGAAATAAAATGTATGCTATATCTGCTAGTAGTTCATAAACATGGAATCAGTAAATTTTCTATTGGTAACAATAATTTTATTGGAAAATTAATGAAAAAGAGAGAAATCAAGAAGTGGTTTTTCATTGGTAGAGGTTTAACATTGGCAGTGCTAACCCAGAATTGTTTTATGCAGTAATAGATCAAAATCAGACTGCAGAATGTGCAGCCTCATCTCAGATCTGCATTGTCTGCTTCTTTGCCAGTAATCATAACAAAAACAGCCTTAGTTGTAATACCTGCCTCATTAGTATTGACTAAGTGTGTCTATTTCAATTATTTATGGTAACAAGGTTTAAAGGGGGCTATTCTAATTCCTGCAATTTCACCATACTTCAAAAATGGTGCAGAACTGAATTCAGTGAGGCAGTAGCTGGCAAACCGTCAGTAAAGAAAAATGGCGAATGTAAGAAACAAATAGTTTTAAGTGGTATTACCTTAACCCTTTCCAAACAATCCCGGCTTTTGCAGACATAGTGGGAAAAGGGGAAAATGCTGGTAATCAGCATTTTATCCTTATCCCACAATGTTTTCTAACCTAAAACAGACAATTCTTACCTTTTGATTATTATTTGTCATCTGCAAATGCATCCAATTTGGACCAGTCAAAAATTTGTTGTTTTGTAAAGAGTTTATGGGCTCTATAGCCTCTTGAAGTTACAGTAGCTGCCAAAAGTAAACTGTGCAGTGTTAAAATGCATTTAAATTTAAATTGTACCATTTAAAAGCATGAAAATTATAGTGAAGATGAAGATTTGTAATTGTATGGTCAGTCCAAGTGTTCGTTGTTGGCGGAAAAATGAAATTTTAAAACAAGGGTAAAAAGTCAACAAAAGATAGAGTGACCTGCAACTTTAAACCTAGTTTTTTATACGCCGCCGGAGGCGACGTATATTGGCGTCATCTTTTCTGTCTGTTCGTACGTCCGTCCGTCCCTTCGTACATAGGCCATTTCTTGTGAACGCAACTCCTCCCACATTTCTTGACGGATTTGGATAAAATTTTCACAGAATGTTTGTCGCCATGTGACCTATCGCATATTGTCAGGGTTTTGTGATTTGTTGCTGCGTCATGGAAAAAGGGGGCGTCATGCTATATTTCATTCCATTTCTTGTGAACACAACTCCTCCCACATTTCTTGACGGATTTGGATAAAATTTTCACAGAATGTTACTCATCATGTGACCTATTGCATATTGTCACGATTTTGCGTTTTATAGCTGCGTCATGGAAAAAGGGGGCTTCATGCTATATTTCATTCCATTTCTTGTGAGGGCAACTCCTCCCACATTTCTTGACGGATTTGGATAAAATTTTCACAGAATGTTACCTATCGCATATTGTCAAGATTTTGTGATTTATAGCTGCGTCATGGAAAAAGGGGGCTTCATATATTCGTTTTTCACCAATATCTCTTTAAAACACTGCACATATCTCGATGGATTTGGATGAGATTTTCACAGATCATGTGTCCTAGCGCATATTGTCAGGGTTTTGGAATTTATTGCTGTGTCGTGGAAAAAGGGGTCTTCATGTTATATTTAATTTTTTTCACCAATATCTCTTTAATTACTGGACACATCTCAAGGAATTTGGATGAAATTTTCACAGATAATGTGACCTAGCGCATATTGTCAGGGTTTTAGAATTTATTGCTGTGTCAAGGGGGCTTCATGTCAAATTTAATTTTTCATCAATGTATCTCCAACTAATGGACATAATTTTATGAAACTTAATATTTTTTTTTTGTTAATCAAAGCCAATGAGTCCATCGTGTGTCCGTCTGTCCATCCATCAGTTCGTGTGTAAAGCTTTTACATCACAAGTAACACAATATATCCATTGAGCTACCCAGGCAGGTGCTAGAAATTCCAACACTTTAGTCTCTATAGCTAGCTGCTTGAAATAGCAGCCATGTGGCGGCGTATATTGTGACAACGGCACTCTTGTTTGAAATTCATTTTTCTGCCAGTGACCAACACTTAGACCAACCATACAAAAACAGATTGTCATCTTCACATTAATTTCCATACTAAATCTAAATGCAAATAAGACCTGTATTGTTTACATTTAACTACTACTTGGCATTTAAGGTATTTTTAGATTTCCCACCAGAGATTCACAAAAGTTTGTGGGAATGTCTTATGATCAATAACATGTGTTGATTATTCGGTATTGTATTCAAACAAGAATTTTGATGTCATTATTTATGTGATTCCATAAAAAATTGAGGGGAGTTATCAGTTGCAAAGGGAACAATCTCGTTGTTTGAACTCCAAATTTATACCTTTTTACTGCATTTGAAGTTTCTTTACTTTTGCAGAAAAAAAGTATTTTTCATAATGTTTATTTGTTTTTAAGTAAAAACTTTAATTTGCTGCAAAAAAAAATTAAGAAAGGGCCATTTTAATTCCTTCTAACTCTTTACCAGACCATAAAACTTGTGCAATTTGAAAGCATTTGCAGATGAGAGTAACTGCAGTCAATTTTGTTGGATTTGCCTTGAAAAGGTATAAAAACATTGTAGGAAAAACAGGGTACCCTCTGGCTACTTTTTTCCTTGCGCCATCACTTTCGCCAAATGAGAAAAGTTTCCGCCAAATTGAAATAATTAGAGCCAGTTGGTGCCAATTTTAAAATGAAAGTACGGGGGTGGGGGGGGGTGGGGGGGGGGTCAGGCATAATCAAGAATTTGTGTATAAATTTTCATCGCATGGTTTAAAAAAAAAAACAAGAAAATATTAGTTTTCATCAGATTTCATAACTCATATCTATGTCTTTTGCATGAATATAGTAAAAAAATTACTTTTGTTTACAACGAAAAAAAAAAACCAACTTCTATTTAGGTAGATCTATCTTTAATGTTTGTAAGACCACTGTGACAAAAGCAGAAATAGGTCATTGACAGCAATTTCTACTTTTGTAACAAAGTTCTAAAGAAAGACTTTTTGAAACATTTAGAAGTTTTATTTGTACAAACCAAACAACAAAGTCAATATGTAAAAAAAAAAAAAATTAAAAAAAAAAGAAGAAATTTCTCCTTTTGAAAGAAATTGCGTCTATAGAGACTTTTTTTTTTTATCTGTACCAGTATAAAAAAGTTAAAATGTTAAAAAAAATAACATACAAGTTTTCTGAAAAGGTGGGTGATTAACAGAGGAAGAACAACATAGAAAATGCCGAGGACGACTATAACATTACAGTCCGGGTTTTAGTCAACTCCGACGGCAACCCCTTCGCCATTTTGGAAACCCGCTGTATTTTACCTGCGATCATGATTCATTTGGACATTTAGTAACATTCACGATTCATGTAGGACACGGGTCTTCAATACTTTAACTTTCTGACAGTTTTCCAAAATAAATTCACAAATTTTGTCTAGCTGGATGTTTATGTTATCGAAAGTGTATGTATATTCGGATAGACAGGTGTAAATGACATTGATTTGTGAAGTAATTTTGATTACTTCGATGCCGTTGTTTATTCCAGCTGATTTATTTCACTTTTATCGATGGATTGGCGGTCATGCATCCATGCATTGCAGTGAAGGGGTCAGTTTAAAAATGTTCGGCACCCTGATATGAAAAATATCGGCGCCAGTCATTTTCGCCAATCGGCATTTTTTTGCGCCACATTTAAAATTCTATCGCAAATGGCGCCAAATGCGAAGCCCAGCGGGAACCCTGGAAAAATGCTGGTTACCAGCATTGCCTCCTTTTCCCACTGTGTTTGTGAAGGGCTTCTTCCTTAGGGTCGATATAACTGGATTATTTGGTAATGGGTTATGAGACTATCCAAGATAATGATATCTAATAAAAACAGTCTTTAATTAAACTTATGACCTCCCGAACATATTGCAGTTGGCAACCTTGAAACCAGTTTGTAATCAAAGAATGGTCATTTTCAATTGAGGTTTTATGTGTGAATATATTATGTGAAGACATTTTGTAAAAGGAGAAATTGCTTGCTTCATGCATTTTCTCATTTTGCAATAATTTCATCAAAGTTTTTTTGCTGTAAAATAGCCTGCAGGAGTAAATTTGTGAAAAAAAGTAAACAGAATAGCCGACCAGAAAGAAGTCAAGTCAACTTTAAGATTTTCACAGAGAACCATATTGATTATTTGTTGTCATGGTGACACATTGTAGAAAAATAAAGAAGAAAAATCTGGTGATTTGATTACCAGGAAATAGTTGGCCTTTATAAAGCTCTTTGGGAGAGAGGAGGTGAAGTTGTGTCAAGTGCTGTAATTACATTGATATATTACATTGTATTGAATCTAATCCATTTGGTTCCAGGCCTATCTGGATCTTTATTTGTACCCTTACTCAGGTGAATGAATAAACTGACATTCTGCTGTCGTCAAGATGAAAAAACAAAATTACTTTTTCAGTACTCTTTTACCCCAGAACATTTGAATTAGATATGAGACAGTGTAGGTCCAAGATTAGACTGCCTATTATGTGCAGTCTGATCTTGATCTGCACTGTCTCCAAAGCTTCTTGGATGTTGTCTTTTGCATGCTCAGAGTTCAACCAGTATTGAATGTAAAATAACCAGTTTTTGCTAGGAACACATCTGCTTAAATAGCCAGTGTCCTCTGTCCATAGCTCCATCAACCCTTTACCAAACAATCCCCTGTTTTAAAGACCCCAAGACTCTTGAAAACTTTGTGGGAATAGGACAGAATGCTGATAACTTGCAATTTTCTGCTTTCTCAAAAAGTTTTCTACCCTTTCAGAGACAAATCCCATAATTTGAGCTACATTTGTCATCTGCAAATGCTTTCCATTTGGACATGTGTGAAATTTTATCATCTGATGAAGAGTTAAGCCTGTATTTCATCGTCCCATCTGACTGATCTGCTTGAAAATGTTGTGACATTGATTGCAGTGTTTGAGCACAAGCATCTTCATAGCAAGATATGTTAACATGTAGTTGCTAAAGACAAGCAAGTGCTCTTTTTCCAAAAGTCTTTATTATACAATTTTAAAATCTGATGTGCCATACTGTACCACATTATGTGCATATTTTCTCCATAGTGGTATGACTTATTGTATTGTAAATTGGCAGAGTCTTTGTTAGGAAAGAAACACAGAATCAGTGAGACAAATGTGCCCTTATGGTGCACTATAGGGATGCTTCATAAATCCACTGCCAGGGCTTTAAACTGCTGCAGGGACAATTTCGGTGCCTATGGTCTGTTTCTAAATGGGTGAACCTAGGCCAGATATGGTCAATCTTGTGGCACACAACCTGGAACAGAATCAGTGTGATGAAGCTGCCCTCTTGGTGCACTGTAGCGATGCTTCAAAAATAAGTTGTCCGGATCCTGAGCTGCTGTAGGGATAATTATTGTCTGTATCTAGTCTCTGATTGGGCAGCTGTTAGTAGGTAGTTTATCATGTTTTAATCTTGCAGCATAGGATCTTGGAACAGAATCACTGAGAAAACTTAGGGGCTCTCTTTGTACACTGTAGCTCTGTTCCTTACTTAGATTGCCATAGCCTTCGGCTGTTACAGGGATAGTTTTGCCTTCTTGACATCCTTCTGCTCAATCAGAGTGACCAATACTTTTGTGTTCATTAATACAGTTACTCTTTATTATATGAAAAAGGTTAAGAGTTGTCCAAATTGAAATCATTTGCAAATGAAAAAGTAATAGGGCTCAGAGGATGAGATTTGTCTGTGAAAGGCTATTAAGCATTGTGGAAAAAGAAGAAAATGCTGGCCTCCATGGAGTCTTTAAAACTAGGGAATTGTTTTTATGCCCCAGAAAAAAACTGGGGGCCATATAGTTTTTATTTTGATGCTAGTAGTTATGCTCACATGAGTGGAATATTTAACTTAAGGTTTCTGTCATTCAGCTTTCTTTCCAGAACTTTACTCTTTATACCAGTGAATAAACCTGCTTGTATTCACTGACATAATCTTTGCACTTAAAAAGATATGACATTTTTTTTTGTTGGGCTGGGGTAAGGTTATGTTTTCCAAGTAAGTTTATTACCATACAGACTTTTTATGCTGTATGTCTCTGTTAGTGCCAATTAAGTGCATGATATGTTAATCTTACTGTCAAAGAAACAACAAATTTTTTTACTGGACCAAGTTAAAAGCCATTGCAAAAGACAAATTGAATGTAACCTAAATGATTATTTCTGTCTTTGATAGGGTAAGAAACATTGTTGGAAATGGAGAAAATACTGGCTGACAACATGTTGTCCTTTTCCCACAATGTTTTCAAAAGCCTTCTCTTTAAAGGTCATTAACTTTTCGATTTGTATGGTAAAGGGTTAAAAAGCCAGTGGAGCGATACAGGGCCATCATGGCCCTCTTGTTGTTAAGTCTGTCTGTCTCTCTCTGTCCTTCGGTCTGTAGAATGTTTTGTGCGTAAGAATCAAAGGTCAAAGTTCAAGGTCACTGCAAGGTCAGATGTGTTAAAAATGGCAATTTCTTGGATTTATGTTAATGTCTGGCCTGTCACTTTTTTCCTTTCTAAATGAATAAAGCTGTGCAGAAATATCAACCGCATAACCAGATACAGACAATGTATCATGTGCAAGAATCATGTCAGCAGCTCAAAGGTCAAGGTCATGGAAAGCTCAGAAGTCTTTGTAAGAGTTGTGTCCAATGTTCATGTTCACAGCTCTTTGGAAAAAGGTCATATTATTTATGTGTGGGGGGGAATTAGTCACTTCTCAGTGACACATCATATTATAAATTATCTTAAATGTAATGCTTAGAAGTAATTGTGTTGAGTGGTGCTTGTTGTTATCAGTTAAATGATCCTGTCAAGGTTTTTCAGTGAACTTAGGTTCTTTGACTGCCAACTAAATTAAATCCAACCTGTTTGAAGCTTTGTATTAAATTCCCTGTGCAATTGAATATAATTTTGGCCTAAAGTTCAGTATCTAGAAGGGGATTGTGTAGATCAAAGATCAGGCTCCATGTTCTATGCAGATAGATCCTGACCTGTCTGCAGAAGATATGTAACTAGTCAGTGAAAGAGCTAAGATATTGTATTGAATAGATTATTGGGACAGAATCAGCTTTTATCTGTTTGACTAATGCTTTAGTATCAACAAATAGAGGTAGCGTAGACTCTGAATGTGAGACTTACAAATGAAATAATTGTGTGGTGTAGTGCCAGTTGTTGTCATTTGATTCATCCATCTGTGGATTTCAGTGAAATATCAGATATTGAAGTGATCTATCCTCCTTGACTGTAGATGCAAAATCTGTTCTATAATTCTGTAAGTGTTACATGGAACTGTGTATAAGCATTTTCTTCTTTTCCACAGTGTTTCAAAAGCCCTTTTTCTTCAGGGTCATGGAAGACGGAATTGTTTGGAAAAGGGTTAATGATGATATTACATATTTTTATCTGTTTACATGAGACAGGCTATGTAACTCATCACCTCTTGAACAAATTTGCATCAGATGACTTTGAAAATGTTCTTCTTAACTGAGTAGATGTTTAAGTTCAAACATAGCGGCAGTTGGAGAGATGACTTATTGCATTTCTGTTGTATTTCTGCCTATGGGATTATAAACGTAACAGTTTTAAAAAATTGGGAGTCATCCTCTGCAATATAATAAAAGTTATCTTCTGATTGGTAAACTGTGAACACATTACCAAATGACAAAATTTTGGACAGGTCTGCTTTGAAAGCATTTGCAGACAACAAATTCAGTGGGATTCAAATTATGGCATTTATCTTTAAAATGGTAGAAAAAATAGAGTACCAGCATTTTCTTTTTTTCCCACAATGTTTTAGTAAGTCTTCTTTGTCAGGGTTGTTAAAACTTAGAATTGTTTAGTGGAAGGTTTATTTTCTGTAGACTGAAAGGATCAAGTAGCAGCACATGAAGAAAAGTAGAGTTTTCAATCAATAATGTGCACAGAGCTTGATGCTTGATATGTACTGTAGCAGTGACTGGCATGGGTTCAAACCCAATTCAAACATTCAAAATTTTAATTCACTTTTACCAGAATTTTCTCTTTTTCCCCCACAATGTTTTCATAAACCTTCTTTATCAGGGTTGTTAAAACAGTTAATTATGTAGTAAAAGGTTAATTTACGATGATATGAAATGATTGACATGTAGCACATGAAGAAAAGTCATGAGTGATGCCCGATATACATGTATTATGTCAGTGGCTGGCTAGGGTTCAGGCTATGTTCCCATGTTCAAAATTTTGATCCGTTCTCTCTTTTTTCCCCACTATATTTTCATCTGTCTCAGGATAGTTAAAACTCCATAGTGCATGATAAAGGGTTACCTTTCTACAGAATGAAATGATTGAGTCTAATACTGCTGATGAAGAAAAGTAATGAGTGGTGAACCAATCATGTACACTTTTTTACACAATCCCGTGTTTTAACAACCTTAAAGAAGAAGGCTTTTGAAATCAAGTTAAGAAGAGGAGCACAATATTTCAATGGCAAATCTTATCCCCCGGTCTCACAGACCCCGAATCGATCCCGAATGTGAAATTTTAAAATTTGTGATGAATTCGGCTAGCTTCGGTAGATTTGTAGTGCTTCATGAATGAAATCGGCGTCGATTCGGGCTCAAAAACACTTCGGGAGAAAAATTTCAACATGTGCAAATTTTTTTCCCGAATTTAAAATTCGAGCTGAATTGATCAGAAATCGGCGTGTTTTGGTGTACTACATAGTACTTCCTACTATGTCATAGTGTTTTGGTGTACTTCGTAGTAGTTAATTTGGCATTGTTCGGGTAAAGAACTGGCCCTAATTCCGCGTATTTTCCCCTGCTGCAGCAGCTGATTGTACTGTCTGGTGCTCTGCCTCCTGTCTTTGGTAAGCCAAGGCCCCACCCACTGCCGCCTTTGTTTCTTGTGATTAAGCTGTGGTCAGTGATGTTCGTATTCCAGCCCCTGCTGTTGCTGAACAAGACTTTGTGCAGTCACGGCCTTCTTTCTCTTCTCGAGATGGCAATGATGACTTCTTCAGTTGTGGTTGGCACGTTGTCACTTCAAAAGTTTTAGGATGACTGATTCTCAACTGAAAAATGAAGAATTTATATACTTGGCTGTGTCTTTTGTTCAAATTCGTGTGCAAAGCCTTGGAGAAGATTTGAAACTCGTAGTAGATCCGGAGCTGTCGATGTAGTTCGTCATCGTTTGTTGTACATCGTAGTCCTTTGTACATAGAAATTGGGACAGTCGGTGTAGATCAGGATGCTTCGTAATACCTCGGCTCTAAAACTCGGCCTATTTTGGGAGAAAATTGGGGTGCAAGCGTAGTAAATCGTAGTATATTGTAGTACGTCGTAGCACGTCCAGAAAAAAATCGTTGTACCTCAGGAAATATACCCTGAAGGTCTATTGAACGGCTCGTTTTCGTAGTGATTTGGGAAAAACACTGTCTACCGAAGTACTACAATTTTTGGGGGATTGGGGCTCTGTGAGACCGGGGGATAACCATTGAGCCATATTTGATTTGTTGTCTGCAAATGCTATTGATTTGGATGAGTAAAAAATTTTACTGTTTGGTAAAGGGTTAAAGATTTAAGTATTCCTTTCCTATGTAATTCAGGGTTTTAAGGACCCTGAGGAAGGAGCCTTTTGACAACATTGTGGGAAAAGGAGAAAATGCTGGAAACCAGTATTTTCTCCTTTTTCCCCACAATGTTTTCTACCCTATCAAAGATGAATTCTATCACTTGAACCACATTAATATTGTAGTCTGCAAATGTAGATAAGTTAAGACTACTCCAGTAATTTTCTGTTTGGTAAAGAGTTAAGGATCTATATTCATTGAATGATTTAATGAAGGATTTCTGTATGTTGATACTGAGATTCAATAGCAAATTAGTGTTTATACACGGAGGTAAGATGAGTAAGATTTTTTTCTAAATCTCTTTAATATGCTTACATGTGTTTGCAATTTATTCATTACCTCATCAATCAAATTTGCAGCAGACAATTCTTAAAAGATCTATGTAACAAACAGCAAATCAATGAGTAGAGTTTTGATACAGACACATATGAAAATTTTGTGGCAAAAGGAGAAATTGCATGTTTCATATTCCAGAGTAGTCTGTTGCAGTGAGAAAAAGGTGATCTGCTGTGAATAAATTGTTAATTGTCTATTAAAGTGCAAAATTTTAGACTAAACTACAATAAAATGCAGATGGCAGATTTAATGTTGCTCAAAAGATAATATGCATCTTTGAAATGGTCAAAAGTATGTTTGGAACGAAATTGTCGATATACAAGCACTTTCTCCTTTTCCAAAATTTTTAGCTCGGCTATTTTTCGAAGAAAACATTGAGTTATTGCCAAAGCCCTGTCGTCGTCTGTGTCTGCGTGGTGATGAAAAAACTTTAACATGTTACAATATCTCTGTTATAACGGAAGATATATGCTTCAATTTTGGACAAATTGTTCACTTTCAAAAGGGGAACTTATACACAAGGGCAGGTAACCATCAAAGTACTTTTGACAGTTATACCCCCTTAGAAATTTCACTTTAAGCATCTGTAGCCGAGTGTTGACAGCTGCATGCAGTGCTCTTGTTTGTAAAAGCCTTCTTCTCTGGGGTTGTTTGGTACAGAGTTAACACTTTACTGTAAAAGGACAAAATTTTAGACTTACCTAAAACGAATGCAATTGCAGATGGCAAATCAAATGCAGCCAGAACATTGATATCTATGTTTAAAGGGGTAGGCAACAAGATGGGAAAACGAGAAAATGCTGGTCACCAGCATTTTCTCTTTTTCCCACAATGTTTTCCAAAGCTGTATTTGTCAAGGTTTGTTAAAACTTGGGATTGTTTGGTAAAGGGTTAGGCAAGTCTATTGTTAAAGAAAAGAATTTCCTTTAAAGTCACTGAGCTCTGCTCTTTACTGTTTGTTTTGTTTAGTATTCCAAAAAGAATGCATGTGGTTTTGTCTGTTACATGACATTGAAAGTTTTGTTTCTGAGAATTGATGGATTCCTATAAAGTGCTTTTCATTGTACCAGGCATTCCTGTTCTGATTCTGTACTAAGCTGCATGATGGCCTTCAGCTTCATTAGTTGTTAAGTAAATAGATTAACCCTTTACCACACGGCAAAATTTAAGACCTATCCAAATTGAAAGCATTTGCAGACAACAATTTTATAGTTGCTCAAATGACGCAACTTTTCTTTGATAGGGTAGAAAACTTTGTGGGAAAAGGAGAAAATGCTAGTTACCAGCATTTTCTCCTTTTCCCACAATGTTTTCAAAAGGCCTCTTCTTCAGGGTCGTTAAAAGGCGTCATTGTGTGGTAAAGGGTTAAGCATGTTTTGCTCTGTTTCATTTTATTTCAGCTTTAAAAGCCACATCCATTGGCATATAATGGTTGTGGCCATTCCTTATCATACCATACAAATCATGAGTCATATATACATATCTAGTCATAATATGCATATCTAAACATACACCACCACCAACTAAAAATCAAAATGATAATAAATTTAGATAACATATGTGGTAATAAAGCTTTTGGGAGGGGGGGGGTGGGGGAGTGTGAAAGGTAGATACAGAGAAGGTTCAACTTTTGAATGCATTTTATTTTTTGATGATATGTGTTGATAAATTGTATCTAGAATGTAATTCTAAAACCACTATTCATCCTGAATTGTCAACAGAAGACATCTCTGAGGAGCAACCACAATCCTGAGTTTTAACCACCCAAACAAATAAGGTTTTTTAAAACATAGTGGAAAAAAGAGAAAATGCTGTTAAGCAGCATTTTCTCCTTTTTCTGCATGTTTTCTTCCCTAACAAAAACAAAGTCCTTCGTTTTATCGATATTTAAATTGTTGTCTGCGGATGCATTGAATTTTGATGAGTCCAACGTTTTGTCCTGTGGTAGAAAGTTAAGTGAAAAATATTTCAACTTAAAGTCCCGAATTACCTCCCTTTATCTGCAGCTCTGCAAGGTGATCTGCATGTATTTTCAGGAGTGGTTCAAAATGAAGATCATGAAGTTGCATCAATAGTGTCTACGCCAGCTGAAACTCCCTCTAGTGAGACCATCTCTGGAATCCATGATGCCATGGACATCAGTGTTGCAAACAGTGTTGCCTCAGAGAGATCTGAGATTCTTGTTAAACGTGAGTTGTTGTTTGCTTGCTATAGAGCATTTATTAAGAAGTTTATCCCCAGTTTGAACAACTCTGAGGAAGACGGATTTTTAATAATTCTCCTACAGTGTTTATTAACCATACAAAAAAACTTTGAGTAAGAAGGATTTTGAATAATTGTCCTTCAATGTTTATTATCTGTCAAAGGAAAGTTCCATTATTTGAGACACGGTTTCTCCATTTTCTGCAAATGCTTTCAATTTTGGCTGATTCTGTTGTGTGTTAGAGAGTTTTTTAAAAACAAATGAGGGGGAAAAAAAGGGTTAAAAAGTTCAAAGTACTGCTAGATAGAACTTGAATTTATGGAGAGATTAACCTTTTACCACACTGGAGTTTTAAAGTTCCTGGAAAAGAAGGCTTTTGAAGTATTGTAGGAAAAGAAATTGCTGGTAAGCAGCATTTTCTTCCTTTCCCACATTGTTTTCTACCCTTTTAAAGTCAAATCCCATCCAATGAGCCACACTGAGTTTGTTGTCTGCAAACCCCTTCAATTTGGAGAAATCTACATTGAACCATCTGATTAACCCTTTACCAAACAATCCCTGGTTTTCACGACCCTGAGGAAGAAGCCTTTTGAAAACATTGTAGGAAAAGGAGAAAATGCTGGTTATCAGCATTTTCTCCTTTTCCCACAGTGTTTTCTACCCTTTGCCAAACAAACTTCAATATTTGAGTCACATTAGTTTTGTTGTCTGCAAATGCTTTCAATTTGGACGAGTCTAAAATTTTGTCGTTTGGTAGAGTTTAGAGTTAAAAAAATTTAATGACAGATGGAGAAACTGCTTTGGAGTATTGGTAACAAAGTGATTTCAAAAGCCGTTTGTTGCTGACTGGTATGTGTGGCCGACTAATTAAATGTGGCTCATATGGTGAGCCTGTTTTTGAAAGGTTAGCAAACATTGTGTAAAAAAAAGAAAATGTTGGTTACAGGCAATTTCTTCTTTTCTCACTATGGTATCAAACGTTTTTCCTTAGGGTTACAAAAAAAAGGGGATTGTTTGGAAGAGTAAAATAAAATTAGAGTAAAATAAACCTGACATTTCCAAAAATTTCCAAAAACTAAAATTTTAGCAGTTATGCTGCAGACGTTTTGGTCATATTGAAATTTCTGTGGGATTTTTATAAAAACATATTGCCAGGTATTGGACAGTGCAGACCAGAGATTAGGCTGCATATTCTGAGTCAATGCTGCCTTCAATGGCAACTTCAGTTTTGGTCAGCATTAAAAGGGTTAATGTAGGGTTGTTGTCCATGTTTATTTCATAAGAAACCAGATATGGTGATAAACTTGTTGATGGACTGACAGGCAGATCAATATTGTTATCCTGGAATCTCCTCTCCTCATTTTGCCTTTTCTCTGCCAAGCATTTGTTTAGTTAGGCTTAGGGCTAGGCTATTTGAGAACAGAATAGGAATTCTCTTGACTCACTCGCTTAATGCTTAGTGCTTAAACCTTTACCAAACAAACAACCCTGTGAAAGAAGGCTTTTTGAAAACATAGGGGGAGAAAATGCTGGTAACTATCATAGGAGAGGATAAATTATTGCATTTGAAGCCAATACTCCTGATGATTACCAGGTTTTTCTCCTTTTCACAGAATTTTTTTCAAATGCCTTCTTAATCAAAGTTGTAAAACTGGGGATTGTTAGGTGACAGGTTAACTCATTACCTCTAGAATAAATTCCCAGCATGAGCTTCCAAAACATACTTGTAAAATACTGATATTTAGGTTGAATAAAGATTGAACACATGTCATTTGCAAGCTTTGTGGGAAAAGGAGAAATTATTTGTTTCAAGCAATTTGTCATTTTCTCACAGTTTTCCAAAGCAGTCTGTCTGCTGCAACACTTAAAACTTATCTGCAGGTGCTGTTGTTACATATTTTGTTAGAATGAATTGATGTTTGGGTGTTATTGAATAGCCATAAGAACATACATTTCTACAAATCTTGGAATATATGAGGGTCTTGAAACTGGCTTAAGCTGATTTATGTGCTTGAGAATCATGCAGTGTTTATGAATACATTATTTTTGGTTTCATTTGCTTTGTATGCACATTGACAGAATTTATATATATCATATGCAAAGGTACTAAATGATTTATATTCCATGATTGAAATGAGCAGATAGAAGAAATATGATAATCCATATTTGTTCCTTTTCTTTGATGTTCTCCACCCTTGCAGAGGCTAATTTCATTATGTAATCCATATTAAAGTTATCATCTGCGAGGGTTTTGAGTTTTGATGAGTCTAACTTTATGGTTTCCTGTATAAAGTCATTACTGTTCAAATACAAACACTGTTTTGGTAGCAGCAGTCCTTTGAAATAATTGATGGAAGAGGATAAATTTCTTGTAACAAGCTAATTCCTTGTGAATTAAGAAAGCTTTCATAGCTGATACCAACTGCTCTCCATTATGTCAACTCAAACAAAGGTAAGTAGGTCTGTGAATAGCCTATATTATAATGGGACAACAATTCAGTACCCAAACATGCTTTTAGGGATACTGCTTATACTGCTTATTAGTATTAGCAGGGCTGAAAAATAGTGATAAAAGTAGCTGGGTCCGGGACCTTTTGGCCCTTTTAACAGGAGGGTCCAAAGTATACTTGGGCAGGTCCATGCTTTTTTTTCAGTCATTGTACAGAGTAGTAGTATCTCAGGAAATGACCAGAAAAAAAAAAGACCTTACCATTTCAATTTGCTTTTACTCTGGTGGCTTCAGTGGAAGAATGATGTTCAAACAACTAAGCAATTAGCATTATTATGTAGACTAATGAGAAATTTGCAATTTGGAATATTTTTTATTTTGGAAGTCTTCTTACGGAGCAACTCAGTTGAACGGTTGCATCATGGAACGAAACCCACGACCAACTTTCATTTCAATGTTGTTGGAAGGTCCCAACCCACTCTTTGTTCTCATATTTTCTATCTCTCTCCAATTTTGAAAGCTCTGTTTTATTTTTTTCTGGAGTTTTCTGTTTAATATTTGATGGAAACCCAAGTTTGAATAAACTTCTTTTTTGTAAACCTCAAGCGAAAAGCATAGAGGATGAATCACTCGTAGATTTTAACCGGCTTCACCGTATGTACCAGTTTATTGATGGTAGGCAAATCGGGAACCAGGGAGAACTGTTGATATTACAATGACTTAAATAAGTTTATGTGATGGCGTCCTCTGGCAGCTGGCGTACGGAAAATTTTCAAAGTAGTTCACTTTTACGTGAAGATTGTCCTAAACAAGCAGACCTAAATTATCATTAGAATGACTATTCTAAATTTAAGTCATTCTGAATTTATTTTCGGGCATCGGACTTTTTACTTTGAACACTGAATAGGTCAGACTGAACAGGTCCAACCTCCATTTTGACAGGTCTGTCGGACCCTCACCTTGTATTTTTCTGCGGGTCCGATCTCCATTTCAGTAGGTCCCTGACCTCGGACCAGCACTATTTTTCAGCCCTGATTAGTGATAGAAAGATGAAACATTGATGTAAAAGAAAGTGTTTTTCTTTAACTTAAACATTTTGGAAAGAAGGAGTGGTAATTATCGCTTCTTTTCCCACAATGTTTTGGGAAAGTTTTTTTCTAAATGTATGTTAAAATAGAAGAAGGATTTTTTGTGTTCCAAACCCCATATTCAGTTCTTTAAACAATTTATTCTGATTTTTCGAATTTTTGTTAAATTTACACAGGGTCAAGATCTCCCTCCCCTACATCAGTGCAATACCGGGGTGGCACCCGGACCCCATCTCCTACCCCAAGTAGTGAATTAACAGTAGACTTAAACGTCCAGAGTCATCACAAAGACAGTCCAACACCAGACAGAGATAGTCTACACATTGAAATGGTGGCTACAAACGAGACCCATGAAAATACAGGTATTCTTAGTTTAACTGGTTGCCTTCTTTCTAACCCCAGCTGGCAATTTTGAAAACATCCTTACAAGTATTAACACTCTACCAAACAACATAATTTTAGACTAGTCATAAATTAAAGCATTAATTTACTAATTCAGTAGACACAGTTTTGAGCGGTTTCTGCATATTTTTTGGAAGGTGTAAAAAAATGGTCGTTCATTTTGGTAAATTATTAAGTTTCTTACTATCAGTTTTAAAATACTGTACATGTTAAAAAGTGTTTTATTCATTCCAACTCTGAATTTTTCCTGATTACAGGGTCTATGGAAGAGTTTAAGAGTGTGCTGGCAGGGGGCAGTGTTCAGGGCTGGTTACCTGATGTATCTGTGATACTGTGGCGAAGAATGCTTGGAGCCCTCGGTGATGTCAACAAAATAGAAGATCCTAATATCCATGCTTCAGTTTTTGAACATTTGTGTGATCTTCAAGAAACCTTACTACGGGTAATTTTTACACATTGATCACAATCACATTGTATTTTCCCCCATAGTTCATAGTTGATATAGCAGTCCCGGTTGAAAACCTTATTAGCTAACCTGAGCATGAAGTGCTCATGGTGAGCTATTGTGATTGTGCTGTGTCTGGCGTCCGTCGTGCGTCGTTGGTCGTCCGTCGTCAACTTTTTACCTTGTGTACGCTGTAGAGGCCATATTTTCAGTCCGATACTCATGAAACTTGGTCAGAATGTTTGCCTTTATGATATCTCGGACGACTTTGAAAATGGGTCATGTCGGGTCAAAAACTAGGTCACTAGGTCAAATCTTATAAAAACCTTGTGTACACTCTAGAGGCCACATTTTCAGTCCGATACTCATGAAACTTGGTCAGAATGTTTGTCTTGATGATATCTCGGATGAGTTTGAAAATGGGTCATGTCGGATCAAAAACTAGGTCACTAGGTCAAATCTTAGAAAAACCTTGTGTATGCTCTAGAGGCCACATTTTCTGTCCAATACTCCTGAAAGTTGGTCAGAATGTTTGTCTTGATGATATCTCGGACGAGTTCAAAAATGGGCCATGTCGGGTCAAAAACTAGGTCACCAGGTCAAATCTTAGAAAAACCTTGTGTACGCTCTAAAGGCCATATTTTCAGTCCAATACTCATGAAAGTTGGTCAGAATGTTTGTCTCGGATGAGTTCGAAAATGGGCCATGTCGGATCAAAAACTAGGTCACCAGGTGAAATCTTAGAAAAACCTTGTGTAGAGGCCACATTTTCAGTCCAAAACTCTTGAAAGTTGGTCAGAATGTTTGTCTTGATGATATCTCAAACAAGTTTGAAAGTGGGCCATGTCGGGTCAAAAACTAGGTCACCAGGTCAAAGCTTAGAAAAACCTTGTGTACGCTCTAGAGGCCACATTTTCAGTCCAATACTCTTGAAAGTTGGTCAGAATGTTTGTCTTGATGGTATCTCTGATAAATTTGAAAACGGGCCATGTTGGGTCAAAAACTAGGTCACTAGGTCAAATCTTAAAAAACCTTGTATACGCTCCAGAAGCCACATTTTCTGTCCAATACTCTTGAAATTTGGTCAAAATGTTTGTCTTGATAATATCGCAGACAAGTTCAAAAGTGGGCCATGTGGGGTCAAAAGCTAGGTCACTAGGTCAAATCTTCGAAAAACCTTGTGTATGCTCCAGAAGCCACATTTTCAGTCCAATGCTCTTTAAAGTTGGTCAGAATGTTTGTCATGATGATAGCTTGGATGAGTTTGAAAATGGGTCATGTCAGGTCAAAAACTAGGTCACCAGGTCAAATCTTAGAAAAACCATATGTAAGCTCTAGAGGCCACATTTTCAGTCCAATTATCTTGAAATTCGGTCAGAATGTTTGTCTTGATAATTTCTTAGCGTAGTATGAAAATGGGTCATGTTAGATAAAAAACTAGGTCACAAGGTCAAATCTTGGAAAAACCTTTTGTACTATAATTACAGTCCAATATTCTTTAAACTTTTGTTAGAATGTTGGTCTTGATGATATCTTGCATGAGTTTGAAAATGGGTCATGTGGAACAAAAACTAGGTCACTAAGTTTCATCCTTGGAAAAACCGTGTGTACGCTCTAGAGGCCACATTTTCAGTCCAATAATCTTGAAATTTGCTTTGAATGTTTGTCTTGATAATATCTTAAACTAGTATGAATATGGGTCATGTTGGATAAAAAACTAGGTCACTAGGTCAAATCTCGGAAAAACCTTTTGTACACCCTACAGGCCACATTTTCTCTCAAATACTCATGAAAGTTTGTCGGAATGTATGTCTGGATAATTTCTACATGTCAAGTAGGCCGCTGAGACAAATTCTAGAAAAAGCTCGTGTGCACTCTAGAGGCCATATTTGTAAGCCCAATACTAATGAGTGTTTGTCAGAGTGTTTGTCTTATTATCTCTGAAGAGATTGGAAATGGGTCATGTTTGATCAAAAGGCTCAGGTAAGTGACTTCAGGGCCATCATGGCCCTCTTGTTTATCATTCTCAAAGCAAGTCGCTTTTGAAAACACTGTTGCAAAAGATGAAAAAATCACAATGACCAATGTTCCACTTTTTCACAATGTTTTTACAGGTATTGACATTTGTAGCCTTGAATCAAGTTGCGTTGTCGCAAATTCTTATTTTACATTGATGTTTTTAAAGTAGTGTTCTGCACATTTTGTTGCCAAGAATGATGAGCTATGTATGCCTTAATGAGTGTACAGCTAATTCACACAGAGGCTTTTTTTAGCTCACCTGAGCACAAAGTGCTCATGGTGAGCTTTTGCAATCGTGTTGTGTCCGGCATCCGTTGTGCATCGTCAACTTTTACCTTGTGTACGCTCTAGAGGCCACATTTTCAGTCCGATACTCATGAAACTTGGTCAGAATGTTTGTCTTGATGATATCTCAGATGAGCTCGAAAATGGGTCATGTGGGGTCATAAACTAGGTCACTAGGTCAAATCTTAGAAAAAAGGTGGGGACGCTCTAGAGGCGACATTTTCAGTCCAAAACTCTTGAAAGTTTTTCAGAATGTTTGTCTTGATGATATCTCGGACAAATTTGAAAATGGGTCATGTCAGGTCAAAAACTAGGTAACTAGGTCAGAAAAACCTTGTGTACGCTCTAGAGGCCATATTTTCAGTCCAAAACTCTTGAAAATTAGTCAGAATGTTTGACTTGATAATATCGCGGATGAGTTCAAAAAATGGGTCATGTCAGGTCAAAAACTAGGTCACTAGAGCAAATCTTAGAAAAACCTTGTGTACGCTGTTGAGGCCATAATTTCAGTCCAAAACTCTTGAAAGTTGATCAGAATGTTTGTCTTGATGATATCTCAGACGAGTTCGAAAATGGGTCATGTCAGGTCAAAAACTAGATCACTAGGTCAAATCTTAGAAAAACCTTATATATGCTCTACAGGCCATATTTTTAGTCCAAAACTCTTGAAAGTTGGTCAGAATTTTTGTCTTGATATCGGACGAGTTTGATGATGGGTCATGTTGGGTCAAAAACTAGGTCACTATGTCATATCTTAGAAAAACATTGTGTACGCTCTAGAGGCCATATTTTCAGTCTGAAACTCTTGAAAGTCGGTCAGAATGTTTGTCTTGATGATATCTCAGATGAGTTCGAAAAAGGATCATGTTGGGTCAAAAACTAGGTCACTTGGCCAAATCTTCGAAAAACCTTGTGTAGGCTCTAGAGGCCACATTTTTTGTCCAATACTCTTGAAAATTGGTCAGAATGTTTGTCTTGATGATATGTTGGATGAGTTTGAAAATTGGTCATGTCGGGTCAAAAACTAGGTCACCAGGTCAAATCTTAGAAAAACCTTGTGTACACTTTTGAAAGAGATTTAAAATGGATCATGTTTGGTCAAAAGGCTCAGGTGGGCGACTTCATGGCCATCATGGCCCTCTTGTTTTTTTTTAAAGACTTACTGAAGAGATAATTCAGTAACCAAATGGATTTTGAGATCCTGAAAAGGAAAAGAAGACCAGATAATGTGGTAGTGTAAGAGCATGATGGAAAAGGAACAGTTGCTTTGAATGATTACTTTCTTCCTTCCCCACCAACTTTCTGGAAGAAATTTTCTTGTGAGATATACAATCTATGTTGCAGGGGATCAATTTCTATTTGGTTGCATAGACTTGTTGAATTTGTTCTAAAATTATGTAAAGGGATTTCTTTGTGATTGCAGATGAGAGAAAACCTGGGTGTGAGCACAGACAATCAATTTTCTCCTTCCCCACCAGAGTTTATACCACCACAGACAATATTCGCTTCTTGGTTGTTTGAGGTAATTTCAGATTTTTTCAGCTATTACTGCTCTGGCCATTTTAAGACTTGGGAAAGATTACATATGTTGCACCAATAGTGCTGGAAAGATTGTTCCAGTAATGCCTTCAGTTGCCATGCTGTTTTCACAGTCTACCCATTGCACAAATGTACATGCACCAAACTGTAGTAGCTCAGTGATAAATGTACCGGGCTTATAACCCAGGGATTGTGAGTGCTTATCTCCACAATGCAATTTCTGTCCAAGGATTGATAAAAGTCATAAACCAGGATTTATGTTTCTGTTATTTCTTAACATTTTGTCATTTAGTTTGTGGGAATGTAGACAGAAGCTTGAAAAAAGTGTTGTCTGTGTTACTTGCAAAGAAACTCCAAAAATGCACAGATAGCTGCACTTTTCCCTATGACAAGTTTGTAATACTGTTTAAGAATGGCCCTTAAAATCAAACAGACAGAGATATCTGCATTTGGCAAAGGGTTTAATAGTTATGATAAATTTATGGAAGAGATAATTAACCTACCTGCATTTCACCTTCAGTGCCTTACTTTAACCAACAAATACAAGCGTGGGAAGTTGTTAGCATACCAGCTACTGTGCCAGATGATGGTGAGACAACCAGACTTGTCACTCTCACAGGATCTTCTGGCCAAGTTCTACCATATTTTACATCAAGGATTGATATCCCAGGATCAGGTTGGGGTTTTACATTTGAGCCATGCTTTGGCAAAAGGGGGCTTAATGCATCTTCGTGATCCGTGATACCAAGCAAGTCATCATATAATCATGGATCTATAAAATCCATTTTGTCTAACAACCTACTAAATCACGAGGTACACTAGTCCTTGGACATGCAGAAAATTGATTATCAGCGAAAAGTTTCCTCCCAGGTCAGCCTGCGCAGTCCGCGCAGGCTGACCTGGGTCGAAACTTTTCGCAGATGCATTAAGGCTCCTTTTCATGGAGCATGACTCATTTATTTGAATACATGTATTAGTATTTGAACCATGTTCTGTGAAAAGTAAGTTTAATACATCTACAAAAAATATTGACGAATCTCAGCCTGGGCAGATTGTGCAGGCTGTCATTGGTCGAAACTTTTTGTGATATGCTAATATTCTGCATGCTCAATGACCATTCTACCTCATGATTCAGTTGGTTGTTAGGTTGAGTGGATTTTATGGATCCATAAATATGTGATAAATTGCTTGGTAAAATGCATTACGGAGATGCATGAAGCCCCCCTTTAGCCAGAGTGCCGCTCATTTGTTTGATGATATAGAATTAAGAATATAAAGAGTTACAGCAGAACATTCTCTCCTCAGATAAACGTGAAATATTTTACTGCAAACCACTGATTCTTCATGACCACATGTTGCCCTGTATGGCAGAGATTGACCTTAACCACTCTTTTTAATGAACGTACACAGAGGGATACTGCACAAAAGTTTTGCTGAACTAGAGTGTGATTTGACCATGAAAGTCACAAAGATCAGCTCTTCTTGTGAAACAACTGGCAGTGTTGGGTTGCCAAAGAAATGAAATCTAGTTCATCAATTATATGGAGATTTCTGTCTAGGGTTATGAATAACTAAATAGTCATTAAGAACTAATTATTAAATTATCTATTAATTCTTTATCATATTACAAAATTTTTTACTTGCCCAAATTGAAAGAATTAGCAGACAATACTTAACATGTGCCAACATGTTCGGAATTGTCTTTGAAATGGTAGACAACATTGTAGGAAAAGGAGATATTACTAGTTACTAGCATTTTCTCCACTTTCGACCATGTTTTCAAAAGCCTTGTACCTCAGGGTTGTTAACACTTGGAAGTGTGTGGTAAAGGGTTAACCTTTTACCACAATATCCGAGTTTCAACGAACCTGAAGGAGAGGCCTTTTGAAAACATTGGGGAGAAAGGAAAAAATGCTTGTCACCAGCATTTTCTCCTTTATCCCCAATGTTTTCAGTGCTTTTAAAATCAAATTTTATTATTTTAGCCACACTATTTTGTTTGTCTGCAAATGCTTTCCATATAGACGAGTCTAAAATTTTGTCGTTTGGTAAAGAGTTAAACAATCATAAAGGTAAAGGGCCTGAGGTCAGCTGTTTTTTCACTGACCCATATATAAAACTGTGTCGTGTCACTAAGTATGTCTTTGTCATTCTGTTTTCAGGATGTAAAAAATGTGTTGGTGAAATATTGTGGGCAAAGATTCTTTTCCACCTCTCTACCAGGCAACAGTCTCCTTATTCTGGACATGATATCAGCCTGTGGTTCTGTTATCAATTCATTTGATATGAAAGAGGTAAGAGAAAGTGTAAGACGTGGTCAGTCTTATACCATTCAATTACAACTTAATAAGCCCATGCCATAAAAGCTTTTTAAAAATAAATATTCTGAAAGAAAAAAAAAAAGAGAAATGGCTGGAAACAAGCAATTGTTCCATTTTCCACTTTTCACTTTATATTTGATATGAAGAAGGTATTAAAAGAGACAGTTAATCTATCACCACAGAATTATGACCTTTTTATACTACTTTTCAAGAAAGCTAGCCTGGCTGGGTAGCTTAGTGATTAACGTATCCGACTCGTGACCTGGTGGTTGTGAGTTTGATAACCAGTTGAGGCAAACTTTCTCTGTGTTTATTTTTCGCCTTTCACTTGTGACGCATGTGAGAAAAGTAGTCAGTGACTTGGGAAGATAAAATGTGTCGGCACTGGTGTGAGAAAGACAGGAAACACATGCGTAGGTGCACTGACAGCCGTGATATGACCTATGGCTATTAAAACAGCATTAAACTCCAATATAACCAAAAATCAAGATAGCTGTGAGGAACATTATGGGACGCTTAGCTATTATTCATTTGCCCACAATGTTTTGATTCAAACAAGTTGTGGGACAGTCATCCTATGACCCTTCAGTTGTGACTTTATCCCTCTGAAGAAGACAGTGTATGAAAACAATGTCCCTTTTCCCACAATAGTTTAATTAATGATAAAGGTGATAGCACATGTAACATGCAATGCTTCTACAAGGATAAATTTCAAAGCAGGAGTTCCTTTGTTTGCCACAATGGTTCCTTTCCTCTATAGAAGTCTACTACACAATCATCAGCTTATGATTTTTGTCTTCAGTTGGCCTTGATAAAGCATAGAGCATAAAGTATAAGCATAGTGGGAACACATTTTCAAAAGAAAAGATTAAATATTATCTAAGCTTCCATTTAGGGTTTTTTTCGTTGTATACTGAAGGGATAAAGAAGCACAGGGTAAACTTTTCAGATGATTATAGGCAGAACAAGGTAGATGTTTGTACAGCAAAACGACAATTTGCATCTGATAAGTGATTGAATAGGAAAGAAGTTCACCCCTGTAATCTGAAATCGAAATTGTGCTGGAATGTGAGAAAGTTTTGCTGCAATAAGGGGACAACATGGGGTCAGAGGATCTCGTCCCTCTACATAACGGCAGTTAAATTGCCCTGTAGTACAACAAGTGATTGTTTAACCCCATGTAAGATTCCTCCTCACACTATAACTGATCCACCCACAGTCCTATCCCTCTCAACAGTCAGTAAAACATTTCCTGCGACAACTGTACACAAGACATCAAGCATCTCAAAGCTGGGTGAAGCGGGACTTGTCAGTAAACATGACTTGCTTCCACTGCCTCGACGGGAATATTCTTGGTGTATGTGTGGCCATCCAAGCCATATGAAGCTGGTGACATGCTGCGGTAACAGGCAGACCAAAATACCGGCAACAAGCCTGCAAACCAACTTTTGCAAGCGATTCTTTCCATTTTTAGCATTGATAGGACAGTTATGAATACCTACTGTATTGAGGGCAGAGTCAGTGGTAATCAGGTGACTATTGCATAAATGCCCAATACGGATAAACCTTCCCTAAGATTTTGACGTCATGCGCAGATGCCCAGACTTAGGTCTGTCAGTTACCCATCCCAGTTTGCCTCAGACATCTAACAAGCATTGTATAGTGCAAACATGGATACCAAAATGTATGGCAACCTGTATTTGCCTTTAGCTTCGCATAAGCATCCCAATTGCTTGATCTATCTGAACTTGCGTCAGCTGTACCATTGTAGAATGCTATCCAAAAATACACAAAATATTGGAAAATGATGCATCTGTATGAAGACTAATGATGCAATGAGCTGTGAAACTCAATGTCACAACACTGCTTGAACCAGTTTTAGTACGGGGTATTTTGTGCTCGCCTTGAAAGAGAATGTTATGCTATTCCATTATGTCAAGTTTTAGACAGGATCTGGTACATTGTGATGTAGAGATTTGCTTAACCAAGTTTCCTTGATTTTTAACGTGTTTGAAAGATATTGCAAAAAGTGTTAACCTGTGTATCTTTATCTTTTGAGAATAACAGGGTCATCAGATTCTTTATAGAGTCCTTAGTGCATGAGTGGTTACAGTGTTAGATTTGTAATCAGGAAATCCTCTTCTCTAAAAAAAAAAACCCCCCTTTTTTTTTAGCCCACCCGGGTGGCTCAGTGGTGAGCATGTCGGACTCATAACCTGGTGGTTGTGAGTTCGATACCCGGTGGAGGCGAACTTTCTTTCCGGCGTATTTTCGCCTCTCAACTCTGCTGAAGCATGTGAGAAAAGTAGTCGGTGGCTTTGGAAAGAAAGTTGTGTTAGTACTGGTGTGAGAAAGCCAGGAAACACATGTGCGTCACCGACCGCCATGATATGACCTTAGCTGTTAAAGTGGCGTTAAACCCCAATACAACCAACCAACCCTTTTTTTTTTTGCTGGGTCTCATGTCAGTGTTCTTTGGAGAGGGCATGCCCAAGTCTAGTACTGGTGAACTCTATGAAGAATTGTCTAGGTTAGGTTTAGCTCTGATATGACAGAAATAATGGTGAAAGAAAACCCTATTCAACAAACAAATGAGCCGTGCTCTGGCAAAAGAGGGCTTAATGCATCTCCGTAATCCATCATACCAAGAAAGCCATCACATACTTATGGATCCGTAATAGCCACTTTTTTTAACAACCGACTCAATCATGAGGTAGACTGATCCTTTGACATGCAGAAAATCGACCAATAGCGAAAAGTTTCGGCCCAGGTCAGCCTGCGCGGACAGCGCAGGCTGACCTGGGTTGAAACCTTTTGCAGATGCATTAAGCCCCCTTTTCACAGAGCGCGGCTCAAATTGTATTCCATATATCTGTCATTTCAGACTCCAAGACTAGAGGCTTTGACAATGCTCGGTTCTTTGGTATGTTTCCCAAACCAGTACAAAGATACTCCAACTCTACATCAAGACATGGAGAGGTCGACAATCAAAACAGATTTCTTTAAGGTTTGTTTTGCCTTAGGTTAAATGTTCAACAAATTTGCCCTTTGTTTCTAGCTCACTTGAGCACAAATTGCTCAAGGTGAGCTTTTGCGATCATGCTGTGTCTGTCGTATGTTGTGTGGCGTTTTGTCTTGCTGCGTCCGTTGTCTGGGCATCAACAATTACCTTTTGTGCATCCTAGATCCCACATTTTCAGTTGGATGGTAATGAACATTGATCAGAGTGTTTGTCATGATGATTTTTCTGACAAGTCACTGGGATGAATCAAAGAAAAACCATGTGTGCACTCTGTATGCCGTATATTTCAACGGAATAATTATGAAAATTGATCAGAAAGTGTCTTGATTGCAAATCAGACAAGTTAAAAAATTGGGTCATGTCGGGTCAATATGTAGGGCACTGGGAAAAATCTTACAAAAGCCTCATGTGCATGCCAGAGGCAACCTTTTCAGTCTGATACTCATAAAACATGGTCAGAGTGTTTGTCTTGTTAGTATTCCTGACAAGTTCTGAAATAGCTCAAGTTGGTCAAAAAATATGTCACTTACACACATGTGTGTTACATCATCACAACCAGGATCTCTTCAGCTTTGTCAATCCTAGATGGCTTTACTCTAGTAAGCAGTTAAGGGCCAATGGTACTCTTGTTATGATTCTAAGGTGAAAGGCTTTTAAAAGCATTGAGGGGAAAAGGTGACCAGCTTTTTCAACTTTTCTTAAAATGTTTTAATCATTTAAAAAAATGAACCATATCATTTGAGGCTTCTTCAGTTATCAGCACATGCCTTCTGTATGGACAAGATTTAAATATTAAAATTTGTACATCACTCTCTCTTCTTTTTGGCAGGCCTGTGTGATCTTTGTTGACCTGCATATTTCAGCTGTAATTTTGCAACTGTATGTTGACCTTGTGTAGTCTGTCATGAACCTCACCTTCTACATTTTGATAAATTTTAATTGTCAGACTGAAAGGAATGTTGAATACAAAATTATCTTTGCCAATTATTCTGGGATAGGAGCCACTCTAAGTAGGGTTACCAAAGATCTTGGAAATCTTGGGGGGGGGTGTATATTTTAATAATAAAAAGCTCTAATGTATGCCATGATATTCTATTTTCAGGACAGTGTCATTAATTTATTGCTGAAGGCAGGCAGAAGGGAGCCAGCTGGCCTGGCGAGGTAAGTTAGTCTGTCATGGGATAGGTTTCAGAGGTTTCACCGTGTACAATCTATTTCAAGAGTTTAGCAAAAATGAGCTTGAGTCAACCCAAAAATTGTTATGATCTAAGTGGACAGAAAATTGACTGCTCTTGCATATGACTATTAACCTTTTGTAACATGATGTACATTATTTTATTTCATGCTTTCCGGTAGGATATCGAGAAATAGCAGTGAAAATATTTTTCGATATTACACTGGTACGACCAGTGAAAATGCCGATTTTCATGTTCTTGTTGCCTAGGTAAATTGCGCGTGCCTCACAACCAGATGGAAATATGACATCATTTACCTTACATTTCTCGCGCTTGACGTAATATTGTAATGCGTTGCTATGCGGGAGGGGTACGCCACGGGGAATAACGGA
This sequence comes from Hippopus hippopus, assembly GCA_946811185.2. Lineage (NCBI taxonomy): Eukaryota > Metazoa > Mollusca > Bivalvia > Cardiida > Cardiidae > Hippopus > Hippopus hippopus. The sequence goes on along the minus strand of OX328097.1, from coordinate 53,565,959 downwards.
AAAGAACTGTACTGGATTTTGATAAAGCTCCTCCCAGAAAGGGTTAAAAGCATGAAATAAATAGGATATTTGTTTTTTTCGGTGAAAGATCGAAATTTATTTCATCGAGTGAACACCATCGGTAATATTTTCACGAGTGGCACAAAATATTACCGATGGTGTTCACTCGAAATAAATTTCGATCTTTCACCGAAAAAAACAAATATCCTCTATATGTACAAGTTAACTAAGAAAAATATGTATCATAATTTGGTATTTTCAACTGCTATGAAAAATATGTAGTATGTTTTCAAGTAACATCTACAGTTTGGTTTTTGGCATCTTTTTAAATGGAAGAAAGATACAGTAGTATGTTTAAATAAAAAGGCTCAAAACTGGTGATTATGTGAACTGTATTTTCAGGTGTATTGCTGTAAATAGCCTTGGGATATACTTGTATGAAGAATTGACCCATGGAACCTTACATTCAAAGTTCATTGAAGCTGTTAATGTGTTGCTAGCAACACTTGGAGTAAGCTATATTTTTAACTTGAATAATTGCATTTTTCCTGCTGATATGGTACAGGAACTTTCCAATTAATTGCCCCAGTGATAAATAATAAGCGTTGCCATTTTTTATCTTGACTGTTTTCAAAGAAAAAGTTAAGTTATTGTCACAGCTCTCACATCATTGCTGTCTGCGTCAGCATCATCGTTGTCTTCGTGCAACTATTATATTTTATAATATCTCTTTTATTAGTTAGATATTTGCTTCAAACTTGACAAGTTGTTAAATATCGAAAGAGGGACCTATACAATAGGAGCAGGTAACCTTCAAATTATTTTTGACACAGTTGTGCCCCTATTAAAGTCTTAGAATTTTCACTAATGGCAGCAACTGCAGTGTTGGCACCTGCCTGCGGTGCTCTTGTCTGCACCTTGTTATTGCCTGTATGAGGTAGAACAGTCTAGAGGAAAAAAATTTAGATAGTATCTGTGTAGTCATTATCAAGTCCATCTGTTTTCCTTAACTCTTTATCAAACAGTTGTTGTTGTCATATAACTAAGAAAGTGTTGAAAAATAGAGTAAAGCGTCAATCAACCAATCCATCAAACAGTCAAACAACCAATCAACAAACAAACCACCCAACCCAAAACCAACCCAACCTTAAACCAACCAACCAACCTACCTACCTTGTGGGTAAAGTAGAAAATGCTGGTAACCAGCATTTTTCTCTTTTCCCACAATGTATTTTACCATTTCAAAGGCAAGTTTCTAAAAGGAACAACATTCATTTGTTATATGTAATTGCTTAGGATTTAAAAGGAACAACATTCATTTGTTATATGTAATTGCTTAGGATTTAGACAAGTCCAAAGTTTTGTCTTTTGATAAAGGGTAAAAATATACGAGATTTACTTGCTTGTCTAGCTTGTAGCATGAGTGCATTGGCCCTTATGTTTTACAAAAGTATAGATCTATTAATCAGACTAAGCCTGATCTACACTACCCACAAATTTGACCTAGATTGACACTCATTATCATTTATACAGGTTAAAGTTTGGTAATATGTTCTTTTCACTACTGCAGTGTAAAGATAGGAATGTGGCTAAGACTTCTGCAGATATGTTGACTTTGCTGTGTGACCATGTGGATGCTTTGAGAGATTTTCATCCAGATCTGCCAAAGAGAATTGTAAATGTGAGTGGACTTCCATAACTTCTGTTGTAGAACTAAACACAATGGAATAAACATTTTATCTTATGCTGGTGAAATACCTGTCAGTAATTTTAGCACTCTACAATCTGAAAGCAACTTTTAGTGTCTTGCAGCAGATTATTCTTCAAAACATTTTGGGTATAGGAGAATTTTATTTGCTTGTAGTAAGCAGTTGTATGCTTAGTTGGTAGTATGTACAAATTTATTTTAAAGATAAATCAAACTGGAAATGAGGTACACCTCTTCATCAAAAGGTTGACATTTTGAAGACAGTGATGACTGTGGCTCTATTTCAATATTGAGGAATGTTGTTTGATCCCTGAAACAGCAGCAATGATTGCTTTTGTGTAATATCTGTCCAGCTTTTACTTGTCAAAGGATTCTTTTATTTCCTTTCAATATCTTACATCAAGGATACCTGTTTTCCAGGAGACAGTTGATATGTTTGTTACTTTGTGACCTGACAGAAACATACAAAAACTATCCATGGTTGGCAAAACATTGGTGAGATGAGACCATCAGTGAAGCAATAAAAGCTCCTTTATCTATACTTTTAATGTAGGGGCAGAGCCTGGTGGCTCATTTGGTAGGGTACAGTGCTTGAAACCAGGGGCTGCTGATTTGCATCCCGAGCCTGGCCAATTTTTTTCCCAAGGAATAACGATTGTCATTGCAACAGGATTCTTGTCTCTCTCACAGCTGAACATCATTTAGAAAATAATTATGTGGGAAAGCAGCCAGTGGCTTAAGAAAAGGCAAAGCAGTGGTAAATGAAACTCCATAAAGCCTGGATAGGTTCATTGGCTTTGATTTATTATGCTCCGCACAGGGTGAGCATATAGTTGCCACTTTGTCCGTCCGTCTGTTCGTCCTTCCATCCGTCTGTCCATCCGTCCGTCCAAAGCCATTTCTCCACAACCCCTGGACTAAATTGGATGAAACTTCATATATGAACTCTTTAGGATATTGCGCCGATGTTTTTTCCCCGGTTTTCCAATTTGAGGCTGTGTCTTGGAAAGAGGGGGTTTCTTGTAAAATTCCAATTTTTACTAATATCTCCTTCAGTTTTTGTCAGAATTGCATGAAACTTCACATTTATATTGTTTATTAAAAGTTTCATGATGTGCCCTTGTTTTTTTATCTATTCAAAACCATGTTATGGGAAAAGGGTGCTTAATGTCTTATAACTTTAGGTTTTGTTTTTTTTGACTCTGAAATTAAACATTTCCCACTTTCTTCAAGACTATTCAAGGTATATGTTGCTGATCAAAAGCCCCAGTCCATGATTTCATTCTTACCAAACACAAGTAGCCTGTTTCACCCCCACCCTCCTCTCCCGTGACCAACCATTTACCGACAGCCTTCACTTTCCTAAAAAGAGACCTGTTCAGGGAGCATAATCCATCTACGATGGCTCTTGTTTGAAATAATGCTAAGAATAGTGTTAAACAGCATCTAGCAAATAGGGTTAATATAAGGACACTTTAAGCTACTGATTATTAATTGGTTATGCTTTTATATCCAAACAGATCATTGCTGCAACAATAACCATGTTGATACCTACTAATGAGAATTACACGGCAACAGCTGATGAGAAGAATCTGTTAGTATCTATGATATATTGTGTGGGTGAATGGTGCCTGAAAATTCCTGTACAGTCCTTGTTGGAAACATCTGACTCAGATAAAGGATGTCTGAACAATGTATTTCAGGTTAGTGAATTAAATAAGACTTTAAACATTAAGCCCGTCCGGGTGGCTCAGTGGTGAGCGTGTCGGACTCATGACCTGGTGGTTGTGAGTTCGATACCCGGTTGAGGCGAACTTTCTTTCCGGCGTATTTTCGCCTCTCACCTCTGCTTCAGAAGCATGTGAGAAAAGTAGTCGGTGGCTTTGGAAAGAAAGTTGTGTTAGTACTGGTGTGAGAAAGCCAGGAAACACATGTGCGTCACCGACCGCCATGATATGACCTTAGCTGTTAAAGTGGCGTTAAACCCCATTACAACCAACTTTAAACATTACTGTACAAACTAATCACTAGGTTTAAATGGGCCTACATAGTGAAAACTTTTAGAATTTTCACGTTCTTTACCATAAGACTTATAGCCACCTAATTTTGCATGTATATTTATCTAATGGACCACTACTAAGATTGGTCAAAATATAGCTCTAGGGTCAAAGTAGGCCCTGCCCCCAGATGTCACAATTTTTACATAGGCTTATATAGTGAAAACTTTAAAGATCTTGTTGTTCTTGACCTTGTTTATAGCTACACAGCCAAGACCTGGGTTATTTGGTATGTGACTTATCTTGTAGACCACTACCAGGATTCAAGTAATTGTAGCTCTGTGGTCATGGGCTTTTATAGAGAAAACTTTTTAAGTCTTCTGGTTTGAAACTGTTGGCCGAGAATTGTAATGTTTGGTATGTATGGTTTGTACTTATTAGCCAGTGTAGCAATACAGGCCCTCTTGTTAAAGGTCCCCTGCTGCTTTTTACAACCTTTAGCACAATAAAAGTGGTTTTTATAACATGAACATAGTAATTGTCAAGAAAATATTGTGTCTTATACAAGCAGATGGAGTCTTGAATAGCTTGATGGTTTGGAGGTAAAACTAATTATCCAGGACTCTGGGTTTGATCTGCTCTCAAGGCTGAGTGTTCATTGGACAAGGCATTTCAGAGCTGATGTAACCTAGGAAACACATAAATTATAATTAGTGAGCTGGTGCATTGGTATGACTGAAATTACATTGAAAAGCAACATATAAGGCAACATTTTTTAAATGAATAAGGATCTATTTCTCCTTTTGCCATGATATTTTCAAGATTGATTTGCTGGAAGATAAAAACAGTCATCTGCTGGAGGGAATGAATTGAATTAAAAATGCTGTAAACTTTTAACCCTTAACCTGCACCTGCTGAGTAAATTAAATGAAACTTTCAAGTAAATACCTGAATGTTGCCATTTCAAACTTACTTTTTGTGGGAAAATATTTCCCTATCTGAGAGTGAAGATCTAAAATCAGACTGCACACTCTGTGCAGTCTGATCTTGTTCTACACTCTCTGCAAAAGGTCATTGGGTTGCGCTTACCAGCCTAAGGGTTAATCCCAGTAAAAGCAGTTATATGATCTATATTTTCAGATGTTGAATGTAGCAGTTCAGGGCCATACTGCAGTGTCCTATATAACAGCCAGTGCATGGGTCACAGAACTGTGGAAAGATTCCGAGTTTGACAATCTAAGAGAGATTAACAGTATTTCTAGACTATCTAGTTCTGATTCCATATCTAGTATGTCTTCTGGATCTGAGAAAACCAAAGTGTCACCTATTGACCACAACAAAAAAGAGGAATGGGACTGTGTGAAACTGGCAGCTAGATTGGTAATACAAGCATTACAGTGTGTTGTATGTTATTTGAAAAATGACATAGCGTAGCATGGTACAATAAAACAAAATTTCATAAAGATTGTAGAAGACATAAAGATAGACAATATAATTAATTTTACTGTATATCTATTAACTTAAAATTACATTAGGACATACCGTCAAGGGGTCCTGCATGGCTCAGGGGTGGGATGTAGGACTTGTGACCTGGAGGCCTCAGGTTCGGTCTTTGCTGGATCCACTTGGATTTTTGCAGCAGTGTCTTTGGACAGGACACTTCTGGGCCCTCACCTAGTACTGGTGAAACCCAGGAAATACATGAATATGGGAGCTGTGGCAATATGACTGAAATAATGTTGAAAGTGGTGTAAAATACCTTTAAATAAGTCAATCAATTAAACAGTCAAATATAAAGATAACACATGAAATGGAAATGGAAAACCATTACAGTAAAACTCTGATACTGCGAATTTCAGGGGATCGGCAGATTTAATTATGCTGTAAGCATAATTCACTATATCGATAGTGCAAACTTCACTATATTTTCAGACTCCAAGATGGATACATGTACATGCAGTATAACATTTATTCAATGAAAGAGATGTTCCAACATACTTTGACAAATATTTCCGTAGTTATATAATTCAGTAAATGTTAAGGCAATAAATTATTTAGCATTGTTTCTTTTCATTTCTTATCCGTAATTCACTTATATTTAAAATTAAAGCATAAATTGTCGTATGCATTCCTTTATATTTTCGGCTGCTGGGAGTTTTAAAAAAACAGCTGAACTTATTTTTCTACTAACTACACAAAACATATGACACGACCGCCCAGGTGGTCTAGAAACAACCATTACTAAACGCAAAAAGGCACTACCAGCTAGTGTAAAGCAGGCATGATATCGGCTTATTGCGTGGTCATTTTATGCAGATTGGAGGTATAAATTTCTTGGAGCAAAACAGTTGTAAGCGTGTACAATACACATGTGCAGTACAGCGCTCTTGCTTCGAATAATTTGCATGTTACGTCATATCCCTAATCCAAATTTTACTGCAAACATTTATGTATCCGCGACAGGCGTGAAATCTTGTTGACTGATGGCTTGTTCTACATTTTCGGTTGTTCTAATTTACTCTGCAGATGGCAAAATGGCAGTTTTCAAAGCGTTGGCGAATCGTGTAGATAGACATCAGACTCACCAGAACATGCAGTCTGATCTTGATCTACTCCTGAAATATGACTTAAATCGTATTAGAAATCTACTTTTTAAGATCTAAAAAAGGAATGAAAATATTTAAAACGCATATATTTCAAGACTGAAAACATGCTGAAACCATAGATCTAAGTACTGCAGTTTTGACCCCCTTATCGGTGCTATAAATAGATCTAAATTTGTTGGACAAATATTCGGGCAACAAGGTAAAACCCATTATTTAGGGCACTCAGTCTTTTTTTTTAAATGATAATTTCTAGGTAAAGATTCTGTCACTGAAAAAGATAATCATTTTTTCTGTCCGGATATATTGGAGTGTTACAGTATATGCAGTCAATAGCGGAAGTAGTTTGTTCGAATGTGGTCTACACTTTTTCGACAGGTAGAGATTGAAAGCATCTGCATACAACAATTTTCAATTTAAGTGGTCAATTCTATACTGTGCTGCAGTGATTATCGATTGATAACATAATCACCTCTTTGGACGCATGTAACGTGTAACAAATTACACAAGTTAGCATAACTGTGAATAACTATGGGATAAAGCTCCTTCAGGACTTCGCTTTACAGCAGGTATTTTCATCAGTTTTAATTCATTCGGGACCGGACTTTTGATTCGCCATATGCAAAACTTCGCTATATCAAAATTCACTGAAGCAATGCTTTTTCATATAGGCTAAAGAAGCGTTTGGTTGGGGAATGGATTTCACTTCGTACAAAGTGGAACTTCGCAGTATCGGAGTTCATTATAAATATGTTATACTGTATTTTTCATTTTGATACAAATACCCACAGTGGTAAACTCACAGACATATAGGTCTAGAGTGCTTCTGTTTACAGAGTGGATCAAGGTCATACTGCTCAGAACATGCACTCTATTGTTTGATCAGTAAAGTTGGATAGTAATTGTAAAATGTTTTGGGCAAGAAGAAAGATAGGATTTTGTTATCCAGATCTTTTTTCCTGACAAGAAAAAGTCACTTTTTAGTTCTACTAGGTATGTTCTGTGAAATACTAACCCTCGAAGTGCCTCTTTTTATTTTGCACTCTACAGGTTAATGTATTCAGAGCATTTGATAGCAAAACAGGTACACAAACGTCCATTTGTTCAACTCCTCTCAATACCTATAAAACAACAGAATAGGTAGGAAGCATGTAACAGAAGCTTACATACCCATGCAAAATGATATTTCTCAACCTTGTCTCTGGGGTCCTTCATGGCTTAGTGGCATTGGATTTGCAATCAGGATATCATGATTGGAACCTCACTGGAGGCACTAGTCTTGTGCAAGGTACTTCAGGGCCCAAGCATAGTACTGATGAAACTTATCAGAGGTATTAGGGTGATATGACTGAAAGACTGCCGAAGGTGGAGTAACACACTATTCAAACAAATTAATTCTCTTGTTGCAGATAATGAATCATTTGGTTAACTATCTCTGCCACTTTCCAATGGGTATTGGTGCCTCAAGACTGGGAAGTTCTGTTGCAGAGCATTGTGATCTTGCAGAGTTCCAGATGGATGACCTGAAAGGAGATATTTTTAACTGCCCAAATGTCCAGGTGAAATAGTACTGCATTAGTTTACAGTAAAATACAACTTGGTTTATGATGGCGATTAGTTGATATATTTCTTAGAATAGTTAGCTTTTAACAAAATAGGTATTTGAAAAGAAGTTTTAGTCTTTCCAAGAAAGAGCATGAACCCTTTTTTCATACTTCCTTGAGAACCAAGACAGCATTTTGACAAAGAGAGAAAACTCTCATAGTAACAGTTTCTCTATTTGGACTAGTTTTTGGTTGATCTAGAAATAACTTGAACATACATGGGTTTAACTCTTTACCACACCAGAAAATTTTAGACTGGTCCAAATTCAAAGCATTTGCAGACAACAAAATAAAGGTGACTGAAAAATTGAAATTTGGTTTGGGAAGGGTAGAAAACATTGTGGGAAAAGGAGAAAATGCTGGTTCCCAGCATTTTCTCCTTTTCCCACAATGTTTTCAAAAGGCTTCTTTCTCAGGGTCGTTAAAAGTCGGGATTGTGTGGTAAAGAGTTAAAGAGATATTTTAGCTATTAGATGGTTGCTTCAGTTATTTTTTGTTGTTGTCAGGGGACAAATTATATTTATGTTGTTTTTTTTTTCATTTCTATTTCAGTTCTTTGTCCTTAACCACAGAACATTGATTTCATTTATTGAACTCCCTGCTTTGGTAAGTATGCTTAGAATTTTTTTTAAAACCCATTACAAGGGACAATATAAATTGTAGTTGAGACTGCTCTTTCTGTGCAGTCTGAGCTTAATCTGTGCTGTCTGCCTAAAGCAAATGGAGACGGGTTTTGGAAATTAAGCATTGATGATATAGAAATTCTTTTCACTGTATTTGAATTTTACAATTACTTGCACATGATCACAAAAACAGGTATGTAAATTGAGGTTAAAAATTTTGCTTTTATTTTGTTAAAAGAGATTTTTGGATATTTGAAGGATCTGTGGTACTTTATACCTTATATGTAAATTATGTTTTTGGTTTTCAAATATAGCTTGACTTGCCTGGAGGAGGAGTCACTGCTGGGTTAACAACAGCCAAAACAATTTGTCGAGTCATTTTGAGAGATTTAACAGGGAAATACTGCTGGGAAAGTTCTGTGCTTTATGGACCACCATGGTGTCCAAAAGGATCCTATTTTGAAAGTATGCTTGATACCTGTATTTAATATCTGTTTTACTCTTTTACAAGACGACAAAAGTTTTGACATGCCCTCGTTGAAAGCATTTGCAGACAAGAAATGAAATGTGGCTCAAATGATATGATTTGTCTTTGATAGGATAGAAAAGATTGTGGGAAATGGTGAAAATGATGGCTGCCAGGATTTTGTCCTTTTCCCACAATGCTATCAGAAGTCATTTTCCTCTGAAACATGAAAACACAAGATTGTTTGGTAGAGGGTTATCTAATTCACCATAGCTCTCCAGTAGCTCAGTGGTAGTGAGCAGGACTAGCCGGCTTGGAACTCTAAGCTTGAATCCATACTTGGCCACTCTCTTCTTGAGGACTGATGAAAGTGTGATATAGGATAGATTCTTGTCTCGCCCCTGAACACAATTTTATCTTCGTTTAAGCTTGAAGGGTGTGGTGTGTGTAATACTTGAAAAAGAATATAAAGGAATGCATGTAGATGCAGTGATGACCACTGTGACATCACTGAAATACTTCTGACAAGGGGGTTCCAGAATAGCTTGTTAAACTCTTAATTAACAGATACACCATTAATCTAAGTGCTGTCAATAATTTTATTGTTGAGACCTTAATATTACTTTGACCTAAGGTAATTCCAGTGGTAAATCTTAGGCTAGTTCTAAACAGCTGTTCTTTTCTAGATTGAACTCCTGTTGCTGAAAGGTCAGCAATGCTCACTACATGTACATTTTTGCTATAGAGTGCTTCTGAAAACATCTGCGGGAAAGGTTAAAGCCACCAGTGTCAATTACCTCATCATCTACTAGGTTTATCATACGATTTATATGTTTAGTTTTTCTGAAGCCTTAATCCTGCAAAATTCATCTTTGATTTACAGAACTAAATTTTGTCGACTCTTAATCTTTGCCACATGAAAAATTTTTAGATTTGACCAAATTGCAAGCATTTGCAGATGACAAACTAAATGTATCACAAACTAAATGTATCACAAATGATAATTTTTGTTGAAAGTGTAGAAAATATTGTGGGAAAAGGAGAAAATGCTGGTTACCAGCATTTTCTTTTTCCCAGTGTTTTCTAAAGCCTTCTTTCTCAGAGTTGTTAAAAATCAGGATTGTTTGGTAAAGGGTTAATGGAATGAATAAGGAATATAATTTTGACTGAACCCATTGAGTAGGGGAGAGAGTGGACCAAAACATATTTCTGTGAGGATATACACTCTACACCAAGTATGAGGGCTAGATATTCCTGGTTTGTGTCACTTACACTGTTTTTAGAAGGACTTACATTGGACTTTGTGATATATTATTGGGCATTAATTTTCCTTTTTTCCAGATGCAAAAACTCTGCATGGATTATCTAAAGATGTAGATCTTGAACCTTTGATCATCCAAGAAGATAATGATGGGGATGAAGCTGTGTCCGTACAGAAAGAGAGAGACCCCTCTGTCCTGCCTCTTGTGGAAAACACAGAGTTTTATTCTGATAACTTGTGTGATGTATGTATAGAACAGCAGTTAGAAGGGGGGGGGGGGAATGTATATATGTGACTGGCACGAGAATGTATATATGTGACTGGCACTCTGTGACGCATCATACCTAGCAAGTCATCACATAATTATGGATCCACAAAATCCATTTTTGTCCGTCAATGAAAATCATTAGATAAACTGGCCCCTTTGACCTGCAGAAAATTGACCAGTAGCAAAAGGTTTCAGCCCAGGTCAGCCTGTGCAGGCTGACCTGGCTCAGCACTTATGATAGATGCATTAAACCACTTTTTCACAGAGCATATGTATAAAAGCTTAACTCATTACCTCCTATAATAGCTTTGTAAATAATGGCAGAGTTGAATCTAGGGCTGAAGATTGGTAAAATTATGGCTCTAAAATGCAGTTGGCACAAATGACAAAAATGTGTGGGCCACATCTCACACATACATTTATTTGTGGTGCAAAACCAATATTTCAAGCCTAATGTTTATAATGTTAAAAGAATCATTTTGCTTCTGCAAATGTCCACAATATAATCAATATCTTTTGTGGCCTTTTAAGGTTGGTTGGTTGATTTCCGTTAATTTATTGTAGCCACTGGTTGCCTATATGGGTGAAACTCCCAGAAGACCATTAGTTTTTTTAGCTCCACAGGCCGAAGGCCAGAAAGCTATTGTCATGGCATTGTGTCCGTCGTGCGTCCGTCCGTCGTGCGTCCGTCCGTCCGTCCGTGCGTGTGTCCGTAAACTTTTTCTTTAAAAAACTTCTCCTTAGAAACTATTGACTGGATTTTTACCAAATTTCACAGGAATGTTCCTTTGGTGGTCCTCTTTCAAATTCCTTCAAATAATTGTGTTCCATGAAGAATTCTGGTTGCCATGGCAACCAAAGTAAAAAACCTTTAAAAATCTTCTCCTCCCAAACCGCTATTTGGATAGCATTATTATTTTGCAGGAATGTTCCTTAGATACAGGTTTACAGAATTCCTTAAAAAAAAAAAGATCTGTCAAAAAACATGGCTTTTATGGGAGACTCATTTTCCTTTTATGGTATAAAGTAAAATCTTTGAAAAATTTCTTCTCTAAAACTATTCATTGGATTTCATTGTTGTTTTGCAGGTAAGTTCCTATGGTGGTTGTCTTCGGCCAGCGAGCTATTGTCATGGCATTGTGTCCGTTGTGCGTGCGTGCGTGCGTGCGTCCGTTCGTCCGTCCGTTCGTCCGTGCGTGCGTCCGTAAACTTTTTCTTTAAAAAACTTCTCCTCAGAAACTATTGACTGGATTTTTACCAAATTTCACAGGAATGTTCCTTTGGTGGTCTTCTTTCAAATTCCTTCAAATAATTGTGTTCCATGAAGAATTCTGGTTGCCATGGCAACCAAAGTAAAAAACCTTTAAAAATCTTCTCCACCCAAACCGCTATTTGGATAGCATTATTATTTTGCAGGAATGTTCCTTAGATACAGGTTTACAGAATTCCTTTAAAAAAAAAAAGATCTGTCAAAAAACATGGCTTTTATGGGAGACTCATTTTCCTTTTATGGTATAAAGTAAAATCTTTGAAAAATTTCTTCTCTAAAACTATTCATTGGATTTCATTGTTGTTTTGCAGGTAAGTTCCTATGGTGGTTGTCTACCAAATTGTTTCTTCAGTGAGCTAAAATGCAGGATTGAATGATAATTGTTAAAAACTTCCTTTCGCCATTATAGAAATATCAGGCCTGTGGAGCGATACAGGCACTCAAGCGCCTCTAGTTTTATGGGGGGATAGTGCAGGATACAGGAAGAAACCCATCCTAAGTAATACCTTGTTTTTTAATGTGTGCAGTGTAAATCACCATCACATGGGAACTCAGTTTAACATCTCATCCGAAAGACAACTACATGTAGTAATTTTAGGTGACTAGCCATAGGGATCAAACCCACACCCGCAAGTAGCCAGAGTTTTGAGATTCACAGGTCTCATGCTCTACCACCTTAGCTATTGGGGCTGGTCTCTTTTAATGTTACCAATTTCAGCTATTCTTAATCTGTCTAAGGTCATGTGTTGCTATATGTAATGAATTGATGTGAAAAATCCACAAATGAAGATAGTTCTGTTCAAACAGCTCTCTTGGAGTAACTGAAGTGTGTAGGTATGTCAAAAATTGGCTTCAAATACATCCATCATCAACAAAATACAAGTCATGGATGATTTTTGTAGTCTGTTATTTATGGAAAGGCATATGATTAAATCCAGATATACACATGTTTGCAAAAATTGCCAATCAGTGCAAGGTGCGGTTTTTGACAAGAAAAGGAATCTGTTTTAAGTCAATACACATTACTTTTAATTAGCAGATGTGTACTGCAATGCATTGTTGGTTTTTATTTTTCAGAATGTATATCATATCACTCAGACATACTTTCTTAAAGATAAAGTGAACACAACGGATAATAGATTGATGTAAAAACACAAAAAACCATGACAAAACAAATGTCAATTTCACATCCCCTGCTCATAGACATTTCAAGCTGTCTTTTTCAGTCTATATAATGATTTGAACAGCAGATTTACATACTTAATGAATAAACTGTGTCAAATGGCAGCTAAAATCTTAATGTTATTACATGAAAAACACTCTTATGGTTTTCATGAAATGAAATTATTGGACAACCAACATTAGAAGGGGAAGGGGGGGGGGGGGTCTGGTCTTGCAGCATTTGAGGACAGAAACAAGTGTAATAAAAAAAAAAAAAGTATCTAAAGAGGAAATTTTTGGTGTTGAGCATTTTCCCCTATTGCTGCAAGTTCAAAAGATGCTGCTGCAAGACAAACAATTTTGGCTTATTGTTATCACATTACCTCCTTTTAAATGCATTTCATAAGTTGTAAGTACGCCCAATGTGACCTTTGATGTTGACGGGCTGTAAAACATCATTCATTCATTTATTCACATTACCTCCGTAGGCAAATTTTGCTGTAGATTACTTAAAATGTGGGTGGAATTGAAAATGGTATAGAAGAAGCAGTTGATTTCAACAGCTCGAGCTAAGTTTGCTACTATATTCTTGAATGTTATATTCTGCAGTAATCTTAATCTCTTGACCAGATGACAAAAGTTCAGACTGACACAAATTGAGAAATATATGTAGAAGACGAATTTGGCTTTAGTGATGGGATCTGTTTTTGAAAGGGTAGAAATTATTGTGGAAGAAAGTGGAAGTGCTGGTTGCTAGCATTTTGTCTTTTTCCCACGATGTTTCAAAAACCATCTTCCAGAGTTTTGCTCAAACACAGGATATTTTTGGTTAACCCTTATCCTGCTAAGTGCGACTGGCTGTCCTTTTGCGGACAGTGTAGATCAAGATCAGACTGCACAGAACGTGCAGTCTGATCTTAATCTACCCTGTCCGATAAGGGTATATTTTTTCCCCCAAAATAACTTTGAAATAGGAACATTTAGGGATTTTTACTATCGAAAGTTTCATGTTAGTTAATTTAGCAGGATAAGGGTTAAGGGTTAAATGAAAAGAATAGAGAAAAATGCCCAAGGTACTTATTTGTAAAACTACAATAGATAATTCTCATTTTTCTTGTACAGTTGTTGGGTTATGTGGGCCACACAAGTCCAGAGTGCCTGCTTATACCTGGTGTTCCCCTGAACATAGAAGTACCAATCCCTGAAGATCTGAATGAAACTGCAGAAAGCATGATGAAAGAAATGGTTCTACACCAGAGGGAGGCTGAGCTTGAATATTACAGTAAACATAAAAATGATGCCAGGTATAGATAAATTGAGTTTACTTGTGTTGTTTCTTTTTTTTGAGTTTGTATAGATAAATTGAGTTTACTTGTGTTGTTTCTTTTTTTTTAGTTTTTTTTTTTAAGCTCAAGGTGAGCCTTTGTGATCATGCTACAGGGTGACCCCCAAAAAATGCCACCCATGGAATCATTAACAGAATTCACAATCGTTTCTGCAATCCAATCATATTCGGTACAAACGAACTTCAATCTATGCCTGGGGTGTCCACCAAGTTTCAGCCATGAATGTCCAACAGTCTTTGTTTAATCTCTGTTCCATGATACGCTCCAAATGTGCACCTCTGCGTTGCAAGCACACTTGGATATGACATGCAAAATTGTCAATAACTCTTTGACACATTTGGAGCATATCATGGAATGGAGATAAAACAAAGACTGTTGAACATTCATGGCTGGAACTTTGGTGGACATGTCAAGCATAGACTGAACTTCATTTGTTTGTCTTTATGATATTTAGGATGTGTTTTAGAAATGGGTCTTGATAGGTTAAGAAAGGAGGTCACTAGGTTTTATCCTAGAAAAAGCTTGTGTACACTCCAGAGGTCATATTTTCAGTGAAACTTGGTCAGAATGTTTGTCTTGATCATATCTCAGAAGAGTTATAAAGTGGATCACGTCAGGTCAAAAGGTAGGTCACTGGGACAAATTTTAGAAAAACCTTATGTACACTCTCAAGGCCACACCTTCAGTCAGAACTCTTGAAAGTTAGTCAGAACCTTTTTTTTGAGGACATCTAGAAGTTTGAAAATGGGTCATCTTTGGTCAAAATATAGGTCACCGGGACAAATCCTAGAAAAAGCTTGCTAACACCTTAGATTCTACATATTTAATGGGATACTCATGAAAGTTTGTAGGATTGTTTGGCTTGATATCACGGAAAAGATTGGATGCTATGATCTAGCTAATTCAAAGTAAGTGGATAGACTTGTCTTGAGAAAACGGTGTAGCAGTGGTTCTGATTGTCTGCTACTGTGATTTTTTTCACAATGCAAAGAAGCATTGTAAAGAAGTGTCCATTAATCAATTTACTGATCCCTTATATGTTCCAGGTGTTAAGTACAAATGTACCTATTGTACTTATTTCCCACAATTTGATAGTAAGTTGGATGAAAAGGTTAATTATGAGGTTTGAAGTGACTAAAATGAATAAAAAAAAACGTTTTTTTTTTAAATTTAGATATGGCTTCGAAATAAAGTTAAAGACTCAGTAATTTTAGGATTGGTATGAAGGTGGTGAAAAAATGTAATAGTAGTTTCTATTTGACCATGTAAAAGTGCCCCTTTCACCAACCATATAAGGAATTGTGATTATAATGCATGAATCTATACTCGCAATTGTCTTAGAGAAAAATATATGCTTTGATGGAACGGGGTTGTATCTGTGATTCATTGCATTTTTGAGCTACTAGCAAAGCATGAAGTGCAGTATTATGAAACATGTATCATGATTGTATTGAAAGATCAGAGTTGTGTATAAATAGAAATAATATGCAATTCCAAATTTGATTTGGATATTACCTTCTCTAAAAGACTTGTCTTGCGGTTGACTTATTGGTAAACATTGTGGCAAAAAGAGAGATGTTTGCATTGTTTGTTGTCTCAAATGAAATTGTATCAATTCTGTGGAGCACTTTCATTGCTTGTACTTGTGTCTTAATTTTTTGACTGAACTAATTCTATCTCTTTTATAGACAAGTTAGTACCTTACTTTTAATGTTGAACACAAATAAGAAGATGAAAAATGTAGAATGAAATGAAATAAATATTTTATTTTACATGAAACTGAGAAAAACATTTTACAAAATATTGAGTTCTGAAAACACCATTCATATTTTTGTTCATTTAGAAATAAAATTGTTTGTGATTCTTAGTATTGAACTGATAAACGTGTTTATCTAGCCTTGCATTTACATACATTCTTTATTAGGAGCAAATTTTGTATATCTTGAATATGACATATTTTTTTCTTTCTCTTTCATACATATTTCTCTCTTTTTTTCCCTAAAACCTGTCAGATGTATGGATGATGTTCAGTAAGTGGATAAAAGTCATACTCAGATTTCTTCATTACTTACCTCTTTACCTAACAACAAAATTTTAGACCCCTCAAAGTTGAGAACATTTGCAGACGACAAATTGAATCTGGGTCAGATAGAGGGATCTATGTTTGAAAGGTTAGAAAATATTGTGGGGAAAGGAGCAAATGCTGGTTACCAGCACTCTTTCCTTTTCCCTGAATGTTTTCAAAAGCCTTCATCTTCAGGATTGTTAAAACAAAGGATTGTTTAGTAAAGACTTAAATGACTTCTGCTTTCTTTAACCCTTTACTAGACAAGAAATTTTTAGACTTTATTGAAGGCATTTTCAGAAGGCAATTGTAAATGTGACCCAAATGATGTTGGTGTCTTTCATAGGTTAGAGAACATTGCAGGACAGGGAAAAAATGCTAGTTCTCCTTTGCCAACAGTCTTTTCAGTAACTCTCTTTTCAAAGGTTATTAAACAAAGGAATTATTTGGTAAAGGGTAAGCCCTGTACAAACTGATCCATCTTTTTCAAGGCCCTTAGCAAGAAGAAAAAAACAGTATGGAAGTATGAAAAAATGGTGGTATTTTAGCATTTTATCCTTCCTTCACACTGATTTCTACCATTTCAAAGATGAAAACTATGATTTGAGCCACATTTAATTTGGTGTTTGCTTCTGGTGCCTATCAATAGTAAAGAAAGACATCTAGTAAAGGGTTAATACCATACAAGTGTAAAAATTGAAAAAGAGGTCTGGGGACCAACATGCAAGTCTGAGAACTAAACTAGAGGTCTTGGGGCCCAAATCTCTTGAGTAGAGTGGACAAAAGAGCAAGGAAGATTATGTAAAAGCAGTACTCTCTCTCTCCTTACCTGCAGGTTCTTTCCTTTTGCTGTTTTTCTACAGATGTACACTCGGACTATTATCATAAGGGTTTCCATTTACTTCATAAAAGTACTTGTATATGCATTAAAATCTACTCAGACACAAATACCAAAGCTCATAGCATCCCGGGGGGGGGGGGGGGGCAGCAGACAAAAATTAATCAAAACTTTTAATTATTCTATCAGTAACAAAAACAATGAAAATATGAAGTGTTTTAACTCTTTCTTCTGCAAAAGTTTACCATCAAAATTTCAAATTGTCTGTGAATAAACCTTGACCACCATTTGTGCTGAGATGTTATAGAGACTATGTAATTGTAGTTGAATTTAAGTATTGATCTTAGGAATCAACTGTTTCTAAATGTTACTGAAGCTAAAGATGGCGTCCAGAAATATCTTGTTTAAAGCATCTTTTTTTTCCCTCACACACTTTGCAGATATAAAACTGATTATTTATGCAGACAAAAAATGGACTCAATGAGAACTCATTGGGACTGAACTTTTTCAGTGAAACTGCATTCCATGGACTCAACAAAGTCTAAGGCATATGGAAACACTGATCATGTTTAACTGTTTACTACACAATCCCAAGTTTGAACGACCCAGGAGAATAAGGCTTTTGAAAACATTGTGGGAAAAGGAGAAAATGCTGGTTACCAGCATTTTTTCCTTTTCCCTCCATTTTTTCTACTCCATCAAACAAGAATATCATTTGAGCTACCTTTAATTTGTTGTCTGCAAATGCTTTCAATTTGGTTGAGTTCAAAATTTTGTTGTTTGGTAATGAGTTAAAACAACTAACCTTTTTCCGAAGAACAACTTCTTGACTCTTCCAAACTATAAGTGACTGCCACCAACAAAGTCAAAATTAGTGTAAAAGATATTTAGTTCTCTGATAGTGTAGAAAGCATTGTGAGAAAAGGAGAAAAGTGTGATTATCGGCATTTTCCTCATTTCCCACAATGTTTTTGAAAGCCTTCTTCCCTAATTAAAACTTGTGGTTATGTTGTAAACAGTTAAAGAAGTATACAAAAGATATTTAAAATTATAATTAAGGGTGTTGACTTTATTAGCTCAGCTAAGAAAATAATTGTTTTCTTCAAATTTTACTTGCTCAAAGATATTTATCTTGTTCATTCTCATCTCTTTACCACATGACAAAATTTGGGACTAGTCTGTAGTGAAAGCATTTGCAAACAATAATTCAAATTTGGTTCACATGATGGGATTTCTCTTTAGAAAGGTAGGAACCTTGTGCAAAGAGGTGAAAATGTGTTCAAAAGCCTTTTTGCTCAGAGTTGTTTAAATATGGCAGTTTTTCTTTTTTTGGAGGAAAGGGTTAAGTGACATGAATATTAGGAAGCAGAGTGATGTTCTTGTCTTTGGACACATCACACAAATTAGGATTTCCACATCCTTCAATATAGAGAGATATGATATTTATGTTTATTTGAGGGGAAAAAGATGTGGCAAAAAAAGAAAAAAATTTCCAGATTTATTTACCTTTTTGCTGGTGAGTTTTGAAAGGTCATCTTTAGTATATACATGATAATGCAAACCTGAAGCTTAAATATCGAATATATGGAACATGATAATATCTCTTTCATGATTATTTCTGAACCCTAGACTAAGTAACACCTACTTCAAGATAATGTCTTAATTCACAGCAGTTTGTAGGGAGTTGTTCTTGAATTGCGTTCAGATTCCTTTTGGAAAAAATACCAAGTCAAGTTTGACTTTTTGAGAGCTATGGACATCTGTATGGTTTGATACAGTTCAGCCTAACTTGATATTAACGGTAATACTGTGACTGTAATGTCTCTGTTTACGCTTTTTCATATGATTTTTTCTGTACCTTATTCAGATCAGATTCTTGTGGTAGATATACAGGAATTTATTTTGATTTTTAAGAAGTTTTTTTGCCAGGTAAATGTTGAAGAAACCAGATATAAGCTTGACCCATAAAGGGTTGAACCAATCTTAAGGTGCATATTCTGTACAGTCTGATATTTGATCAGCACTGTCCTAAATTGTGTTTGATATTCTGGCCAAATGAACCATGAAATAGCATAACATATGAGTCATACTTTGTGGAAAGGGAGTTTAATACATCTGCAAGAAGTATCCACCCAGGTCAGCCTGCAAAGTCCACACAGGCTGACCTGGGTCGAAACTTTTTGCTACTAGTCAGTTTTCTGCACATACATGAACCAGTCAACCTCAAAATTAAGTTGGTTGTTAGATGAAATTGGATTTTATGGATCAACAGTTATGTGATGATGTGCTTGTTATAAAACATCACAGAGAAGAGATGCATTAAAATCCTATTGCCAGAACATCACTAATTATCTTGGCTTTTTTCCTAATTAAAAGGGTCCATTTTAGTAACCCTTTACCACACAATGACGACTTTTAACACCCCTGATAGAGAAGGCTTTTGAAAACATTGTGGGAAAAGGAGAAAATGCTGGTTACCAGCATTTTCTCCTTTTCCCACAATGTTTTCTACCATATCAAAGGAAAATCATTTCATACGAGCCACGTTAAAACTGTCATCTACAGATGCTTTCAATCTGGACAGGTCTAAAATTTTGTTGTGTGGTAAAGGGTTAATTTAGAGCTGTAAGGGTGCAGGGTCATTTCAAATCTTTGACATAAGAAAGTGATTGATTCTGAATCACGAGAAAAAAATATTTTTTGACTGAAATTGAGAAGGATATAAACCTGCAAGTTTTTTTTTCAATCTGGAGGTATTATTCTTTAAAGAGTTTATAAAGAACAAAGAATATATTTGTACTGCTTTTTGCATGTCCTTCTTAACTCTTGAATTAACCCATACTTTTCTCAAGATAATTTGATTATATATTCAGCAGACAACCGTTGGAAATGTGGAAGATATGGAGAAATTATGTATCTTCAGTAACTTCTCCATGTTATCGTTGTCTTCTTTTTCTTAACTTTTAACCTTTCCTGTAGATGAGTGAGATTTGGATGAGTCCAAAATTTGTGTTGGAGGTAATGGGTCATTATAGAAAGGTTCCTCCTTCTTACTGTATTGTGGTTATTGTAATATAACATGATGTGTTGCAAAAGAGGTGTAGTGTGCAATCCATGGCACCTTTGAATTTTGACTCCCTACATACAGGTGTTTTGTATCTTTATATATTTGTGTTGTAATTTGTAGTTGCACTTGAATTAAATAGGTAAACTGGTACCCATTGTATTGCAACCATCTAATAGACAAGAGACAACACCCAATCAGTGCCAGCTACTGTTTGTAAAATGCACTAATCTGACAGTGAAAAAAGCAGAGTATATACTCAGCTAAAACTCATTTAAGGCAAAGTTTATTTTGTCACACTACAGAGTTTAATCTGTTGTAATAAGGAAAATTTTTGTAAATAAACCATGTTACAATGTGAATATTCAACTCGTGACCTCTCACATTATCTTCCTTAACAATTTATATGACAAATTTTTCTAACAGACAGATTTTTTTAAAAACTTTGCACATACAAAGCTCATCATGTCTCTAGGAGATTACAGTAAAAAAAGATGTGGGTCACCGTGCTTGTTTCTGAGAAATTCGCCTTTGAAAAAGGTATATATACAGTTCCAAAATTCAGCTTATATTGGATTTAAAGCGCCTTTCTTTAATAGTCAGTTAAACAGGAAAATTACAGGAAAAATATACAAATATACATCATTTTTAAAAAAATTCATACATTTTGCACAAAAAAAGCCTGGTTTTGATCATGGTAAATGTACAAATATGCATGCGTTACATAGACGATTGAGTTAAAAAGGGAGATAATTGATCGAATTAAGAGTTAATCTTAAAAAAATACATACTTTCTAACGGACAGATTTTTCTTAAAATTTCCACACTTATAGTATTTATAATTCTAAACAACAAGAAAAAATAAAAATGGCACCTATCCGTGCTTATTTCATCGGAAAACAAGGATGAAGGTCACTGTGGAAGTTATTTTTTCAAGGAAAAAAATAGGATAATGGCTCAGCAGACATGGTGGGAAAAGGAGAAATTGCTCAAGAGGAGCGATTTCTCCTTTTTATGCCCCCGCCATGAAATGGGGGGGGGGCATATAGAGTTACCTGTGTCCGTCTGTGGGTGTGCATGTGTGTGTGTATGTGTGTGCGTGCATTAGTGTGTGTGTCCCATTCTTGTCTGGAGCATAACTTCTACATTTATCAATGGATTTCAAAAAAACTTTGCACACTTGTTCTCCTTAACAAGTACTACTAGTGTCATGCGAAAAGTTTGTTTCGGTACGCCCAAGGTCAAGGTCACAGTTGAAGGTCAAATGTTTTAATTGACCTTGTCCAGAGCATAACTTCTACATTTATCAATGGATTTCAAAAAAACTTCGCACACTTGTTCTCCTAAACAAGTACTAGTATCATGCGAAAAGTTTGTTTCGATACGCCCAAGGTCAAGGTCACAGTTGAAGGTC
The DNA here is from genome assembly GCA_946811185.2 of Hippopus hippopus. Lineage (NCBI taxonomy): Eukaryota > Metazoa > Mollusca > Bivalvia > Cardiida > Cardiidae > Hippopus > Hippopus hippopus. The sequence continues at coordinate 53,544,271 of OX328097.1, read as the reverse complement.
AAATGTTTAAATTGACCTTGTCCGGAGCATAACTTCTACATTTATCAATGGATTTCAAAAAAACTTTGCACACCTGTTCTCCTTAACAAGTACTAGTGTCATGCAAAAAGTTTGTTTCGATAAGCCCAAGGTCAAGGTCACAGTTGAAGGTCAAATATTTAAATTGACCATGTCCGGAGCATAACTTCTACATTTATCAATGGATTTCAAAAAAACTTCGCACACTTGTTCTCCTTAACAAGTACTAGTGTCATGCGAAAAGTTTGTTTCGATACACCCAAAGTCAAGGTCACAGTTGAAGGTCAAATGTTTAAATTGACTGTTCAACCCAGTATTACATCCTGCTCAGCAGAATCGTGATATGAAGATACAGTTTTGGTTTTTAAAAAGACTCATCCAAAGAACTATGCCAGAGAATATTGAGGCTGCAACCTACCCTTCAGCTATAGTCCAGTGTGATAATATTCGATCCAATTTGTTCCTGTCTCATAGAGGAAGTCCAACAAAGTAATTATTATTGCTATATTTCTCACTCCCATTCCTCAAGGTAAGATCTTCATAATCCTTAGTATAAGTAACCTGCAGTTGAAAGATTAAGGAAAACGCTGAATAAAAAAAAGTTAATGCTCAAAACCAGCATTTTCTTCTTTTTCTCACAAAGTTTTCTACCATATGCGATACAAACCATGTAATTTATTGTCTGCATATTGCTTTCAACTTGGACCAGTCCTCAATTTTGTTATCAGATATAAATAATCTGTTATCTGCTTGGCTATATATATAACAAACTTTCTTAACCCTGTCTAAGCTGTTATCCAAAACAGCTATTTTCTGTAATACCTATTGATTCACTCATATGACATATCTGTGACCAATACCACTTAGCGGAGGCATCCGTGTCTCTGACACACCTATTTCTAGTCCAACAATAATTTTCAAAGTGGAAACAGCTATACTTCCACAGCTTTAAATTTCCTGCCTTTGTTTCCTTGTTTTATGTGTAACGCCGTGTCAGCAGCATTTTAATTATTTCACGGTGACAGTTCAAAGATCCATTTTTTTTCTCTTCACCAATACTACCCGAAGAAAGTGCTGCTTGTTTCAGTGCATCAATAGTATTACCATTATGTGCAAAAAATACATAGGTGCACTTTTGATTCAATATCCACGACAAAAATACATGCGCAGTAGGATGCGCGCGAACATTAGTCATATACGTCGTTAAGTCTTGTTGGGTACAGAATCCTATCTTGTAAATATTTGGTGTTACCTGTTGATACAAAGATTGATAACAGACTGCCAGTTTGTTATATAGGTTCATTGAATAGGTTGGTTTATATCTGTTTTGCAAGATAACCCACAGTATTATCATAGCCTTGTGGTCCTCTGGGTTGTCGGCTTAGTCTGTGATTGCATTGTAGTTGTCATTGACCTTAAACTTGGACATTTTCTCAGATCTGTATTATTACTTAAGATATTTTCTTCGAACTTGGGCTATGTTTTAACTGTTAAAAGGGGAACCCATACAATAAGAGCATGTAACCCTGAAGTATTTTTGGGACAGTTATACACCCCCCCTTTTTTTTCACTGATAATCTTTTCTGAAAAAGCAAATGCAGCTAAGGAGGTTGGTCTAGGATGAAAATTTCTTTTGAATACTAAATAAGGAAGGTAATGTGGTTAGTCTTCTGTTTTAGTGGGGACAGGATGTTGGACAGAAATTATTGAAACTTGATTTAGATAGCCTTCTATCTGTAACTCCTTACCATACACCAATATTTTATGAACTCAACCACTGAAAGCAGTACTTACAACAACTTGAATTTTGCTTAAATACTGGGATTTGTATGTGAAAAAGTTCAGAACCTTTTGGGGAAAGGAGAAAGTGGTAGTTGTGCTGGTTGCCAACATTTTCTCCTGTTCTTGCAATGTTTTGGAAAGGTTTCTTCACCAGGATTGCTTCAACATGGCATTGTATAGGGACATCATTTGGTATTATTATATAACAAATATTACATGATTACAGCATTTAACCACAAAGTACTTTAATATTATCATTCTGGGAACTAGTTAAAGATGCATTTTACCTGTTCATGGTACATGTAATTCTTGTATTATGCAGTGCTATATTTGTGTTGAGCTCCCAATACATCTCCCACTTATTAACCATGTACATGTCTGCTATGAGAAATATTTCTGATTTCTTAACCATGTCTGCTATGAGAAAAAGGCTGACATCATTTCACATGTAGATTTTAATTTAGGTTTACCAAAATCAACTAGAAATTTTTTAGCTCAGCTGTTTTTGATGAAAATGAATATACTGCAACCTTGGACTAGCTGTAAACTATTGATTGGGTATTCATACCAAAAGGGGATGTAACTAGTATTCTATGCATTGAAGTCCCTTTTTGGACATCAAATTTTCACTGTCAAAGCAACTACAGCAAAGCACATAAAAGGTGCAAATTTTTCTTGTCAGGGCTTATCTGAAATCATTTTGAAATTTTTGAGTCCATAACAAATTTGGTAGTGTTAAAATGGACCCTGTTTTTGGGCATCTTTTGAAAAGGAACAAATGCTTGTAATAAGCAAATGATCCTTTTACCACAATGCTTTTTCTTACAATACAGAAAGAGTATTTTCATTACGTACACAAATTTTGCAATTTTGCAAGTTTTTGCTGGTTTTAAAATGAACCTGTATAGTAACTGGTTAGAGAGAGTTTTAATGAAATTAGATTGGATATGTAGTGACCAAAGGTTTTTGAAGGAATATCTAGCAAAGTAGCAGTCAAAGGTGAATCTGTTATATTTAGAGTAAAGAATAGGCTCGTAACAATGCTAAAATCCACATGTAGTTCATGAAATGAATAGAAGTAGTTTTGTAATACATTATAAAGTAATATAAATATTCATAGCAATTAATTGTTGAATTATGTCAACTTCCTATCAAATTTGGACTGCTCCTGCGTAATGACATCAACACCATGGAGTTGCACTTTTGCTGTGTGGCTTAAGAATACTGTTTAAATTGGATAAATTACAGAAATTTGTTATGTTAGATGAATGAATTACCTATATTTAAGGCAACAGGAGAATATAAAAGTTGTAGGTAGTTGTCAGAGGAAACAAATCTGCATTTTTTATCAGTCTACTAGCAGTGGATCCAACATGAAACAACACTCATCCTTCTATTTGTTGAAATCTATTTGCATTTTTGTATAGTTTATTATGCCTTTTTCAACATTATTTCAGTTATAATGTGGCAGCAAGTGCATCTATCCATGCTTTCCTAGAGTTTGTTTTTTCAGTACTGAAAACAATATTCTTTCCACTAAAATGCAGGTAAATAAAGTATAGGTAGTTTGAGGTTCATAGTGACCCCCTGAATTTTAAAATATCTTGAAAAATACTTATCGATCTTTATGAAACTTTCTGAAATCTTTTAAAATGACCTTACCAACTCTCATAGAAAAAATCAGAATTTTTCTTTGGCTACAAAGAGTATTTTGCCCATTCCATTGTTCAATTTTTTTTCTAAAGCTTAATTTTCTCCAACGGTCTCGCACAGTGACCCAGAACAGCAAACATAACTGGACATGTGCATGACTTCAGTACCCAACTTTAGTTAAATATGAGGCCCTGAAATTGCTTTCTTGTGCATATGATATAGATCTATACCTTTTTCGTCACTTTCATACAAATCTGCAAAGTCTAAAGTGATTTGTCAAATGTTCTTTTGTATGCTGTCTGTTTTCCAAGATTTAATCTCAATTTCATTTTCGCATAGCTTGGTGTTTTATGCCACTTCTGTTGAAATATATATTAAAACCACTTAATACTAAGACTCGAAGGTCTTTCAGGGTTTGTTTTGAATTGTTTTTTTGCTAGGATTCTTTTTTTTTTTTCAGTACGCCCAAAATTAGTCAATTGGATGTAGGTCACAGTTATGACCTGTTGTAATCTTAAAAACACTGTGTCCCTTTGACCAAAAAAAAAAAAAAACCTCATCTGCACAATACTTTGGGGCCGGTTTGTGGAACTTAATCAGTTCTTACAATTCACCCTTCTTCATTTTGCTGTTGTATGCTGTACAAAATGATGTAAGCCAAAGTTTGACTGGGTTTACGGAAAATGTCTATGGTTGGGTGTGAAGAGAAAATGCAGTCTAAACAAGTGCGTGCAAGTCTCTGATATTGAATCAAAATAAAACCAGAATAAAAAAACGAGATAAGGGCCTCAAAAGATGATGTTTTTGCTGTTCAAACAATAGATGACCACAGTTACTGTACTTGCACAAGAATTGTTTTCATAAACAGGTAAACCCTTTGCTCGGAACAGCCTTCTCCCCTCCCACCGTTATTCTAATGTTTTGTTCATGCATTTTAACATTGCATTGAATGGCATAAAGTCAAACTAAGCTACCAAAAATTCTGAAAATTTCACTCAGACATGGTGAAGGTATTATTATTATCTGTGCAAAATTTCAATTCAATAGCTAAATTTTTTAGAAGATATTTCAAATTTCAGGGGGTCCGTATGAACTTCAAACTACCTATACATCTATCTATGCTTTCCTGGAGTTCCTTTTTTCAGTACACAATATTCTTCCCAAGCCACTTGGTGAAAAATGAAACCTATCACAATGACTATCATCAGTCTGCTGAGAGAAATTTGGCAAGCTGGGGATTCTAACCACTGACTCCCTTGTTTCAAGGCTTTTACGCTACTGACTGCACCACCAGGGCTCAACAATAATCAAGCATGACTGATAGGATGGTTGGTCCATCTGTTTTTTGGCAAGCATATCCCAATTCATCTGTATATGGGGTTTTTTTTTTAATGAAAGCTAATTCAAAGGGTTCCGTCAAAGAAGTCTTGCGTATTGTTCCACATTTTTTAGGTCAAAGTTTTAAACAAACTTACAGTAGATTGCATCAAGATGGTGCTTACATACATACGACCATTTTGACAAGAAATTTCCTTGATCGGAACAATATTAAATTGACAAAGTCCTCAAGGTGAGCTGTTGGGATCGTGCTATGTCTGTCGTACATCATCCGTCGTCCAGGCGTCAACAAATACCTTATGTGCACTCTAGAGGTGACATTTTAAGTTGGATACTCATGAAAATGGATCCAAGTGTTTGTTTTGAAAATATCTCATACATGTTTGAAATTTGATGATATTGCAGAAAAGTTCTACACTGGTTCACCTGGGTTCAAAGACTAGGTCACAGAGGCTAATCTTAGAAAAAGCTTGTGTGTCTTCTAGAGGCCACATTGTCAGTTGAATACTCATGAAACTTGGTCAAAATGTTTTTCCTGACAATATCTTGGACAAATGTAAGATTGGGTCACGTTGGGTCAAAAAGTAGGTCACTTGGACAAATCTCAGAAAATCTTGTATGCTCTCTAGAGGCCACATTTTCAGCTAGATACTCATGAAAATTGGTCAGAACATTTGTCCTGATGATCTATTGGACAAGTTAAAAATTTGGTCCTATAGAGTTGAAAGTAGGTCAATAGGACAAATCTGAGAAAAACTGTGTGTGCACTGTAGAAGTCACATTTTCAGTCAGATACTGATGAAATCTAGTCTGAAAGGTTTGTTTGGATGACATCATGTACAAGTTCAGAATTGGGTCATAAAGAAGGTCACAGGGACAAATCTTAGGGAAACCTTGTGTGCACTCTAGAGAGTGTTTTTAAACCCCTTTACTTATTAACTTTAGTCTGTTTAGCCAGAATGGTTGTCTTGATGATATCTGGTAGAAGTTGAAAATTGTGTCATGTCAGGTCAAAAACTAGATCATTGGGACAAATCTTAGAAAAACCTTTTATGTACCCAGGAAGCCTTATTTTTCATCAGGATACATGTGAAAATTCGCCAGAATGTTTGTCTTGATGATAGACAAATGAAAAAATTTGGTCATGTTGAGTCAAAAAGTAGGTTACTGGGAAAAATCTTAGAAAAGTCTCATGTGCATGCTAGAGGCAAGATTTTCACTCTGATATGTATGATACATGGTTAGAATGTTTGTCTTGATGATATCTCTGACAAGGTCTAAAAATAGGTCACATCGGTCCAAAAGTAGGTTGCTAACATGTGTTTTACATCATCACAACCAGGTTCTCTTCAGCTTTATCAATCCTAGATGACTTTATTCAGCTGAGGGCTTTAGGGCCAATGGCCCTCTTGTTTTTATCTTTAGTAGAGAACTTTTGGTATCAATTTCTGTTTGAAAATTGTAAATCATTAGAATAAAATCGTTCAATAGAAAAACAGTGTATTACATTAAAGTTAAATTATATTAAAACTTGTTACCTTCTGGCTGATTTTGAAACTACAACTTGTGGGAAAGCAGCCAGTGGCTTGGAAAGAAAATTGTGCGGAGTACTGGTAAGAGAGACTCCAGGAAAGCATGGATAGGTGCACTGGCCGCCGCGATATAAGTGAAATAATGTTGAAAACGGCATTTAACACCATACAATCGATCAAAAAAAGCAATCATTCAGTTCAATCTACAACTAGTGGTGGGTTTTTAAATGTACTGAGTATATATTAATACATTCTTTAATTTATTTTTAAAGATAAAAGGCTTGAACTAAATAAGACGTGATTTACTAAATTTGGTCCTGAGCAATTTGCATTTGTCAGCTCCACTGGCCAAAGGCCTGTGAGCTTATGTCATGGCCTGGTGTCAATTTCATGGTTGTATATGTATGCATTTGTCCGCATGTATGTCCATTAACTTTTATTTCAATTTATTCTCTGAAACTACCTATCTAAGTTTGATGAAACTTCACAGAAATAATCCTGCCATGGCCCTCTTCAGAATTTTTTCAAAGAATTTGATTCCATTAAAAACTGTGGTTGCCAGGACAACAAAGTTGAAAAATATTGAAAATCTTTAGAAATCTTCTTGTATGAAACCATAAGGCCTAGGGCCACCATATTTGGCATTTAGCTTCATTTAATAGACTTCTACCAGAATTCTACAAATGACAGCCCTGGAGTCAAAATTTGGCCCGCCCTGGGGAGTCACAGGTTTTACATAGGCATATACAGTGAAAACTTTAAAAAATCTTCTTATTCCTAACCATAAAGCATAGGGCTACCATATTTGGCATGTACCTTCATCTACTGGACCATTAGGTTATTCAAATTATAGCCCTGCAGTCAAAATTGGCCCATCCCTAGAGGTCCAAACTATTAAATGGGCTAATATATACTCAACCACTTTAAAAACGCAACACTATTTCATGAAGCATATTGCATTTCATTTTTGGTTACTCGTATTTTTGTAATAAGGTAAGATTTATCAACCGTATTTTAAATAAAGAGTTAAAGCAAATCACATGCTCAGTGAAGCGTGACGCCAACAGCACAAAATGTGGTTTGAGAAAAAACGGCTCGTGCTTTTGAGACGCGCACGAAATTCCACTGATTTTTTTTTCAATTGATTGTCGAACGATAGTCCATTGGATAAAACATGTTAACTTTGTCGATTCATCTGTTACAAGATGCCTAGACTTAGTGAAAATGAAAGGAATCGGGGCATTAGGAATGGCTGACACCAACGTCAGCATATGCCCTGAGGCTAGACACTTCTGCTGTCATCCATCAACCATTACCAGACTCTTGGTCCGTGTGCAGCAAACTGGGACGACCAAAAACCGCCCTAGATCCGGACAACCGAGAGTAACGACAAGACAGCAGGACAACTTTATTCGAACGCTGCACCTGAGAAACAGGTTCCTCACTGCATCATTCACTGCAAGACGAGTCAGAGGACGGCACAGGTAAGACGGCTAAACTTTAAGACTGTGGCACTTGTCCGACATTCCAGTGTTTAGATCCGTTAGGTGGTAAGGTTCATTTTGCTTTTTTCAGGCGTACTATCCATCCAGAGACTGTCCGGTGTCATCTCAAGGAGAGACAGATCCATGCACGTCGTCCATACAGAGGCCCTATTCTAACATTAAGACATCGTGCACAGCGTCTCCAGTGGGCAAGGCGACATTTAGGGTGGACTCAGAACCAGTGGGCTAACGTCTTGTTCTCGGACAAGTCTAGATTCAATGTGAGCATGGCAGATGGGAGGAAACGTGTTTGGCGTCGACGTGGAGAGCGCTTCACTGACTGCTGTGTCGTGGAGCGTGACCGATGGGGCGGCGGTAGTGTCCTTGTATGGGCTGGTGTGACCTCTAATCATCGAACAGACTTGGTTGTCCTCCGTCAAGCTGTAAACGCTCAGCGGTATCGCGATGAGGTCCTTCGCCCCGTTGTCCTACCGTTCATGCGACATTATCTTCCCCATGGCGTTTTCCAGCACGATAACGCGCGACCACATACAGCAAGGCTTACTACAGACTTTTTGTGCATCAATCACGTGAATGTTATTGACTGGCCATCGTTCTCTCCGGATCTTGCTCCGATAGAGCATCTTTGGGACGAACTTGGATGTCGAGTGTATGCACGCCAACCCCCACCAGCTAACGTGAATCAGTTGCAACGTGCACTCGTTCAGGAATGGCAATGCATACCCCAACAAAAAATTCGGGCTGTCATCCTGTCAATGCGAAGGCGGTGCCAGGTTTGCATTAACTCACAAGGAGGACATACGCGCTACTGAGACATTTGAAAACTTGTTGCGTTTGAGACAATCTCGCACATGTGCAAAGGCTTCATGCAAACAGGCTAAATTGAATCACGCTTAACACCTCATTTGTGTACGAGTTTATTCTTCGAAATAATTTGGTATTGCTCAATAAATGAAATGCAATATGCTTCATGAAATAGAGTTGTGTTTTTAAAGTGGTTGAGTATAGTTAAAACTTCAAAAATCCTTTTGATCCAATCTGTGACACTTTGGACAACCAAATTTGGCATGCAGCTTCATGTAGTAGACCTCTACCAAGATTGTTCCATTTTAGCCCTGAGGTCAGAAGGGGGTGGGGGTGTCACAAGTTTTAAATGGGCTTACAAACTTTAAATTGAAAGAATTGCCAGGTTCCTAAGCATCAAATTTCAGTGAGTGTGATATATTTTGATATGAAGAGTTATACTCAGATGAGATGAATATTTGATATAAAGTAAGGTGTCTAGCGTCTGTTTTTTTTTGTTCCAGAACTTTACCATTCATTGAAAAAATATTTTTTTGCTTCTAAGATTTTTAAGTCTTCTTATCAAAGCACTCTTTGTTAGAGTTCATTGATATTTGGTATGAATGATACTTGTGTAGATCTGCTTGTATTCACTAACATAATCTTTGTTATTGGAAGAGATAGGGTTCTTTTGGGGAAGGGGGGTGTATTTTTTTTCTAAGAAAGTTTATTGCCATACATACTTGTCGGTTCTCATGATTTATGTCTCTGTCATTTTCAATTAAGTGTATGATACATTTATTTAAAAGGCAGTAGAGTGGTATGAGGGCTGTCCCAAAATAGCATAGTCAAAGGCTATAACACAATCAGTGTTGACACAATAGACTCAGCAAGTTTTGGAATTCTTTACAAGAGCTTTGTGCTTATGTGAGTGAAATATAAACTAACTACCTCAAGAATTGCTCAATCTATCACAATTTAAAATAAGCTACCCATACATACTTAGCGCACACTAACATCAACATCATGACGTCCCCAGAAAACAATTTATTCTTTTTCAAAGTACTCTCCGTGGTGTTCAATGAATTTACGGTGGCGTGTGACCCACTTATTGTATACGTCTTCAAACCACTTGCTTTTGAAATTGTTCAACACTCGCAGAGTTTCCTGTCACAGTTCATTGAAGTTTTTGAATCTATGTCCCTGCAACTGAGACTTTAAATAGGGGAACAAAGCAAAGTCTAAGGGTGCTAAGTCTGGACTGTAGGGCGCTGCTCCTCTGTCCATCTGTCAACAAATCTCTTGTGCCATTTAAATAAAAGAGATCTTGACACAGATTTGTATTTTTCTGTAAGAGTCATATCTAATTGTAATCAATATTCGATAACATTCCACTGCACAGCCATTTTCTTTGACGTTGCCATTTTCAGCATGTTGGAATTAACCACCGCACTAGGTTTTATCCTATAACTTTTTTCAAAATAAAATTACGTAAGCATCCTTTGGTGTAATGACATCAAATGCAATGACGTTAATTCATGGCAAATGATTTCCCGCAATTATGACCATGTTTGGAATTATAGACATGTAAAGATGTAGCATGCTCATAAAACCCAGTCATATTTTGGTGTGCGCCAGGTTAGGTACCACATTCATGTAAGTAACTTCATAAAATGTACTATTTGCAATCTTGATTTTTTAATTTTACACGGGAATATGCACAAATGACTAACGGATACAACATGCAAATTTTACTGAAATCTGACGTCGGGTTCCATAAAAAATAGTGTTTTCTACGACATTTTGGGACAGCCCTTGTACAGTTCCATCATGGCCCTTTTGTTTTCATCTTTTTCTTCTAATTAATATTTATTGATATGACCTTTTCTCATGTACATGTAGTTTTTATGTTCTGAATAGAAGTAAAACATGCACATATTGTTTTTTTTTCTCTCTTTTATGTAGAATTTGCACAATTTCTCTTTTACCTTTTTCTCAAGTGTAGATTTTTAGAAAAAGTATGATAAAAGCACTAGACATTGAAGTATAAAACTGGTGTATGTTACACATCTACAACTTGCTACTAGAGAAATTTAACCTCTTAAAGAGAGGCATGCATCTTTAATAACTTGCTAGATGTTACTGGAATGGAAAAAATTTTGCAGAAGTTTGTGTAGTAATCCTTACTCTAAAAGAATTACTTTCTCTGTTTTTTACACTCAATGAAATTTGCATTATTTTCTTTTGATATCTTTTCTATCTTCTCAGTGCACATTTCTTCTCTTTCATTCCTAAAGATTAAAAAAAACATAGTAGTGTTTTCCGTATTTTTGAATATGACTGGTTTTCTTGTCACTCCCTCTCTTTCTGTTAATAGAAGGATGGAAGTTTTATTTGTATTGTAATTACTGATTTTTAGCTCCACTGGCCGAAGGCCAGCGAGCTATTGTCATGGCGTTGTGTCCGTCGTGCGTCCGTCCGTCCGTTCGTTCGTTCGTCCGTGCGTGCGTCCGTAAACTTTTTCTTTAAAAAACTTCTCCTCAGAAACTATTGACTGGATTTTTACCAAATTTCACAGGAATGTTCCTTTGGTGGTCCTCTTTCAATTTCCTTCAAATAATTGTGTTCCATGAAGAATTCTGGTTGCCATGGCAACCAAAGTAAAAAACCTTTAAAAATCTTCTCCTCCCAAACCACTATTTGGATAGCATTATTATTTTGCAGGAATGTTCCTTAGATACAGGTTTACAGAATTCCTTAAAAAAAAAAAGATCTGTCAAAAAACATGGCTTTTATGGGAGACTCATTTTCCTTTTATGGTATAAAGTAAAATCTTTGAAAAATTTCTTCTCTAAAACTATTCATTGGATTTCATTGTTGTTTTGCAGGTAAGTTCCTATGGTGGTTGTCTACCAAATTGTTTCTTCAGTGAGCTAAAATGCAGGATTGAATGATAATTGTTAAAAACTTCCTTTTGCCATTATAGAAATATCAGGCCTGTGGAGCGATACAGGCGCTCAAGCGCCTCTAGTTGCTTCATTAAATTCCTTTTTCTGCAGTAATGAGATGTATTCATAATAACCGAAAATGCATGTCACTTTAATTTCAAAAACTTTGAAAAGAGAATGGAATATTCTTACTCATCATTACCATGCATGTTCCCTTGGCAAATTCACTTATTTAAATGAATACTCAGGTTATTGTATATCCTTTTTCTAGCTAACAAGACTTGACCACATAGAACACAATGCAGACAGAAAACTAGATCAGGCTCAAATGATGGAATTTGTGTTCAAAAAAAGGTAGAAAATATTGTTGGAGAGGGAGAAAATGTTGTTTAGAAAAGTATTTTCTTCTTTTTCAACAAAGTGTTGAAAAGCTATCTTCTTCAGAGTCATATAAAGTCAGATAAAAGGGTTAGGCCAAAGGTGAGAACAGAGATCCTGTAAAGAGTATAAAAGACTTGCTACAGATTTGTGTTTATTTCTGATAGTATGCTGGCAAAGCCCCAGATGCCCACAGAAATACAGGATCCTGTTTCCCCTTTCCAGATGTGTAGGATGATGATAGACCAGTTAGGGCTTCTGTCATGGGAGAAAAGGTAAGTCATTTTCACTTCCATTTGAACTTGTCTGTTTTGAAATTCTTCACAGAACGGGTTGTTTCAAGTACCTCCCTTTTTGGTCAAGACACGGTAGCTCAGTCAGTAGCATACAGGACTTGAGAACATGGGGTTGCTGGTTCGATCCCAGGCTTGGCCAATTTCTTTCCGAGGATTGATGAGTCATCGAGACATGATTCATTGCTCTCTCACCACTGATCATTGTTTTGACGATGGTTATGTGGGAAAGCAGCCGGTGGCTGCGAAAGAACACTATGAGGAGTGCTCTTAAAAGAATCTCTAGGAAAGCATGGATAGGTATACTGGCCACCACGATATAACTGAAATAATAATGACGAAAGTGATAAACAGATTTTAGCTGCCAAAGATCTGTATCAGACCGCGATTAAGAGAGTGTGATACAGGGTTATTAGTTTAATACATAAATGTATATAAAACATTGTGTAAAAAGTAGAAATAACTTGTTGTGCTTGAAGGTTTAACTCTTTGCCAAACAATCCCAGGTTTTAACAGCCCTGGGTAACAGCCTATCACAAATATCTCAGAAGAAGAGAAAATGCTGGTAACCATCATTTTCTATTTTTCCCACAATGTTTTCCATCCTGTCAAAGCAACCAAATCAAATAATTTTAGTTAAAATTAAATTGCATCTGCACATGCTTTCAATTTGGACAAATTGAAAGGTTTGTCATTTGGTAAACAATTAAGTGGTAGATGAATGAAAATATTGAACTAAACTCTCAGGTTACAGTGAATTCAAGTACATGTACATGTATTTGCTTTTTGGAAGTCATTTATCTAATCAGTTTCATATCATTACATATGGACTATTATGTTGTAGTAACTTTCCTGAGACTCGTGTGAGACCTTTGGTCTCTAGCGATGTCAAAATTTTCTTACGCAGCGAGAAGTAAATACAAGCAGCAGGAAAGTTACTACAACATAATACTCCTTTTATTAGATACCTGCAACTTTCAACGACAACATTTTGCAATTATTGACATTTTATTCGAAAACGGCAAACAAAATGAGACAATTAATAGTGTGTATGGTGGTAACTCTGTTTTTAATATTATTGATATTATTAATATTACAGTGTAACACTTTGACCAATCAAATTGCAAATCAGTGCATGCTTAGTCCGTGTATGAGATACGTCATCATACCATGTTTGGGACAGTATTTCACAGTGTGTGGATACGCATTTTTTTCCTGTCGTGTGTGTTATTTCATCCGATTGCAACGCATGTATTGGAATTGGAAAATTTACTGGTATATAATAAATGTAGTGGTTAGACAGACAGGATCACTTCATGTCTGTTTGATATGTACTTATTGTATGAAATATCTTGTAGACTTGATATTGTTCTTGTTTCAGGTGTCACTTTGATTTATTGAAGAAAACAGACAAATTACTGAGAGAATTGAAAAACTTGGATGCTCAAAAATGGTGAGTGACTCACTTGATCAGAGTTAATGTTTATTTTACTACCTTTCCAAAACCATACTATTTCAAGGTTTGTCAATTGGTCACCTCTAACAAAATTCTTATCCAAAGATTCTTGAAGAAAAAATATCAAAATTTGTTTAAAAATTACACGGAACACAGTGTTATAACACTAAGGAATTTCCCGTGTAGGGTCATTTCTACTTGTGATAGTTTTTTTAAGAGCCTTCTTCATCACTGGTGTTAAGAGTATTAGGGGAAGTCTTGAAAGAACGATTGAAAATGTTGTGGTTTTTAAAGGGTAAAATACACTGTGGGAAGTTGAGAATTTTCTCCATTTCAAAGAATGTATTCAAAAACTATCTCACTCATAGTTGTAAATACAGTAGACTGTTAAAAGGTTTGGTAACTGATTAAATTACTCTGATTTTAGTGTTTGTTCTGGATTTTGCAATTGTAGTCGAGAGACCCACAAGTTTGCTGTGATATATGTTGCGGAAGGTCAGGAGGATAAAAACTCGATACTTTCTAATTATGGAGGAAGTACTGCATTTGAACATTTTGTCTCAGGGATTGGATGGGAGGTAAGTTTGGTTTATCAACACAAGCTCTGAACTTCATTTTGAATTGTTTAAGTCCTTAGCACACATCAAAATTTGAGATGTGTCCAAATTGAAAGTATTTGCAGACAACAAAGAAAATGTGACTGAAAAAATGATGTTTATTTTTGGAAGGTTAGAAAACAAGGTTTAATAAGGAAAAAATGCTGGTTTCCAGCATTTTGTCATTTTCCAAAATTGCTTTTAAAAGCCCTCTTCCTCAGGGTTGTTAAAAGTGGAGATTGTTTGGTAAAGGGTTAAAAGGGCACTTTGTATTCAGATTTAATGTAATGATAGAGAAGTCAATTTCTTACATGCAATTGAAAGAAGTACAAGTGACAGTAATAAAACATCGGATAAAAATCTTATATATGTATATATAGAATAGTGTTCGTGAGAAGGTATCTGCTTAAAGCAAGGAAATACTTATTGGTGCATATTACAACAAATTGCCTGTTGTCCGTCAGGCTGTTTTGAGAGGCACCAGTTTAACCTTTTACCACACAATCCCACTTTTAACAACCCTAAGAAAAAAGCCTTTCGAAAACATTTTGGGTAAAAGAGAAATACTGGTAACCAGCATTTTCTCTTTTTCCCACAATGTTTTCTGCCTTTTCAAGGACAAATGCTATCATTTGAGAAACATTTGAATTGTCGTATGTGAATTCTTTCAATATGAACGAGTCTGAAATGTTGCCGCGAGGTAAAGAGTTAATTAGAAGTTGTTCGTTAGAGTTAGTGAGGTATTCAAAAATGACATAATATTGTTGGTGTGTTGATAACAGTTTTGAAATAATCACATATTTTCAGATGGATTTAGAAACTCACAAGGGATTTTTAGGGGGATTACAACAGAACAAGACTACTGGTGATACAGCACCTTACTTTGCCAACTCTACCTGTGAAGTTGTGTATCATGTATCCACTAGAATTCCATTTGGGAATGAAGACTCAATGCATATCAAGGTAGACAGTTAATTTCTTTACTAGATGGCAAAATTTTAGACTCACTCAAATTTAAACTATTCGCAGATGACAACTTAAACATGGCTTGGTTCAAGTAATTGAATTTTTCTTTGAAAGGCTGGAAATCATTGTGGGAAAAGGAAAAAATGCAGGTAACCTGGTAACCAGCGTGGCTGTCAATGAAATATACTTCTTCCTGTTGTTCGTATTGTACAATGATTACGACTGTTTACGATTAGTGGTTTTGAATTTGAAAGGTGTTTGTTCAATTAGATTTCAATAAAGGTAGTTATAACAATACCCTTTGGCATAATCATTTGTTCTTTTGTGAAAGATCTAAAAAAAAAAAAAATGCTTTTCTGTTCTTTGGTAGAGTGGCTGGTTTTTCGAAATCCTGGTTAAATCTACCGATGATATTTTCGTAGATCTTGGTTTTTGGAATGAATAAATTTAGTTTTCCTTCCATGATATATAATGTAACAATTACCTTACCACATGATTCTTATCTGCAACTTTAATCCATTTTGAAATAATTATTTTATATTCCAGTCTTCTTTGGGTTAAACGAAAAAATCTGAATTAAATTACACTGTCACTTTATCCAACCTTTTTGCTTACATGAAGCGGTATACTGCATATTGATTGGCTGATATGACCTGTCAATCAAAATCAGCAGAAAGGTCATTTGAAAGCAGTTGCTTACAAGAAATAAATGTGACTCAAGAAAATGGTTTTGTGAAGGGTAGAAAACATACTGGGAAAAGTAGAAAATGCTGGTTACCAGCATTTTCTTCTCTTCCTATGTTTTCAAAAGCTTTCTGTTTCAGAGTTAAAAGTGGAGATTGTGTAGGAAAGGGTTTATGGAAGAATAATTTGTTTTTGCTTATCTGTTTTTTTTTTTTTTTTTGGTTCTGCTGTAGATGCGTCATCTTGGAAATGATGAAGTACATATTGTTTGGTCAGAGCACACAAGAGATTATCGGAGAGGCATTATACCTACAGAGTTTGGAGATGTTTTGATCATAATCTACCCCTTGAGTTTTGGGTTGTTCAGAATTCACATTGACAGAAAACCAGAGGTAAAAAAATGACATGACTGTGTTTTCACTCGTGTTACTTTGTTTTATAACATAACAGTCATTGCATGCGTTTTTTCCTCAACCATATACAGTCATTGCCGGGCTTGTTTGGGTTAACTTCATACTGAGGTTGTTTTGATCAATAATTATGCTCCAGTCCAATAAGTTGTATAATTATGCCTGTATCCAAAGAAGAGAGTTTTCATTTTTATCTGTCGTTCATAGTATCAAATCCCAATGGGACACCATGAAGGGACACTGGTTGTCAGATTGATTTTGGGCATCTTGGAAGTGCAGAAATTATGCGGTTCACTTTCAGTCATGTGACATCAAAAACCAAAATATGTTTCAGGAATGGGTTCTCTTTTTTGAGTAATCATTAATATTTCACCTTTAATGTCCTATAGTAATAGTACATATGTTGGCTTCCTGGGGATGGTATTGCAATTGATATGCATTTGTAAGATGATCTAGTTTAAGTTCTTACCTCGTGTAGAGGACTTTTTTCATCTTGTTGCTGTCATTGCGGCAAAGATGGAAAAGGCTAGTATTGAGCAATTTCTTCTTTTCCGACATTGTTTACACATTTGTTCTTGTTAAAATCCTAATTAATGTTGATCATGTCCTATGTTACAAGGAGGAAACCATAAGAGGTTACACTTATCCAGCTATTCTGTACTTTGCTCTTTTCTATACCCCTGACAACAAAGTTAAGAAGGTAAACATTATTTACTAGAATCAGGTTGTCAGTCATCAGTCTTTCCATTTGTGTGTAGAGGCACTTGTGGGTCCCTTTTTCCTTCTACGATTTTCAACTTATTTGGTTGAAATTTTAATGGAAGCCCTCCAACTATAGGAACTTGAGCATCTGAAATTGTCAATGAAATTCGTTGACTCTTTCTTCGGTTATGACCCTTTGAGTTTTCTTGCTCCCAGTGACAAAGCAACCCTCCTAGTTTGGGATGGTGTACCCAGAGATTAGGCTTCATATATGCACAGTCTGATCCTAGTCTCAAGCCCTGCTTCTTATTCAACAAGTCTTTGAAGTGATTTACCATAAATTGACAGTGCTGTGAGAATTTATGAGAATTACAGTGTATAAAGTAGGATATATACTAAGCACAGTTTGTATTTGTATTTTACAGGTTCAGTCCTTTGGTCCTTTGTTTAATGGTGCAATAGTGGACTACAAGGTTCTCCCCGGTCTAGTCAGAGCCACAGCTGTGAATGCAAGTCATGTGATAAGATCTCAAAAACCCTTTTATCACACATAGTATCCTTTGTCAAATCTTGAATATCCTGTAGCAAACATTTCTTTGTTTTACTGAACTTTAGAAGGAAAGCTTTTGAAATTATTGTTAGAAAAAGGGGAAAATGCTGGTTACCAGTATTTACTCCTGTTCCCACAAGATTTCCTACTATATCAGAAAACTTCAGCACATCTGTAATAATTTCAAATTTGTTGACTGCAGCTACTTTTAATTCAGAAGAGTTGAAAATTTGTTGTTTGGGAAGAGTTTAACCCTTTACCAAACAATCCCTGGTTTTTACGACCCTGAGATAGAAGCCTTTTGAAAACATTGTGGGAAAAGGAGAAAATGCTGGTAAGCAGCATTTTCTCCTTTTCCCCCAATGTTTTCTACCCTGTTGGAAACAAATTTCAATTTTTGAGCTACGTTTATTTTGTCGTCTGCAAGTGCTTTCAATTAGGACCGGTCTAAAATTTTGTCGTTTGGTAAAGAGTTTAAACAGCAGAAAACCCCATTCAATTTAACATACCACATTTTCCTTAACCATTGCTTAGCTTTGAGGAGAGATCAAAATGTTTGGAATCAGTGATTGAGCAACATCTGGATAAAACCATGTTTGAAGACTTCGCTGCAGATGTGTTTGCCCCTGTTCTACCTCCCAATTCATCAAGTAAGTCTTAACCCTTCACCAAGCAGTCCTGTAGTTTAATGACCCTGAGGAATAAGGCCCTTGAAAATATTGTGGGAAACAGAGAAAATGCTGGTAACAAGCATTTTCCATTTTTACCACCTGGTTTTCTATCCTCCACGGACTCATACTATTGTTTGAGGCACCTTTAATTGTTCATTCACTAAAAGCTATCAACATGGATTTATAGTAGTATAATTATATTGTTTAGTAAAATGTTAAGCGCAGTCTAACTTTTACACTGAACAATGAAGTGGACTTGAAAACATTGTGGAAAAATGAAAAATTGCTCAAATGAAGAAACTTCTTCGTTTGTCCCAAAGTTTTCTATATTGTAATTCTGACTTGCAGTGCTCCTAATAATAATTTTACTTAAGAGACAGTCAGCTTAGGAGTATAGAAATTTCATGTAGGTAATGCATGTATAAGTTGTTTTGTTGACTTCTCTAAATGATCCTGTCAGATTGATTTTTAGCGGATTTGCTATAGCAAATCCGCTTACTGTGATCGTTTTGACCGGAACCAAATACATCATCCGTAACGACACATGCGTGCTTACTTTCAGTTTTGCATGGCTGATAATTAGGACGAACAACGCAGATCTACAAATCAGATCAACTCTGACCCTGAACAAACCATACAAATTAAGTTTGATTTCTTTATCGAAATTTTGCCAAAACTAAAAGAATTGTCAATCTAAAATACTTTAAATACTGAAACAAAGTTGGTTTTTTTTTTTCAAAATGTAGCGTATTAACATTGTTTACACTGCCCTCGTTTTCATTCAAGAACTTTCATTCACAACTTGTGTCATCCGCTGCCAAAATAAGGAGATTAAGCAGTTTTTCCTCGATAAAATTACATTTTCAACTATGTATTATATCAAATATCTTTAACTGTTCAGATAGCCGGCTAGAATTTGGCCATAAATAATCTAAAGCCCTGTCGATAATGAATACACAGAACCCATAAAGTCGACCTAGTAGGCTAGTTACCACCACTCGTATAACGCTACAGCATCAATGAATTTCCGAATTGTTTGAAACATTTTTGCTGAACGTTTGAAGGAATGGAGATCGTGCAGTCTATAAAAAAAAAATAATGTTTGATTTATGCAAGACTGCATTGGAAAAGCTTGGAACCAAGATTTCTCTCTTGTTATCGGAGGTAAGAAATTTTTCGGCCCCGATCAAGTACGAACCCGGGACACAAATTTATACTGAAGGTTGTTGATGGAAAATCGTGTCTTTCTCAGTGAACTAGACATCCACTAACTTGAAGCCTCAGAGACTCAGACAGGCTTACAGTTTTGTCTTCAAGATGTAAAACTCCATGTATAGTCCTTCTGATACCTTGAATTTTATTTTGTGACATTTCAGGAAAAAAAAAAAATACTGAATTTGCAGATAAATTTATGATAAAGGATCCACAGGAATGCATCTATATGTCTTTCTATTTTGACATATAGATTTGAAATCTTTGATATATTTTTGATCCTGTGAATTAGAAGTGCATGTACAGAGCAAGTTATATAACTATTTTTACTTATAAATTCTTATTATGAACTGCTGCTCAACCCATATTTAAGACGGTGACTGTTTTATGTAATTCAAACCTTAGCATGAAAGTATGCCTATAGTTTTTAAACTTTTATAGAGTGACCCAATGCTATTAACCCTTAGGCTGCTAAGTGCTACTCAAGGACCTTTTGCAGACAGTGTTGATTAAGATCAGATTGCACAGAAAGTGCAGTCTGATCTTTGATCCATACTGCCTGGTAAGAAAGTATTTTTCCCCAAAGAATAACTTCAAAATAGCAATAATTGGATTTGTAAATTCGACTTGAAAGTTTCATTTTAGTTATGTTAAGGTCATTTTTTACTCTGCATGGCAACTTGTCACACTGAGTGTGATCTTGATCCATTCTGGCTGCTAAAGTACCTTCACCAAGGGCTTGGATTCACACATATAAAAAAAGGACTATGTTCTGCCAGGTGATGAGTGATGATTTTAATTCTTTTCTTTAGACCATGAAAATGGGTTCACTCAAAAATGCATTGGTTGTAATGAATAACCCTTATCCAGTTTGAATATTAATTTCTAGTATCTCATAATGCTACATCAGGTATTTTTTGCACATATCCCTGCAATGATTTAGTAATATAGTGTGCAAGGTTGGCAAAGAGCAGGTCAATATGAGTATTGACCAGGCTGGCAGTTTTAACCGGTTATAAATGGTCAATACTGTTCACAATTGGTCGATTTGTGGTCAATTGGAGTGGTTGATTTCGTTGATTATATCACTGGCTTACATACCTGTCTGGTTTCTAAATTAATATTAAAAGCTGTCCTCTTACATCCTGTACATGAAGGTTTATTATATATTATCATCAGTATCATAGTTTTTATTGAAAAGGTCTTTTTTTATTTTATCATAATTCAAAAGACAGTATTGCTGGTCAACTGAAGAGGTTGTCAGAATGACTTTCCTTATTGAACCTACATAGAGGTCGGTTCTTTTCAAGCAAAAAATTTTTGTCTATCATTATTCCTTACATGTTAGATAATGTTTATAGTTCTACACACACTCTCTCTCTCCCTCTTCCTCTCTCTCTCTCACCCCCACCTCTCTCTCTCTCTCTTTCTCTCTCTCACCACAAACACACTTAGGTTTTAAAAACATAGATAATTTAACATAGTCTTTGGTCATAAAAGTTTAAAGGTAGCATAAAAAAAGCAGCTTATATATAATTAGCTCCACTGGCCGAAGGCCAGCGAGCTATTGTCATGGTGTTGTGTCCGTCGTCCGTCCGTCCGTTCGTTCGTCCGTTCGTCCGTGCGTGCGTGCGTCCGTAAACTTTTTCTTTAAAAAACTTCTCCTCAGAAACTATTGACTGGATTTTTACCAAATTTCACAGGAATGTTCCTTTGGTGGTCCTCTTTCAAATTCCTTCAAATAATTGTGTTCCATGAAGAATTCTGGTTGCCATGGCAACCAAAGTAAAAAACCTTTAAAAATCTTCTCCTCCCAAACCGCTATTCGGATAGCATTATTATTTGCAGGAATGTTCCTTAGATACAGGTTTACAGAATTCCTTTAAAAAAAAAAAAGATCTGTCAAAAAACATGGCTTTTATGGGAGACTCATTTTCCTTTTATGGTATAAAGTAAAATCTTTGAAAAATTTCTTCTCTAAAACTATTCATTGGATTTCATTGTTGTTTTGCAGGTAAGTTCCTATGGTGGTTGTCTACCAAATTGTTTCTTCAGTGAGCTAAAATGCAGGATTGAATGATAATTGTTAAAAACTTCCTTTCGCCATTATAGAAATATCAGGCCTGTGGAGCGATACAGGCGCTCAAGCGCCTCTAGTTTTCATGTTGGATTGCAGAAAAAAACAGCCATTCATAGGCAAACATGTGAAATATACAGGTTTGTCATTAATCTTTAGGAATATTGAGGTACACATGAAGAAGGCACTAACTGATTAAATAAACAATAGTTAAGGATACATCATTGTTGTTGAAGTACATTTAAGTGTCTAGCTACACCTTTAAATTGCTGTCAAAACAGTTAAAGGTTTAAAAGTTGTCCCTTTCTACCCCCATTTGGGTGTGGCTTAACTCTTTACCACACAATCCCGACTTTTAATGACCCTGAGTAAGAAGCCTTTTGAAAACATTGTGGGAAAAGGAGAAAATGCTGGTAACCTGCATTTTCTCCTATTCCCACAATCCAAATTTCTATTTTTCAATCACATTTATTTTGTCATCTGCAAATGCTTTTAATTCGGACCAGTCTACAATTTTGTCGTTTGGTAAAGTTAAATCAAATTACCAAAGGGACAAATCATGTGTCCTTATTTGACACCAGGCTTTATTCCTAAAGCGTGAAATAATGACTTATATGCAGTCATGATAATATCTTATCATCAAACAATTACTTAAGGTGTCAAACATGAAACCTAAAGACCTTATTAGGAACTTCTACACAGTTCGGAAAAGTGGCAAAGGCCAGCTGGTGAGTACCCTTGGCAGGGACAAAACAGTTTTTCCACTCCTCTCTTTCACATTGATGGAATCAACTTATCTGAGGAAAAAGAATCCACACAACAAATCATCCACAAATTAGCATAACTGCCGTTTTAAAACTCATCTGACCATTAAAATTTCCAAATGACCTCTACAAGTCAACCACTATTGACCAGTATTGACCACTTATGGATTATCACAGGTTCTATCCTCTTCTAGATGCTAGGATTTTTTAGAATGCCCATAGACAAGACACTGCAGAGAACCAGCCTAGCCCTAGTAAAACCCAAAAGGTACACAAATAGATGAATTGTTGTCACTGTAAGACTGAAACAGTGTTGACACTAATGTAAACACCAGAAATCAGTCAACCATCAAATTATTCTTGAAGGTAGTTACAATCATTTTCATATTTTGTGGCACTGCATGAGTTGACCTTACTTTCTTTTGTAAAATCATTATTTTCTTGACTTGTTTCTTCATGAAGATACAGGGTAAATTTTCATTTATCTTATAGAAGAACGGTACATTCAATATTCATTAATTACACATGGTCTAAATCTTAGAAATTACTGAACACATCACTTAGTTTTCACCTTTTAGACTATTACAAAAGATATTTGAGTTCAGGAATGAAACCAAGAACATTCTTATGAAAGGAAAGAAGAAATCATTGTACCTGAACAACCAAATTATTGTTTCTAGTTAGATTTTGTATTTCATTTTGAAATTAATAGTTTGAAGTTGTGTAGTAATTAGGAGAAACCCTTGAAAGGATTCCTATGTGTTTCATTTTGAAATTAATAGTTTGAAGTTGTGTAGTAATTAGGAGAAACCCTTGAAAGGGTTCCTATGTGTTAGAGTTATGGAAAGGACAATGTGCTTTCAGTAAGAACTTGCATACAAAATACCACTGTTTCTTTTTCCCTGAGAGGACTCCTGTATTGTTTTTTTTTTAACTAAACCGTACTAGTTTCAAAACAATGCATGCTTTATACCTCAGAATGAGGACAGTCTATGTAGTATGTAACAAGTGTACCGGTAGAGTAAGATCGGACTGCCTAACATAGTAAAATTCCATTCTTATAGGCACACTATTTTAGATTTGAATTGTTCAGTCTATATGATTATACCAACCATATAAAAGTTTAGAAATCGTTGTGTTTAGGCTAGAATTGTAAAATGCTACTGTAAAAATCAAAACCTTGATGTCTGAGTACAGAAGTTTCAATCTTTTAAAAGAGTCTTGCATAATGATGAATAATGATGAATTTAGAAATGCTTAAAATGCTATAGAAAAGAAAGATATAGTCATCATGTCTTGTTTATCTATGTAAGCTCACATGTTTACAAACCCAAGGCTGAGCTGTTAATATTTTCAATCTGATTTAAAGCAAAGTCTCAGACAAAAAAAAACACCTCAGCCAATTGGTTAAGTTGTTTCAAAATTTTTTTCTGAACATCCTTCAAAATGGGATAATATAGCCACACTTATGGTACATTGTATCCTTAATGGTGTTATGGGATGGGGGAAAATGACTTAACTCTTTACACACAATGAAATTTTAGACATGTCCATACTGAAAGCATTTGCAGACGACAGTTCTAATGTCGCTCAAATGATGGAATATGTGTTTAATGGGGTAGAAAACATGGTTACCAACATTTTCTCCATTTCCCACAATGTTTTTAAAGGGCTTCTTTCACACGGTTGTTAAAACTCAGGATTGTGTGGTAAAGAGTTAAGTAAGAATGAAAAATGAAAATCTGTTGGTCTACCAATGTTTTCAAAATTTTAACAGCTACATTTTGTGAGACTGACAGAAATGTTAGATGAAGGTTAACCTTGCAGGCCAATGTTAGATCCACATTTGATTAATTGAATAATGTTTACTGTCACTTTCAACATTATTTCAGTCATATGACTGCTACAGCTAGCTTATTTCTGTATGTCTGGGTTTTAGTAGTACTAGGCTAGAGCTCTGCATTGTCTTGCCTAAGGGCACTCTTGCAGAAAAACATTGTGCATCCAATGAGGCTGGGCGATCAGGTAACAAGTCCTACACTTTACTAGTGAGCCATGCAGGACCCAAGATCCACATTTAGATGGGTGTTAATTTTTGTAAGATTGTTCAGGTTAGTCTACGTCGACCATCTATGCATAAGTTACATCTTGTTTTTAGCTCCACTGGCCGAAGGCCAGAGAGCTATTGTCATGGCGTTGTGTCCGTTGTGCGTCCATCCATCCGTCTGTCCGTGTGTGCGTGCGTGCGTGCGTCCGTAAACTTTTTCTTTAAAAAACTTCTCCTCAGAAACTATTGACTGGATTTTTACCAAATTTCACAGGAATGTTCCTTTGATGGTCCTCTTTCAAATTCCTTCAAATAATTGTGTTCCATGAAGAATTCTGGTTGCCATGGCAACCAAAGTAAAAAACCTTTAAAAATCTTCTCCTCCCAAACTGCTATTTGGATAGCATTATTATTTTGCAGGAATGTTCCTTAGATACAGGTTTACAGAATTCCTTAAAAAAAAAAGATCTGTCAAAAAACATGGCTTTTATGGGAGACTCATTTTCCTTTTATGGTATAAAGTAAAATCTTTGAAAAATTTCTTCTCTAAAACTATTCATTGGATTTCATTGTTGTTTTGCAGGTAAGTTCCTATGGTGGTTGTCTACCAAATTGTTTCTTCAGTGAGCTAAAATGCAGGATTGAATGATAATTGTTAAAAACTTCCTTTCGCCATTATAGAAATATCAGGCCTGTGGAGCGATACAGGCGCTCAAGCGCCTCTAGTTTAACCAAATATGGTAATCAAATTGATGCCATTTCATTGTTCATTCTTTTCCCATATGACAAGTTTTAGGCACTAACTCTTTCACTACTAAACAAATTAATTGCATTGTCTCAAAGGCTAAAAATACATTTCTTCTGCAAGATCAAGAAACAATTCGGTCATAATCTACAATATAGCAGTGAACAGTGGAGATCAGAGATCAGACTGCATGTTCCATGCAGTCTGATCTTGATCTACACTGTCCACAAAAGCTTCTGGTGTTGCCTATAGTATGGAAAGAGTTAAATGCATCTGCAGACAACAGAAAATGATACCTGTAAATGAACTGAAGTTCACCTGTATAATTGAAAACACTATTGGAACAGGAGAAAATACTTTAAAAAAAAAAAAAATTGCTTACCAGAATTTTGTCTTTGTCCCATAATGCTTTCAATTGCCTATTTCCTTAAAATACTGCTTACCAGAATTTTGTCTTTGTCTCATAATGCTTTCAATTGCCTATTTCCTTCAGGATTATTAACACAGAGTATTTGGTATTTACACTTTTAAGTGTTAAAATAAACCCTAATCAAAATTTTCTCCAGATCCAGTTGTCGGATGCCATGACCAGACATGGATATGTTGTATACTGGTCTATCCCACAGATTGATGTAAATTGTGGTTGTATAAGGCAATACTTATACTGTCTTGCTATAGAGCTAGCTTTTGTAGCAATGTGGTTGACCGTTCGACTTGGGACCTGAAGATTCTGGGTTCAATCCCACCCTTGGGGGGCTATTTAGCAGAACTGTTACAGATACATGTAATCAGTATTTGGAATGCCTTATGGTTTGTTCAAACATGACCTGTATTTGACCCTTGAATTTTGTGTCATACAAAGTTAAATTGGGAGAATTTTTGAGGATTTTTCTTATTTTAGCCCTATAACATGCAATAATTCCTGTGTTTTATGAGTCCTGTGTAAAAGGGTTCATGAAAACATTGTTGGAAAACAAGACATCAGTATTTCTTTTCTTTTTTTGATCTAGAATTTTTTCTATCCTTTACAAATACAAACCACATAATCTGAGCCATATTTATTGAATTGTTTGTTAATGCTCTTAATATGGAGTTATTTAGTTTTTATATCACAAATCAAAATTTTTTTGTAAAAGGCAAATATAAACTATCAGAAAAATATTCCATTTTCATAAAGTGTACGGTTAAATTCAGTAAAATGATGCAATTTTGGGCGTTTGATAATGAAATTGTACTTTAACAATAGGTCACTCTGTTCATTTTTATTACACCAGGTATAATGTCTGGATACTTATTTGAATATGAATCCTTGTCAACCGTGCATGTTGTTGACATAAAATCTAATAATACCCATAGAGGCTATGTAGCTCAATGAGGAAATACCAATTAAGATATTTTTTTCTAAATCTTATCTTAGTTCTTTAACAACAATTTTCCAGCTATAATGCAGTGATAAGTCATTTTTAGCTCACCTGAGCGCGAAGTGCTCAAGGTGAGCTTTTGTGATCGCCCAATGTCCGTCGTCTGTCGTCCACAATTTCTTTAAACATCTTCTCCCTCTAAACCACTGGGCCAGTCTTGATGAAACTTGGCAGGGATGTTCCTTGGTTGAAACTCTATCACAGTTGTTCAAGAGATTGAATTCCACCCATAACTCTGGTTGCCATGGCAACAGAAAGGAAAAAAATAGCAAAATCTTTGAAAATCTTCTTCTCTGAAACTAGAAGGCGTAGAGCTTTGATATTTGGTAAGTAGCATCTCCTAGTGGACCTCTACCAAGTTTGTTCATATGATGCCCCTGGGGTCAAAACTGGCCCCGCCCTGGGGGTCACAAGTTTGAACATAGGAACAAAGAAGGGAAACTTAAAATTCTTCTTCTCTGAAACTGGAAGGCGTAGAGCTTTGATATTTCATATGTAGCATCTCCTAGTTGACCTCTACCAAGTTTGTTCATATGATGCCCCTGGGGTCAAAACTGGCCCCGCCCCAGGGGTCACAAGTTTGAAACATAGGAACAAAGAAGGAAAACTTTAAAAATCTTCTTCTCTGGAACTAGAAGGTGTAGAGCTTTGATATTTGGTATGTAGCATCTCCTAGTGGACCTTAACCAAGTTTGTTCATATGATGCCCCTGGGGTCAAAACTGGTCCAGTCCCGGGGGTCACAAGTTTGAACATAGGAACAAAGAAGGGAAACTTTAAAATTCTTCTTCTCTGAAACTGTAAGGTGTAGAGCTTTGATATTTGGTATGTAGCATCTCCTAGTAGACCTTTACCAAGTTTGTTCATATGATGCCCCTGGGGTCAAAACTGGCCCTGCCCCGGGGGTCACAATTTTGAAACATGGGAACAAGGAATGAAAACTTTAAAAATCTTCTTTTCTGAAACTGTAAGGTGTAGAGCTTTGATTCTTAGCTCACCTGAGCACGAAGTGCTCAGGATGAG
The DNA here is from genome assembly GCA_946811185.2 of Hippopus hippopus. Classification (NCBI taxonomy): domain Eukaryota; kingdom Metazoa; phylum Mollusca; class Bivalvia; order Cardiida; family Cardiidae; genus Hippopus; species Hippopus hippopus. Next base: position 53,516,718 of record OX328097.1, on the reverse strand, counting down.
CTATTGTGATCACTCGCCGTCTGTTGGCGTCCGTCGTCCATCCGTCCGTCCGTCAGACCGTCGTCCGTCCGTCTGTTCACATTTCTTTGTTTACACTCTAGCATCTACAAATATTAACCAATCAGCACCAAACTTGGTCAAAATATACATGACCATAAGATCTCAGATTAGTTTGATTATGGGTGTAATCGGACCAGAACAACTGGAGTTATTTGCCCTTGAATTAGAAAAATTGCTATATTTGACTATGTTTACACTCTAGCATCTACAATTTATAACCAATCAGCATCAAACTTGGTCAAAATACTTATGACTATAAGATCTCGGATGAGTTCAATTATGGATCTAATCAGACTAGAACGACTGTAGTTATTTGCCCTTGAATTAGAAAGTTCTTTAGAATAGTTCTTTGTCCGGAGCATAACTTTGTTATCTCCAGTCCAAATGACTTGAAACTTGGCATTTGTAGTTGTTGCAATAATACGGAGTGCAGAACCATAACTCTACCTCGTACTGTCTATGAGTTATTTCCCTTTGAACATCATTTTTACAGCATTTTCTGCTTGTCCGGAATATAACTTTGTCATCTCAAGCCTGAACATCTTCAAATTTGGTATGCATGATTGTTGTAAAATTACGGAGTGCAGTGCACAAGAACCATAACTCTTCCTAGCACGAATTTTGAGTTAGTACCCTTTGACTTTCATTTTTATAGCATTTTTTCCTTGTCCAGAGCAAAACTTTGTCATCTTAAGTAGGAATGACTTGAAATATGGTATGTTTATTTGTTGCAATATGTGGAAATGCAGTGCACAAGAATTGTAACTCTACCTCGTGCTGTCTTTGAGTTATTTCCCTTTGATCGGCATTTTTACAGCATTTAGTGCTTGTCCGGAATATAACTTTGTCATCTCAAGTCAGAACGACTTCAAACTTGGTATGCATGTTTGTTGCAATATTACCGAGTACAGTGCGCAAGAACAATAACTCTACCTAGCACAGATTTTGAGTAATTCCACTTTGATCTTCATTTTTACAGTATTTCTTGCTTGTCCGGAACGGAACTTTGTCACCTGAAGTCAAATTGACTTGAGACTTGGTAAACATGTTTGTTGCATTACCTGCCCTTTGCGATTATTATACCTCCTTGACAACTGGTGGTGGGACGGGCTTATCTTGCGACAATTTGCCGCTCTTGTTTCATTATCATTTGGCCTTGAACCTCGATATTTGGTATTTATCTTCATTGTAGACCTTTACTGCTTAGTACTCAGGTGAGCGATATAGGACCATCATGGTCCTCTTGTCTTGTTTAGTTTGGTGAGAGTATGAAAATCTGAATAGTTGGTTTTAATTTGGGACAGGCAAAAATTTTGTCCTCTTGTCAAGAGTTCAACAATAAGGTCCAAAAATTTCATATTGCACACGTGTAAGTAGCAATTTATTGCACTCTTTGATCAAATTTGTTTATGCTTGCTAAAACTGATTGACAATTGTAGACCTTAACACTTTGTTTTTACAGAATTATCATGATCATTTGTCCTTGAGGCAAAAAATGTCTTATTTTGTACAGTTTTTTTTTTTTTTAATCTTACTCATCAATAACTGAAGTGTTTTATATATTTGTCAAATAATTTTTACTTATATAAATCCATCTTGGTTTATTTCAACATGTTTGTACTTTCGGGTATGTTTATATGTAGCTACACTACACCATTCTGCTACAAAAAATGTTAAATGTTTGAATAATTCTGAAAGCTTTAGAAGGATCTTAGATTTCTGAGGAAATAAACATGTGTAAATTAGACAGACCTTTTATATAGAACCATAATTATCTCTAAAACTTCTTCAGTTTATGCTGATGTTAGCCTTGAAAAATATTCTTTTTTCAAGATCGTACTATGTTATCTGTTTGATCTAAACCACATACTGTCATGTGTGCATCCTACTTCAAGTTTTAGCTAGTACACCACAACTTCACTTTTTTTAAACACTGTATACTTCGAATCAAATTACTCCCCTAAAACAGTAGTAAAATAACAGTTGCTGTACAGCACACTTGGTAGAACAACTTTGACTTCCATTGTCCTTGCTCAATCTATTTATTGTTTACATTTTATAGATCTATATGTATTACATGTGATAAAAGATTTTAATTTTCTTACATCAAATCATAGCTTGAAACTGTTCAACAAATCCGCTTTTTAAGGACTTTCAGTCCTTTGATTAGCTCTACTGGCTGAAAGCCAGCAGAGCTTATGTCATGGTATGGTTTCCGTCGTCCGTCTGTCTGTCCATCCGTTAGTCTTTTTCTTGTTTACGCGATAAAGTCTGCATTTGTTGTCAGATTTTTGTGAAACTTGCACAGTTTGTTTATCTCATCAATACCTTCAACCCTATTGATTTTGAAAAAAATCCAACAAACAGTATGGGAAAAGTAGCCATTTCAAGTTAAAAATTTCCATTTCTTGTTTACGTGATAAAGTCTGCAGATGTGGTCAGATTTTTGTGAAACTTGCACAGTTTGTTTATCTCATCAATAGCTTCATCCTTATTGATTTTGAAAAAAATCCTACAAACAGTATAGGAAAAGTAGCCATTTGAAGTTGAAAATTTCCATTGCTTGTTTACGCGATAAAGTCTGCAGATGTGGTCAGATTTTTGTGAAACTTGTACAGTTTGTTTATGTCATCAATAGCTTGAACCGTATTGATTTCGAAAAAAATCCAACAAACAGAGCCCACCAGGGTGGCTCAGTGGTGAGCTTGTTGGACTTATGACCTGGTGGTTGTGAGTTCGATACCCGGTTGAGGCGAACTTTCTTTCCGACGAATTTTTGCCTCTCACCTCTGCTGAAGCATGTGAGAAAAGTAGTCGCTGGCTTTGGAAAGAAAGTTGTGTTAGTACTGGTGTGAGAAAGCCAGGAAACATATGTGCGTCACCGACCGCCATGATATGACCTTAGCTGTTAAAGTGGCATTAAACCCCAATACAACCAACCAACCAACAAACAGTATGGGAAAAGTAGCCATTTAAAGTTGAAAATTTCCATTTCTTGTTTAGGCAATGAAGTCCACAGTTTTGATCCAGTTCTTTTGAAACTTTCAAAGATTGTTTGGTTTATCAAGGGGTTGAACTCTATTAAAAGTGAAGAAAATCTACTGATCTTTTCAGGAAAAGCAGCCATTTGATAACTTGTATTGTTTACTCAACAAAGTCCACATTATTTGTCACATTTCTTTGAAATTTGCTTGGATTGTTTAATACAAGGTGTATGGAAACCCTATCAAATGTGGCTGGATTCCAAACAATTATTTTTCAGAAATTGCACTTCATTTTTTTTTCACTGTTTGTTCAATTCACCATGCTGTCTTAGTGGGTTCAAGCCCGGTTGTAAGAACATCCCCCCCCCCTTTTTGTGTGTGTGTGTGTGTGTGTGTGTGTGTGTGTGTTTGTCTTTTTTCATTTTGTATCATGAATTTATAATGTATGCTAGCAAAAGAGCAAAATCACTGCCGTTAGAGCGATTTCAGGCCCTCAAGGGCCTCTAGTTCATATAGTAGCTTTTACTCTTTACCACACAGCAAAAGTTAAGACTAATCCATTTTTAAAGCATTTGCAGAAGAAAAATTCAGTGTGGTTCTGTTGGTGTGATTTATCTTTGAAATGAGAGAAAACATAAATCATGACAGTAAATGTTTACTTTTTATACGCCCGTCGAAGACGGGACGTATTATGGGATCACCCATGGCGTACGGGCGGGCCGGCAGTGTCCAGTTCTTTGTCCGGAGCATAACTTTGTCATCTCAAGTCCGATTGACTTGAAACTTGGCATGTGTGTTTGTTGCAATAATACTGAGTGCAGTGCGAAAAAACCATAACTCTACCTCGTGCTGTCTTTGAGTTATTTCCCTTTGATCGTCATTTTTACAGCATTTTCTGCTTGTCCGGAGATAACTTTGTCATCTCGAGTTTGATTGACTTGAAACTTGGCATTTGTGTTTGTTGCAATAATACGGATTGCAGTGCAAAAGAACCATAACTCTACCTGGTGCTGTCTTTGTGTTATTTCCCTTTGATCATCATTTTTACAGCATTTTCTGCTTGTCCGGAACATAACTTTGTCATCTCTAGTCCGATTGACTCGAAACTTGGTATTTGTGTTTGTTTCAGTAATACAGAGTGCAGTGCAAAAGAACCATAACTCTACCTCGTGCTGTCTGAGTTATTTCCCTTTGTCATTTTTTCAGCATTTTCTGCTTGTCCGGAGATAACTTTGTCATCTCCAGTCCAATTGACTTGAAACTTGGTTTTGTGTTTGTTGCAATAAAAAAGAGTGCAGTGCGAAAGAACCATAACTCTACCTCGTGCTGTCTTTGAGTTATTTCCCTTTGATCGTCAGTTTTACAGCATTTTCTGCTTGTCCGGAATATAACTTTGTCATCTCTAGTCTGAACATCTTCAAATTTGGTATGCATGATTGTTGAAAATTTACGGAGTGCAGTGCACAAAAACCATAACTCTTCCTAGCACGAATTTTGAGTGATTTCCCTTCGATTGTCATTTTTACAGCATTTAGTGCTTGTCCGGAATATAACTTTGTCATCTCAAGTCAGAGTGACTTCAAACTTGGTATGCATGTTTGTTGCAGTATTATGGAGTACAGTGCGCAAGAACAATAACTCTACCTAGTGCGGATTTTAAGTAATTCCACTTTGATCTTCATTTTTACAGTATTTCTTGCTTGTCCGGAACGGAACTTTGTCACCTGAAGTCAAATTGACTTGAGACTTGGTAAACGTTTGTTGCATTACCTGCCCTTTACGATTATTATACCCCCTCGACAACTGGTGGTGGGACGGGCATATCTTGCGACAATTTGCCGCTCTTGTTTTGAAAACATAGGAATGAGCATGTTACATTACAAATATTTCTTTCGATCCAGAGAAATTATTGGAGTTAATTTGCTGTGCAATGAGAAATGTTGTCCAGTGTGGGTAGGAATAAAAAGGGATGATAAATATGATTTTGCTTTGCTGTGTGAGAGCTGACAACATTCTTAATTTTTACGTTTTTGTAAGTCACTTTCTGTAACAGTGGATCTCACCTATTTTAACTTCTTACCTACTTACATTGTAGTAGCAGATAACTTTTGAAAAACATCTTTATAGATGGATAATTGCCATTATGTAAAGTTTCCTTCATAACTTCATCTGAATGTAAAGATATTGTGGCAAATGGAAGATTGCTCACTGGGAGTAATTTCCATAACTACAATTCATTTCAAAGAAGTCTTTTGCGAGACTAGTAAAAGTCCTTTGCAATACTTAATGAGGTAGAGGGGTTGTGGTGTATGGTGGAATCTTATCAATCTTGTTTTTTTACAGTTGAATCCCCGTCTGATACAGCCATATCAATGCCAGTCTCTGCCTCCCAAGGGGATATAGCCTCCAATAACAACAACAAACACACCACAGAAACCCAGATGTCTCCAACCACATCAAGACAAAGTAGAGGTGAGCATCAGCCAGGTTTTTGATGAACTTTAGGCATCCTTTATTATGATTTATTGATGTGATTGCCAATCTAGGATTTTCTAACTCTTTAAGTAGCAATTTACTGAATACAGAATGAGTTTTTTTCTTCTTTTAGCAGAGCAGGTTGGGAAATATGGAAAGAGGAGAAATGGCTCATAACTCAGGGACGTTGAAATTGAGATTAGGTGGTAAAGGGTAAAATAGTAATTCATGTTCATGGTCTAGATTTAACAAGAATTATTTCAAAATTGTTTACTGCAAATGTCTCAGGAGTTAACAATTTACCATACAATAAAATTTAAAGATGTATATTACAAATCTTTGTGCGCGTCCTACTGCGCATGTATTTTTGTCATGGATAGTGAATCAAAAGTGCACCTACGTATTTTTCGCACATATGGTAATGCTATCGGTGCACTGAAACAAGTAGCACTTTCTTCCGGTAGTATTAGTGAAGAGAAAAAAATCGACCTGTGAACTGTCATCGTGAAATAGTTAAAATACTGTTGACACGGCATTACACACCAAACAAGCAAACAAAAGCAGGAAATTTAAAGCTGTGGAAGTATAGCTGTTTTCGCTCTGAAAATTATAGTGGGAGAAGAAGAAATTGCTCCTAATGAGCAATTTCTACCTTCCCCATTATGTCTGCTGAGCTTTTATCCTATTTTTTTCCTTGAAAAGATTAACTTCCACAGTGACTTTCATGCCTGTTTTCTGATGAAATAAGCACTGATAGGTGCCATTTTTATTTTTTCTTATTGTTTAGAATTACAAATACTACATGTGTGGAAATTTTAAGAAAAATCTCAAAATGCTCAAAACCATGCTTTTATATATTTTTTTTGTGCAAATCAAAATGAGTTTTCATTAAAATGATGTATATTTGTATCATCTTTTAGTAATTTTCCTATTTAACTATTAAAGAAAAGTGTGTTGATTCCAATATAAGCTTAATTTTGGAGCTGTATATACCCTTTTCAAAGGCACATTTCTCATAAATGAGCATGGTGACCCATAACTTTTTTTACTGTAATCTCCAAGAGACATGATGAGCTTTGTATGTGCAAAGTTTTTAAAAAAATCTGTCAGTTAGAAAAATTTCGTTAAAACTTTTTGAATTTGGAAGCATAAATTTTTGCAGACTTTAAATTTGATGTTCCCCAAATGATGAAATTTATCTGTTGAAGGTTATTGTTGAAAAAGAAGAAAATGCTGGTTACAAGCATTTGCTCAAAGGAGACAATGCTGGCTATGAGCATTGTCTCTTTTTCCCTTGATGTGTTCAAAAGCCTTATTCCTGAGGGTTGTTTAGGTGCAGGATTGTTTGGTAAAGAGTTTCTGTTGTTAGACATATATGTTAAATGTACATGTGTGTAGAAAATGATATCTTTGTTTTCCTGTGTCCTTTTAATGTGGTGCTAGTTTTTTTCTTTTTACATCTCTGTTCCTGTGTTTCTCATAAGTTTGACAATTCACTTTTGTTTGCTGTCACTGTTACAATTCATTCCCAGACCACTCTATGGTTAAACATACCACTTTCAAAAATAACCCAATGGAGATGGTTTGAAGAAGAAATGTATGTAATATGGAAAGCACAGTGAATAAAAAAAAAGAATTTGCTTTTATCAAACAAAGTGCTTCTTTCATAGTAAATAGCAATTTTCAAGAACATGTACCAGCATTAGTATTTAACTCTTAATCAAACGACAAAATTGTAGACTTATCCAAATTGAAAGCATTTGTTGGCAACATGTTAAATCTGTCTCACATGGTGGACTTTATTTTGGAAGGATAGAAAACATTGTGGGAAAAGGAGAAAATGCTGGTTACAAGCATTTTCTCCTCTTCCTATATTGTTTTCAAAAGCCTTTTTTGTTTGGGATGTTGAAATTGAGATTGTTTGGTAAAAGGTTAATAGCTCTCTGCCACAGGGGTGTAAAAAGTGATTTGTTACACTGTTGCTGTGGGAAAATATGACTTTTCATGCCCTTGCAGGTGATCCCTGTGGATAACTGTAAATTGTTTTTATTTTCTGAATCTTTTTTTTTTTTCATCTTTCTCTTCAAATGTTTGTGCATTGCACGATATATAGTAATTATGTGATGTGAGAGAGAGAAAGCAAGCTAGCTGTTACAGTGATTGGTTAAACAGTGTAACATAAGGAGCTTGTTAAACAAGCATCTGAAGATATTGAGGAATCAGGCGCTGTGATTGGTTTATCTACATGTATATGGTTCTTTTTTGTTTTAGTCTCAGTACACAACTCTCCTCCTGGGGGCTTTTTCTGGCCCTCAGGGTTTCGTCGTCTTCACAGCCTCACGGGGGGTGAAGTCCCTGGGCTAGGAAGTGAGGTTGAGTCCTCAACTGTCTAATTAAGGTAGAACCGTATCTTTCTGTAAGCATTGTGTGCATATATAGTATATGACCAGTTTAAGATAAGGTGGTTTTTGTTCAAGCTTTTGACTGCCTTCATCTTATGTTAACTTGGCACCTCCTGCACACGACTTTATGCATCTTGCACCAAACTGCTTTTACAAACATTATGGTTGAAAGGAGAAAGTGGCTGTCACAGGCAGTTTCTCCTTTTACTACTCTGTTTTTGTATGTATTCATGTTCTATTTTCCAACTTTCGTTGATAATTTCCATTTTACATGAATCTTTTCTACTGCAATTGTTTGAGGAGGTTATCTGTTTACAGCATGGATGATGATATACAATAATTTCATTCAATTTTAGCAAACTCTTTGGCATGATGAGATCAGGTTTATGCTGCCTTGAATGTTTAAGGTGCTTTGATACATTTTTCCTTTTTTTTTTCTTACAGTTGAATCATTGTCTTTAAAATTATGGTATGGTCGGTACATATTTTGTAACTTTTTGCAATACAGTAACAGTTGCAATGACTAGTAGGAAAAGGTCATTTTTTTGGTAATCTTTACTTTTTATATATGCAATATACATTGTCAGATAAAAAAAGGTCCAAATATTTCAATCTGGTCATGTAATGCTGTTCATGATAGTGTACAATATTATCTAAAATTGAGTCACATGTGTTGTGCAATCTTATCTTGATCTACACTGCAAAAGCTTAAGTTATCATTTTAAGAGTCAATGTATCCTCATGATCTTTCAAAGAGTTGCAGTAACCTTTTACCACACAATTATTTATTGACCCATACGGAGAAGGGTTTGGAAAAACCTTGTTTGAAAATGAGAGAATTCTGGTAACCCCTTTCATTGTCATTAGAGCCACATATAATTTTTTGTCTCCAAAGGCTTTCCGTTTGGCAGAGTCTCCAACCTCACTATGTGGTGAAGGGTTACGGTATTTTCATGGTTCTGTCTTTCATATCATTCTTTATAAATCCATATGAGGCTTATATCATCATAGGGCCTTAGTATCTATGGTATTTGAGGAATCACAAAGACAGACTTAACATAGTATACATGTTCTGGCTGTCTTGTGCATGGTTTGTGAGAAAGGGTTACATATATTGCAGTTACAGTTCATGCATGCTTTTCAATTTTAGACCTAGTTTTCATAAAACTGCTGGCCTGTTTTCATGATAAATGATTTGTTGTTGAAATCAGAAGATAGGCTGTAAAGCTTTGCTTTGATCCATTGTAGCAAAGACAGTGTATTATACTAAGGCCTATTGCCACCTTTACCATTTCGAAACTCCTCCTAAAACAACTTATTAACCCTTCACCAAACATATTTGTGTTTACATGAACCTGAAGAAGGATTTTGAAGGAAGAAAATGCTAGTGACAAGCATTTTCTCTTTTTCTCTTTTTCCCACAATTACAGTTTCAAAGCTGTTTTTGTCAAAATATTTAGCAGCAAAGTAGATAGTGCAGATCAGAGATAAGACTGTACATTTTATGCAGTCTGATCTTAACCTACACTGTCTTTATAAGCAATTCAATCTGAATTAAGTGCTACATGGGTTAAAATAGTAGTTCTTGATTCTCAGGAACAGGGCAGGGGTCAACAATTTTACAGACCAGTTAACAGAGTTGAATCTAGGTTTGCATAAGTATGGGCCAACTCCCCCATCATATTTCTAATTGTGGGCCACCATTTTTCAGAATTTGGCCAACAGTAACCAAGTCTTTACCACACAGTCTCGAGGTTTAATTACCCAAAAAGAAAAAACAGTGGAAAAAGAAGAAAATACTGGTGAACAGCATTTCTTCATTTTCCACAATGTCTTCTTTTCTCCAATTTAAGTAACTTTAAATTCTATAGTCATTTTTGTGGTCTGCAAATGCTTTGAATTTGGTCAAGTCCAACATTGTGTCATCTGGTACACAGTTAATGATCACTGTATTCACTTTTTAATGTTGATTTTTTTTTTCTTCAAGCATCACCATTTTGGTGGTTGTTGTTGGTGTGTCGTTATAGTCATCATAAGTCTGAAATTTACACAATTCAAACTTGCACGTTTACAACTCTGAAGTCCTTAAAAAATAATGAAAAGTTGTTTTATCCGTAATTTTTTAAATAAGTTTAGGCCTAAATTGATATCACTAGTTTTAAAATCGGCTAACATCACTCGTATTTTGTCTAAGAGCTGCTTCTTTCATTACATCACAACGATCCTGAGATTAAACATGTCTGCTTAGCGAATTCTTTCAGTAATTATCACACGATCCAGTTGTGAAAGCGTGTTTTCTTATTTTGAGCACTACATACTGCACAGAACATTCCTTTGTCACTTTTCCTCAAGGTTTCAAGCCAAGTCTTTTGAAATGTGTGATCGAATTTCCTTTTATTTTTTTAATCGTCGGTTCGCTATCATCCGTTGGCTGCACAGGAGTCGAAGTTTCAAAATTCTGTGAAGCTGAATCGTTCGCGTTTATTTTTTTCTGAACAAACGGAACAAACTCAGTTGCTTCGCCATGATCTTAAAGTTCGGTGACGTAGCTGATTACATAGGGAATACGTGTCTACCATGTGACCCATTTGCCGGGCTTTACCATAGGTCCATGTAAGGAAATTCAGCCACAGCGGATGCTATAAATAGAATACTACTACTGTAGTATCGATTTCTATGGAGGGTAGATAAATATGTTTTACTATTGGATATATTACGAGGGTTTTGACCGCCACATCTAACAAATTTACCGACGCACCATTGATTCAATTATGCGCCAATCTGTCTGAATTAGTGTGACCTTTGCCGCAGTGACATTTGCCTTTTGCGCCAAGAAATGTATATGCGCGGGAATCACGCAGCCTAGATTCAACTCTGAGTTATATATGACCGAATTGCATTGTTTTCAAAGTTATAATACACTCCTACCTTAGAATATTACAATCTCTATTTTTTTGTTCACCCCAGTTTTCACGGATCTGTTCAAAATTGGTTGAGTAGTAGGTATGTACCATTAATAGCAACCTGTTACATTAGTTTTCTATGTTGTTTGATGTTGTGATTGGCATAGAGGACATACTATCTAATGCATTTGAGCCTCATGTTAACCATCATGGCAAAGTTCCCAATTAAAAAACACAAATACAGAGTTGAGTCTAGCTTGTGATAGTAGCTTTTTGTATTAAACATCCACCTGTATTTATCTTCAGAGTGCTAAATGAGCAGAACAAACATTTTAAAGCATTATCTTTCACCAAACAATTCTGTAATATAACAACCCTGAAATTCAGGCTCTAAATGTTAAATAAGTATTACACAGTCACATGCCTTAAATTTTTAACACACAATCCCTAGTTTTAACAGCCCTGGTGTAAAAAGTGTTTTGTACTCTTTCTGATAAAAATTATGTGAGTATCATTTTATGTGTTGTCTGCAAATACTTTGCATTTGTACCAATGTAAAATTTTAATGTTTGGTGAGGAGTAAACTCTTTACTCGATGACAAAATTTTAGAGTCTTTCAAATTTAAAGTATTTGCAGATAACATATCAAATGTGGCTCAAGGAAATTGTTCTTTCCTTGAAAGGGCAGAAAACATTGTGGGAATAAGAGAAAATGCTAATGACTAGCATTTTTTTTCCCTCTTTACCTACAAGATTTTTTTAAAGCTTTCTTCCTTAGGGTTGTTAAAACTGGGGAATATGTGATTAACCCTTTACCACACAATGACGACTTTTGACACCCCTGAAAGAGAAGGCTTTTGAAAACATTGTGGGAAAAGGAGAAAATGCTGGTTACCAGCATTTTCTCCTTTTCCCACAACATTTTCTACCCTATCAAAGAAAAATCATTTCATATGAGCCACGTTAAAACTGTCATCTACAAATGCTTTCAATTTGGACAGGTCTAAAATTTTGTCATGTGGTAAAGGGTTAAGGGTTAACTGATAAGTCAGAGATGCAGTATAAAGGAATATTGTCAAACACAAACTGCAGCTGTTAAGTGCCATACATTTGATTATTTAAGCCTCTACCACACAATCCTAAGTTCAAAGACCCCAAGGAAAAGGAATTTTTGCATTTTCTCCTTTTCCAATCATGTTTTGTACCCTTTCAAAGAAAGAATTCATAATTTGTGCAACCTATAGTTTGTCATCTGCAAATACTTTCACTTTGGACTAGCCATAATGTCTCGTATGGTAAAGAGTTAGAGTAGAAGTGTCCATAAAAGAAAGGTGCATAGAAGTACATGTAGATATATTGGTTACCCAACCCTTTCAAACTGCATTCAGTTTTCAAAACTGTGCTTTATTTAGGCTTTAAAAGAGGTGATTCTTTGCTGTGATGGTATTTTTATCAGTTGTTTCTTTTGAGTTTCCCTTGTTCTGGTTTATAATTGTTGTTGTTGTTACACAGTTTCAGACATCTGAGGATGTTAAATGCAGGATGAACCTTTGAGGACAGTCTTTCCTCTGTTGGGGTCAATATTTTATACTACTATCAAGCTCTTTGGCACAAAAATTTGTGTTTACAAAGTATTAAATGGATAGAGAGCAAACCAGAACTATTATGGCTCAACTTTATGCAGAAAACAGAAGGAAAAATCAGAAGAAAATCAGAAGATTGCTTTATAGTGCATGAAAAACCACATAATAATCTGAACTCTGTTAGCTTGTTTTTCACCTATTATGAGTCATGATATGAGGAGGGAACATGTGCGGAATCTATAGTGTGATAGAACATACTGTGGCTTGTGGGAAACTTGCTTGCAGTTTCCCCATATGCCACAGTATTTCCAAACCCATTTGTTGCAGATGCTTCAGTTATTTATCATTTCTCTTTAAAGACAGGAGTCAGTTTTTAGACTTTTTAGCTCACCTGAGCATGAAGTGTTCAAGGTGAGCTTTTGTGATTGTGCCGTGTCTGTTTCGTGTCTTGTCTTTCATTATTTTGTCATCAACAGTTACCTTGTGTGCACTTTAGAGGCCACATTTTCAGTGAAATATTTGTGAAATGTGGATGATTGTCTTGATAATATCTCAGACAAGTTCGAAAGTAGGTTGCTGGACAAATCTTGCATGCGCTGTAGTGGCCACATTTTTAGTCCAATACTCATGATACCTGTCAGACTGTCACTCTTGATAATATCTCAGACAGGTTGGATATTGGGTCACATTGGGTCAAAAAGTAGGGCACCCAGTCAAATCTTGAAAAAATCTTGTGTGCTCTCTAGAGGCCAGATGTTCAGTCAGATACTCATGAAACTTGCTCAGATTGATTGTCTTGTTGATATCTCAAACAAGTTTGATACTGGGTCACGCCAGTTGAAAAAACAGGTCACTGGGACAAATCTTAGAGAAACTATGTGAGCACATTAGATGCAGATTTTCAGTCTTGATACTCATGAAACTTGGTCAGAAATTATGTCTTTATGACATTTCAGACAAGTTGGAGATAGGGTCATGCCAGATCATAAAATTAGGTCACTGGGTTATATATCAGAAAAACCTCAGAGGCCACATTTCAGTTGGATACTCATGAAACTTGGTAAGAATATTAATTTTGTCTTGATCATATCTTTGGACAAATTCAAATTCAGGTTCTGTTAGGTAAAAAAAAAAAAATAAGTCACTGGGACATATCTTAGAAAAATCATGTGAGAATTCTAGAAGACATATTTTCAGTCTGATACTCATGAAAATTGGTCAGAATTTTTTGCCTTGATGTTGTATGGGACAACTTCACAATTTCGTCACAGTGGTTCAAAAAGTAGGTCTCTTGGACAAATCTTAGAAAAACCTTGTGTGCATTCTAGAGGCCAGATTTTCAGCTGAGACTCATGAAATTTTATCAGAATGTTTGTTGTGATATCTTGAACAAGTTTGAAATTGGGCCATGTTGGATCAAAAGGTAGGTTGCTAACAATCATGTGTTTATATCATCACAACCAGGATGTCTTCAATTTTGTCAATCCTAGATGGCTTTTCCTAGAGGGGTGTTTTAGTGCCAAAGGACCTCTTGGTTTTTGGGGTTTCTTTTGGTCTGTTTTTTTTTTTTTTAAATGACACTTTTTCCCATAATGTTGTCTACCCTTCTCAAAATAAATTCCAGGTTTTGAGTCACATTTATTTTGAGATGCCAAATACTTTGACTTTTGGATCAGTAAAAAATTGTGTCTACCAGTAAAGAGTTCATGACAATACAGAGTCATGTGTATTTACACTAAAGATAACCCACAGTGGATTTTCTACGGTAAATCTGGAATTCATATTTTGAAGTACATATATATTTGGGAATTAATTTATTGTTAAAATTAAAATTAAAATAAATTGCTGTTCTATACCTCTTCCAAGCAAAGACCAAAAACAAAGGTTTATACATTTACACACTACTGCTGTTGTACTGTGCTGAAATGTTAATGTGTTGCAGTCTCTGATTTCATTTTCTTACTGTTACGAATGTTGTATTGAAGACATAACTAAAATCTAGCTGATCCACATCAGAATCTTCTTATGTACTAACTTTATTACAGAATATTGTTTTATTGTATCAACAGAATGGATGAACTTGATGAAAACAGTGCATCTGTAAACTTAATTTCTCTGCTACAACTAGTGTTACACAAGAATTTCTGTCCTCCCTCTGTTGTATCAGTATATTTTGTTGATTTCTTTGTTACAGAATCTTCATTTTCAAATGAAAATGATATCATAGAAGCATGTTTTCCAGTCTTCTTCTTGTTACTGTTTGGCATGTTATCTTGTTGTAACTGGTCAAGAATTTGATTAACAATGCACATTTTGTTGTTTATTTAACTCTGGCATGTTAAGGACAAGTTAATCCCTAAATCACCTATCACAAATGTAGTTGCCTTTGTGACCAGTGTAGATCAAGATCAGAATGAACAGAACATACAGTCTGCTCTTGCTCTACACTGTCAATTTGGCTTAGACATTATGGACAAAAGCACCCTAAAGTTACAATTAGCTAGGTCTTATTTCCAGACCGAGATGTCTGTTAGGTTTATTTGGGGCTTCAGCACTTTATAATTCAGTGATTTAACCAAACTGAAGAAGGCTTTGGAAAACATTGAGGGAGAAGGAGATAATGTTGGTTGAAGTATTTTCTTCTTTTCCCACAAGGATACTAACCTTTAAAAAACATTCTATCGATGGAGCCACATTTTGTTGTCTGTGAGTACTTTTCAACGGGACAAATGTTAAATATTGTTGTGAAAAAATTCAGGGTTCATGCAATGTTTTGGACATTGACAGATGAAGGTCACACTTCAGTCTGATCATGGAACTGTCCAGTGCATGGTGAACGATGACCTTTAGTCTCTTGTTGTTACAGTATTTTTCCTACATTCATTTGTTAAACCCATTTGCATATTGCTTAGCCCTTTACCACATTATCATAAGTTTAATTAAATGACATTGAGGAAGAAAGCCTTTGAAAAAATTGTGGCAAAAGGAGAAAATGCTGGTAACAGCATTTTCTCCTTTTGCCTCAATTTTTTCTACCCTTTCAAACACAAATCCCAGCATTTTAGAGTCAAGTTTGTTGTCTGCAAATGCTTTCAGTATAGACAGTCCTAAAGTTTTGTCATCTGGGTTAGACTTAACCTTTTTTTACAGGGTATTTCATAGTCTGATGCAGCAAACTTGATTCATATACATGTAGGTTGCTATAGGACATTTTTACTCGATACAGACAAATTGGCAATACTGGTACTGCAATTAAGGAATAAAGAGAACTTTTTTTGTTTTCATGGAGGTATGAAAAAAAAACCACCTAATCTCACTGTATTAAACCATGAAGCGGTTTCATACAAAAGTATGATTAGGTTTTTAGCTCACCTGAGCACAACGTGCTCAAGGGGAGCTTTTAGGATCACCTGGTGTCCGTCGTCCGTAATTCTTTAAACATCAACTCCTCCTAAACCGCTGGGCCAATTTGGACCAAACTTGGCTGGAATGTTCCTTGGGAGGTCCTCTTTAAAAATTGTTCACAGAATTTGATTCCATCAAAAACTCAGGTTGCCATGGCAACCAAATGGAATTTTCTAAGAAATTCTTTAAAAATCTTCTCCTCTGAAACCGCTGGTCAGATTTGGAAATAATTTCACAGAGATGTTCCTTGGGTGACCCTTTTCAAAAACTGTTCGCGAAATTTTGATCCGTCAAGAAACATGGCTCTGGTGAATGGGGGTTACTTGCACTATACAGAAATGAAGAAATTCTTAAAAATTCTTCTTCTCTGAAACGGCTGGTCAGGTTTTAAAATAATTTTACAGAGATGTTCCTTGGGTGACCCTTTTCAAAAATTGTTTGCGAAATTTTGATCCACCAAGAAACATGGCTCTGGTGAATGGGGGCTACTTGCACTATACAGAAATGAAGAAATTCTTAAAAATTCTTCTTCTCTGAAACCGCTGGTCAGATTTTGAAATAATTTCACAGAGATGTTCCTTGGGTGACCCTTTTCAAAAAATGGTCGCGAAATTTAGATCCGTCAAGAAACATGGCTCTGGTGAATGGGGGCTACTTGCACTATACAGAAATGAAGAAATTCTTAAAAATTCTTCTTGTATGAAACTGCTGGTCAGATTTTGAAATAATTTCACAGAGATGTTCCTTGGGTGACCCTTTTTTAAAAAGTGTGTACGAAATTTTGATCCGTCAAGAAACATGGCTCTGGTGAACGGGGGCTACTTGCACTATATGGACATGAAGAAATTCTTAAAAATTCTTCTTCTCTGAAACGGCTGGTCAGATTTTGAAATAATTTCACAGAAATGTTTCTTGGGTGACCCTTTTTGCAACTTGTTCGAGAAATTTTGATCCATCAAGAAACATGGCTCTGATGGCTGTGGACTATTTACACTATATGGACATGAAGAAATTCTTAAAAATTCTTCATCTCTAAAACCGCTGGTCAGATTTTGAAATAATTTCACAGCAATGTTCCTTGGGTGACTCTTTTCAAAAACTGTTCACAAAATTGTGATCTGTCAAGAAACATGGCTCTGATGGTGGGGGCTATTTGCACTACAGGGACATGAAGAAGAATTTCTTAATTCTTCTTCTCTGGAATGGCCGGTCAGATTTTGAAATAATTTCACAGAAATGTTAGGGGAAATTTTTATCCGTCGAAAAACAACAGCCAATTGTTGGCACCTGCATTTGGTGCTCTTGTTCGACTTATGTTTTTAGTCATTATCGAGCATGTGCTCTTCTTCAAGAAATTGTCCTTGGGTGATCTATCCAAAAATTTATTTGCAGAATTCTGATTCATCAAATTCATTGCTGTGGTAATGATTGTAGGGGTGGTGACAGATTTTGAAATGGCTTTTACAGGTGACCTTTTCAAAATTGCTTGGCAAAATAATGATTTTGTTTCCAAAGTTTCAATACCTCAAAAAGAATTGGCTATGGTCCTCTCAAAAATTCAGGTGAGCGATCCAGGGCCATCTTGTTTTATTCGCACCTCCATGAAAACAAAAAAAAATTCTCTTCATTCCTTATAATTCAGTATCACAGACAACAAATACGCACTAAATGATACTGCTTTTTTTTTTTTTTTTTTGTAAATCCATCATTGCATATTTATTTAATGTCCATTTCATTGATAAATTTATCATAGCGCAGTAAAACTGCTCGTTTATGACGTAATTCATGAAATCATTATAGTATTGAACATTTTGTGCACAGATTTAGTAGATTTATTATTATAAGTTCAACATGCTAGAAGTAAGTTGAAAATAAGATTGTTAGAACCCAGCAAAGTGACATGGAGCTATGAAAAAAATTTTTCAGCCAATCAGAACTCGCCAATATTCATGAAAACAACTACTATTGAATTATTATCCTTTTATCATTATTCTTTCAGTCTTTTGTTAAAAACCCATCTTCCCATTAAGCTCAATATGGAATTCAATCTAGGCCATTCTGTATCATTGGACGTCACTATCTTGTGTGCATTATTTTTTTCATCTCTGAGTTTAGGTCCTCCATGGGTCATTGGTTTCAAGGCGTACAACTTATCCAGAGATTTACGTTTGATCCCCACTCATGATTTGGGTTACTGGAGACTTTTCCTGGACTAGGCACTGCAGAGCCCCAATGTAGCTCTGATGAAACCCTGGAAAGACATGAGTATATGAGCTGTAATTTTGAATTACGTGAAATTCTTTTAAAACTGAGGTACAAATTTGTCTAGACAAATTAATTCTTACTTTTTCAGGTAGCGATGCTAGTGAAAAAACAATGCCTGGGACTACTTTAGCACGGACAGCCAGGAGATTATCACTGAAAAGCAGAAAGTCTTCGTCTAGCAGGAGTGCTTCATCGGCAGTCACACCGCCTTCTAGCCCGAAATGGTCCTGACACAAGGCTACTGATAAAAAGTTTATTGACGTTACTTAGTACCATGTTGTCAAATGAAATAGTTATTATTATCTACATGTTATCATTTTCATGCGTAAGTAACCCTTTACTAAACAATCCCATGTAATGGTGTTTCAAAGACTCCACAGACAAAGCCTTTTAAAAACATTGTGCGAAAAAGAGTGGTAACCAGTATTTTGCCCTTTTCTCACAATGTTTTGTACCCTTGCAAAGACAAACCCATCATGTGAGCCATATTTACTTTGTTGTTTGCAAATGCTTTCAAATTTGACAGTTCTAAACTTTTGTTGTTTGGTAAAGAGTGAAACAGTTGTAACGGCAGTTTGGGACCAATATAAAGTTGTGCAAGAGAAGCAAGGGACAAACATTTGATGGAAAGGGAGATGTATCTATTGAAGGAATCGAAAAACTTTGAACCAAAAGAGCAATTGTTTGTTATAAACAATTCCTCCTCTTCCATTATTGATTTCAGCAGCTGTTTCATACCATGACAGAAATCAGGGGAGGGGGAGTAAGCACCATTTTCTCTTTTTCCCACTATGTTCTCATGTGACATGCCTTCCAAGGACAAAAAAAACTAAGTCATTTGAGAACCAACTAATTTGTTGTCTGCAAATCCCTTCAGTTTGGACAAGGCAAAAATTTTGTTGTTCGATTAAAGGTTAAACAGGATTTTAAGTTTGGTATGGTAGAATTATTGAAATTATGCATGTGGGTCGACTTTTCACCCCATGTTATGCAATTCTGTGACTTTTTGTTGGCCTCACTACCATCAGACAAAATTTTTGACTTGTCCAAATTGAAAGAATGTGCAGATAACATATTTAAAAGTGCTCAAATGATGGTATTTACCTATGATTGTATTTACCTATAAAAAGCTAGAAAGCATTCTGAGAAAATGTTGATTGCCAGTATTTTGTCCTTTTCCTACAAATTTTTCAAAAGCCATCTTGCCCAGGATCATCAACCCTTGTTGTGCTAAATAAATGAAAACAACATTCTCAGGAGGTACTAAAGATGTAGATAATGCAATTTCAAGGCTGTTCTTGTCATAATATCTGGCAAAGAAGTGGACTGTGTAGATCCAAGTCCAGACTGCTCCTTCTGTGCAATGTGATCTTGCTGTACATTGGATGCCAATGCAATTCAAACTGGGATCAGCGCTACAAGGCTTAACTCTTTACCACATGACAAAAATGTAGACTTGTCCAAATTGAAAGCTTTTGCAGATGACAACCTAAATGTGCTTAAAATGATGGAATTTGTCTTTGAAATGTTAGAAAACATTGTGACTACACTGGCAACCAGCATTTTCTACATTTCCCACAATTTTTTCAAAAAGCTTTTTCCTCTGGGACGTTAAAACTCGGATTGTGTAGTAAAGATTTAACCCTTTACCAGATGACAAAATTTTAGCCTTATCCAAATTAAAAGCATTTGCAGATGACAAAATAAATTCGACTGAAAAATTGAAATTTGTTTGGGAAAGGGGAGAAAACATTGTGGGAAAAGGAGAAAATGCTGGTTACCAGCATTTTCTCCTTTTCCCACAATGTTTTCAAAAGGCTTCTCTTTCAGGGTTGTTAAAAGTTGGAATTATGTGGTAATGGGTAAAGGGTTAATAAAATGATAAGTAATGAATCTTGTTCATGAGAGTATGGGTGTATTGAATAATGTTGGAATGAACAGCGATCGTATATAAGATCCCTGGAATGAATGAAATTTTACACCTGCAGTTGATAGCTCTAGAAAACTTTGTGTAAAAAGACTTGCATATAAATTAGTATATTTTCCTTTCTGTTTATTTCTTGGTAGGTCTTAAGCCCTCACCAAAATGTTACTGTGTTTTAAAAACCATACAGAAGAAGGCGTTTTTTAAGACATTTTGGGAAAAGGAGCTATGCTGAGCAAATGCAGACAAAAGTTTTAGCACTGTTCAAATAATAGGAGTTAAATTTGCAAGTGTGGAAAACATCATGGGAAAAGGCACAAAAATTTGGGTTACCAATGTTTTTAAAAGCATTTATCTTCAGGATCATTGAAACGTAGGACTGTTTAGTAGAGAGTTAAGTGCTTAAATGAAATGGACTTGGTCTACACTATCAGCTCTGTGAGTGTTAACAACCCTGACGAAAAAAACTTTCAAAAACATAGTGGGAAAAGGAGAAAATGCTGTTAACCAGCATTTTCTCCTCATCCCACAATGTTTTCTACCGATCATAATGCAAATTTCAGTTTTTGTGTTATGTTTGTCATCTGCAAATGCTTTCATTGTGGACCAGTCTAAAATATTGCCCTCTTGTAAAGGGCTATGCAATCATGGATTTGTGATCATTTTTGGTTTTATTCCTAGACTGAAAATTTGCGTTTGGTTTATAGAGAGCATCAAGGCTTAATAAAGGATTTATGTACATGTATTTAAAAGCAGACTTGTATCAAGTTTGAGATTCTATGTGCTTTGTGCAATATAAATGTTAAATACACATATGTATATCATTAGGATTGAAATATATGTATAAAATTATTGTTTTTAAATGTTCTTTATAAAAAAAGTTCAGGAGCTTAAAAAGTGTTAGTCCTCATTTGGTAATATTCATTTCTACTCAACTACATGTATGTTTTTCTGTGTAGCATTTTGTTAATTGTGTATTTATATTACATTACCTTATTATATGTACATATTTTGTGAATAGAGAATTATTATAAATTTGGATATTAAAGAGATTACTGTTATTGAGTAAAATGTAGTTAATATTTCATACTATACTGTACAATCTTTCTGTAGGATTTATCCATTTCCTTTTGTCAAAAAGTCTTCTTGCCAAAATGTTTTCATATAAAATGTATCATTATCTGAGTTGTACAGATTACCTTTTCAAACTTACTTTAGGAGGTGATCAATGATGTATACAGCTGATGACCATACCTTAACCCACAATTCCAGGTTTTCAAAACCCTGGGAAAGACAGTTTTTGAAAAAAAAAAATTGTGGAAAAAGAGAAAATGCTGGTAAACAGCTTTTTCTCCAGTTCGCACTATGTGGTCTACTCCTTCAAAGGTAAATGCCATTATTTGTGCCAGTAAAATTGTCTGCAAATGCTCTCAATTTGGGCATGTCACAGATTTTGTCTTGTGGTACAGAGTTAACACACAGTCCTGTGTTCAAACAACCTTAGGAAAAAAAAAACTTTCGAAAATATTGTGGGAAGAAGAAAAAATACTGATAACCAGCACATCCCCCCCCCTTTCACTTTTTTCTACCCTTTAAAAGCAAAATCTTACCATTTTAGCCATATTTAATGTGATATCCCTGGCAGCTTTTGACTTTGACAAGACTGAAAATTCTTGTTAGCTGATGAAGACTTAACCTTTTACCAAAGAATCACATGTTATAATGACCCTGAGGAAGAAACCTTTTAAAAACATGGAAAAGTAAGAAAATGCTGGTAACAAGCATTTTCTCCTTTTCCTACAATGCTCTTTTTCTTCAGGGTCCTGAAATCTGGGGTCGTGTGTTAAAGAGTTAAAACATAAATAAATATTGAAAAGGAAGAAAATGTGAAATTGCATACATGTACACTGATTTTTAGCCATTTCTACATGGCTTTTTGTCCTACATAAACAAGGAAGAAATAAATTGGTGGTGCGATTAGTTGTCAGTGATCAGAAGCCTAAACCAATGTTTTCTATCCTTCCAAAGACAAATTTCTATTTTTGAGCCACATGGATTTTGTCATTTGCAAATCTTTTCAATCTGGACAAGTCCAAAACTTTGTATGGTAAAGAGTTAATCAATTTAAATATTTGATCCAAGCTTCCAATGATACCAATTAATTCTTCGAACGATACACGCAGTTGCAGTCTTTTTGCATTGTAGATCAGTCACACTGCCCTTTGCTGACATATGAAACATTCAGCCTAACCATAAAATGACTCAGTCTACTATTTCGCGATATATTCTTGCAAAAGTACCCCCTAAATTACATTTCATGTCCTGAAATTGCTTGGGGGATAATGGGTCAACACATAATGCCACATAAGAAACAGACATTTCCAGTTAATAAGTTAGACAAAAACATAGTGATATCAAGCCTATTTATGTAAAGAATATATTACCTGATAAAATGACAAATGTAGATCTAAGATAGTTCTATGGATTTCTTATCTTATCAAAAAACAAAAGTCAAGACTCATCCAAGTTGCATGTACATGTATTTGTACACCACAAATTAAGTGTAGGGTAAATGATTTGATTCTTCATTGAATGGGTAGAAAACATTGTGGAAAATGGAGAAAATACTTGAACCAGCATTTTCTCCTTTTCCAATAATGCTTTTGAAAGCCTTGTTCCTTCCTCAGGGTTTTTAATTTTGGGATTGTTTGGTAAAGTGTTAAATGTCCTCAAAGAGACTATAACTATTATAGGCACATGAAGGGTAAATGGTCATGTAACAATTTGTACCAATACCATTGCTAGGTTTTAAGCCTGCCAGTGTATGGTATATCTGCCCAATACATGATTTTTAAACAATTTATTTAAACATTCTCAGCCTGAGGGTAAACAGATCCATATATTGCTATTTCACGGCCATTTATCACAGAACATTACAAAATATTGGACTATGAAGATCCTAGATAAAATCCCTTAAGTCTATCTTGAGCAACTCTGTTGCAAAAACATGATTATTGTTCAAGTAACACTTTTCATGCCTCTGCAGAAGATCTTTTTCATAACATTTGAGAAAAGGAGAAGTTGCTTTTAGTGAGTAATCCTTCCTTCCCCTACATACTTTCCATACTGATAAAAAGCCATAATTTTCCTGTCTGTCAAATGATCATGATTCATTTCAGTAAATTGTAATACTATAGTGTTGGGCCTGGTATTAGCCTGTATAGTAATCCATCAAATTATGTTCAGTTTTCTGTCCTATTTATAGATTCTCTGTTCAAAACAATGACCCAAAACCAACAGTAACTGACTGATATAAAAGAGCCACATAATTTTTATATTCCAGCAAAGTGCTCTGATAGAGACCATAGATGTCCATACCAAAATATGTCCTGCACACAAAACTCTCCAGGTCAAACCCCACTAAACAATCTGAAAATTGCCTCTTATTTATTTACGAATTCTTGTTAACCCTTTACCAAATGACAAAATATTTAGACTTATCCAAATTGAAAACATTTGCAGACAGCAAAATCTGACACAAATTTGAAATTTGATTGTGGAAGAGCAGAAATCATTTTTGAGAAAAGGAGAAAATAGTAGGTCCATATTCACTAACCATTCTCAAGAACATTCTTAGTCTCATTAATTTTCTAAATTTAATATTTATGCAAATTCTGATTTGACAAACCAAATGGTTTAGCTAATCAGAATTTGTGTTACTTTTTAATTCTAGAAAAAGACTAAGAATGAAACTAGGAATGAAACTAAGAACAGTTGGTGAATACAGGCCCTGGTTACCAGCATTTTCTTCTATTCCCAAAATGTTTTTGAAGGCTCTCTATCTCAGGGCCATTTGAAGTCGGGATTGTTTAGTAAAGAGTTGACTTATTATCAAACAATCCCATGATTTAACAACACTGAAGAAGACGGCTTTTGAAAACATAGTGAGAACAAGAGCATGAAATTGTCGCAAGATACGCCCATCCCACTACCAGTTGTCGAGGGGGTATAGTAATCGTAAAGGGCAGGTAATGCAACAAAACATGTTTACCAAGTCTCGAGTCAATTTGACTTGAGGTGACAAAGTTCCGTTCCAGACAAGCAAGAAATACTGTAAAAATGAAGATCAAAGTGGAAGTACTCATAATCCGCACTAGGTAGAGCTATTGTTCTTGCGCACTGTACTCCGTAATATTGCAACAAACATGCATACCAAGTTTGAAGTCGCTCTGACTTGAGATGACAAAGTTATATTCCGGACAAGCACTAAATGCTGTAAAAATGACGATCAAAGGGAAATAACTCAAAATTCATGCTAGGAAGAGTTATGGTTCTTGTGCACTGCACTCCGTAAATTTTCAACAATCATGCATACCAAATTTGAAGATTTTCAGACAAGAGATGACAGTTATATTCCGAACAAGCAGAAAATGCTGTAAAAATGATGATCAAAGGGAAATAACTCAAAGACAGCACGAGGTAGAGTTATGGTTCTTCCGCACTGCACTCTGTTTTATTGCAACAAACACACATGCCAAGTTTCAAGTCAATCGGACTGGAAATGACAAAGTTATCTCCAGGCAAGCAGAAAATGCTGAAAAAATGACAAAGGGAAATAACTCAGACAGCACGAGGTAAAGTTACGGTTCTTTCGCAATGCACTCTGTATTATTGCAACAAACACAAATACCAAGTTTCATGTCAATCGGATTGGAGATGACAAAGTTATGCTCCGGACAAGCAGAAAATGCTGTAAAAATGACAATCAAAGGGAAATAACTCAAAGACAGCACCAGGTAGAGTTATGGTTCTTTTGCACTGCACTCCGTTTTATTGCAACAAACACATGTGCCAAGTTTCAAGTCAATCGGACTGGAGATGACAAAGTTATGCTCTGGACAAGCAGAAAATGCTGTAAAAATGACAAAGGGAAATAACTCAAAGACAGCACGAGGTAGAGCTATGGTTCTTTCGCAATGCGCTCCGTATTATTGCAACAAACACACATGCCAAGTTTCAAGTCAATCGGACTGGAGATGACAAAGTTATGCTCCGGACAAGCAGAAAATGCTGTAAAAATGATGATCAAAGGGAAATAACTCAAAGACAGCACCAGGTAGAGTTATGGTTCTTTTGCAGTGCACTCCGTATTATTGCAACAAACACAAATGCCAAATTTCAAGTCAATCAGACTGGAGATGACAAAGTTATGCTCTGGACAAGCAGAAAATGCTGTAAAAATGACAAAGGGAAATAACTCAAAGACAGCATGAGGTAGAGTTATGGTTCTTTCGCACTGCGTTCCGTATTATTGCAACAAACACACATGCCAAGTTTCAAGTCAATCGGACTGGAGATGACAAAGTTTTGCTCCAGACAAGCAGAAAATGCTGTAAAAATGATGATCAAAGGGAAATAACTCAAAGACAGCACCAGGTAGAGTTATGGTTCTTTCGCACTGCACTCTGTATTATTGCAACAAACACATGCCAAGTTTGAAGTCAATTGGACTGGAGATGACAAAGTTATGTCTTCGACGGGCATGTAAAAAGAAAAAATGCTGATGAACTTTTCCCACTCATTTGCTATCCATTTAATGACAAACCTGTCACTTGACCCACATCTTGTATGACTGTCATCTCTGCAAATCTTTTTTAATTAGGCAAGCAATTTGTTGTCTGGTACAGAGATATTACAGTTAGTTGTAAAGCGACTCAATTAATTGAAAGCAGAAGTGTAGTTTGCTATGCAAATGTATTCCTGTGCATGCCACAGATATACATGCACATGCTGATTCCAGGTGACACCTCCACTGTAACCATTCTGGTGGTTAGGGGGTGGAGGTTGTATAATGACTCATTCTTAACCCTTTCAGTACAAAAGATTAAAACAAGCTTTTACAGAAAGGTTAGATCAATATCAGATTGCACAGAATAACCAGTCTGATCTTAGATCTATATGTTTGCATTTTTATTAAGCCATTAAGATAACAAGAGGGCCAAGATGGCCCTGGATCGCTCACCTGAATTTTTGAGAGGACCATAGCCAATTTTTTTTTGAGGTACTGAAACTTTGGAAACAAAATCATTATTTTGCCAAGCAATTTTGAAAAGGTCACCTGTAAAAGTCATTTCAAAATCTGTCACCACCCCTACAATCATCACCACAGCAATGATTTTGATGAATCAGAATTCTGCAAATAAATTTTTGGATAGATCACCCAAGGACAATTTCTTGAAGAAGAGCACATGCTCAATAGTGACTAAAATCATAAGTCGAACAAGAGCACCACATGCAGGTGCTAACAATTGGCTGTTGTTTTTCGATGGATAAAAATTTCCCTAACAATTTTTGAAAAGGGTCACCCTAGGAACATTTCTGTGAAATTATTTCAAAATCTGACCAGCTGTTCTAGAGAAGAAGAATTAAGAAATTCCTCTTCATGTCCCTGTAGCGCAAATAGCCCCCACCATCAGAGCCATGTTTCTTGACAGATCACAATTTTGTGAACAAGTTTTGAAAAGAGTCACCCAAGGAACATTGCTGTGAAATTATTTCAAAATCTGACCAGCGGTTTCAGAGAAGAAAAATTTTTAAGAATTTCTTCATGTCTGTATTTTGTAAATAGCCCACAGCCATCAGAGCCAAGTTTCTTGATCGATCAAAATTTCTCGAACAATTTCCAAAAAGGGTCACCAAAGAAACATTTCTGTGAAATTATTTCAAAATCTGACCAGCTGTTTCAGAGAAGAAGAATTTTTAAGAATTTCTTCATGTCCATATAGTGCAAGTGCCCCCCCCCATCAGAGCCATGTTTCTTGACGAATCAGCATTTTGCGAACAGTTAATGAGAAGGGTCACCAAAGGAACATTTCTGTGAAATTATTTCAAAATCTGACCAGCGGTTTCAGGTAAGAATTTTTAAGAATTTCTTCATTTCTGTATAGTGCAAGTAGCCCCCGTTCACCAGAGCCATGTTTCTTGACGGATCAAAATTTCGCGAACACTGTTTGAAAAGGGTCACCCAAGGAACATCTCTGTGAAATTATTTCAAAATCTGACCAGCCGTTTCAGAGAAGAAGAATTTTTAAGAATTTCTTCATTTCTGTATAGTGCAAGTAGCCCCCATTCACCAGAGCCATGTTTCTTGATGGATCAAAATTTAGCGAACAATTTTTGAAAAGGGTCACCCAAGGAACATCTCTGTGAAATTATTTCAAAATCTGACCAGCCGTTTCAGAGGAGAAGATTTTTAAAGAATTTCTTAGAAAATTCAATTTGGTTGCCATGGCAACCAGAGTTTTTGATGGAATCAAATTCTGTGAACAATTTTTAAAGAGGACCTCCCAAGGAACATTCCAGCCAAGTTTTGTCCAAATTGGCCCAGCGGTTTAGGAGGAGTTGATGTTTAAAGAATTGTTGACGACGGACAACTGACGACGGACACCGGGTGATCCTAAAAGCTCCCCTTGAGCACGCTGTGCTCAGGTGAGCTAAAAATCTGAGTTTAAGTGGATTATATTTTCAGCCATCAAAAGAGCCAAGTTATGGCGCTGAAAGAGTTAGGTGTCTCTCATTCCCACAGTTAAACTAAACACCTAGGTTGTATCTCCACCTCCTTTTGGTCTATTGAACATTCCTTTATATGCTTCCTTTAACTGATTGTCTTGTTGTTTGATTCCTTCCTTGCATAGAGACATCTGCTTCGCAAGCAAGCCTTTAAACACTTGATCTGAAATACATGAAAGTAATATTAATGCTTTCCAAAGTGTTAATAATGACTTACTCTTTGAAAGTCAACTGAATACACTCAACAATTTTTATTAAGATTTCAAGCGTAAATGAAGACAGCTTTGGTCAATGTTTTGTTTGAGGTAGTGAAAAGTATAGATCCAAGATCTGGTTGCACATTCTGTGCAGTTTGATCTTGATCAGCACAGTCTGCAAAAAAAATCTATCATAGTGGCCATTGGTAGTGAAAGATCTTGATTAATATATAATGACGATGATGCTTGACTGATCAATATTATTTTGATGATAGTGGTGGTGGTGATAGTGTTGATCATGATCATGAAGACGATGGTGCTGATGATGATGTAAGAACCCACTACCTCACAAAATTAGTGTGACTTTAAATTCTTCCAGTTAGCAGTTCTTGGAAAAAGGACAAACTGCTTCTTGAAAGCAGCTACTCCATTTCCAACAAATTTGTATCATTAATTTTTTTTTGCCCAAGGAAAAAGTTTCCGTTTTCAACAACATGTTCTTTAAGATTCTATAATATTTCTTTCCTTTTCTGTCAATGTACTGCAATTGAATAACTTACCATTTCATTAAGCAGCTTATATGATAAAGGTAACGTTTATCATGAGGCATGTGGCTAGCCATTTAAATCAGTAATCTAGAACTTGTACAAATTAAAGATAGTGTTTTTTAAGATAGAGATATGTACACCTTAAACACAATGTGAACAAGCATTTTCATAGAAATGATATCCCCCGCCAAAACAGACTTTTTTTTGATACAAACATATTGGAGGTATTGTGTTTTGCATGTACATGTGGCCTTTTTGTTATTGGTCCAAGATGAAATTATACATTAAGCCCCCTTTTTTCATGCCACAGCATTTCATTAAATAAAAAATATATAAGAGGTATATGTTTTGCATGTACATGTGGTCTTACTGTTATTCGTCCATAATGAGATTATACATTAAGTCCCCTTTTTCCATAACATGGCATTTCATTGAATGAAAAAAGATAATGGAAAGATACATCAAGGCCCCTTTTTCCATGACACAGAATTATATATATATAGAAAAAAATTGTATCAACGGACTATCCAAAGGAAGACATGCATGAAGTTTTATCAATTTTCGTCAAGGCTTTTAGAAGATATCTGTCTGGGCCCCTTTTTTTCATGACATGGCATTTCATGAAATAAAAACAAATATCTATTGTCTGTGGCTTATGATAAACAATATAAATATGAAGTTTCATAAAATGTTGTCCAGTAGTTAAAGATATTGTCCATAATGGAAATATACACCAATTCCACTTTTTCCGTGACAAAACATTTAATAAAAAAAACCCAAAAATAACGATATTGGTGGACTACCAAAAGGAACACATGTACGAAGTTTCATCAATTTTTGTAAAGGATTTTGAGTTACAGAGATACTGATCCATAATGGAAATATACATGAAGCCCCCTTTTTCTATGACACCGCATTATATCAAAAAACCAAAAAAAAAAAAAAAAATCAGCTGACATCATAAGGAACATGTGTGTAAATTTCTATCAGTTTTCATCAAAGATTTTAGAAGATATCTGTCCGCAAAGATGGAAGTACAGACGGTCATTGGTCCATGATAAAATTATACATTAAACCCCCTTTTTCCAAGACATAAGATTTCATTAAATAAAATCAAATGATGATTGTCTGTGACTTGTGATAAACAATATAAATATGAAGTTTCATAACATTTTGTGCTGTAGTTAGAGAGATAAAAAAAAAAGGGTATATAACTGTGGTGTAGCATGGTCAATCTGGGTGAAAGTTGTACTGCATTTCCTAATGGTGGTTGATAGATGTGACAAGTTCCATGTAAAAACTCTGAACAGTTTTCAAGATAAGACTCAAAACATCAAAAATTCACTTGACCGCGGAACTCAAAATCACTCCCAGTCGGCCATTTTGCATCAAATCAAAAAAAAAAAAAGTATCGGCGGAATAGATTATTGTATACATGTATAAAGTTTCACGAAATTCTGACCAATGGTATTGGAGATATTGTCCCGGACAGACAATTGGACGGACGGACAGATGGACAGACGGACAACGCTAAAACTATATCCCTCCGCCTACGACGGAGGATAATAAAAAGTTGTGACATATAAAAAATATTCTCACAGTCAACAAGTTTCCCACATGCCTGAATATTTTCAAAAAGCTTTTTTTGATTTTATTAGATTGCTCCGAAAAGTCGAGGTGTAACTCCAGACTACCTTATCCATTAACAATGAAATACAAATGTGTAACATTTTATGCCCCTAGATGCAACGCTCGGCTGCAGTTGCTCCATTTTCAGTGAAAATTCCATGTCAGAAAAGGGGCATAACTGTGAAAAAATACTTTGATGGTTACCTGCCTTTGTTGTATGGGTTCCCTTTTGATAGTAAACAACAAGTCCAAGTTTGGAGTAAATGTCTTAAAAAATAACAGATATAGTAAAATGTCAAATTTTTGTGAGTCTGCGCAGACGACGACAGGGCTATATGGCAATACCTCAACATTTTCTTTGAAAACAGCTGAGCTAAAAATGTGGAAAAAAGGACCAACTGCTTGTTACAAGAATTTGCTCTTTTGTCCATATTTTCCAGATCATTCAAAAAAGATTTTTCCTTCAAATTATTCCTCTTAAAGGCCCAGTAGCAGCCAAATGTAAACAAAGCCACTTAAGCAGGTGTTAAAATGCATTTGAATTTAACTCATACATCTTAAAAGTATGGAAATTATTGAGAAGATGACAATCTATTATTTTATGGTTGGTCCAAGTATTAGTCAGTGGCAGAAACATGAATTTTAAAATCAGGTAAAAAGTAAACAAAAGAAAGAGCGACCTGGCACTTTTGACCTACTTTTGAAATATATTTTTCTGCCAGTGACCAGCACTTGGACAAACCATACAATAACAGATTGTCACCTCCACAATAATTCCATACTTTTAAATGGTATCATTGCAGTTTAAATGCATTTTAACACCTGCATGGTTTACTTCTGGCTACTATTTGGACTTTAAGTGACATTGAACTACTTAGAGGAATAACTAAAATATAATGACAGGGCCCGCGCTGCCGATTTTCGCCAAATGCGAAAATTCTGAACAAGTGGCGAATTTTTTCTTTAACTGGCTAAAATAAGTGGCGAAAGTTTTTCTTTTTTTATCGGCAATTCTTCAGTTTTTGTCTCAATTCACGAGATAAGTGGAGAAAGGGTGAAGCAGGGAACAAGCTACAGGGCGACGTGGGCGAAGAAGTAACCTTCAATGGCTCAACTTCGCCTCGTCAAGCTTGCACGGCGAAAAAACTTCGCCTTAAAACATTCCCGACCTGGCTATATTCATGAAATACTGGCAATCTAAGACAAAGGGTGACAACAGTTATCCTTTATTAACTCTGTCAGTTTAGACAAGACAGCAGAGTGTTATGATCCTTATCTGTTACTAACTCGCTAAATCCACCCCTTTATCCCACGAAACCATGCCTTTCTTCCCACAGGTAAAGCGTCTGCTTATTTGTTTAAATGACGTCAGACGATCAGTACTGATTCTAAATACATGAATAGTCGTAAAATAAAGCAGAATTACCTCTTCTTACTGCTGGAGATATTCTTTACAAATATTTTTTAATAAATTACAATGATGGATGGTAAACCAAAGGATTAAAAAATCTTGAAAACAATCATTTGCCTTCCTCACATCGGCAACTCAAGCAAAATCTGCAGTGAGGTGTTCTATTTTTAGCATTCTATTTTTAGAATACTCTACACCTTTTCCTTCCTATTACGTATTTTATTTGACTATAAAGATTATGTCTCTGTAAACCTTGTTAAGTTTAATTCTTTTAAATTTTACCAAGTCCTAGTTATGTTTTTATATCAAGATTGTGGTTGGTCCTCATTACAGCCGTGAAGAAGTTTTTTTCTTTTCTCGTCACTCTGCACATTATTTGTAATCTGACGAGAAATGTCAGGGTTTCAAGTAATCTGTGACTCTGCATCAATGGGTCATAAATTTCAAGGCAATCAAAACCCAATGGTCAGATAATGTTCTTTTGAGTCAACAAGTCCATAAAAATCCTTTCTCATTTTTTTTCTTTGATAAGCAAATCATATCCAAAAGTGATAGTAAGATTCAACTGTTTTTCACTCAAGGTAGACATACAGAAATTCTTTCATCACATACTATAATTTCTCCTGTAAAGTTCATGGAAGAAATACTGTCTACTTGCAGCACAAGTCTGCTTCTAGATTCAAACAGAATTTAACTACATTGTGATTTTACCATTTTTTTTGTTTTGTTTTAGGAACCCACACAATGCCAACTTTTTAACGACCTCAATAAAGGAGACTTATGAAAACATTGTGAGAAAAGAAAAAAATGCTGGTAACCAGCATTTTCTCCTTTTCAAACAATGTTTTCTATCCTATCACAGACAACTTCCACTATTTCGGCAACATTTAAATTGATGTCTGTATATGCTTTGGGTTTGGATGTGTCTAAAATTGTGTCATGCGCTAAAGGATTAAATCCCCATCATGATAAAAGACTTTATGTAATTTTTATCATTCATGTTTTCATCTTTGTACAAATGAATTAAAATTGAAAGAAACATAAAAAACCTTGTTCTCTGTGTCTGATACCTGGACGGAATAAAGGGGGATAAATGGTGGTAAAAAGGAAAGTAGCGAAAAAGTAGGAAGAAATGGCTCATAAATTAAGAAAAGTGGCAAAAGAAATGGCTAATAAATTAGGAAAAGTGGCAAAAAAAAAGGCTCATAAATAAAAAAGGTGGCGAAAATTTCTTTAAACTGGCGAAAATAGTGGCGAAAGAAAAAAAAGCCAGAGCAGGCCCTGATAATGACAATAATTATGACGATGCATAAATGGGTTAAAGCTACCTTTAGTATCTTTTGATATGCTGGCTGCTTGATTAAAACACTCTAGGCCTCTTTCATAGTTCTTCAAGTTGTAATGAGCTAACCCTTGTCTGTAGTAACCTTTAATATTCTGTGGTGATAGTTCTGTTACTTGCTCACAATACTCTAAAATTTTCCTGTAATTTGGATCTTCTTGCTGCAATAAACAAGCTGAAAGTACACAAATGGATAGAAAGAAATCTGTGCAGCAAACTTTACAACTTTATGTGTTTCCATATTGTAATTTTTGAATATATAGTAATGACAGATAAAAAAAAAAAACATTAATGAAGGATCAATTTCGAACTGACAGTAAATTTCTCTGCAATATATTCATACCTAATTTCAATCAACAAGTGTTTTTGACAAACTGTGGTACACCTGTACTGGGCAGTCTGTTAACAAGAAGACACTTAACCACAATATCCCATATGTGAATGCTAATCTAAAACAATATTAACCTTTTACCACTCAATCCAAAGTTTAAACGACCCTATGAAAAAAGCCTTATGAAAACATTGTGGAAAAAGGAGAAAATGCTGGTAACCAGCATTTTCTCCTTTTTTTACAATGTTTTCTACCCTTTCAGATATTGAAATCATCATTTATTTTGTCGTCTGCAAATGCTTCCAATTTGGACAAGTCTGAAATTTTGCTGATTGGTAAAAGATTTAAAATACAGCAGATAAAAAAGTGCAAAACAGCACTAAGCAGAATTCTTTTAAGGCCTTCTTGCATTGACAGAATCAAGGTACTGTGTTATGACAATTGAAAAGAACTGGAGAAGCAACCAACATGTTGAAAGAAAAGCAGACAGGCAGGTAAATAAAACAAAAAAAAAAGATATGATTGACTAAAAACAGATGACAAGTCAAAGCCCAACACTGGTACTAAGTGCTTAGCAGAGTTGCCTCCCTTGGTGCATAACCTGTAAAATACAATGTATATGGAAATGAATTCAGCTCAATAGTTGACACAGACTATGAATATCAAGATGTAGGTATGAGATGAGATGAAAAATTGTACTGACATGTTGGATGCTTTAAGTCTGTTGTTTGCATTCAGTACTTTTGCGTAGAGGTATCCTCTTCTGTGCAGTTGTTCTCTTGAGCTACATATACATTGCAGGGGTGCGGAAATCCTACGTCTGACTCGTCCAGCTCGGGTAAATCTGACGTTGGACAAGTGGCTTTTTGCAATCTACTCGTCCACGGACAAGTAGAAAATGAGGAGGAAATTGAAGTAAAGATCTATAATATAACATTATCCTTGTGAAATAGAAATGTTCTCTCTGTCTCGCTTCATAAACAACAACATTTTTAAATTGAATTATGTTAACTATCCCCTGATTTCTGGAATCCCAAAATTAAACATTTGACTGGATCTGATTTTATCGCCTACGATAAGGTCGGTGTAATATGCGGCCGTTTTTGCACCTCGATTTTATCTTTCTTGTAAAAAGTTCCTTACCCAACACTTCGAAGGTAATCAATTACACATTAAAATATTCTTTCATTATTACATTAATATCATGTTAGAACCAATTCAAAGGTCAGTGATGACATGCAAGTTTCAGCAGCAATAAATATAAGGTTTGCTTGATTTATTTTCATCATTATTATCAAAAACCAAAACAAAGCAAATTTAAATGGTTAAAAGAATATCATTTATAAATCTACAAACTACATTCAGTTAGATCTTTGTGTGCCATTTAAATTTGTTTTGTTTTGTACAAGTAAGCTTCTCTAGATGACGGACTAGTAGATTTTTAAGGTTTACTTGTCCGTGGACAAGTAGAAAATTTCAAGATTTCCACATCCCTGCATTGTGATTGTTTTTTTTAATAATGGGGGTTGTCTTTGATGTAACTAAATTCATGTCAATCTGAAAATGAAATTTATTTGGTATTGCTGAAAAAAATGCCCTCTTTGGCATCACAAGAAACTACTGCTTGTTGAAGGGAAGTGTTCATACTTTTACAGAGCAAGGTTCATTTAAGGTAGTAGACCCCTAACGCTTCTAGTGCAACATGGAATAAAATTTCTTGATAGTTGATAAATAAGGATTTATACTGATATAATAGTTTTGCACATTTGTAACCGACTAGAAATTCCTATGATGTCTATCTTGAAATTATTTGTTGATACTTTTGTTAGTTTCTAGAAAAGGGAGGTAATTATTATCTCCCTTTGTAATGAGAATATAGTGGTTTAAGATTTACAAATGAGAATTCTAAGAAGGAAGAAAAGGAAAAAGTGGCACGGTTAAAGCAGTACAATAATACTCATTTTTAATAAAAGCAAATTTTGTAGGATAATATTATAGTGGAAATAGCTGTTTTCTATTATGGGTCCACTACCTTAAGAAAAGCTAATGATACACGCAAAAGTTTAACTAAAATACCATGGTTCTTACAATGTAATATCAATGTTTTAGGTTTTTTTTATTTTCTTAAGTAAAGCAATCCTTTCTACAGTTCAGTTGGTCATAACAACAAAGACTGAAAAACATTCATGAAGATAGTAATATCATTTGGGTATCAAATATTGTAAAGGTAGTGTCTCTGGGTATGGTACTGTATCTGTAGCCATAGAGGCTAGAGTACAGTACCAAAACAAGAGACTCAAGAAAAAGGTATACAGTCCCATACCTGAAGAAAAGCATGGAAGACTGGCTCTGGGTACAGCAAACAAGTTATTGAGTCCTTGTATCTGACTGATCTCCAGTACCATCTTCTATGTCTAAATTTGCCATTTTATCAGGGGAAGTTAACCTTTTAGTAGATTATGTTATAAAAGCTAAAATCCTAGTACAATTGATTGCAGGTTTTGATGAAAGAGTAATTAAATATAGATTATGCATTGCAGCGTAATGTTTACAAAACCGATATTATTCTGATGGATGAAAACAGCCATTAGACACAAATAAAGCCGGGTAAAGGTATGTTCATTTATTTGAATAACCATTTATTATTATAAAGCCAGGTAAGGTATATTCATTCATCTGTATATTGAATAACCGTTTTATTGTAATATACTGGGATGTACCAATTTAGCATTTAAAGATCTGCACATTTTATCATTATCCAAACGTACCTTCCCTGAAAAAAATGGCAAAATTCTTATACAGAGGATTGCACAGACATTTAATTTGCTGGAAATAAGTCAGATACTAGTACTGATAACTTGCCTTACCCAGAGCCAATCCTACAAAGGTTGTCTTTAGGTAAAGATCTGTATTCCCTCCAGTTTATAGTTATGGTACAGTACCCATAGCCTCAGAAGCAAGAGGTCGGAACCGTATCCGGAGACACTGCCTCTTGTTAAAGTTACGAAATCTTGGTTGTTAGAGATTTTTTACCTGCTAAATTATTGTAACAATCTGCCATTAACTTGACAACTTCTGATTGAACCTCAGGTGACACATAAGACGAATATCCACGTTCTTCCATTTGTTCTTCGGTAAGAAACCCTCCCAAACCCGAACTTTTTGACTGACCAATCGCTTTAAGCTGCAACAAGGCTCTATGATACTTTCCAATTGCTTTTTTGAAATCCTTATTTTTGTGGCAATCATTGCCTTCAGTCTTGTATTTTTTCGCGTTTTCGAGTTTTTCTAAATTACTAGCAGTTCCTTGTTTACTTTCTGCCATGACTAAATTAAAAACGTGCTTTACTATTACACTTTTTATTTACAAACCTGCCCTGGCGAACTATGGCAGTTGTCGTAAAAACAGGGTTGCGGTTGTCGTCACTAGATTTTATGTAGGTTCCAATATCTTGCATACCCGTATCATTTACTCTGTATTACTCAATGTTAATTTCAGTGTAAAGTAGAAACAAACTTGAAACGGCAAGATGAAAACCGCCGAGAAGCAATAGTCGGCCCCTTCCAATTTCGACCCCTAAGCAAGATTAGGTAGCAGAACACGGTTTTCAGCTAAACTCGTCTCGGTCGACAATAGGCCAAACAGAACTTCCTCAAACAAAGGTCTATATAATCAGCCTGAAATTATAAAGAGCACTTAAATGCAACAGCACAATCCTAATTCTTTAGATTTTATCAATAAATCATGTTCAACTTGTGAAATAGAGAAATTATCAATATAGGCAAGTGGCATGGTCGGGAAAAACTGACAAAATATGCCATTTTAGCCTATGTTCCAAAATTCACAAAATGCAAACCCAGGAAGCTAGCCTGAAAATGCTAAGCTAAATTGAAACTCAAAACAACACATAATCTGGGGATAAAATCCAAAATAGCACATTACCAAGCCGTTTTTTCGCAATCTTTCGTGCCCTAACCCTACCCTTATTTTCGC
Organism: Hippopus hippopus; assembly: GCA_946811185.2. Lineage (NCBI taxonomy): Eukaryota > Metazoa > Mollusca > Bivalvia > Cardiida > Cardiidae > Hippopus > Hippopus hippopus. The sequence continues at coordinate 53,479,696 of OX328097.1, read as the reverse complement.
GGCTAAAAAAAGCCGCTAGCTCCATGACTCCTCACTTTCGCATTTGGGGTCAAAACTATAGAACAAAGCAGGAAAGGTCATGACCTACTGTTTCACAGACAAACCAATTGCTTCTTTTCCTTAATCTAACACAATTCACGGGTGAAATAACAACTCTTCTTCTTATCAAAATTGCATTGAAAACCTACCTTTCTCAGTTATATCTAATTTTGACATGGCCAGTTCGAAGCAAACTGTTCCCTAAACTCTTCCGACCAAATTCATATAACATGGATTTTAATTCTTCATTGTAATTTTTTCCTATCTATTCGGACTTAGCTTTGTCAAAAATGACATTTTTGACAAAGTAACGGTCAAACATAAGAAATGAAAAAAAATATGGGTCTGGAACCCAGTCTAGGCAGAGTGAAAATGGTAACAGAGAGATATCGTTTTTTTCTTTAGGTCCCTGCCTTTCTGTTAGACGTTTCGTACCATAACCATTTCGTACCACTCACTTCGTACCATTTTTTACCATTTTAAACCATAATTTATACCATTTCGTACCATAATTTTACCACTTCGTACCGTAGTCTTTCCATTTTGTAACAAGTTTTTTTTTGGCATGTATGACAAAGTTTTGATTTGGAAAAACTTTCGTTATGATGTTGTTAAAAGAAGATGTTTTAAAATTTAACGCTATTTTTACAGATGAAGCATTTTTCAAAACATCATGTGCAACAACACTTTCTGATTATTTCTTTTTCCCATTATGTTTTCACAGCAGTTTTCTCCGAGGGTCGTTAAAAACGAATCACTTTTTTAAGGTGTGCAATTTAAGAAAATGAATATTGTAGGAAAAAATGATGTTTTTACTAGAAATAAAATCGTCACATTGACCTTGACGTTTGATCTTGTCCTTTCTCGGCATCATACAATGTTTACTTAATTTCAAAACGTACCTATTAACAAACATACAAAAAAGAAGACGAAAGAGAGAAAAGACAGTTTACAATCAAGGGTAATTAAACAATTATATTTCCTTGATTAAATGTTCAGTTTGATGTTATCAATTTGTTTCCAACTTTAATTACATGTAGATATAATTTTACCCGACCTGCAACAAACATTATAGAGAAACAGACCAATTAGATCCAATTGTCTTCTTAGTCAGAGAATACTAAATGATTCCTTTAAATGACCATATCTCGTAAATAAGGTTTACCAAAACATTGTTTATACGAAGTAAGTGTATTAAAAAATACTTTTTGTGACATCTATTGATAAGTTTGGTCACAGTAGGACATGGTATTATCATGGTACAAAGTGGTAACGGTATGGTACGAGATGGTAAATTCATGGTAAGAGGTTTTTAACCTATAGTACGAAATGGTTATGGTACGAAGTGACTGCATACCACTTGATCCAGCCTAATCCTTTTCGGATACCAGAAGATTCGGCCCCGATGTTGAAAAAAGTCGGCCCACGTTGTTTTAACGTATTTCTAGCGAAATAATCTAAATGAATAGAATTAGTTTTTATAACGTCAAGGTAATCTTTATCTTTTATAGAGATTTTGCAGCAAATAATGACCATTAGCGTGTTCTATTATCGCCATTTTTTATCGGGTTAAGTTGTGTTTCTTTAATCCTACGTTAGAGAAGATTTAGCGTGGTTAAACTTTTTAGGTTGTATTGACATCGTAAAGGTTGTGTTTTCTTTGAAAGATAGAGGCAAGTGTTGCTTCGAAAGCCAGATAAAGGTGTGATAAACACCATTCTGCAGTATCACTATCCATAATCTTCTACAGTAAAACTCAAATCAATTTACCCTATTTGCTCTTTTCACCATTTATCAGGCGATGATATTTTAGACTTGTCAAAAATTTAAATTATTTGCAGACGACAAAATTAAATGTGTTTCAACTGATGTAATTTGTCTCTGAAAGAGTAGAAAATATTGGAAAACGAGAATATGCTGGTTACAAGCTTTTTTCCCCTTTTCCCACAATGTTTTGAGAGGCTGTTTTCCTCAGGGCAGCTAAAACTCGGAAATGCGTGGTAAAGGGTTTACCGAACTTGATATTTACCATAACCCCAGTCACCCTTTGACGACCAGCCCGCATAGCTCAAAAGGTAGAGCGTAGGACTCGTGAACGTGATGTTTCGAGTCACTTGAGGGTGTGGGTTCGATCCCCACGGCTGGCCATCTAAAATTACTAATAGTCTTTCGGGTGAGACGTTAAACCGAGGTCCCGTGTGACGGTGCTATACACCGAGCACGTAAAAGAACCAGGCGTAACTTAAGATGGGTTTCGTCCTGTATCTGCACTATCCCCCCTAACAATACTAACAGCCATCAGGGGGCGTCGATAAATAAACGCAAATTCAATCAAATCACCCTTTGATATGAACCTTAGCTGCAGTCCTGATGAATAATTCATTTGGATATTTCATTTTGCATTTCTTTTATTGATGATCTGTAAACAGTTGAACCAAATAGTGTTAAGCAATACCCTATGCTTTCACTGCTGGCATAATTATTACAGATGTTATGACATGCTGAAACTTGGCTGTGACAAAACTTTTATGCAAAACCAACAAAACTCAGACATCCTCAAAGATCAAACGTGAACTAAAACACACACGCGTACATATTTTTTTTTCTAAATATTGCAACAAATAAATAATCACAAAATAATGAAAAGTAATCCAATAATAATCATAACATCTTAAAATGGAAATTAAAAAAAATAAATAAATAAATCGTCTCACATTTGCAAAAATATGAAAAACTAAAGCAAACAGGAAAAATTATATGACTGGCTAATATCAACATATAATCAAACAAAAACTTATCAAAACAATTTTGTCTTAAATGACCTGCAGGACTGCATAATTCAAACTATAAAAAAAAAAAAGTATCACTCATTTATTTTAAAGTTCTTTGAATGTGAATCTGCGATTGTTACGTAACAGTGCGCGACAACAACAATATCAACACAATCGACTTAATCTAAAATTGGGGCGAATCTTTTTCTCGAATCTTCTCGTATGTGGTCCGAATCTTTTTATTTGCGCTTTTTGCAATGGGCCAAATCTTCTTGGGTCCAATCTTCTTCCGACCATCTTTTTCCAGTAAATGGAACATACCAAAATCAGATGCTGCGGAAAAATTGAAGCACTGTTGTTCTTGCCCTTTAGAGTACATTTATTTATAATGGTTAGCAACAGTAAGGTCAAAGATTATTTGGTACATGGAGGTGCTGGAGCAATTATGATTTGAGGAAGTACAAAAAAAATGAAACCAAGCCCGCCTTTGGTGTTGTACTCTCTACAAAGAAGGTAGTTCATCGAAAAAAGAAATCTTACTGAACGTCATGGCACCACCAATCTGAGAACAAAAACTGCAATGATGAAAAGATCTCTTGACACAGGCCTCTCTGGTACGAATGAATACGATACAATAAATATGCAACTAAGCATCTTAATACCAAATAAAGTCTTTCACACATAGAAAATACGCGAAAACTAATTTGGAAAATAAGTCGTAGGATATTGTCTTGTAGTTTTACTTTCGTTTTAAAACAAAATTGACAGTGTTTCCCTAGTGGTTGAATATGATGTTCATCTCAAAAATGATTCCGATTTCATTCTGTCCATGCAGTAGGTTTCGGTGTGGAATAGTTTCTTGTGCGATTTCTTGTAACTGCAATGAGCTCTACAGTAAAGATATCCCCAGCAAAGTGTATTCCCCGGCCCCACTCCAAAAATAAGCCAGAATTCCCGACCCCAACGCCCCCCCCCCACCCCCCATATCTAAATCTTTTATACATTATTTGATTCTGCCGAAATGAGTATCAAATTATCTTCAGTCTGAAGGGTTGCTCCAATGTTATTTTTGTGATTACCTCCTTGTAATTCCATTATTTCGGAATGTAAATATCCATTGACCTACTTCCCAGGAAGTCGAAACTAGGCTTGACATTTACTGCGCATGTTTCGGAAGTCACTTTCAGTACAGTAAAGTTCTTTTTTTTTTCACAATTTATCGGCTTCTGTGTTACCAGCTTGGGCATTGAAAGGAAAACTAAATGTACTGGATGTATTTCTTTTACGACAAGTCATTTTTATCACTTAAATTGCCAATCACACCATATCATTTTTTCAAATCAAATTAACCACGCATGCGCAGTTAACTGAATTTATAATGAGTGTTTGTTTACAAATTAACCAGATGTGTTTATGTCAAATAAATGGTAAATTACAAAAGGATCAATGAAAACCTTGCACTAAACTTGGTGTCAGTGTGAAGTTAAATCATTTATCTATCGATTCATGTCCATTTTCATAGCTGACAAGCAGATTAAAGACACATTAAGCCGTCTGGAAAATGACTGGTAAGATTTTAGGATTTCCAGATGGTATTAAAAAAGGGCTGATGTGAAGGGGTGCCGAGACCCAATCACAGAAATAACATCGGAGCAACCCTTCAGACTGAAGGTACAGTAAAGACTGTCATGGCTGTTGGCTCTGCCATATCTGCCCGTCTACAGCATTTCAATTTACTCTCAAATGCATGTGATTTAGCCAGGCCTGGTTGCTCAGTTGTAAGCATATCTTAATTGTGGCCTGATATGTGGTTTGTGGGTCATATACCTGGTTGAGGCAAACTTTCTTTTTGGCAATATTTCACCTCTCGCCTCTGTTGCATATGAGAAAGTAGCCAGTGGCTTTGGAAGACAGTCTGTCAGTACTGGTGTGAGAAAGTCAGGAAATACATGCATAGGTGCTCTGGCAGCTGTGATACAACCAAAGCTGTTAAAAGGATTTTAATACAAGTAATACAAACCAAACTATATGATTTTCATAGAAAAATGTTCATGCAATTTTTCTTTGCTTACTGTTACTCACAAAATGTTGTTATTAGTTATTCAATGCATAATCTTCGTAGGTAATTTAGAGAAACAAAATTTGAAGAAAGAAAATCAAGTCTTTTCTCTGTAAGTTATCAAATTTAAATAATTTTGATTATACCAATATCCATTTTACTGTCCCGATTTTCATGAGCCATATATTCACTTATTTTGAATTTTTTACCAAAGGACAAATTCTGCACTCTCCAAAATTGAAAACTTCTGAAGACAACAAAATCGTAAGTGCTACAAATGAAACAAAGGTCCTCAATAGGGTAGAAAACACTGGGAAAAGGAGAAAATGCTGGTTACTAGCATTTTATCCTTTTCCAGCAATGTCCTCAGAATCCTTCCCTTTAGGGTCGTTTAAACCTGAGATTGTGTAGTAAAGGGTTAACAAACCGTAGGAAATTTATATACAGTAGTCTGAAGAAGACATGCCAATGCTGGTAAACAGCTGACCATTGCGCTGACTTTCAGATGATAAAAAAATCAATATTGCAAAAATACAGGGTCAACTTGCTTACATCCGTACATTCATTAACATTTTTTTGTTATGTTTGTAGTAGATTTAAAAATTACTTTTCAGCTGGTGTACTGGCCACTTATGGTAAATGGTTTACCCACTCCTTTGATTGGTCTCTTGTTCAGCAATGAAAAATCTACAATGATTACTTTAAAATGCTGTTTTCTCCAAATTGGTGTATTAATTAAAATAAAGAAAAACATTTGATAACTGATGAGATTCCTCTACGTTTTAAAAAGATATAATTTTAGTTTCAAGCAAAAGTAACCCATAAATTAGTTTTGAAATTGCCACAGGTTCAGACTCCTAGCCATCTTAACCATTACAGAGTTCTCGGAAAGTCATTACTGTCGTCTTAAACGACAACTTTTCCCGGTGGACGACAAAAAATCCTAAGAAAGGATTCCACCAGACGACAAGTTTTTTCAGGGCACGCGTCCCAAATCAGCTTCTCTGCTTAATTTATTCATCAAGTGATTGTTTACCGGGTGTTAAAGACGATTTCTACAATTTGTTTCCTTCCAAGAATTTCTTTTGTTTTTACATATGGGGCTAGTTAAAAAAAAAAATGGCTAGAAAAGTGAAATTTAAGTGAAAAAATAAAGTTTTTCATATGCTGATTTTGGTTGTTCTGTTATGCTGTACAGTCATTTGGGTCTTCAAAATCACTTGGGTGCAACATATATGTTACGCATTTAAAATGTTTGTCAGCTTTATTGCCCAGTGTCTAGCGAAAAATCAACATTTTACAGCTGCATTTGTTACTTGCATTATCATGGTTCTAAATAACTTATATGACAATTTCTTGTAGAATAAATGTTGGTACATTGAAAATACTTGTTTCAGGATATTCAAAATCATATAATAACAGAAAATTTCATCTATTTCTTCATTTTATCAGTATGTTTTTGATTATGTTGTAAGTAAAGCTCTCTGTATGATTGAAGTAGAGAAGTACACCTTAATAAAGGAAAAAAACCAACTATGATTTAATTTGAAGAATGTCTGATTGCATTAAAACATTCAATTTGCATGCAATAACCTTATAATTTCACAGTGATCAAACGAAAAATGCCCCTGGTTTTCGTCGAAATTGTCACACTCCTGACACTCACCTGACATAAACAATTCAAATGCCTTAATGCTAAAAAGACAAAAGTTTGTAACTAAAAGTAAAACTAGTTAAACATGTAACAGTTATCAACAAACACTTAACCACTTAAATTGTAAAATAACTTATTTTACCATGTTTAGATTACTAAACAGACAGTGAGACGTGATGAATTCATTTTAATTCTTTGTGTGTATACTCTAAAGTGTAACCGTATTTTTTGGGGGGATGTTTTCATTCAGGTAAATCTGAAAGTACTTAATCTTTGTTAAAATGTAAAGTATCACTGGTAAAAACACAGAAGCTTTTATTATAGTACTAACAGAGTAAGATAATATTTATCACACTCCTGACATGAAGTAACAACATTTTTCAACACATTCCAACTCCTCAATAATTATTATGGGTCTCATTTTCAGTGTTTATTTCCAACTCGTTTAGCTTACCTTTGCATTATACAGGAATTTTTTAAGTCTACGAGATGTCAGCCTGACCGCTGCAAAAACACACCCACACCCTCCCACACGCCACATGCAAAATCAGAAGAGGCTTTTCAGAAATATAATATCATGATATCTTCAATGTTTCAATCTTTATTTTAACATAATGATATCTTCAATTGTCCATTTTTTATTCTAACCAATTTACAATCTGTGAACCATTTTTACCTTTGAGAGTTTTAAATGGATAAAAATTTATGCTCCATGAATTAGTAGAGTAGAAGAGATCAAGATATATCCTTAAGCTGCCAAGCTTGACTCACAGCGCTTTTGCAGATGGTGAAGATCAAGATCAGGCTGTAAAGAAGATGCAGTCAACTATTGCTACACTGTGTGATAAAGTGATATTTTTCCATCAAAAAGGAATTAAAAAATTGTAATATTTGCTTTTTACCATAGGATGGGATTTTTCATTTGACTCATTCATGGACATTTAATTTTTAGATATTTTATGCAATAAAAAAAAAAAATCTTGTTTGAAATCTTATTCAGATATATATCTACAAATATAGGCCAGATATGCACAACCAGTAACTTTGATTAAGATAACGACTTTGCTTGATGTGACTGACTTTGCTTAATGTGACTGATGTTTTCTTGTTTTCACTTCGATATGTTTTGCTCGATCTCTTCCAGTCTGTATGTGATTAAGACTTGGCCATAGTAAAATTGCATTTGGAGGCACATGTACAGTTTCTGTCTTTGCTTCAGCAACCATCAAAGACAGCAGTACAAGCACCAATGCAGTCATGTACCACATTCACTCTGTGAAAGCAAGCGAACCTTCTACATGCTATATACATGGCAGAGTGGATGGGACACGCAAGATAACGAAAATTATCACGCGACATGATTACTTGTGGTCACAACTTGACTACATTGTGGTCATGCCCTAACAGTATCAGGGTCACCAGAAAATAAATCTTGAAATTTTTCCAATGAAAAAAATTCCATAGAGTGTCTGAGACTCATTTTCACTGAATAATTATCTTCAGGTCACCAAACTTTGTTTTAGGTCAGGAGTGTGCCAACAATCACTTTTACCACCAGATTAATAACAAACATACAGGTGCCTCAAAATATTGTGAAAACTAGCTTATTCATGGTCTTCAGCAAAACATAAATGATATTAAATGTTAAGCAAAAACATTCATGTTGTATAGATTTACATGTTGATATTTCCTTTATTCAATTATTTTAAAATATGCAAATGAATTGAAAAAAATAAATTTTAGGAAAATCATTATCTTAATGTACTTTTGGTATCTTACACAGAGTAGACTGGTAAATCTGATATAACTCCTTTTTATTTCACTTAAATATAATTTCACTTAAAATAATTGAGATAATAAGCCGTTGTCTTGAAATGAAAAATTGCGTCACACCCCTGACATGCATATCTTTGACATGTGATCAAGAACTGAGCATGAGGGTCACTCATAATCATCGCTCATAATCAGTACTTGGGACATGCTTCAGGAAAATATATGTATATATGTAAGATTATACAATTATGCTTTTATTTCATAGCATTCTTGCAACATATACCGAATGTCACACTCCTGACAAAGTTAGGTCACATTCTCTCAAGGGACCTAGGGAAAAATATATTTACAGTAGAAGCGACAAAAATGTTGTTTTAAAATATGCTGAATCCAAATAAGTCAAGAAAAAAGGGGGTTACAGGCTTCAATTCTGAGTAATCACCATGATTTAAACATAGGGGGTTTCCTGTCTTTTTTATAGGGGATGGTACAAAACTGCATATCAAAATATGACCATTTTGACAGCAAAGAGCACATTGTAGACATCTTTCGTTCTATAAATTGAAATGTATAACAAAATGCAACAATCATAAGATAAAATCATTAAAAAAGACCTAAAATGAAAATTTTTCCTTAAAGAAGTGATATCTTGGTCCTAAAAATCTGTCAACAAAACAAAAATGACATGATTGCTTTATTCGTAAATTTCTGACAAACCTATCCAAGAATTTATTTCAACATTTCACATTTTGTGCTTTATAATACCCTTAACATAAAATCAAAAAGATATATATGGGTTACTGGCTTCGTTTTCATGTTATAAGTCATTTTTAGCTCCACTGGCCAAAGGCCAGTGAGCTTATGTCATGGCCAGGTGTCCGTTGTGCGTCCGTCCGTCCGTCAGTGCGTGTGTCCGTCCGTCAGTCCGTTGTGTGTTAACTTTTTTTTCAAACTTCTTCTCCTCTGAAACTACCCATCCAAATTTTATGAAACTTCACAGAAATGATCCTGCCATGGTCCTCTTTAGAATTTCTTGAAAGAATTTGATTCCTTCAAAAACTCTGGTTGCCATGGCAACAAAACTGAAAAATATTGAACATATTTGAAAATCTTCTTGTCTGAAATCATAAGGCTCAGGGCTACCAAATTTGGCATGTAGCTTTATCTAATGGACCTCTATCAAATTCCTTCATATTATAGCCCTGGGGTCAAAATTGGCTCTGTTTAACATGGGCTTATATAGTGACTATAATTTGAAAATAGTAAACAAGGGAAATAACTCCCTGTTATACAAGATAAAGTTTGTTACTATTTACCTCCCTTGATTATCAAACTACACTTATACATTATTGGAGTTTGGTATTCAAGTTTTTTGGAGAGGAAATGTTCTGTTTTAAGGGAGAGTGATTTATTTTGATGCTAATGGTTATGCTCACATGAATGGAATGTTTAATTTAAAGTAAGGTTTCTATCACTCAAATTTTACTTTTCATGCTAATGAATAAACCTGCTTATATTCACTGACATTATCTTTGCATTTAAAAAGATATGACTGTTTTTGTTTGGCGGGAGGGGTGGAGGTTATTTTTTCAAAGTAAGTTTATTACCATACAGACTTTTTATGCTGTATGTCTCTGTCAATGCCAATTAAGTGCATGATACGTTAATTTTACTCTTTAAAAATTGACAAATTTTTTTTACTGTACCAAGTTTAAAGCCATTGCAAAAAGACAAATTGAATGTAGCTTAAATGACTATTTCTGTCTTTGATAGGTTAGGAAACGTTGTGGGAAAAGGAGAAAATACTGGCTGACAGCATGTTGTCCTTTTCTTACGATGTTTTTGAAAGCCTTCTCTTTCAGGGTCATTAAAGATGCCCTTCTGCAGCCGGTGAGCAAAAACGCTGTTAATTTTCAAACAATTCAGAATGGTACAGAAATCAGCCCTTTGTGTAAACATGGATAAATTACTGACATATATGGTGTAACTGAAAAAAAGAAACACGGAGATTTGTATTAGAAACCGAACATTGGTCAGAAGAAAACTGGCTGACGATCGAAGCTGTAAACAATGGCGGTGCGTCATGGAAATTTATCGTTGGTTTCCGCCTAGAATCGGATACGGTGTAATTTGCATATAGGCCGCGACCTCCGTCTGAAAATCAAGGCTGCAACAGAGAAGCCTCCATTTTCCTTTGTTTACCTCATTAGACGCAGGGCGAAGGTCAAATATAGTCACGTTACAGAATGCATGATCATCATACGAATCTATCCAAGTGTATAACGGATATATCGAAAATCTTCGATTCAAAAACTGGAAACAACGAGTGTGTTTACATGGAAGGCCGCAACACAGCGAAATGCATTTTCTATCGTCCGTAATCTAAGCAACCTTGCAACCGTCAGGCACAATATTTGGCATGAAGATATAAGAATGACTACATTTTGATAAAATAAAGACAAAAATGAGTTAAAACTGGCTTAAAATGAGTATAAGGGCCTCTTTAATACTTCGATTTGTGTGGTAAAGGGTTAAAAAGCCAGTGGAGCGATACAGGGCCATCATGGCCTTCTTGTTTGATATATTGGGGGGGGGGGTGCTCTCCCCTGAAAAATATTTTTGATTTTATGTCAATTCTATTGTTACATACAATACACAAGTGCTAATGTACTACTTAACCCTTTATGACTTTGAATCCTTTTTCATAAAGATACTTTTGAAAACATTGTGGGAAAGAGAGAAATTGCTCAGAATAAGCAGCTCATTTTATGACACAAGGGCGGTGCTCTCCCCTGTAAAATAATTTTGATTTTATGACAATTCTATAGTTACAGTATTCATGTACTAATGTACTACTTAGCCCTTTACTTCATATAGATGACTTTGAATGCCTCTGCATTGAGGAGCTTTTGAAAACATTGTAGAAAAAGGAGAAATTGCTTATAACAAGCAGTTCATTTTATGACATAAGGGTGGTGCTCCCCCATAAAAATTATAATGATTTTATGACTATTTTATTGTTACATACAGTATTCATGCACTAATGCACTACTTAACCCTTTACTTCATATAGATGACTTTGAATGCCTCTGCATTTAGAAGCTGTTGAAAACATTGTGGGAAAAGAAGAAATTGCTGGTAACCAGCATTTTCTCCTTTTCCCACAATGTTTTCTACCCTATCTGAACACTGAAATTGTTGTCTGCAAATGCTTTCAATGTGGAAAAGGGTAAAATGTCATCTGGTAAAGGGTTAACTTCAGGTAAGTATAACCTTAGATGAGAAATACAACTTAACCCTTTCAGCACCATTATCGAATACAGGGGCTTTTGCAGATGGCATAGTTCAAGATCAGACTGCACAGGATCTACAGTCTGATCTTGGATCTATACCAACCGCTTGTTTAGTCAAGGTCAGTAGGCTAACAATTCGACAATCAGCTTTCCATGGCTCGTTTGACGATTTTGATATCTCAGCTTGCAGAAACGTTTTTGTACACTTTGCATGAGAAGAAGTGGGAGGGGAACTGACAGTGACCTTCATTTCTTCTGCCTTGCAAGTTGTATACAGTTGATGTTCCTTGTAGTTTCATTTCTTGGAAATGCAGAGTGAACCCTTGAAATACAGTCTAACATATATTTCTGCATAAAATATCCTTAAAAGCGAAACATCTTTACTTTGTTTATGATTTCGTGTCGTACGATGAAACTGTCTGAGTACTACTCAACTATTTCCTTCATGAAGAGTCAAATATTGTTCTTTATACTAATATGTCTTGTTAATGCTCCAGATTTGAATTGAAAAGAAGTTAGATCATTCAAAAGGATGCACAAGCCCATATGAACGAACCTGGACGAGAAAGCCTGGGCGAACAATCCCAGGTACAAAAAAGCCTGTTCCCATGTGCACCTCGTTGCGCAAAGGAAACTACCGAAAACGTCCTTAAACAAGTCGAAAAATCCAACACATAGGTAGTCATTAAAGCTATTCTATTCTGTTCTATTCTTAAAGTCTGGTAGTTGAAGAGGTAGGCGTGGCTTTCTGGAAGACTAACAACCAATCAGATTGTGTTGTTCGTTATCATTCACACAGTACCCCTTAAACTGTGGATGACAAATAGCTCACACCCTATTAGCCTACAATGTTGCTTGACATTTGCAAATTATGCATCAATCAACAGATTACAGACTAATTTACGTGGATAATTGATCCATATACTCGATTAAAGAAAGGTGGTGAACATGTAATACTGCAAACAATGGGAGGTGATATTAATAGATAATTAAGTATTGTCCATGACCTTTCAACTTTCCGGTGAATTTTTTTTGTCGATCTTTCAAGTAAAAACATTTATTTTGTTAGGAACAATGTTCCACAAAAATGATATATCTCTTCTTACCATTACTGGATCAACGCCCATACATTGTAAAAGTGCTTTATATTATTGGAGAACAAATTTCAAAATGGAGAAATTTCTTTGGTTTAAAAGGAAAGCTTCAGATCAGGCTAGTAATCAGACTTGTGATAAAGTGAAAAAAACCTGAGCATATAGCTAAAGACAAGTGGTTTTCAAACTGAGACAAAAGAAAATTCCTAATACTTCTGTTTTTTACAACAGTCTAACTTAATTCAACTGGTTCCTCCATGATCATTATCAATAGCTGCTCTTTGCTAATTAACCCTTTAGCAAACAATCCATCATCCAGAATTTAACAACCTTGAGAAAGAAAACTTACTTTCTTTTCCCAACAAAGTTTTCCCCTTTTCAAAGATAAAATACAATCTTCAAACCATCTCTATCTTGTAATCTGCAAATTTATGCAAGCTTTAAATTTGGACAGGTCCATAATATTGTCGTGTAAAAGATTTAATTGATACCATGATCCATATGGACGAACAATTCTAAAGTCAATTCTAATTTTTCTTAGTGTTTGTGAAGATGGATCCAGAATTGTTGCCATTATTATTGTGAATATTTAAAATAGGCATTATCATGTTGAATTATTAACATAGGGCCTAACAAAGAAATATCTGTGTTTAGGGTTTCGGTCCAAGTTTGTGTAAGTAGGGTAGGCATGGGTAGGAAACTTCATATTCAGAGCCAATGGCTCTGACGAGAAAATGTTGTGTTGGTCTTCCGTTTCTGAAGATGTCGGCTGAAAAACAACCAAAAACCAGGTAAGCTTGTCATTATTTGTAATCATGTGTTCTTATATCTTTGAAATTCCCAAAAAGGAGAATGTCATGCAATGCTCTGGTCTTTCAACGTGTTTTCTACACTACGGAAAGTTGTAACAAGTGTACGATGTTGTCTGAATCATTTGTGGCGTGTGTTGACCTTAGCTAAAATAATACGTCACGGATCTAAATTCAGTCTATTATTGCCATATGATTGGCAAGTAAGAGAGAGTCTTGCTGTCCCAAAAGCGTAAATTAATGTCTTGAAATGTTACATTCACTGCTGGTAAAGAATTGAAAAGAAATAGCACAAAAATGATGAAAATGAAGAAGGGCTCCGATTATGTGGGCCGGCTCTTAATATGTAAGTCGGCACCGATTGATGAGGGCTTCATTTCAAAAATTTAGTTTTCTGTAAAAAATTACTTAGGAAGTAGGCTTTGCTTTTCTGTTAATAGCTTTTAGTCCAAAATGTATTGCTTTTGTTGGATGGAACATGACTGAATTTATGAACATACAAAGAACTGTTATTGTCACGATTGAAAAATCCTGTCGGAAATTAGTCTATCTAAATTTTGAAAATACTTTTGTGTAGCTTTCGATTAACAGAATGGTCTATACAGCATTTGTCATGCTATCGTTGTAAGTGCAGCCCACACGTAAGCAAAAATAGTGAAAAAATATTTGGCATCTTCGGAAGACTATCTGGTCTTGAAACAGTCATTAAAAAACTAGATGGAAACTGTACCGACCATAGCAGAGATGATAAAAAAAAAAAAAAAACTTTTACAAAGCGTGAGAAATACAGATGACCTATTCGCATTACACGCCTAGGGTATATGTGTGACCACTCTTAACTCTTCTCAACACCTAACACGACACAACAGTATGTTGGGTGGGTGGGGTATATACAAGTCTTTAACACACAAAAAAAATTCACAAGCACGTCAAGACCAAAATATGTTCATAGATCCCTGATTTTGATTGTACTCACTCAGATCTTTCAATGCAGAATATGTCATATATTAGTTATTTTCTAAGCCGATGATAAACAAACATCCATCCAAGCAAACGATCAAGTTTTGTGCAGTCTAATCTTGATCTACACTGGCTGCAGAACCAACTAAAGTTGTGTCGGGCACTTCAAGGGTTTATAACGAATAGCTTCGTCATTTTTTCGAACAGTTTAGGGAGTTTTCATGATGTATTTTACGTGTATGTCTGCTTAAAGAAAGCATTAAAAGTCTGAAAGTTTTGAAAAACCTTGCTCAGAAAAAAATATCCGATGTCCGAAATCCTTTTAAGCATGTGCAGACGAAATGGATACAAATTAAATGGTACAATACGCAGGATTTTTTTTTTTTTTTTTTTTAAGAATTTTACCTTTTACTTAATCAAATTACTCGGCACAGTAAAACATGGAAGCTCACGACAAAACTGGTGCCAAATTTACATAAACCGCTCAAAGACCCTTCAAACTGCCTTTTTATCCTAAATAATGACTCAAAACAGCTAACTGCATACACACTCAGTAACTCATGATATTGGAGCTGCAATCTCAATCTAATTACGGCGTGAAGTGAATGATTTCTAATGATTACATTAGAAATGGGGAGAGGTCGGTGTAAGATTTCTGAAACAAGTGCAAACGACAATGTTTAGGACATTCATACAAATATCTAGGACGGAAAAAGAAAAATAAATAACTCGAAGCTATTTATTATGAACCCTTAAAGTGCCTGTCACAACTTAAGTTGGTTCTGCAGCTAGTATAGATCAATATTAGACTGCACTAAACGTGATTGTTTGTTTGTTTGTTTGGATGAATATTTCTTTATCATCAGCTTAAAGATAACTGATAGGTGACATTTTCTGATCTAATATGCATCTGGTTAATTGAACATTGAAAGATCTGAGTAAGTACTATCAGAATCAGGGATCTATGAACATTTTTTTTTTTTGGTCTTGACTTGCTTGTGAAATAGATTCTTTTTCGTTTCTAAAGACTTGTATCTACCCCACCCACCTGACATATTGTTGTGTAGTGTTAAGTATTAAAAAGAGTTAAGAGTGTTCACACATATACCCTGAAGGGTGTATTGCGAAAAGGTCAATTGTATTTCTCACGTTTTTTAAAAGTTTTTTTATTTATTCATCATCTCTGCTACGGTCGGTACATTTTCCATCTAGCTTTTTAATGACTGTTTCAAGACCAAAGAGCCTTCCGATGATGCCAAATATTTTTTCATTATTTTTGCTTACGCGTGGGCTGCACTTACGACGAAAGCATGACAAACGCTATGTACATGTATAGACCATTCTGTTAATCGAAAGCTACACTAAAGTATTTTCAAAATTTAGATAGACTAATTTTCGACAGGATTTTTCAATCGTGACAATACCAGTCCTTTGTATGTTCATAAATTCGGTCATGTTCCATCCAACAATAGTACCATATTTTGGACTGAAAGGTGTTAACGGAAAAACTAAGCCTACTTTCTAAGTAATTTTTTTCAGAAAACTAAACTTTTGAAATGAAGCCCTCATCAATCGGTGCCGACTTACATATTAAGAACCGGCCCACATAATCGGAGCCCTTCTTTATTTTCATCATTTTTGTGCTATTTCTTTTCAATTCTTTACCAGCAGTGAATGTAACATTTTAAGACATTAATTCACGCTTTTGGGACAGCAAGACTCTCTCTTACTTGCCAATTATATGACAATAATAGACCGAATTTAGGTCCGTGACGTATTATTTTAGCCAAGGTCAACACACTCCACAAATGATTCAGACAACATCGTACACTTGTTACAACTTTCCGTAGTGTAGAAAACACGTTGAAAGACCAGAGCATTGCATGACATTCTCCTTTTTTGGAATTTCAAAGACTTAAGAACACACGGTTACAAATAATGACAAGCTTACCTGGTTTTTGGTTGTTTTTCAGCCGACATCTTCAGAAACGGAAGACCAACACAACATTTTCTCGTCAGAGCCATTGGCTCTGAATATGAAGTTTCCTACCCGTGGTAGGTAAGGATTTTTTTTTTTTGAAACTTTTTACATGGACCATGTACAGAAATCATATCCGACAGATTTTTTTTTTTTTCATATAGGGTAAAAAGTTTAGGGTCGGCAGCATTTTCTAGGAAGAGTTTGGAAACCCTAAACACAGATATTTTATTGATAGGCCTAGTCTAAATAAAAGATGAAAAGTTATTAAACTTCTTTAATCCTTTGCGCAGTTACAAATAAAGTCATAGCTATTAATCTCAAATCTAGATATAGACTTGTTTATTACAGACATTAATTTGTCTCCATGATGCACAGTTCTAAATTTACAGTTTTTAAATGTTTATTACATGTACTTGCATATCAAAATTCATCCTGACTGTATGGGAATCTGACTTCTTCAGGCTGGAATCCAATTTTTCAGTTTGGAATCCAACTTTTTCCTGAGTTAGATTCCTGGAATCCAACTTGCAAAATCCTAGTGAGAACACTGCATTACATTTACATCATGTTTAAAAAGGTCTAACGTGATTGGGATCATAGACCCAATTCTGGTTGCCTATTGCTGTATAATAGAGTCTTTGCAAATAACAAAACTCAAGGCAATAAATATAAGTACCCACAATGCAGGCTTTTGTAAAAGATTATCTTATTTTTTGTTTGTGTTTTTTCCCTTACCCTTATTTTACATCAAGTTTTAAAGATACGGTACAAAAAACTTATACAACTAAAAAACACACATTTGCAGGAAAGAAAGATACAATGTATAAACTTTAAACAGAATGTACACATTATTGTCAGTAGTTGAAGAATTGCCTATTACTAGCTGTTGCTTTGTTTCCCAGTTTTTTCAAAAGCTGTTTACCCTTTACCAAATATTCCCAAGGTTTTACAAACCTTGGGAAAACATCGTGGGAAAACAAGAAAATGCTGGTAACGAGTGTTTTTTCATTTTCTCCAAATGTTTCTTATCCTTTTAAAGACAAATCTTATCAATTCAGCAACTTTCAATTTGTTGTCTGCAAATGCTTTCCGTTTTTACTTGTCTACAATTTTGTCCTTTGGTAAAGATTTAACTGTAGCTACAGTAGAGACATGAAGTCACATTTTTAGTACATTGAGTGAAAAAATCTCTTGCACTTATTTGGTGCTGTAAGAGTTAATGCGTCTGATGTTGTTGAGCTAAGAGTTTTTTAGAAAAGTATTTAGCTCCGCTGGCCCAAGGCCAGCAGCCTTATTTCATAGGCCTATGTCTGTAGTGTCAGTCCGACCATCAGTCCATGCTTTTTGTGTACTTTAAGTTCTATTTCAAACATCTTCCCTGAGACTAGAGTCTACCTTTTCAGTTTTGACCAAACTTCACAAAAATCATTCTGCCATGGTCTTCTTTAGAATTCTTGAAAGAATTTGATTCTTGTTAAAACTGTGGTTGCCATAGCAACAAAACTGAAAAGTATTAAAAAATCTTCTTGTCCAAAACCATAAGGCCTAGGGTTACCAAATTTGGCATGTGCCTTTATCTAGTTGACATCTAGCAAGACTGTTAAAATTATTATAGCCTTTGGGTCAAATCTGGCCCAGCTCCAACAGTCACAAGTTTTACATGGACTTACGTATTGAAAACTTTTAAAACCTTTTCATTCCTCACCATTACACCTAGGGCTACCCAATTTTGCATGTATAATTATCTAGCCTCGTGGTCAAAATTAGCCTCATCTTCATAATTCACAAGTTTTACATGGGCTTACTTTTTTTTGTATTTCGTAAAACCTTCTTGTTCCTGACTGTGAGCTACAGTTGTAATATTTTGTGGGTGTTACCATCTATTGGGCCTCTTTCAAAATTGTTCAAATTGACTGATATCAAAGTTTGCTCCACCCCATAGATAACAAATTTAACACGTGCTTAAAGTGAAAATTTCTTTAAAAAATCTTCATACTCCTAACTGTAAATCCTAGCGCTATCAAATATGGCACATAGGCTAGCTTCATCTAGTGGATCACTTCAGAATTCATTCAAAATTTAGCCCTGGTATCAAAATTGGCCCAGCTTGGGGTTTTCATGTTTTACAGGGGCAACATATTGAGGATACCTTGAAAATGTCGTTTATAAACATATGGCCTAGAGCTGTATTATTTGGTATGTCACTTTATCTTGTAAACCTCTAATAGGGTTCTAGCAATAATAGCTTTGAGGTCAAAAATGGTCTTGCCTTGTGGTCACAAATGTCATTTGGGCTTATACAGAGGAAAATTCCTATTCAAAACTTTTTGGCTTAGAATCGTAATGTTTGCTATGTATGGTTTGTATGTATAAACCCAAGTTTTAACGACCCTGAGGAAGAAACCTTTTGAAAACATTGTTGGAAAAGGAGAAAATGCTGGTTACCAGCGTTTTCTCTTTTCCCACAATGTTTTCTACCCTATCAAAGACAAGTTCCTTCATTTGACTCACATCTAAATTGTCATCTGCAAATTCTTTCAATTTGGACCATTCTAAAATTTTGTGGTTTGATAAGAAGTTAAATAGTGGAGCAATACTGGGCCATCAAGGCCCTTTTGTTCTTATCTACATCCTGGTTTTTAGAAGCAAACCTTGATATTTGTTTTGCCTTCCATTTAGATGCTTCTAGCGAGGAAGAGAGTCCACCAGTGAAGAAAATCGTGGCTTCATCAACCTCACTGACTGCTAAAACCATGAAAGCTAAAGGAAATTACACAGATTTTGCGGAGAAAATGATGGTATGACACTGTACAGTTTTTCTGTGATACATGTAATTATTCTGTTATGTCAAATACAGATATCTACTATGGTAGAGTCTAAATGAAAGATGCAGAGAAAATTACCTATGGAAAGCAAAGGGGGGAAAATCCTATGGATTGATTGTATGGTGTTTAACACTATTTTCAACATTATTTTAGTTAAATCACTGTGGCCACTGGCCAGTACATCTATCCATGCTTTTTGTTGAGTTTCTGTTTACCAGTACTTTGTACAGTTTTTTTGCAAAGCCACAAGCTGCCATCATCAAAACAACAGTCAGCATAGGGAGAGGAATGAATCCTGTCTGATTGACTGTCATCAATCCTGGGACAAAAAATTTGGCCAAGCTGGGGATTTGAACCAGCAAAAACCTATGGAAGCTTAAGTTTGGATGATGTGGAGAAGAGACATAGATCTAGAAACATTGGACCTGCAGTCTTTGGAATTCTGCTCTGTCTAGAAAATAGGATGGCAAATCGAAAAATGTGTCTCAGTATTTACAAGCCATGTCAGTTTAAATTGCTGTATGATCTAGTTTTTGTGTAGTTGACAATTACTTTGTTTTATTCTTTCTCAAACAACAAAATGAAAGACTGGACCAAATCAAAAGCAATTGCACATGGCAATTTATATATGGCTTGCAACACACGAAAAGGGGCATTCGCAGGCTGATCTGAGATGGCACTGTACGACTACATTAGATATTGTGCTACAGTAGACTAGTGCAAAACAGAAAATTACATAAAGACGGAAAGTGTCGGTTCGGATTAGCCTACGTGGACTGCACAGGTTGATCCGAGACGACACTTTACGCAAATGTCCGAATGCCCCTTTTCACGTGTTGCAAGCCATATGGCTTAAATGATGGCTTTTGTCTTTGAAATGGTAGAAAATTTTGTTAGAAAAGGAGAATATGCTGGTTTCCAGCATTTTCTCCTTTTCCTACAATGTTTTCTAAAGCCTTCTTCTTAAGGATCATTAAAACAGGGGATTCATAAAAAATTAGTCCATGTAATATTTTTCCACAAATTTATTGATACTAGTGTGATTAACCTTTTTTTTTTTTGTCTCAACTATTTTTCAGACAAAAATTTCAGACTCGTCCAGTTGGAAAGCATTTGTTTTGCAGATGACACATTAAATGTGGATCAAACGTTTTAAAAGGGTTGTTAAAACATGAGATCATATGGTAAAAGGTTGAGGAAAAATGAGGAAAAAAAAGAAAATGAGGAAAAAAGTGAAAAATACATGCTGGAAAAATAAAAAAAGAATCTACTTTATTCAGGCCAAGATGGGCTACAAGGAAGGTACAGGTCTTGGTAAGAATGCTCAAGGTCGGGTCGACATTGTGGAGGCCTCGACACAGAGAGGTAGACGAGGTCTGGGTCTGACTATAAAAGGGCTTGAACCATCGGCTGATGTGGACTGGGATGAAGAAGCAGAGGAAGATGAAGTAAGTGCTTGAGTTAGATTTGGAAATGTTCCATGCTCAAAGTTTGTGCTGTATAAATATTACGGTAATTATGGGTACAAATCTTTTACTTGCAAGCCTGTTTCTTTTATAAAATACCTATTCATTTTAACCTGCTACTGTATAAACTTTACTTTGTTTGTTTAATGTTTAAATACATTTTTAACATTATTTTAGTGATATTGCTTGCAGGCAGTGCTTCTATCATTGCTCTCTTTTTCTTTTACCAGTACTTTGCATGTCATTCCTTCCAAGTCACTGGCTGCTTTACATTTGCACATCATTCTTTCCAAGCCACTGGCTGCTTTCCAATATAAAAATTGTGGAAACAATGTGCAGAGCTTGTAGAGGAATGAATCCTTTTGCAATGACTATCATCAGTTTGAAAGAATTTGGTCAATCAGGAGGACTGGATTGCAAGCCCTGAGCTATGGGTCATGGCATATATGATACAGACCTAGCAAAAATCTAGTATAAAATACACAAAAAATATATATTCAAAGGTTCCAACAAGTAGTTATACCCTTAAGTCACTTATTAAAAGAATAACCTCATATTGACTCTAACAACAGTCAAAACAAAATTTCTAACAAAGTGTCACATTTTAGGAATAATTTTGGTTAACTCTTTACCATGTGACAAAATTTTAGACATATCCATATGAAAAGCATTTGCCTTTGAATAGGAAGAAAACATTGTGGGAAAAGGAGAAAATGCTGGTTATCAGCGTTTTCTACTTTTCCAACAGTGTGTTCAAAAGTCTTTTTCCTCAAACTCAAGATCATGCGGTTGAGTAAAGTAATACATGACATATTGTATTTGACCTAATTTTTATATCAGAGTGTCTCTTTCTCTTCCCAAAATTGATATATGGAGAAAAATACACAATGTTATTATACTTTTTTTTTCAAATTATCACAGATAATCATCGATGAAACACTTGAATGGATTCCTAGCTGTAAGGAGCGTGTTCCAGGATTAGAGGTGATGCAAGAATGGAAGACTGTTGGGCCGGTATGAGTCTTTCCTTCCCCTTTCTCTTGCCTTCCACCTCCCTTCCTCTCACTCTCTCTCTCTCTCTCTGTCTCTCTCTTTTTTCTGTCTGATTATCTCTGAACCAGACAGTCACGTTTTTAACAACCTTTTTCCCACAATGGTTTCTTTCCTCAAGGAAGTTTGATTGTACATTTTGGCAACCTGATCTAAGGATGTGAGATCCTGCTCTAATCCTGAATCCTAGATTTTTAATCCTAGTTGGCCATTATTTGCTACAGTTTTGGAAACATATTTTTGAACAGCTGCTCTATACGTTTTTTAGCTCCACTGGCCGAAGGCCAGCTGGCTTATGTCATGGCCTGGTGTCCGTGCGTCCATCCGTCCGTGCGTTAACTTTTATTTTAAACTTCTTCTCTGAAACTACCCATCCAATTTTGATGAAACTTCACAGAAATGATCCTGCCATGGTCCTCTTCAGAATTTCTTGAAAGAATTTGATTCCTTCAAAAACTCTGGTTACCATGGCAACAAAACTTAAAAATATTGGAAATCTTTGAAAATCTTCTTGTCTGAAACCATAAGGCCTAGGGCTACCAATTTTGGCATGTAGCTTTATCTAGTGGGCCTCTTATCAAGTTTCTTCAAATTATAGCCCTGGGGTCAAATTTGACCCTGCCCCGGGGGTCACATGGGCTTATACAGAGAAAACTTTAGAAATCTTCCTGTACCTAGTCGTGAGGCCTATGGGTACCAAATTTTGCATGTGGCTTTACCTTGTGGGCCTCTACCAAGAGTGCCCAAATTATAGCCCTTGCGTCAAATTTGACCCCACCCCGGGGGTCACAAGTTTTACATGGGCTTATATAGGTAAAACTTTAGAAATTTCCCTGTACCTAGCCATAAGGCCTAGGGCTACCAAATTTTGCATGTGGCTTTATCTAGTGGGCCTCTACCAAGAGTGCCTAAATTATAGCCCTGGATTCAAAATTGGCCCCGCCCCAGGGGTCACAAGTTTTACATGGGCTTATATAGAGAAAACTTTGAGAAATTTCCCTGTACTTAGTCATAAAGCCTAGGGCTACCAAATTTCGCATGTACCTTTATCTAGTGGGCCTTCATCAAGATTGGGTAAATTATAGCCCTAGGGTCAAATTTGATTCATCCCCGGGGTTCAGAAGTTTTACATGATCTTATATGGCAAAATCTTTAGAAATTTTCTTGTTACTAACCATAAGAACTAGGGCTACCAATTTTAGTCCTGTCTCAGGGGTCTTATGTTCAAAACCAATTGGCCAAGTATTGTAATGTTTGGCATGTAAGGATTTTACGTATTAGCCAGTGGAGTGATACAGGGCCATCATGGCCCTCTTGTTTTTGTTCTTTTAGAAAAAGAGAACATTGGATAATGAAACCACTTTTTGTACAGAAGAAACTCTGAATAGTGTTTTAAGCTGCAAGGTAACATTATTATTATTTGTGTTAACTCGGTACCAAAGAACAAAAATTTAAGTGTATGGACAGTGGAAGCATTTGCAGACAAGAAATTAAATGTATTTCAAATAAAAGGAATATGAATGTCTTTGAAAGGGTAGAGAACGTTATGAGAATGGAAGAAAATGCTGGTTACCAGCATTTTCAAGATCATTAAAACTGTGGATTGTTCAGTATAGGGTTGAAAGAAAAAGTGCCCCCCCCCCCCCTTCCCCCTTCCCCACACACACACACAGAGCCCATAATTTTTTGCATTTGATAAAGATCAAGATCATGTTGTGTAGAACATATAGACTGATACTAGATATTTTTTGCCGAAACAGTTTTAAGTCTTTACCAAAGGACAAAATTTTAAATTGGTCCAAATCGAAAGCATTGTAAACGACAAAGATGATTTCTGTCTTTGATGGGGTAGAAAACATTGAGGGAAAAGGAGAAATTGCTGGTCACCAGCATTTTCTCCTTTTCCCTCAGTGTTTTGAAAAGACTTCTCTCTTAGGATCGTTAAAAGTAGGGTAAAGTGTGGTAAAGAGTTAAACCGTATCCCTTTAGTCGACAGCAAAATTCTGGACTCATCTGTCTGGAAAGCACTTTCAGACCAAATATTGGATTTGGCTTAAAGTATTGGACTTGTCTGTGAAAGAGTAGGAAACATTTTCCACATTTCCCCCAGTGTTATCAAAAGCCTTCTTGGTCAGGGTCTGCAAAACCTGCAATTGTGTGTTTGTTGCATCGTTTTTGTTGTTTATTCATTGGTGAAAAACTCCCATCTCATTTATTTAGCTTGTTTGTACCATGTTATCTTCAGATGACTTCTTTCACAGCATGAAAAATAAAACATTGTTGCAAGGGAGAAATCACTCCTAAGAAGCAAGTTCTCCTTGTGCTAATTTAATGTTTTTACATGTGTACATGTACTTCATTGTAATTCCTTGATAATAGCTATTATCATTATTTCAGAGCATATTTGACAATTTAGAACCAGAAGAAATGAGACGAGCTAGAACAAGATCAAACCCATATGAAACTATCAGAGGTGCTTTCTTCTTAAACAGGTAAAATAATTGTCACATTTAAACTATTCCTGTGCAAAAACTTAACTGTACTAAGATGCCTTTGGGCAACATTGTTGCAAAAGGAGCAATTGTTTTCTCTATATTTTCTCTTGTGGCGGTCAATGACCCCTTTCAATAAAAAGAAGGCAAACATTTAAATTTTGGATGACATTTAGAAAACTTGAGTCCAAATTCAAAGAAACAGGGGGTCAGGGAAAACCCTAGAGCAAGCAGTGTAGCTTTAATACCATCATGTTTTCTCAGGCATGTGATTTTTCCTCTTTTCAGATGATTTCTGCCTTCTGAGGCTAAAACTGAAAATTTAAAACTGTTCAAGCTGAGAAGGGTCTGTTCAGAAATTACTTTAATACTAAAGTTTGTTTTTGTGTGGAGGCCTCGGGTTCAATCCCCACCTGATCCGTTGGGTTTTTCATGGATGTGTCCTTGGGCAAGACACTTCAGAACCTTGGAATAAGTTAGCTGTTGCCATGATATGACCATCATATAGCTTGCAACAGGCGAAAAGGGGCATTCGGACATTTGCGTAAAGTGTCGTCTCGGATCAGCCTGCGCAGTCCGCGCAGGCTAATCCGAGACAGCACTTTATGACTACATTAGATTTTGTGCTACAGCAGACTTGCACAAACAGAAAATTACATAAAAACGGAAAGTGTTGTTTCGGATTAGCCTGCACGGACTGCACAGGCTGATCCGAGACGACACTTTACACAAATGTCAGAATGCCCGTTTTTGCGTGTTGCAGGCCATATAATGTTGAAAGAGGCTTCAATCAATCAATCAATCAATCAACAAGGTGGTGAGCTCTTTACGAGACATCAAAGCTTTAGACTTGTCCAAATTTAAAAGATTTGCAGATGACAAATTGAAAGTGGCACAACTAATGGAATTTGTCTTTGAAAGGGTAGAAAACATTGTTGGAAAGGTGAAGATGCTGGGAAAGCCTTTTTTGTCAGGGTTTATAATACATGGGATTGTTTGGTAAAGGGTTTTCACTTTTTTTTTGTCTCATGATAAACTTCATACAAATGTCTTTGGGAGTCGTATTTGATTTCTTTAACCCTTTACTACACAATCTTAATAAACCTAACAGTGAAGGCTTTTGAAAACATTTGGGAAAAAAGAGAAAATGCTGGAAACCAGCATCTTCTCTTTTTCCCACAATGTTTTCTGCTCTATTGTGAGCAGGACCATCATTTGTGTGACTTAATTTTGTCGACTGCAAATGCTTTGAATTTGGATGAATCTAAAATTTTGTTGTTTGGGAAAAAGTTAACAAATTATTCATTGCTTTTTTCAGAGCTGCCATGAAGATGGCCAATATGGATGCTGTTCTAGACTTCATGTTCACAAATCCAAAATACCCAGATGGGGTAAGTCCCTTTTTTAGTACCCTCCCAAAATACTCCAGTAGTATACTGAACATGCCTTTTTTCTCTTTAATATTTTCTGTACATTTAATGAAATGTGTATAGATTTTCAAAAAAGGGCAAGCTTTGAAATGGTTAATCTGTTTTAAATCTTTAGATGGAAAAATGAAACAACAAACCAAATGTGGCTTAAATGATGTACTTTGGCTTTGAAAAAGTTGGGAAATGTCAGGAGAAAAGATGAAAGTACTGGTCACCATTTACATGTTATTGATAAATTACAAGCCTTCTTTTGTTGCAGTTATTTTGATTTTAAAATTATTATGCACTGTTGTTGTAATTAATATATTGCCATAAAATGTAGGTACATATCTGAAAAATTTGTGGAATGTGGATCGGATAATGTGATTTTGTATTCAACTTACTATTATACAGAGACCAATGGTTGGCCACAATGATTTGTTGTATTTTGCTGACATTTGTGCGGGTCCTGGTGGTTTCAGTGAATATGTACTGTGGAGATCTAAGGCTGAAGCCAAGGGGTTTGGGCTCACCTTAAAAGGGGCCAATGACTTCAAATTGGAAGATTTCTTTGCAGGACCTCCAGAAATGTTTGAACCCCATTATGGTAAGATGTGTTTCTTACAATATCACACAGGCTACCTCTCAGAATTACTAAAACTACACATTTTTTTTTTGTCCTGCATAAGAAAACACTGTTGGAAAACGAGCAGTTGCTAGAAATAAGCAATTGCTCCTTTTGCCATAATTCGCAGTCTGATCTTGGTCAGTTGTCTGCAAAAGCTGCTTTTACCTATGATACCAAAGGGTTAATGCTATGTTTGCACTTGTAAGAGTGCATTTATACTGCCTTGCTTTTAAACTGGCAATGTGATAGATTGTTTGCCTAACTCTGTCCCACATTACAAAAATATTAGACTTTTGTACTGATCCAAAGTACTTTTAGACAACAAATTAAATGTGGCTGAAATAGTTTAAAAATTATCTTTAAAAGGGTTGGAGACATTGGGGAAAAATGAGAAATGCTGGTTACCAGAAAGTTCTCCTTTTCCCACAATATTTTCAGAAGCTTTCTTCCTCAAGGTTGTTAAAATGTTGAATTATTTAGTAAAGGGATAACTCTTTAGCAGACAACCACATTTTAGACCAGTCCATATCGGTATCAGTTGCAGATAAGTTTAATACAGGTTATTTGATGGTATTGGTCTTTGAAAGGGTAGAAACCATCGTGGAAAAAAGAGAAAATACTGATTACCAGCATTTTCCCTTTTTCCAGCAATATTTTCAATAGCTTCTTTCCTAAGGAGCATTGAAAATATGGGATTGTGTGGTAAATGGGTAAGCACCAGGATCTGTACTCACCAACCATTCTTAATAATATTCTTAGTCTTATTGTCCAAGATTTTGAAATTTGAAAGTTACACAACTTCTGATTGGCTAAACCAAATGGTTTAGCCAATCAGAAGTTGTGTTACTTTCAAATTTCAAAAATTTTGGAGAATGAGACTAAGAACGTTCTTGAGAATGGTGGGTGAATATGGACCACTGGCAGGAGATTGTCGGTCTGATAATCTCCATAAACAGATTATTTAACACCTTGTTTGACTTGAATTGAACAATTTCTCCATTTTCCTATATGTTCCTTTTTTTTCATGCCATCGACTTTTTAGTCTTCCAAGTATACCTGTGCGGGGGTTAAACTGAAATTATTTGATTTTGTCTGACTGATTATCTGTAGGTTCTGGTGGTTTGGGAGGGGATGGTGACATCTTCAATGAGGGGAACCAGAGAGCCTTCATTGACTTTGTTCTGGAACACACAGACGGACTTGGTGTGCATTTTGTTATGGCTGATGGGGTAGGTGTATGTTGTCTCTTCAATTTTTGCCATACTATCCTCTATCTTGGTTGCCCTGAGGAAGACGTCTTCTCAAAACATTTTGGTGTACCATGTTTAGCATTGTGGTAACCAGTATTTTCTTCTTTTCCCACAAATGTTTTCTGCCTTTTCAAAGAAATCCCACATTTGAGCTGTTTAACTTATTATCTGCAAATGCTTTTCAATATGAATAAGCTTAAAACAGTATTTTCTGATAGAAAATTAACTCTGAAAACATTTATAAAAGGATGGTCTATCATATGTGCATGAGCCATGCTCTGTGAAAAGGGGTTTAATAGATCACCATGATGCATTGTACCAAGCAAGTCATCACATAATTATGGATCCATAAAATCGATTTTGTCTAAAACCTGCTTTCTATGAGGTAGAATGTTCCTTGGATGTACAGAAAATTTACCTGAAGCAAAATGTTTAGACACAGATTAGCCTGCGTGGACTGTGCAGACTGACCGTGGTCATTACTCTTCAGATACATTAAACTTGCTTTTCACAGAGCATGACTCACATGTGTTATAATGTGGTGATTCAATCCTTTCCCCTTTTTATCAGAAAGTGTTCAAAATCTTCCTTCCTAGGCTTGTTAAATCGCAATATTGTTTGGTAAAAGATCAATCACTTAACCCTTTACCACACAATGATGACTTTTGACGACCCGGAGGAAGAGGCCTTTTGAAAACATTGTGGGAAAAGGGGAAAATGCTGGTTGCCAGCATTTTCTCCTTTTCCCACAATTTTTTCTACCACAAATTCAAAGACAAATTCCATCATTTGAGCCATTAGGAAATTGTCGTCTGCAAACGCTTTCAATTTGGATTGGTCTAAAATTTTGCCATGTGGTAACGGGTTAAGAATTGTAAATGTTTACACTTTTTCAATAGTTACATTGCTGCATTCTATTTAAGTTCACTTAACCTATCAAATATTGTGTAAATGTATAATACTGTGTTTTAGGCCTGAGGCCTACATGCGCAATGAAGAACTTGAATCTTTCTTCTCTAGGGTTTTTCAGTGGAGGGACAGGAGAACATTCAAGAAATTTTGTCAAAACAACTGTATTTGTGCCAGTTTTTGGTTGCCATATCTATAACCAGAACAGGTGAGCCTGTCTTTGAAAACCTGTCTTTTGTTTCTATTTTGAGGGTTGTTTAACCCCTTACCAAACAGTACCGTGTTTTTACGGCCCTGAGAAAGAAGCCTTATGAAAACACAGTGGAAAAAGAAGAAAGTGCTGGTAGCCAGCATTTTCTCCTTTTCCCACTATGTTTTCGACCCTTCCCACTAGAAATTTCAGTATTTGAGTCGCAATGATTTTGTCGTCTGCAAAGGCTTTCAATTTGGACCTGTCCAAAATTTTGTGGTTTGATAAAGACTTAACCCTTTAACTGATTGAATGCTATTTCATGATGATTTCAACATAACTTTAGTCATGTCACAGAGACAACTCACTTATTCGTGTATGTCTTATGTTTCAGTAGTACTAGACTATAGCTCCAAAGTGTGTTGTCCAAGGACACTACAAAAAACCCAGTGCTTCCAGTAAGATTTTGAGCTGGAGCCTCAAGGTTACAAGTCCTACACTTTACCACTGTGCCACGCAAGACCCCTTAACTCTTTACCACACAGTCATGAAAATTAATGACCTTGAGAAAGAAAGCATTCAAAAACACTGTTTGAAAAGAAGAAAATGCTGGTAACAAGCAATTTGTCATTTCTCTTCAATTTTTTTTTTCTATCCTTCATAGAAAAATGATACTGTAGGAGCCAGATTAAATCCATTGTCTGCAAATGCTTTTAATTTAACAAGTTCAAAGTATTACTACCTGTGCAAGATTTGATTGATTTTTGGAATGGTGTTTAATACTATTTCCAACACTTTTTCAGTCATATGATGGTGACAGTTCACTTATTCTTGTGTTTCCTATGTTTCTGAAGTACTGGGTAGGGCTATCAAGTGCCTTGCCTATGGACACTCCCACAAAAAATCTAGCACTTTGGGTGGGGATTGAACCCTAGACTCCTAGGTTACAAATCACACACCTCAACTGCTTAGCCATGCAGGACCCGTCCAAGTGCAATAAGAACACATTGACACTGTACCTGTTCATGTGTGTTTTTGTCTTACTAGCTATCCATCATTGTTTTCTATTTTACACAGTCAGATAAGTGATTCATATCTGATTTTCATGGTGTAAGATTGTAACACCTGAGGATAATCATTGTAACAAGTTTTGGTCCTTATTTGGCTCTTTTTCCTTAATTTTTTTACTTGAAATTCAAAATTTCAAACCTGTCAAAGTTTGAGGAGGACAAATGAAATGTTACTCAAGTTATGAGGTTTATCATTAAAAAGTAAGAACATGGTAATCAGCTTCTTCCATAATGTTTTTTGAAAGACTTTTGCTCAAGGATTGTAAGAACACAGGATTGTTGAGTGAAGAGTTAATTTTGAATTTCTATCCAATACAGGAGGCCATTTCGTGTGTAAACTATTTGACCTTTTCACAAAGTTCAGTGTTGGACTGGTCTACCTAATGTACAGGATATTTGACCATGTTTCAATCTATAAACCAGTCACCAGCAGACCAGCCAACTCAGAGAGGTAATTTATTCTTCAACTATCTACCAGATGACGAAATTCAAGATTTGTCCAAATTGAAAGACTTTGCAGATGGCAAATTAGATATGGCTCAAATGATGGAATTTGTCTATGAAAGGGTAGAAAACATTGTGAAAAAGGAAAACACATTTTTTCCTTTTCTCATAATGTTTTTAAAATTCTTCTACCACAATTTTTTGCCACTTTAAGGGAAAACCGCATCATCTGAGCCACATTTTATATGTTATCTGCAAATACTTTCAATTTGGATGGGTCTAAAATTTTTGTTATTTGATACCCATTTACTCATTTTAAGCTAAATATAACCAATTTAGTCCATATTTTATGAAGCCATT
Source organism: Hippopus hippopus (assembly GCA_946811185.2). Taxonomy (NCBI): domain Eukaryota; kingdom Metazoa; phylum Mollusca; class Bivalvia; order Cardiida; family Cardiidae; genus Hippopus; species Hippopus hippopus. The sequence goes on along the minus strand of OX328097.1, from coordinate 53,449,170 downwards.
ATCATTTTTGTGGCTTTATGACAAATATTACACCTGGTGGTTGCGAGATTGTATAGATTATGACGGATAGAAAATGCAATTTTGGACTTGGCTCCTATCCACTCACTCAGTCGAGTATACCGCATGATGCTTGTCACGTGACTGTGTACGAGATTTTCGCCTTGCATATTCATGTAGCTGGCAAAAAATTGGAGCCGAGATACACTACACAGGTCTACAGTTGCAACCATCTATGTCACAAGAAACCAACAGCAATTTACTCGAGAATGTCGGAGTATTGTATCAAGAGGGCAGTGGAATGATTTTAAAGGCAGTAGAAATGTAAAATTTGTATGTGCACATAAACAGTGTTTTTTGGATTGCTGAAAGAAGGGGAAAACATGTGATCCTACAAATAGACCAGTGCCCCATTTCCTGAATTGAAACAACAAGTAGTCTAGCCTACTATTTTTAGATGGGGGGGGGGTATGTAAGTGATTCTAATGATACACTCCCCCATTGTTTACAGTTTTGACCTAACGTAATTTTCACAAGACCAAGATTCATTTAAAAAAATCTGAAACTTCTTTTCATTCTTTGGGGCCATAGATATTGGTAATTTATTGATTTAAAGACATTCCTACATTTTGCTAAAATAAGTAGATGGGGAACTTTAAATGTGATGGAATTTGTCTTTTAAAGGATAGAAAAATATGGTGAAAGGAGAAAACGCTGGTGGTTACCAATGTTTTTCCCTTTCCCACCATGTTTTCTAAAGCCTTTTTCCTCAGTGTCCTTAAAACTCAGGATTGGTTTGTGAAGTATTAAGATGAGAAACATAATGAATATTGAAAACAGTTGCTCCTTTTGCTTAAAGTTTTTCGAAGCCTTAACTGCCCAGATGGCAAAAACTTTGAACTCTATTTGTTTACCTTTATATTTCATTTTGATGTATTCTAATTGCTGATAATTGTTTAGTCAGTAATTACATGCAAAAGCAGCCTGAAGTCCTTATTGAATTCAAGGAAAGCATGGATAGCTGCACTGGCTGCTGTGATATATTGAAACATATAATTGAAAACCCCATACAAACAAACAAACAAGTCACATGATGTAAGTTTTATTATTTTTTTGATGTCCATTTCAGATATATAGTTTGCAAGGGTCTGAGGGCTGACAAAGATTCTGTCCAGCAGTACTTCCATGAAATTAATGTTGATCTCAACCGATTGTTGAGTCCCACATCTGTTGAGGATATCAACGAAATTGTCCCCCTCTCCTACCTAACCAACAATGACATCTTCTATGAATATATGTGTGTTTCTAATGACAGGTATAACTTTTACACTTTGATGACCTTCACACTTTGACCTGTTGTACCTGACCTTTTGACCTTGATCTTTATCTTGATTATTCTGTACCTTCCTCTTGATTATTCTGTTGACACTTTTCTTTCAGATGACTTTATTTTTATTTCTTCCTTGCAGCTGATTTCCACTAAAAACATAGTGGCTGGGGGAAAATTTCTGATAATTTGCAGTTTCACCTTTTACTTAACCCATTTTCACACACACACACAAAAAAAAAAAACTCATCCATGCTGAAGGGATGAGGGTTCAAATGTTTTTTTAAAAAAATTCTATTTATTATTGAATAGGGAGAAAACATTCTGGGAAATGGAGAAAATGCTGGTTACCAGCATTTTCTCCTTTTCCCATAATATTTTCAAAAGCCTTTTCTCTCAGGGTTGTTAAAATGCAGGATTGTGGAAAAGAGTTGAATGTTTAACACAAGTTCACATAATAAACCAGAAACCATGTTGATTATTCATATTTTTCAGTGAAGTTTTCAAACTTTTAACTTGTCCTCTGGGAATTTGGTACAAGGGATAATAATTATGTGGATGCAGCCAAAAAAAACGTTCCAGTCAAATACAGGACCTCCTTGCATGGCTGAAAGTACAATCCACTGAGTCTCATAAAGGGTTTTTTCATCCTATGGAGCTCAGATGGGTAGCTCTGAGTCTAGCTTATCTGACTTTTGACCTGGTGGTTATAGGTTTGATACCCAGTTGAGGCAAACTTTTTTTCCGGCAATCTTTTGCCTTTCATTTTTGATGTGCGAGAGAAAAGTAGTCAGTGGTTTCAAAAGAAAGTTGTGTTCGTACTAGTTTGGGAAAGCCAGTTAACACATGCAAAGATGTGCTCACAGCCATGATATGAAATCATTGTTGCAAGCTGTTAAAAGGGCGTTTAACTCCAAACTGCAGGTTCTGTGCTGTCTGATCTTGATCTATGTCATCTGCATAAGCCCCTGTTTCTGCCTGTGGCCTTGAAAGAAAAGCTGCAAGAAGATACATATGCATTAAACAAATGAAATTATTTAAATCGAAAATTCCAAACCATTCTTGCTTCTTTTTTGACAAGAAAAATGTTTTAAGTCACATGTCTTTCTTGAATGGCATGGAAGACAAAATATTTGCCCCTTTTTCCATCAATGTTTACAGAAGCAGCACACTACTAGTATGGAAAAAGATGTACTTATGTAGAAACTGGGGATGCTTTTGACTATAGAAAGCATCCAACTGGCCTGTTTTACATGTAAATGTGTTACCATGCATAAGAAGAGCAGCTGCTTGCCTTTGAGTAAACTAGAAAAATGACTTTCTTTCCAAAGTATTTTTTTTACCATACCTAACACCCTTGTTTTAGATGTACCCCCAAAAAGGATAAAGATTTATCATGGATTTACAACTTGTTTTAGCAAACACAAATGTAGTTTGAAAGTTTAAGTCCTGGCCTAAATTTCTGTTTGTTCTTGTTTTTTTTTTTGTCACAGTATTGGTAAACTACAGATCAGAAATCTGAAGAAGATCAGAAAATTCACTCAAAATACGTAAGTTATGAGACACATTTTACTTGTACTTTTGGTGCCTACATGTTTACTGAAGTTTGAAGGCACTTTAAGCATTGATCTTGATCCTTTTAGTTAAGAAGTCTAAAGATTTCTTTAAAATAAAAGTTTTAAGCCTGAGATTAAAATGACTGAACTTTTTTCCAGTCAAGTTATATACAGGAGGTATATCAAACAGACATACAATCTTACCGTACCAGTCACAAAAATCAAGTTAGAAATAATTTTAACTTATTATGACAATCCTGTATTGTAACAAAATATTTTTAGCACAGTTATACCCCTTTTTTCAACTTATAATTTTGTCTGAAAAAGCAGTAAATGTAAGTGTTACAAGAAAGATTATATTCATTTTAGAAGGAATCATACACTTAAAAAGTTTTGATCATTTGTAATTTCATATACATAGATGCACATATTTTTAAGAGCCTTTATCTTTAAATGATTAAAGATAATTTTTTTTTTTCTAGAAAATAGTGTTGGGGCATTTCTGATTGCCTGTCACAGTCAAAGCCACTTAATTTTTATCTCTGGCTTGTCCATTTTAACCTTTTCTTTGATTTTATCCTATACCATGTCATACTGACTTAAAACAGCCCTGAGAAAGAGGCACATTAAAAACATTGTGGGAAAAGGAGAAAATGCTGGTAACCAGCATTTCCTCCTTTTCCCACAATGTTTTCAACCCCTTCCAGAAGAAATTTTAATTTTTTGAGTCACACATATTTTGTCATCTGCAATTGCTTTCAATTTTGACTAGTCTAAAATTTTGGCGGTTGATGAGGAGTTAACAAATACATTTAAATTAGCACATGTGGAATATTTCAGAAATTTGTATGAAACCAGACAGGCTGAGGTCAGAACCAAATTACTAGAGAAGTGGAAGGTATGTGTAATCCATCACAGAACATACTTAACATAACTTTTTTCAGCCCTTAAGTAGACAGCTTTTGAACATTTTTTTTTTTACACTTTGCCAGAAAACTATTTTCCAGCACTCCAAATATTTCTGCATTTTTTCCAGTAGGTGATTTTTTTAAATTTCCTTGTACAAGAATGGGTTGAATCCTCATCTTATTTATACTATTCTGTCCTAGTGAAATGGAACTTAGGCTGGATTTCTTGTTTAAAATTAAGTTTTAGCCATGAGCAGGTAAATGGAAAAAAAAAAATGGTTTGCTTGCATGAAATTGTAGTAGTGACACTGTCATGGATGACATTACAGTCATGTAATCTTTGATGATGAAACTTTGATGGAAGATACATTTTTTTTTTTTTTTTTAACCACCCTGCTGTAGAAAGCATCTGACAATAAAACAGGAAAAGGAGCAAGTACTTGATACATATAAGGCATACTCTGTGAAAAGGGGGCTAAATGCATCTGCAAAAAGTATCATAGTCTGCCCAGGATGGTGTGCTGAAACATTTTGCTTCTGGTAAATTTTCTGCATGTCATAGGATCATTGTACCCGAGTCATGAGACAAAATATATCCACAATTATGTGATAACATGCTTGGTATAATGCATCATGGAAATGTGTTAAAGCCCATTTTTGCCAGAGTGCCACTCATACTGATGATGATGGATTTCACTTGATATTGTGTATTACCTCCTTGGTGAATTCTTTCAGGTAGAAGACAAAGTTAGGGCAGCTCCTCCAAAATCCAATGCAAAGAAAAAGATTGAGGAATTGTTAGATGTAAGATTAAGTTTAATTTAATCCTATTTTGTTTGCAAGTTTCGTTAGTTCAGTATGATATACTTTTTTTATTGCAGATCCTTATGATTCAGAAAAAATGCATGACACTACAACATCCATGTAAAATGAACAAATTACTTAATTTTCAAACAATCAAAGCTTTTCTGTGCTTGTAATTCTGATGTATTTTTTGGCAGCGGGTTCACCCCGCTGTCATAGTTCCCACATCACGTGTGCATGTATATACTGGTTTTTGAAGCCTACTATCTTTATCTAGGTCAGATTTTTGCTTCCGGCAGGTTTTGCCTGGATACGCGTGTAAACAAAACCAGTTTCGTGCACTAACAAAATAGTTCAACTTGAATAAAGCAGCTCAACTTGATACTGCATGTTCTCTGAAAAAAATTAAAACATCATGTTTCAGTTGTCTTTTTAATTTAAGATAAAAAAGATCTTCAGCTTAAATAAAACAAAAGCCGTGCCGGGTGTAACACCTCTCCACTATCTGGCACATTTATACAATAACATACCTCGTTGCTGGAGAACTCGGACCCTGGTGAACTCGTACCCTAATCTCAAGGGTAAGAGTTCTCTGGAGAACTTTCCGTTTTGATATATACAAGTTGGCTTCTTTAAAAAAGAAGCCAGGAGAGGTCAGCACCAGTGTTTACAAATAGTTTATTGGGTATTAATTTCAATATATTTTGGTACTTATAAACAAGTAAGTAGGATATTCAATGAACGAGGATAAAAAACCGCAGCGTAGAAACCTCTCATGCAGTACATGGCAGTCACGTGACTTTCTTCCCACGTTTCCAAGTCGCGTGATCTTTTCCCGCAGTGTTCTTTCTCTTTTTTAACGATTTTTTCCCCCGTTCAGGGCTTCCCCTGCAAGTTTTAATTTTTGCGCCATCAAATTCGCCAACTCATAAAAATTGGGGCCAGTAGGAGCCAACTGAGGTAGCCACATAGTACATTAGACACTTCAGTTTATTGACCCATGTTAAAGCTACTAAATCCATTGCTCAGTTGTACATGCTTACTTATGTTCCTTTTTCCCCAAGGGTTATCAAGGTTGTGAGCTGCAGGGACATAGAAGTTGTATTTGAACAGAAATACAGCGCTGTAATTCTATAACTGCCAATCTGTTAGAATTCCTTCAGTTTTAATGAAATTAAGGAGGCAATTTGGAATTGTATTGTAAAAGGTTAATACATGTATATCATTTCTTTTTATCTGAAAAAATACTACAGGTCCGTTTATTCTGGTCTTTTCTCTCTGTATGAGTGTCCTATACCTTCTCTGACACTTGTTCCAGTGCTATCACTGTAAGACAAAGTGGCCTACAAAGTGTAACCCCCCCCCTCCCGGCCATCATTCAGCATTTTCATTTCATAAAATCACCCGAGTTTCTTCCTCATTATTAGACAGGTATTTTAGCACTCACTTATAGTTTTATAAATACATTTGTGTAAATTTATTGTTTGAAGTCATTATCAAAGCTATAAAGACAGTCTGAAGAGCTTCTGATCGGACAACGTCAAACTGACATGTTGTGTCATGAGTTTTCACGTTTTTTCGACGATCCATTTTTCATGTCGATTAATTTACAGAAAAGTTTTTCCGCATTATTTGATATAAAATTTTTGTTACGGCTTTCAACTAACTTCAAAATCTGTCATTTTTACGCTAGATAAGCAGATCGATAACATTATCACGTTTTTCATTAATGACATCGTCTGAGCCATGTTTACTTTGTTGTTTGTTAAAGCTTTCAGTACAAACCAGCATTAACTTTTGTCATGTGGTAGAGAGTTAAGTATTCTTCTAATACTTAATCCAAGACCAGCTATCTGATAGGCTGAGATATTCTGTCCCTGCCAATTAAATTTCTAATTTCTGATCTAAGAATGGTTGGGTTATACTGACCCTGAGTAGAAAAAGAGAGCACAAAAGCTCCTTACTAGTGTCTCTAATTTCCCCGAACAACAAGATTTTGAACTGGGCCAAATTGAAAGCATTTGCAGATGACAAATGTAACCTAAAAGGTGATTTTTGTGTAAGACAGGGTAGAAAACATTGTGGGAAAAGGAGAAAATGCTGGGTATCAGCATTTTGTCCTGTTCTAACATGTTATCGAAAGCCTTCTATTTCAGGGTTGATAAAACTCGGGGTTGTGTGGTAATTAGTTTAATTAGTTTATCTATTATCTCTGTGGTCAGTAAGTTTTTAATGTTGTTTTCCCAACTTTTATTAGAATGAGGACATAGGTTTAAGCCATGTGATCGAGGCATTATCAGCAGAAAATTTACGTGGTATAAAAAGTCCATACGATTACCGATGTATAGTCACAGGAGACATTCCTGAGAACAGAATTTTCATATTAGGCTTAGGGGTATGTATATGGTGAATGCATCATTTTATTACCTTAAAACTACTTTATCTGACCTTTTCTTGGTCCATTTTCACAAACCATCATAAAATCAATTTTGATTCTAAAATCCAAGACTAGCACATCAGCTAGCTTTGGATTAACTTGTTGCGGATGGCATAGATCAAGATCAGACTGCATGGAACATGCAGTCTGATCTTTGATACATACTTCATGATACTTTTCTATGATAATATTCATCTTCAATAGCAGTGGTTTTCTACTTTTACAAGCTAGAAAAAGGTGAGCAATTAAAGAATTAAGAAATTGGAGCAATATAGAGATGGTCGATGTAAATTGCCCTTGCTATCTTTGCTGTGAACTTAGCTTTGTTGACTTATTTAGTAGCCAAATGGCTATATTTTTTTTTGATATGTAAGTTTGGCTTTTATTCTTTCAAAAACTTAACCCTGTACCATAGTATTCCAAGTTCTAATTACCCTTATGAGGAAGGCCTTTGAAAACATCAGTGGGGGGAAAAGGAGGAAATACCGGTGACTAGCATTTTCTTCTTTTTCCCATATTGTTTTCTCCTATTTCAAAGTGAATCCAATTTTTTGAGTCAAATTTGGTTTGTCATCTGCAAATGCTTAAAGTTTTAATGAGTATAAAGTTTTGTTTGGTAAAGAGTGAGTGGCAACCACCTTATATGTTTGTTGAAGGGTTCTCCATGACACCTTGCAATTTGTATTTAAAGCCATCACTATGAAAAGAATTGCTTTTTTTTCAAAAAAAGCTGTCCAGCTGGACAGCTTTTGAAAGTATTGTTGGAAAAAAAGTTCATTCTTTATAGACACAAATCCTGGACCTACTTGTAATGGGGTTACTAATGATTTTACTGTTTGCTGAAAGGTGCCATTGACATTAGGCATACCTTGGGTGATGGGAGCCATCAAATCCCTCGGCTGTATCTGGTAGCTTGATATGCACCGACATGGTACATTTCTGAAAATTGCAAGGCTCCTCGTAAAAAAGAAAAATTGAGTCTCAATTTTCTATCGAAATCTTTCTAACTATATTTAGTTGCCAAACAGTTCGTACATTCATTTTTTAACGTGGTTTATCAATTGCAATTGAAGTTTTCACAGACAGATAGATAGACGCGAATAACTTCATCGAGGTTGTTTATGTTGTTGCTAAACGACTGACAGTGGCGCCACCACGTATAAGATCACGTGATTGGCAGTTCAAATGGAAATGACTGTTATACAGATGAGGTTAGATGTAGGTACAGAATCAGCCGAGTTGTGATGAGTGGTGGCATTGACTCTAAAACTTTTGTGACGCTTTGTTATTTATTTCAGAGATCCCATGTGTTTTATCAAAGTTGTAAGTCAAATGGTAACTGGAGGAAACTTGAGGAGGGTTTGAGGTTAGAGCTTCCAAGAGATACTCTTGTTGAGGTGGAGAAAGTTACAGAATACAAAGGGGAGGTAATTGGGTTTTGTTTATCTGCAGTTCAAGTCAGCCTATTGCAACATAGATAATTTTCACAGAAAGTGTAGATCTTTATCAGACAGCATCTGTGTCAGAATATACAGTCTGATTTTGGATCTTACAAAATCCACTGCTTCACTTACAGTCTTTTCATTTTCATGGGAATTGTTATAGTTATCTTTTAATCTTTCTTTCTGTGGTCCTTATTATTTTACATATTACATTATTCTTTATTTATTAATGCTTATTTCAACTTTTTCATGGCAACCAATTATGCATTAATGGACGTTTTTTTCCTAGTACTTAATGAAATATTATTTTAAGACCACTGGCTGTTTTCTCACAAGTCAACACAACATTCAGCTACTGGAAAAAATATTCCAGTGACAAAGAATTTTATCAAACTGAACTCTTAGAGCACTGAATAAACCAAAATCGACACTCTCAGTCTAAAAATAAGACCCCAATAATTGCAATTTCAAGGATGCTTTTATCCAGCTTGGCTCAGCAAAGTGGACAGTGAAGATCAAAGATCAGACTGCAAATTTCTCTCTCGGCTCTCCCTCTCTCTTTCTCTGTCTTGGCTCTGTCTCTGTCTCTCTCTCTCTCTCTTCTTTTACATACATGTATGTATTATTTTCATGTGATCTGTACGTAATTGTTTATATGTGCATTTATTTCGTTTGTATTGTATATTCTTTGTAAATCTTCTACAGAAGAAGGAATAGAGAATATCATTATCTTCATTAAAAGTTTAAAACTGAGCAGGGCTTAATTGTTCATTCATTTTTGGGTTACTTTTTGTAAACAGGGAACAGGTCAGAGAAAAATCACATCCTTTCATGCCTTGGATGCCTTGTTTTTGTTTGGAAAAGATGTAAGAAACCTCCACTTTACAGAGCGGTCAGTATGAATTATTATGAATATAAAACAAAAGTATAGATAATCTCATTTATCTCCCGTCTTCTTCTAACCCATTACTGCACAAGGCCGGCTTTTAATGACACTGGAAAACAAGCCTTTAGAAAACATTGTGGGAAAAGGATAAAATGCTGGTAAACAGCATTTTCTCCTTTCCTCACAATGTTTTCTACCCAATTTTAGAAAAATTGCACCATTTGAGTTGGATTGAAATTGTCATCTGCAAATGCTTTCAATTTGGACAGGGCTAAAATTGTGTCATCTGGTAAAGGGTTAGCTATTTCCCACACAAAATGTTTTGAGATGAGTAAAAAAATTGTTGCATAAATGATGGAAATGGTTTTTGAAATAATGATAAACTTGGTAACTTGGTGGGAAAAGGAGAAAATACTGGTAACCAGCATTAATTATTTTTGTCTTTTTTTTTTCACTATGTTTAACTCAAGTCTGGCTTGATATCTCAGCTGGAGACATACATAGCTAGTACTCCAGGGTTTCAAGATTGAATTTAACCTCAACCAAGCTCATTTCAAGAACTGAGGATTTTTATTATAACAGGATTCTTTTCTCTATAGCCACTGAACATCGTCTCAAAATTGTTTTTGTAGAAAAACAGCCAGTGGCTTGGAAAGAATGTTGAGCAAAGTACTGGTTAAAGAAACTCCAGGAATGCATCAAACTTTGACTGCTATGAGATGACTGAAGTTATATTAAAAATAGCATTGAACAACAAACTTTCAAATCTGTTATTAAAATTTTTCTCTGGGTTTCACAGCAGTGCTCTGGGACCATCTCATATACTCAGGGGTGACAAAGTTGCATGTTCATATGAATTCACTATGATAAATTATATATGTTCAATTTTGATTTATGGTTAACCAAAAGCTGTACAATTTCAGAATGCAGAAACTTCAAAAGTTTGTGAAAGCCATCACCAAGGAGACTAGGTCAGACTTGGCAAAGATTATAGTTCCAGAAATTCATAAATTTGAAGATATTGGGCATATATTTGACAGGTAATACTCGCTGAAAATTTGCTGTTCAGTGTTATATCACTTTGCTCATATATATGTCAGGTGGCTGATTGGAAAGTCAGTGGGTTTGACAGTGTGATGGTATATCAAACGCTATCCAGACAATAAGGAAAAACATTTTTTCTTGTGGTTCTTGTAACTTGATATGGATGACCACTGTTAAATGCTTGTTATCAGAATTAATTGTGAGGTCAGTAGGTCAAAGGTCAAAATTACAGTGACTTTCTAAGTAATAAATTTTGTCTGAATGATGAAGAAACACTGAACCTGGCTACTGCGAACTTGTTTCGGATATTATCCATGAAATGTAGATGACTCCTATGGATAGATAAATGAGAAGTTTAAATGTTAAAGACACTGACTTTTCAAGAAACTAGACCTTGTCTGATGAGTAATGGTTTTTGTTTTGTTTTTATCCAGGCATGGACAAAGATTTGTTCATAATATTTTTTATTCCACATTCATGTCAGAAGATATCCATATCAGTGACCACTAGTGTTTGAAATATTAAATCCTCAAGTCTTTGTAGTTACAGTTGTCTGGGTGTGGCATTTAGTTAGCTATTGACATCATTTACTTTTCTTATACTTCTCTAGAATACAGAATTTTCAACGACTAAGATAAGCTGAGATAGAATTAAACTTTAGTGTAGAACTTACTTAATGGCAGTACATTGTTACAGGCTGAAAAGTTATGAAAACCTACAGGTCCAACATCTGTCACAATGTTTTCAAAAGCTTTCAATTGCACAGGTGGCAAAAAGTGTTTGAATTAGGTGAGAGGTTAAGGTTATTCTAATGTTTTTTATATTTAGACTAGATATGAAGAAAGTGAAAGGAGGAGGTGGAGGAGAAAAGATATGTTACTGTCCACAGTCTACTACAGAGAAACGATTCTACAGGCCATCCGGTGTATATATCATCCGAACTGTGAAAGGTTAGTCAAGCTGGATTGTGATGAACACCATTGCTTAAGTAGTATTGGAACAGAATCATGGAAGCTGATTGAGAAATTAACTGCAGTTAGAAGCATAGTCATACATTTGTCGCATAGCCGTTGTTGTTTTCCATGAAATAAAACTATTTACATACAGTCAAACTTCGGTGGCTTGAATATGAGTAAATTCGAATACCAAAGAAAGCTTGAACAACGATATCGATCCTGGCAAAATCTCTATATAATTCATGTTGTTCTACCTCGGAAAGCTCGCACAACCCTTAATTGGAACTTTCGAATACCTATCACGGTCCCGTCATTCATTTTCCTGTGTATTTTACCTCTCGAAAGTAAAACAAAGGGTTAGTCAACAATCAGACGTTGGGTTTCACACCTATATTGTTAATTGGATACGCTGGTAACCGTCTGTCAAATATTGGATAAGGTGCATGGTTTTAACACTTACTGTAAAATATACACACACTTGCTCAATGTGTCAATTACAAATTGTTTCGCCCTTATTGAATAATTGCTTTGTTTTATTTTTTTGTTTTTTGAGGTTGTTGACCTAAATTAGTTGTCAAGTCATTATACCCCTGCAAAACGAATGTTTTCGGGGGTATACTGGAATCAGCCTGTCTGTCCGTCCATCCGTGCGTCCGTCCGTCTGTGTACGAAATACCAGTAATTTTGTGTTGCGAACTCCTCCTACAGTTTTGCTGCCATTGTATTGAAAGTTTGTTGATACATTGATCGTATACTGAAGTTGTGCAAGACGCAGTTTTCAGTAATCTACTCCCTATGATTCTAGGGTAATCTCCCCTTGAACTTAGAAAATTTTTGTTAAATTGCCTGTTTCTGTCAAAGCGCTGGCGGGGGTATTAAGTCACATTCAGTGACAGCTCTAGTTTTTGTTATGCTATGGTTGCATGAAGAGTATTGCTTTTCAATACATTAGGTTTTATTAACCGCAGCTGTGATCTTAATCCGTACATGTAGCGTTGATAGAAGTTATAATTAGAACATAAACAAGGTAATGTATCGCCGTTGTCTGCGCATGTCATATTCTTTGAAGATTCGACCTGTCTGCTATGATGCATCACCCATCCCGGTATACCTGGGAAAAGTAGGGCTTATTATATATATTAGCCTATTACCCAAGCAAGTAGGGGCTGTTTTAATAAATGGCCGGTGCATAGGTTACATGCTAGCCGATCATAGGTGAATGAATCGCACCAGGTAGCGTTTTATTGAGTAAATGTTTATTTCATTTTGAAATTCAAAGCAACGGTTGTTGTTTTGAAAAGTAGTCCGGTTCTGTACCCAGAATGCCCAAATTAGATAGATGTGTATTTGCAGAATGCCATCTAGCGGGAGATAATGGATGTAACGCTCTCAGTATCTGCAAATGTTTTTTTTTTTTTTTTTTTTCTGATAAAATAACTTTTAGATATCTGCCAAGAAAATGACCCCAGGAATCGGCCGTTTAACAGGTGAAAATAGTTTGTTTTCGGCCTGAATGGATACTCTCTATAAAAAACATTAATAGTGCATTTTGATTTCGGCCGAAAACGAGCTATTTTCACCAATTAGACGGCCATTCCTGTAAAATGACAAAGGTATGTGGTGTGTTCTGTGTGTTATTTCAAAATACAAAAGTTATAAAGATGCAATAAGAATACATGTAACTCATTCACTGACCACTTCATGCCTTGAAATATGGATACATCGAACTACCGACATTTCGAACAAACTACCAAGTCCCATGGGTGTTCAAGCTTCCGAAGTTTGACTGTATATTTTTCATACATACATTTGAGATGAGCATTGTGTGACCTCATTTTAAACTCTCTTCAGGGGATTGAGCTAGTTTTTTAGCTCACCTGAGCACGAAGTGCTCAGGATGAGCTATTGTGATCACTCACCCTGTCGTCGTCCATCCGTCCGTTCACATTTTTTTGTTTACACTCTAGCATCTACAAATATAAACCAATCAGCACCAAAGTTGGTCAAAATGTATATGACAATAAGATTTCTGATGAGTTCGATTATGGGTCTAATCGGACAAGAACGACTGGAATTATCTGCCCTTGAATTAGAAAAACTGCTATATTTGACTTTGTTTACGCTCTAGCATCTACAAATATTAACCAATCAGCATTAAACTTGATCAAAATATATATGACCAGAAGATTTCGGATGACTTCAATTATGGGTCTAATCGGACCAGAACAACAGGAGTTACCTGCCCTTGAATTAGAAAAATTGCTATATTTGACTTGGTTTACACTATAGCATCTACAAATATAAACCAATCAGCACCAGACTTGGTCAAAATATATTTACGAAGTGCTCAAGGTGAGCTTTTGTGATCGTGCTGTGTCCGTCGTTCGTCGTCCGTCATGCATTGTACCTTGTCAACTTTTACCTCTGGAGGGCACATTTTCAGTCCGATACTCATGAAACTTGGTCAGAATGTTTATCTTGATAAAATCTCGGACAGGTTCAAAAATGCGTCATGTTGGTCAAAAACTAGGTCACTAGGTCAGATCTTAGAAAAACCTTGTGTACGCTCTAGAAGCCACATTTTCAGTCCAAAACTCTTGAAAGTTCGTCAGAATGTTTGTCATGATAATATCTTGTACGAGTTTGAAAATAGGTCATGTGGGTCAAAAACTAGGTCAGTAGGTCAAATCATAGAAAAACCTTGTGTATGCTCTAGAGGCCACATTTTCTGTCCAAAACTCTTGAAAGTTGGTCAGAATGTTTGTCTTGATATCTTGCATGAGTTCGAAAATGGGTCATGTGGGGTCAAAAACTAGGTCACTGCGTCAAATCGTAGAAAAACCTTGTGTATGCTCTAGAGGCCACATTTTCAGTCCAGAACTCTTGAAAGTTGGTCAGAATGTTTGTCTTGATAATATCTTGCATGAGTTTGAGAGTGGGTCATATAGAGTCATATACTAGGTCACTAGGTCAAATCATAGAAAAACCTTGTGTATGCTCTAGAGGTCACATTTTCAGTCCAAAACTCTTGGAAGTTGATCAGAATGTTTGTCTTGATAAAATCTGGGATGAGTTTGAAAATGGGTCATGATGGGTAAAAAACTAGGTCACTGCGTCAAATCATAGAAAAACCTTATGTATGCTCTAGAGGCCACATTTTCAGTGTAATACTCATAGAACTTGGTCAGAATGTTTGTCTTGATGATTTCTTGGATGAGTTTGAAAGTGGGTCACATTGGGTCAAAAGCTGGGTCACTAGGTCAAATCTTGGAAAAACCTCATGTACGCTACAGAGGCCACATTTTCAGTACAATACGCATGGAATTTGGTGAGAATGTTTGTCTTGATAATATCTAGTACAAGTACGAAAACAAGTCATAATGTTTACTTGATGATCAATATGATGCAATTGAAAAGGGGCCCCATTTGGTGAAAAACTAGGTTGCCATGTCAAATCTTGGAAAAACCTTGTGTACACTCTAGAGGCCACATTTTCTGTCCAATACTTATAAAAGATGGTCAGAATCTTTGTTTTGATAATATCTACAATGGGAAATGGGCTATGTTTAGCTAAAAAGTAGGTCACTGTGGGAAGTTCTAGTAAAAGCATGTGTACAAGCTAGAGGCCAAATTTTCAGTCCAATAATTATGAAAGCTTGGTAGAATGTTTGTCATAATATCTCGAGATTGAAAATGGGTCATGCTTGGTCAAAAGACTCAGGTGAGCGACTTCAGGGCCATCATGGCCCTCTTGGTTTTTTTTTCATAGAAATTACCATATGTGTATTTTAGGTTTGCAAATTCTGACCTATGCTTTTTAGCTCACCTGAGCACAAAGTGATCGCCCTATGTCTGGCGTCTGGCGTCCGTCAACAATTTCTTTAAACATCTTCTTCTCCTAAACCACTGGGCCAATCTTGATGAAACTTGGCATGGATGTTCCTTGGGTTAAGCTCTACCAAAGTTGTTCAAAGAACTGAATTCCACCCGAAACTCTGGTTGCCATGGCAACAAAAAGGAAAAAAATGCAAAATCTTTGAAAATCTTCTCTGATGAAGCTAGAAGGCGTAGAGCTTTGATATTTGGTATGTAGCATCTCCTAGTGGACCTCTATCGAGTTTGTTCAAATGATGTCCCTGGGGTCAAAACTGGCCCCGCCCTGGGGGTCACAAGTTCGAACATAGGAACAAAGAAGGAAAACTTTAAAATTCTTCTTCTCTGAAACTGGAAGGCATAGAGCTTTGATATTTG